>OW121852.1:97563347-98169994 GCA_933228895.1 Platycnemis pennipes
GTTCACTTTTCCCTCGACGGTTGTCTTCATTAGGCCATCGTGTCTCAAGATATGGCCGGTTAAGTTGCCCCGTCTTTTTAGGGTTTTCAGTAGACATCTCTTTTCTCCCACTCTTCTTAAGACTTCTTCGTTTGTCACTCGGTTGATCCATTTTTATCTTCATCATTCTTCGGTAGCACCACTTTTCTAATGCTTCCAGCCTTGACTTCTGTGCTGCTCTTATCGTTCATGCTTCGCTACCATATAGTAAAAAGCTTCAGATGTTTGTTCTAATGAAATGTTTCCTCACTTCCACGCTTGTATTTTCAGCTGTAAGCTGAATCTTCTTTCGGTGAAATGCCCTTTTCGCCTTGGAAATTCTACTAGCAATATGTCTTTTACTTCATCCATCGCTGGTTTATCGGCATCCCAGGTAACAAAACTCTTCCACCTTCTTGATTTCTTGTTTTCCTAGTTTAACATTTGTCCTGGCTTCTTTTCTCCTACCTCATACCAATACCTTAGTCTTCTTTAAATTGATCTTCAGATGATATCTGGCCAATATCTTATCCATATTTCTTCCGGTGGTATCTGGCCAATATCCTTTCCATATTTCCCATGGAAAGTCCTACCCTTAACTTTCACCCACGGATCCGTTATGTCTCTAGTAATTTAGCCGTCGGTCGCCCCCTTTGATAAACACTTCTAGTTCCAACGACGCATCTTAGGTTTTATCAATGGAGAGCCGACTCAACGTTATAATTCTTAGTCCGGGGGTACTGTTTACCTAGTACACTTATAGATGGTGCTGGTAGCGTAAATACAGAAGGCCCGCTCAATTTGAATTCAACGTCGTATTCTATATTTTGCCATTTTCTTTACTCTTTTATCGTTTTTCGGGTTTAAATTTAGAGGCATAGAACTCATTCCAACTACGTAGGGTCAACATTCATCTTCAATCTGCAATAGAAGTGGACTTGGGCCTCACAAATAATAAAACAATTGTTCCAGGCATGGAAATTGGTGACATTTATTGATAAAAATTTTACATATCCATTGCCATAACCTAAATGAATGTTGCATATTTTAGGACAATAAATAATGGTTCATTAAAGATTTATTCTAATATGCAGTACTTATTAATAGAAACGAGGATTCTCACATTGAAGAACCCTGGAAGAAAGAATTAAATAATGAGACAAGCTGCCAAGCACTTCATGCGAGATTTGAGAAAGCCACCTTCTAGAGGCCTATTATCACCAGGAATAAGACATTCTTGCTGGAGTTTTTTTTTCATTTCTAAGAGCAATTGTTTTATGTTGATCGAAAGGCTGACTGACATTATTTGGTCAAAAAACTATTGTAATACGACTAAATGTGCTACAACGTTAACAGTCACACTGGGAGAGGGGACTAAAAATAATCAGATTCCGTAAGAGCTTCTCATAAATCATCAAATTACGAGGAATTAGTGGAGAACCACTAAACTAACACCTTCACCTAACTTAAGCATACTTTCACAAAAAATACTTGGAAACTGTGAATAAATGAAGTATTCAACCCAATAAACCTATGGAATGTTATAACGTCTACATAACAAATATCAACTACAACATGAAAGAAGCCTGAGAACGAATGAGGAAGAGTGAATACCCAAATGTGAGTGTCCACACTTACGAGCTGTTTAGCCATACAATCTCCGTACATTAAGGTTAAGTTCATCAAGGGAGCTTCATGGGTTAGTTTTTTTTCAGTATTTACACAGACAATTTAGATGCAGGAAGGAAATCTATTGCAGAAACTTCCATTAGAGTATATCCAAATTCAAAGTTCCTGGCAGATGAACACGCAGAGCAAGGCTGCACAATACAGAGTATTCTCATCGAAGTAACTACGAAGTGATCAAACAAATGGACCAAAAACAACACAACCCATAACCATACATCCAAATAAGCAGTTATGGCAACTGCGATTCTGCCTAGTGATGGAAAAATCGATTTCGATTAAAATCGAAAATCGAGTTTTAATAGTCAAAAATCGAGGAAATCGAGATCGAGCCATGATCTTCGAGTTTCGATCCAAACTCGATTTTTGAACTTCGATCTTGACCATTTCGTTTGATCTCAGCAGCGCGTAGTAGTCAGTAGAGGTCCTCGATGAACGGCCACTGAGGTCACTTCTTGTTAGAAGTAGATGCCAGTGGAAGTTAGGCAATCCCTCAACAGGCCACCCGTCGATAGGAAGGTCAACCCCAATCCTCTGAAAGTCTGGGAGGAGATAAAGGGTGAATACCCCAACACGTACCGTTTCGCGATCAGAGTGCTGAGTATGATAACGTCATTCGTCCCATGTGAAAGACTTTTCTCTAAGACCGGTAAAATTGGAAAGACACGCCCTAGATCATCAAGAAAGCATCTCAATCAGTTGATCTTTCTTAAAAATTTTAGTGAAGCCGAATGGTTCCAAGCGGTGATCCACATTAAAGTAAATTGTAAATTTTTACGACTAATAATTCAAGAATGTTTTCTATGTACATTTTTAGGGACTTTTTATATTATTCAAATATGTATTATGAGCGTTTTTCAAATGAATAATAAACACGTTTTTGTACCAACTGCATTTTTTTCAAAAATGAACCATAGATTTTTTCGATTAATCGATCTTTTGGTTCAAATTTCGATTTTTGCGGAAAAGTCGAGCTTTTCATTTCGATTAATAATCGATTGCTCGAGAAATCGATTTTGACCGACATTTTTCCATCGCTAATTCTGCCATCCCTTCCACATAGTTCACCAGAAACTACTTCGTGATGAGATGAAATCCCATCGTTATCCGAACGTGCTCATGTGAGATAGTCAATAGTAACGATAGTAATAAGGCACTCATGGGTGTGAATGGAAAGCTTCAGAGGTAAACATATAATACACCTAATATTTACGCCACCAAGAACAATGAAAAAGCATATGCGTGACCGAATTCCGATGGTAGAAATGGCTTGAAAATAGTTAATGCTAACATAGAGTAACACAACCTGTATGATAAGACAAATTCATCGAAAAATTTTAATGCCTTACCAAGTGTCCGTTCGTGGAATTCGAATATACTTAATTTCTGGATTAACAGCTGCTAACAGCGCAGGAATTACGCATTTAGAGGCTTTACGTCGCATTTTAACGCAATTATATCGCTTCTTATACAGCAAAATGTAGGATAAACGGTGTTAATCACTGTTATTGCAGATGAAAACAACAAATTCTCAACTGACTTTCAACTTAAATGTAGAGGCGAACTGCGATCTTCGGTTGTCAAAGGTTTCGATGTCGTAGTAGTAAAATTCATATCACGATTCTAATAATCTAGATACAATGTTAAGTATCTTAAATTTAAATTTTTAGAAGAGCTGAGTAAATATATTCATTTTTAGAATTCGACGTTTCATTAATAACCTACTACAGTTATAAATGGCGTTACTGCAGGCGGAACCACATGCGCAATACCAGTTGGACATCTATGGTTTTAACGCTAGGCATTGCATAACCCACTGGATATGCCAGTTGGAAGAGTGACACCGCAATAAAGTTAAAAGCGTTTCACGTGATTCTGCGACTCTCAGTGTGAAAAAGGAGCAAAATAGTCGAAAGCTGGAGGAGGGGTAGTTCCCAAAGTGACTCGAGTCTAATTTTGTGAGGTCTGGAAGGTTAAAAAGGTTAACATGATGAAGATAAATGTATTCTTTCGATAGAAGGTCTCAAGTCATTTAGAGGAACTTCCAAGTATATGAAAAAATTAGTCATACTTCGCTGTAGAACACTGTCGCTAATTTCAACTTTTTGTGTGATCGTAATGCCTGTGCGTACGCCAGTGTTGGGTGAGGTCGACGACCAAAATTCTGCTGAAAAGAGCGTGTAGTGAAATTGATAGATACAGAATCCGTAATAGTTAATAACACTATTTCTATTTTTCATGTAGATTGGCAATGACTTCCATATATCTTTAAGCAATATTTTTCTGATCCGAAACTCTATGGTGAAGTTAATGGACGGTAGAATATTTCCAAATTGAATACCATCAAGATGCAATTACTTCTTTTGTTTGTTAGTTTTCTCTTGTTTCCCTAAACATTGCCTCTCGTAGAAATATGCTTAGACGCAGGCTCAATTTAAACTTGATTGATACTCTGACTATTTTCATCTACTGTCCTCAAACCTCTGTGGCGTGAAATTGTTCGTGGTATGATTCCAATGGTTGTTTTCTACCCTCACTTATCAGGGAAGAAGTTGACCTCTCATAATCGATAAAAATTTCTGATGAAAAATATTGATTTGGTTTTTTTATAGTTGCACTTTGGTACGACAGCATTTTCTCTCCCCAAAAATTCAGCAACTTCAGAAGCCGAGCATGAAGTTATTTTAAAGCTAGGATATTATAGCATAAGAGTATATTTCCGCCCGAATGAAAATGCGTTCTGGGAGATTTCCTCCGCACGTGTTTGATCAACACAATCTGAATGCGTTGGGTGGTTGCCGAGTTCTGTAACCTACAACGTAGTACGTCAAAGGAAGAGGGAAGGGCAGAACAAGGGGCGAAATACGGCAAAGGGGGTTTGCTTGAACCGCCAATTGGAGCCGTTTCATCCCTCGTTCGATCTCCCTACGGGCGTTTTCCTTCTCCCTGCCGCCCTCACCGCCCGCCGCCTTGTCCCCCGCGCTCTGGCAGCATGCTACCAAAAAACGCCCCCCTCTACCCTAATACCGTTGAGCGAGGTATACCTACTACGTGCCATTGCCTTCCCCCTGCTATGGCTGCTCTTGCACCCACCTCACTCCTTCCCGTCTCCCCTTCCATCCTGATTCTTTCCCCTACCTTCCCCTCCCGCCTCGTCCTTCCTTTCCCTCGTCCTCGCACAACTTCCCCGACTCCTCCCTCTGACCCAACCCTCTTTTTATGGGATGTTTCCGACCTCTCTCTCCCTTCACCTTGCTGCTGCAGCAGCTTTCGTTTCCACGTAGGTGGCGCCGTTCTGTCGACTTTAGCGGTAACGCGAGAATAGGACTATTGTGGAGAATCTCTGAGTCTTCTTCCTCACTGCGAAGTGCCTGGCGATCACATTCGTGCAAAGGAAATATGCCCCTTTCCACTAGAGTTAGTCATCGTTCGAAAGAGGGAGCCATCGAAATATTCTGATGTTTACTTTGGAGTTGACTTTCTTGGGGCGTTGTGGGCGTGTCTGGCCCGGATTTCGCCGATAATACTCATCACTTTGTTTACCGAATCTTATTTACCTGATTGCAAAGTTTGGAATGACAAAGATCAGCTCTGGCAGCTATCGTGCATTGTTAACTCGTAGGTTGGCTGCCCTGCGCGGTCACTCTGGCTTTTGAGTGTGCGTGGCCTGCATGCTGTGTGTTGCGCTCTCTCTCCCTCTCGCGTTCTTCCGACAGTCGACGAGCGGAAGGCGTGTTGGATGGTCGTGAACGTGGGCGCTGATGGTTTACGTTTCGCCGTGGAGTAATTTGCGTGTTTTTTTCCCGAATTTGGGTGCCTTGTAGGTTTCACTTATTCCGCGTGGTGTTTGGGGATGCTCTGTCGATTTCGTTGGCCTGGTTTTCTCCTTGTGATTGGTGTTTCCTTCATCTACAGTTATGTCCCATGAATTTTCACGTCGAGTTGTTCCTGTGTTGTGATAAAAATGGACGCAACCCTATTTAAAGAGTATACATTACCTTTATTTTTGTGTTTTTACGGTGCCTGTGATACTTATCAAGTGTGATAAAAGTAGTGGATGTTTGTTGTGTTTGCTTGTAAGTCGAAGGAAACTTTATTGATCGAATTACTCTTTCGTCGTAACTGTAAATGAAATTTCGTGTCTAGGATATTGTGTTTTTACTACGACGGTTTACTGTTCTTTTGTGCTTATGAATTACATTTTTTCTTTACTATATGGTTGCCTGGGGTATTTTAGCCACCCAGGTTTAGACTTCATGAGCCGTAACACTTTCGCTTCCGTCTTTTCGTCGGCCTTGGGGTAGTTGCCTTTTGCCTGAACTACTTTCTTAAATCTTTTGATTTTTCATGGTGTATTTGTTTTTCAAGAGAAGACTATCTCGCAATAAATATTCTCTCTGGCCCTAGATTTTCGATAGTCATTCTCGAGGTATTTAGTTATTGCTGTAAGGTTAGATAACATATTAAGCATTGCGTTGTTTTATTATCCATCAATTTGTTTCTGAGACGAACGGAGGGGAGCGCGAATGCCCTGCCGTTCTCCCATTCGCTCATTTATCTAGAGCGCGCGTTACTGGTCGGAGCTTCAAAATAGTATCGTCGTCTGCGGCTGTGACACAAGTAGAAGTTACAAAATTCCTTTAGTGAATATCCGCGCGTGGGATTCGGTTCGACCCATTCTGGGCGTCGGTGTTAATTGGGACCGCGTGGCGCGCCTCAGGGAGTGAGGGCGTGATTCTTCTTGTACGCCCCCAAATGCGCGCCGCACAAATTTAAAGTGACCTCGACGGAAAAGCGGGGAAAGGCAGTGCCGTCAACTGAGGAAGAAAAGGAACCGAGAGCTTTCTGGAAGGACTGATAAATAGGAAATGTGACGGTGCGGAGTGGGATAGATAAAGTTCTGCGTCGATCCCACGCGGGTACGTTTAAAACATTCGAGTCTATTTCGGTGGAAAACGGCGTTAAAACGGGCGCGAGGGAAGGGAGGAAGCCCGGTGCAAGAGACGTGACGGGCCCGCGGTGAAGCCAGTGCGGCTTCCCATCACAGCCGAAGGTGGACGGCCTTCCCACGAGAATGTCCCTGAGGAGGAGTGCCTCCCAGAGCGGAGGGAGCACCAGCAATTATAGCAGCTATACGAGCAGCAGCAGCGAGGACAACTACACTCACCACAGCCAACCATTTCCCCACCACCATCATCATTCACTCCATCATCATCACCATCACCATCCTCCCGCGTACCACCACCAGCACTCCCTGGACAGCAATACTGGCCCCGCCCAACACCATGTTCCTTCCTCCAGCCCCGTGCCGACCCCGCACCAATTGCCCCCGGCGCACCCCTCGGCCACGTCCACCCACTCTGACTCGGGGACCCAGCTGCACGGAGGGCACCACAAACACCACCGATCGCTAGCCGAGTTGCTGCGGCACCTGCGATGGGGGGGTCACCATCACGACAGTCACCACCACGGGCACCACTGGTGGAAATCGGAGGATGCAGGCAGTAGTGGGTCCTCCGGTTCCGTGGACGAGGAGTTCCGGTCGCGGTCCAAGTCCCTGGACGAGGGCAGGAGGGGCTCGTCAGCGGCGAGGGGCCTCCGGAGAGGACATTTGGGCCCTCTAGACTGCGACACTACGTACAAGATATACGACACGATTGTGCGGGAAGGTAAACAAAAATACGTGAAATATGTAAAGTGAGATCGTCGAAGCCATGGTGTCTTTATTTGTTTCCCTCCAGAGTCTTGCGGTCAAAAAGTTCATCTCTGCTAAGCTCTAAATTGTTTTAGGCCGTATCGCGGCGCTTCAAATTGTTTAGCCCACGGTTGTTAAGATTTTGTATGGATTATTATCCCTTTCTGACAATGAGTAGAGGTTGGAGGAGAGTTTTTGGAATGTAAGATAAGTTTGGGTGTATGGCCCCACTTGAGGTAACAAACGTCATAAATACCATTTAACAGTCATATTTTCATTTCGTAACTATTTAGGACCTCTAGGGGATATCTAAATCTCATTGGGAATTTACGTTTTCCTGGTTTTATTATTAGAAATGTTGTTTTCAGAGTACTCCATAATCTCTTGTGTCATTTAAGTGAACTTTATTTGAGGTTTATTCTTGCTGGGTCTAAGAAATTCTTGCATTGTTTTATTCAAGCCAATTCCCAAAACGAAATAAGCAATTTATTGATAATTTCATCGGACCTTATGTCAAAAATTATAGTTATTAAGTTAAAGATTTGTGTTTATGGTTTTCCTTTATCATCAGAGTATCAGTTATTTTTCCATGCATGAGAACAGCTTTTAATCTTTTGACGATATAAGGTGTTAAGTATTTGAATACTAGATAATTTGAAAACTAGACTGGAATATTATATGCATTAACTTAAGTATAGCATGCTGGTTGTGGCATAGAAAGTGCAGTTTCTTGATGAGACATCAACTTGAAATTACTCTGTGGTCGGTAGATTTACATTTGTCCTACAATGATGAAAGAGTGAGGTGTGATGAAATCGTTTGGTCTATGATAGTCATTGCCTATATTCAGCTTAAAATCAATGCATGATGAGTCATTGTATTCCTACTAAGTAATTGTCAAACACATGAGCATTGTATCATGCCCTTCTTCCTTCTCACACTGCTCTTAATTAAAATTCCAATTTGTCAATTAGCCAACTGCTCCATTGTTGTTGCATCTTAGGTGTCCTGTAGAGACGTTCAGTAATATCATCTTCAATACCAGGCAAATGATTATTGGCTAAATGGTTCATACATTGCTGTTAGTTTGTGGTCATAAATATTATGTCCCTATGTTTTTTATAACTTTTTCTCATATTATCCTGATATCCTGATCATACTATCTGATACCATTCTAATGACTGAAAACAATAATTTTTTCTTGATTAAGTAGCACTTACAACATTGACTGTGACCCTATTGCCAGCTAACATTACTTCACTCTGTATAGGTTTTTTATCATGCAGCATACTATTATTGTCCCAGGAATCATGGCAATGGTTCAAATTTAGTAGTTAGTTTTGATTTGTTATCACTGGTCATCAATCCCAGGATTCGTTTGAAGGGTGGGTTATTTTATCCACAGATCTCTTATTTTTTAGCAGACTATTTTTTATTCATTAATCATTGATTTATTTGTTTATGCAAATTTCATCTGACGTTCTTCTAGTTTACCTTCCCTAGAATGTGATCTTTATGGGACCATTTTGTAAGATTAGTTTGTTAAGGTTACCTATCCATTTCTTTTTCAATTTCTTCCTTCCCGCTAAAGAGCCACTTCATTTGTTAATTGGTCAATTTGTTGATCAATGATCTTCATTCATTTGGTTACCCGGCATTTAAAATGTATCAATTCTTCCCATTTATGCAACTATTTTCACCCATTCCTATGAACTAAGTAGAAGCATACACACTCTTATTAAAATAGTCTACAGTTATCAGCCATAAGTTATATTTTATCTTATTCTTGAGTGATTAATGAAGCTTACTAGCCCTTTAGGAGTAATGGTCTTGCAGTTGTGTATTTTGTTTTAAGCTAATGATTGTTTAATGTGATTTATTAATTCATGAGTTTAGTAAAACTTTCATGTCACTTTAACCGGGAATCCAATTATATTGCACAGATCAAATTATCTCTAAACAAAACTTTAATTCATACTCTGACCCTCACTATGGAAATGTAGCCTTTTTATTATCTGTAGTTTAGAACTTGCCTACTTTTGGATATGCCTCATGCTTTTCTGTTATTCCTCTGATTGATTCCATTGCAGAAAAAATAATGATCCCAACATTATTACCAAAGAGTAAAACTATTGTTATCCATTATGGGCTTCAAGGACAGCCTATAGCAGATAAATCTTTTCTTCTGGTCTTCCGCCATACAGAAGTTCACTTTTGAAAGCTTTATTTAATTAATTTCCTTGTGTGTCTGAGGAACACTGAATTATTTTTACCCACACAATGAATTAAAAATGTAATTTGGAATGTCCTTCACCACATACATGTAGTTTTCATTTCTTAACTTCCATTAAGGATCAATTTATAGCATTATCAATATTTTAGTCATGGGAATTTGTAAAAAAAAATGAAATGATTGGAGATAGTCTTATGATTTATTGCATGGTACTTGCGCAAAAATATCAATATCTACTTGGGATCAGGTTGGTGTGGTGGCTAGAGTACTGGCTTCCGAATGTTATTATTATAATGACCCTACTTGTTGGTTATCTCCATCAATACAGTAACACATCAGTAACATGTGTAGAGAATATCTAAAACATAGATAGTGTAAAGTATCTGAAAGGAGTTCCATAAGCATTAAAATGCAATTCGAGTGGTTAAAAAATTAATTGAAAGCATAATATAGTGGTGTCATGCCAAGACTTCTATGTATTAGGTAAATAACGCAAATATTTCTTCAGCGGTTATGTAAGTGTGTCATCTTTTCTTTTACAATAATATTCCGTGTAGAGCGAGCAAAAAATGTTGCCTGTGGATGTACGAGTGCTACAATCGAACCTTATCCCCGTTTAGTTGGGTTTTTTTAGTCGTTATGTTTGATATGTTTGCTTGGCCTCTACTTCTCCATGCCTCTCAATTTCTACATTTTCGCCCGTTATTCATGTGCGAGCGCACATATACATGGCCAGGAAGTCGACGTTTTGTGACATCGGAGGATGCGGTTTGAGCTCTCTTTTCGGCTCGTGCTCTCTGAGAATCACTCATGTCCAAAATTATTAGTGAGAATAGTTTCCCTGTTAGCAGTCATCTTGCAGTATTCGTATTACTGCCTCCTTTTTTCCTTTTTGGATCCCAAAACGAGGATATTTTCCTTATCTCATTTAGATAGTTGTATCGCATTGAGACACTTATCAATTTAAAAGAAACCGCAGCTGTCTTGTATGTCATGCTCAGTCATTCTGTCTCAGAGGCAGTCAGTTAAAAAATCTTCTATATTCATCGCAAAGCAGCGTTACTTTACCCTCTATTCTTTCATGACTAACATTGGATTTTGCGAATTTACTATTGAATGTAAATGTTACGCTTCACGCACTTCCTGGGGGCGTGGCCGTCAGTGCCTTCCATGTAAGCGAAACTTCCTTCCTGCTGCAAACGAAAATTTCTCAGCTCTCTAATTGGAATGTACAAGAAAAGTTTTCATCGTGTATAAAATTAGGAAAAATAGATTGCGGTTTGTGTAAATATATTTGGACATACGCGTGATTCTCACGTTTAAGGTCATGTGTCTCCTAAGAAGGAGACTCATAATATAGAGAAGGTGTTATCGTTTTGATGGAAACGCGAGCACGCAATATTGGTGTTTTTTTATCCCCTCAGATGGGGAAACAAGGTAATTTTTCTTTATATGCAGTAGTACCTCTCTGCCTACATACCTATTATTGACGTTCAAATGTGGATTGTGAATTACGCAATATGTATTCTGTTCGGTGAAGTTACTAATATATCCCTTATTACGAAGAAAAGTCTACTTTTCACCCGTACAGTGAGCTTTGACTATGGATTGCATCATCGAATTCCTGTATTTCAATATGGCAAAGGTTCGTCCAATCTGAGAAATATCCAAATCGTGATTCGAAAATGGATATAAATGCTTCGTTATCAGTTCGTAGCCGGGCTAAAACGCAGAAGTCTAGATATAACGTACGAATTTCTTCTCTCATTTAAGAGAATGTCTGATGTTTCGTGTAGGTTTTCTACTCGAATAACAGGGAGAGTACTGGCCTCCAAGACTAGGCGAGGCAGAATGACGATTGGATGCCTGCATGAGTTAAACAACGACTACGTACTTTCCAGAGAACTTTAATAAAACCTCCCTTTTTCATCTGCTGGCAGGGTGAAGTCTGTCATTGAGATTATGATAACCAAAGGCCAGAAATATGTGATTATATGAACATTATCTTTTCTTTCCATAACTTCTGTGGGGGTCCAAATTTCTTTCAACTTTCAGTTTTATTTTTCAGCTGAGAAATCGTGGCAATTTAGCTTTTTAATAAATAAAAAGTGGGATACGTGGCCGCGATTATCAGTGCGGATCTGTGAATCTGAGAGATAACTGCCAATCGTAGTGTTATGTAAGTTTACTGTAGGTTGTCGTTCATCGGCGCACATTTAAATCTTCGGCACCCCAAAATTTCGCCTTTACGACCGACACATTTTTAAACCATACCTATATCTAGTATTGTGATACTCATGCTCCGGCTTCAGAATCGTCTTAATTCCTATTATTTTTCTCCCTGTACGTAGTTCTAGAATTCGCTCTGTCGCCGTATTTCCTGCACATTCCTTTTCTTCCATCTCTACCTCGGCCTCTCACACCATCAAATAAGCACCCTTCCCTTTTATCCCTCCCCTGGAACGTTTATGATATTCTAAGCTCCTTCGCTGTATTCTGAGATTTATCTTTGGAACACTTTCGTTGACTTATTTTATGAAATGGTACCCAAATTCGAATTTATTCCCTCTCCCACAGTGTGCTGCGAACGAATGATAAGAATCTGTGGCTATTGATTTTGCATACCATCATTTGTTCTTTGGTGGAACTCCCTCGTTACAATGACTGCATTTACTCTCTTTGAAGAATATGGAATAAAAGTGTTCCAATTTGTAATATCTTCCACAAGATTCCCAAGGGTTAAAATATTAGAAAAACACTTCGAGAGTGGAATTCTTATACGTGAAAGTGAATTAATTGCCGTTTATGTGGTTGAGTCGCTTTAAGCACTTGCAGCGCTTTTCTAAATACTTTCCTTTGGTTCGATAGAATTACCGTGGGATGCAATTAGAATTTTCTAGTCGTGGAGTTTTTAGTGAAGGAGGGTAACCTTTTCCTTGAATTTTCACTACCTTTTCGTTCTTTAGTGCTCTTCTTATGTATCTTGCGGGAGTATTATTGTATGAACCAAGTGTAGGCAAAGAAATGGTTGTACGGAGGCGCATCTTGGTTTAAAAAAGCTCAATTTTCAATAGTCCGTGAAATGTAATGTGTGTCTCATAAACACTTGCACTGTTAGAGTCAAAGTGAGATAAGAAATTGGAGGCTTGTCAGAATTAACATTTTTAAAATGCACTATTAAAATTTTGGCTAACAGAAATGCATTACGCTCTCGTGGTTTCCAAGCTAACGGAACCACTATGGGGTGGACTCCTTTCAACAAACTTTTGTCACACTTTCATGAAAAGTGATATTGAAGAACAAGATCCAAATCGAATTACCTAAATATTGCCAGCATTCGCTTCTCTTCGTGAGTTGCAGCTCAGTATTGTCATGGATAGTACGTCAGTGACCTCAGATATGCTGATAGAATTCAGGTTTGCAATTATGATCTGCGCTAAACGTTCCCATAGTAGCCATTCTTTAGTGTGGAAAAAATGTTTCGACATTTGCGTATATCATATCAATATCGTATTGGCGAAATGAGCATCAGATTTATTGAGAATTGAATGCGATTTTATTTTGCGTGCTATGCTACTGGGACGTGAGTCTATCATCCAGGCAAACGGGCCCCTATTAGAAAATATTCCGAGGTCACACGAGGACGCGTACTTTCTAAAACGATTCTCCGAGCTCGCGCGCAATCACCGCTATTTTTCATCTTTTTTGCGGTATGAATGAGGCTTAGCTGCATGTGAGACAAATTCAAAGTGCAATAGGCCAAATGATTTCTCTCCAGCTATTACTAATACCCACTGCTATACTCAGAAAAGAGGTGCAAGGATGCATGAGAGAAAATGGTAGTCCCAGATAAGAGACTAGTGAATTTGAGACTAGTGAAGGAGAGATCCGCTAAAGTGACGACTCAGATTTGAAGCACTGTTGGCATATCTAAAGGATTCTCCATTAGATCTCTACATTAGATATGCAAAGATCAAACAATCACCGCGGAAACCTTTGTTCTAAGATTCTCCATTAGTAAAAAAAGGAAGTCCTCAGGCTTTACTTTTCTTCTCTCCATTAGGATCAGGTCCGCATCAGGGATGTGCTCTCAGCCCTTACTTCTTTAACATGGTGATGGACGTATTAGTTAGAGACAATGAGCAGGTCACCTTGTAGACGTTGGCTGTTTGCTGATGGAATTGTGGTTTGTGAAACAAGCTATGAAGGATTGGAAGGTAAAATAGGAAAGTCGAGGAGGGTGATAGAGGATAGAGAAATGAGTACTATCAGATCTATGACAGAGTATTTCGAACTGATTGGCGAGGAAGGGTGGAGTGTAAAGCTCCATGAAAACATGTTATTATCGGTGTTAAAGTTCAAGTGTACTGGTTCAGTTGTAGAAAGAGATGGAGGGCTAAAGGTGGAGATGAGTCCTAGAATGCAGTGCGAATGGAGAATTTGGAAGGCTAGTGGGGTTTTGTGTGATAGGTCAGTTGTAAGTTGAAGGACAAGATGTATGTATAGCAAGATCTGCAATGATGTACGGTGTGGACACATGGCCGATCACAAAGGTGCAAGAGAGGAAGTTGAATGTGGCTGAAATGCGATTGTTGAGATGGATGACGGGAGTGACTAGATTGGATAGAGTTAGGAATAACTACATGAGAGGAACGGTTAAGGTGGGACCTATTTATACAAAGTGCAGGAAAGATGACTGAGGTGGTTTGGGATTGTTGATCGGAAAAATGAGGAATACGTGGGAAGGATGATGGGTGATTATATGTGACAGGGAAGAGAGTATGAGAAATACTGAAGTTTAGGTGGATGGAAAAAGTAATTCGAGGTTTGATTTCCAAATGATGGGGTAGAGAGGAAACCCTAGAACGGATGGGTGGAGATTAAAACTCGATATGGAAAGCGCAGACTCCATTTGAATGGGATAGTAAGGGACAAGATGAAGATAATTCGGCTCTTTTTAGTACGTTTTAACGAGTTATCTTTTTTCCTCGGTAGTGAGAAAAGAAAGAAAAATTTACCGATTTTTTCAATAAATATCTGCCGTATTTATTTTTGAAGAAGTGAGAGTTGAAACTGCGGTCTTTTAAATTATTTATTTTACCAGGTGGAAGAGTGACTATTATTTAAGTTATCTTGGCGTCGCCATACAGTCTGAAATCTCGTAGTTAATTTTCTACCTTCCGAAGTTAGTTAAGCTTGGAATCGTTTGGGCATTTTTCTAACGTTACGGTCAACCCTTTCTTACAATATATTATGGTTGACTTAAATATAATTTGGCACGTAATGGATCATTCAATCGTAACGCTGTGGAGAATATATTAGTGACATAATTGCGTATAGCATTTTTTAAGCGGGAAAATTAATGTAAACCCAAGTAGGTTGTGTTTTAAATCGGGAAGTATCGGTTTTTCGTGTAGTTTTTTTTGTACTTGAAGCGATAGAAATAATGACAAATGCTTCTTCAGCAAACAAATGTGGAGATAATAATTCATTATAGCACGCTATAATTTGTTCCAGTTAATCTAACCCAATTTTTTAAAGGAAAAGTGCTGCATATTGCAGCGCTTATTAGCAGCTGCATATTTGCTTCTAGATGCACGCTTGACTATATGACGCTCCTTTCGCGTGTGTGCCGCAAGTCATCTACTGTTGAGAGTTACTAATGAAAGTTAACTAGAAAGCAATGATGAAGAGGTCGTGCATATGTTTCCATATGCCTCGGTGATGAAGGGGTAAAGCTCTTCGTCCGAAGAACATAAGGTCCTGAGTTTGGATCTCGTCTCGGTAGATTTTCCTCAATCCCAGGCTTGGAAGTGGATTTGTCTTACTCCCTGACATGTCAGAATATCCATAGCGCAAGAAAATTTTTGCTGTCCTATCTTAATGAACAAAATATTATTTTTATCTGTTAAAATCTCTTAATCCACTCCATTAAAACTCACTGCTAAATAGTAATTGATGGGAAAGTGCTGATTGTCTTTGCTCTAACGCGATACCGTGATAACTTTTTTTAGCCGTGCATGCTCGTATTAACATCTAATTTATAGGTATGTCCTAGAAAATCACTTGGTATATTTTTTAAAACCACTACCACCAACCTAATGTCACATTGTATAGTATGGGAGTAGTAATGGGTACGCTCTTGTGTCGATTACACAGTCGTCAACCATGCTTGGATCTAATGTACTTTGTAAAATCTGAACTGCTGGTTGTCATCTCATCATCCGCGAGACTAACGGCGATAGTTAACTTGGTATTGTTCAGCGTATTCTCTTGGACGAACCATGGATCACGAGGATCTCGCGCTAGGAATTGGTTTAGAGGAATTAAAGCCGCTATCAATGTTGAAACCTCAGGCTGTATGTGAACGCTGTTGCGGACTATGATGACATGCGTTTGGGAATTGTCGTTTCTTCTCCAGGCGAGTACCATCTGGATTATCACGCGATGACTATTGATATGCAGAAGGGTCAAATGTTTCGGAAAGCTCACACCTATCAATTATTCCGTTTTATCCTTCTGCTAGGATAAGGAGTGTCGTGCGCATGAAAATGCTTCAGAAGTTCGAAATTTTACTTAGGTATGTACATACCTTGAAAAGCATATTCTATCCCTAAGGCTTGTGAGGTATATATGATTCTTTTAGTATTGAACAAATAGCCTCAGCCTTTACTTTGTGGAACTCTAACATAATTATAAAGAAAGAAAACCTTAAAAGATACCTCCACAAAATTGCGTGAATAAAATATTTCAAGTTTTTCTTTCTTTATCAATATTCTTCTAGCGAGCACTCCCAATTGTGTTTTGATTTCCCGTCTTTTTACAGCTCCTACTGCGTCACTGACTTTTGATAGTTGCAGTTTTCGCCTTTGCAAGAGACGAAGGAGCTTAGGAACTTGTCACAATACCCAGGATGTGTGAATTTCGCAGACAGGGTTGCCACCTCTCCCGGATTGCCGTGAGTCTCTCGGAATAGGGCGTATTTAGATGCACCTCTCCCAGCCGAAATCAGAAATCCCCCGGAATTAAGGAATCTTCTGATCCGTCAAATTTACCTTGCTTATTTGAAAGAGCTTCAATGTTCTTTTTTCATCGTTTAAATGCATGAAAATGACCATAAATAGTGTAGTTCTGACTACTATATTAATACTATTCCTTTTTTATGCATGATATGTAGTGCATGTTTGGTGAGCAATCACCCCCTGCCACACACCCTTGTGGTGGCTTGCAGGGTATTATGTAGATGTAGATGTAGATGAGACCTCTCGATCTCGCCCATAATATGATATTATTGCTATCATTTGTTAATTTTTGTAACACCCATCTCCGACTCCGACTAGCATCGGGTTTCATTGCCATCATGATGTCCGGAGACTCGAGAGGATCTTGGCAGTTTTCGTAGCTACTTCCGACGCCCATCGGATGAGTGGCTACGCTGCATTTAGGGTCGTGCGTACGCAGCAGACACAGAGAGCCCAAGTTGACGGCCTTCTGCATGCGTGGTGTAAGCGATTCAGCCTGTGCCACTCAGCCCGGAACACACTTAATGTTATCAACCTGCGCGCCCTTAATTCCACCGAGCACACCTATAGTAATGACGACTAAAAATAGTAATTATATGATTATTTATTTCTTGCATAAAACTTAGTAAAACTAATAAATTTATTCTTCATCTTGTGAGTTCAAAACAAACGCTTCTTAAAGCTTATTAGTTAATTTGTAATTTTGTATGAACTATTTATAATGATTGGTTTTAAAATGTAATATGAAAAGTAAAGTACTAATTTAACAGAGTGTCAGGGGTACATCTGCCGTAACTCAAACAGTAGGTCTTGATATTTGGTCTGCTTTTCTTCCTCCTTCGCGCCCAGGCGCCGAAAACTCAATTACGTACATGAGTCGGATGTGGTGGTCGACGAGAACGATTTTAGGCTTAGTCACCATCAACTGCCTGGTGGTGTAAGAAGAACAATTCCTCCAGATTTTACATTATCGTTCTCCACGACGGAATCTGTCTCCGGTTGCACATTATTATAAGTTTAATTAAGTTATTTCAGGTGAATGTTACCGCTTTCATTTATTGTCCTGAGGTAATAACCGTATCATTAATTCATTTCTCCCGTCATTCTCCCGGAATTTTGTCCAGCTAAATTAGTAATCTCTCAGAATAGACCACTCACAGCGTAGCATCCCTATTCCCAATCCTTTTGGAGGCGTAGTGTCATCATCTATCTAACCTACGTTAATTGATTGCCCAGGGTGAGTGGATGAATATTTGTATCCTCAAGTGATTGGTAATAGAAAATTGACATAACTCGTACCTCTATCTGTTAGACCTTTATCTTCTTTCACGGTATTCGAAAGCATTTAGGTGTCTTTGATCAATCATTTTTCGAGGTAGGAATCCTATCTCTTAAATTGTCTGGATTCTCCAAAGCTGTGAAGCAAAAGGAGGCTTAATGTTGGCAGGCCTAACTTAAGGCCAATTGTATACTGATACATTTATCAAGTGATCTGTCAACAAATGTTTGATCTGAAGTCAATGACTAAGTCTGGTCCTCGCCTCCTGCCCGTTAAGCAGGTAATATGTGATGTCGTTATACGTTTTTTATTGTCTCCGAGTTGGCTAACCCTTCCGGCTTAAAAAAGTGAAATTTCATTGCCACTATAGGCTTATTATTCTTTTTTAGGTCTTTCCTCATCGCAGAATTAATGGACTATTTACGGCACTGGTATAGGGCGTGTTTATATATTGGCTGTAAAAATCAGATAATGGTGTCTTGAGTAACAATCTTGTTTGTCCTAGCACCTCTTACTTTGCAATTCACCTGGTGGGGGGGGATTCCTTTCCGTTGGGCAGTGACTTTACATTACATGTACGAATGTATTGTCTTAAGATGTTGGTCCGCGATTCTAAAGTATCTAAGTATCATGCTAATTGTTGTGAGGAGAATTGGCTCTTTGTGAGATGCATGAAGAAATTGCGCTGGAATCGCCTTCGAATACAGTCGCACCAAGTCATCAATTTAGGATCCCAAGTATGTGTGCGCTCCTTCAAAAATGCTGGAAGTTAGCACAGAGTGGTACAGAATGGCTCTTCTTGGCAAGGACTCCGCCAATCGGGTCGATAATGAAGATTTTTTTCTGCGGTTCTCAGCATTATTGCGAAGAAAAAGAACATCGACCAATACTTTTTAAATTCAGCGGGGCTTGTGTATCAAAAATATCCCAAAGAGTGAGTCGCAGGTGTAACTGAAGCGTCAATTTAATTAAATTTTAATTCGAAACATGGTGTTGAAATTTGGAAGTTTCCGGTGATATTTTATGGAATTTAATCATTATCAATGATTGGATAATGCAATTTTCTACTGAATAGGTTTTGAGGTAGACACATAACATCACTTCCTCCTGACTTTGTATAATTGTAAAGAACATTTGAGAACGGATCACTCACCATACTCTGAATCCCAAATTCCTCCTGGCAGCTGAGGAGGAGCACAATTAACCTCCACTCTTTTGTAACTGTGCAAACAATTTTTATCACAATTTGTGACCCATTTCGTGGTCTGCTTATCTTGTATCTGCTAGCAGAGTTCTCTGTAGTGAGGTTCACGGAATGATTTTGATGGCACGGGAACATTTTTACTCAGTATTTAGTTATTTTTTCCATCCTTTACATTTTAATGTCTTTCAGTTGAGGAAAATATATGCGAATTGAATACCCGACGAGTGGTGTGGTAGAATAATAAATGGATAGCCTGAGAAAGTCTTGGCTGAACGTGGCCAAGGAGACTCTAGACAAAAAAGTAATTCTCTTGAGAGAAGGCGCATATCAAGCAATTCACAAGCGAGAGAAGTGAACAAAAATGGTGTGTTGTAGAATAGTGTCAAATGAGCTTCATTTGTCTTGGGCTGTGATCAGTATGTAGGTTTTTGTTTGTGTCTTCCTCAAAAGAGAACGGAGTGCACGCTAGGTTTATCTTGGTATGGAGGCATCATTCAACTCAGCTAAAAGAACAAAATCGCATTTTCTTTGGTGTTATTTTCATGCAAAGCTTTCCGACGAGAGTTTTCGCGGGGTTGGTCGTTATTTTTTCTGTCATGATTCCATCTTTGAACGCTCCTCTTGGTTCAAACTTGGAACGGTACGACCTTGAATTGAATGCCGTTTTGTATTTGATATCTTAGATTCACTCCGCGAGTGTTGCCCTGTTCAGTAGTTGTAAGTTTGTCTCAGTTACTTTTCAGGTGTATATACACCTAAGAAGTTGTTTATACCTTTTTCCCTGTCGTCGTAATTACGTATGGTCTCTACCGACGAAGCGTATCAGTCATATTTTTTTGAATGTGTTCAACGTCTAATGAGACCGTACTACCATCTTGTGAAAACTTTTTTTCTGAGCTTTCTAAGCTAGGTTAAAAACGCACCGATCTCACAGCCCAAAAGTCGCGGATTCGAGTCCCGCATTGTCATTGGTCATTGGTTTTTGTTTGTTTTTGGATTAAATTCATAAGTTTGACGATGCGATATAACCTCAGCAGTTTGAGCGCCCTGAAAACTAGTACTGCGACAACTACTTTTACCAGCCTTTTTTGTATTCTCTCAATTTAAATATAATTAATTCAAGTAAATTCCAAGCAATGCTAAAAAAATCACTGAAATTATAAATACCCGCATCCCTTATCTGTATTAAATTTGCCCATATTTCTCTCATCCACTGGTAACCTTTTTACCGCTGAAATGATTCTGCGTCCTGGACCCTCGGGAAAGATGATTAAACGAGATTGGAGGCTTTGGATCGACCGGGATCCAACATGAAGCACCGAAGTGTGATTATTGAGGATATTGAAGGGGATGTTTTAGTATTTCTTGCGCCACGGTGAGGAATTTTACGAAAGACATGGGAGTCAGAGTGCTCCATTGAGCAGTGAATTAGCTCCGTGAAAAAAGTTGGTGTTCGTGAGGTCTTTCGTGATTGTCGGAGCTTCCTTCCGCCTTCTCGTCTCCCAAGGCTAACACCGTCCTCCCACCGCTTCCCGCTTTCACTTTTCCTTGAATTCCGCCGTGCGTCGTCTTCGTCTTCCTTCGCTTCCTGCGCGATTCCCCCGTCTGCATCTCCATCTGGCAATTCGTTATTTAATTTGGTCTCAGTCGGCCATTGTTTTTGTGGTGGGCCCTTTTCATCGCTGCGCATTCTTTAGCTACACAAGTCATCCAGTCTTAAAGCCGTTTTACTCGAAGCTTGCATTGCACATTCTGGAGCATGGAAAGATGCGCAATGAGAACTGAATCGTGTTAATTAACTAATTGTCTGGGAAATTTCCCAAATGAATGAACCACTTTTTGAATAATAGACGTTGTTTTATATCATTCATTCAATTTTTGTGATTTAATTTTGCTTTCAATTGCGTTTCTTATTGCCTCGTGTTGAACGACCTTCAGGTCCTCGGCTACCGACCTTCCGAAATCCGTCTTGATATGTGGTCTACGATCAATTGGAGGCAGCTTGTTTGCCCAGCTGGTAGAGCCCTCGGTTCCTGAACAGAAGATTTGAACTTGAATTCGTGATTCACTCGTCCATCTTAGCGTCATTCTTTTGTACCTTGACACCAAGATATTGTATCGGTGGACATTTTGGGAAACCACAAGCGGCGTGAGGAGGTAGACGTTAGGATGAGGTATACAGCCTTACTCCAATGCACGACACCTCGTGTGAATCGATTCGAAAATCACTGGTCTTGGTGTTCTTTTATTCACCCACAAAAAATTCAAAAATTCACCCCTAAAATCGGGATGATGACTGTTTTCTTTCTTTAACTAATGGGGGTGACGACTTTAACAACACATTAAGCCCCTCTACACTGTCGAGGAAAGTCAATGCTTAAAACTGAACTTTCTCTGTGACTAAGGAAGAGAGACGTGAGCTTTTCGGTTACTCTCTTGATGCATGAAGGAAATAGCATCTTTGAGTTCAAGCAAAGTATGTCGACGCACAAGATTTTTCAACTCCATTTTTCGCGGATAATTCGGATATGAAAAAATATACCGTCAACTAAATATTTTAACTTTATATAATCTTCTGTAAGAACCAGTTTTTTCTTCATACGAATAATTAAGTAGTTGGCCAGCGGGGCTAACTAAGCTCGCTGTAAATGTTCTTGTTCTTTACAATTTTTTTAAGCCTTCTGTGAAACATTTTTCATTTGTTTTTCATGTTTTTTTTTGTAACTTGCTCTTTATGGGAATTAGGATAGCCTGTGGGAATGTCTTGTATATTTATAGTCTCTGTGGCGTAGTTTGTCTGAGGATTTTACTGTCAACCGGAGCATCCAATTAAAACATTGGCTTGAATCAGGTACCACGAACGAGTTGGAAGTCGGAAAGTGAAGGTGGGAAAATGAAAGTGTTGCAGTCTCTCTGAATATGGGTCTAGGTTTGATGAAATTATATTAATTGTGCTGGCGAGCTATGCGAAATTCTAATGCTGGCCTACTCTTGATATGACTGTACGTCACAGTAATGTGCTGTTCGTTAGCGATTTCAACTGTTATGTACAGGAATCGCGAAGTTCAGCCGCATTCTAAAAGTGTTACGAAAAAGAATGAATATGTGAATCATTTTGTCAGCAAAGATATTCCATAGGTTTGGAATATTTTACTTAATCCGGCAAAGACGTAGATTTTGGGCAGCTGCTCCCTTAAAAATATGAAATGAAGGCCATTGCAATGCGTTGCAGAATTATCTGAATTGTAGTTTCAGTAACTCACGCCTAATTTATAGAGCACTATGAAATTTCCCTCTGATGTATGGTGGCCGTGATATTACAGTTAATAATTGCGTGAAATACGTCATTAAAAAATGGCAGCTGTGTGAGTTACATTTTTAGTCAAGGTTGCGATCCGAAATTCCTGGAAGTTTATAATTTTGAGATCAGTGGCTCTCCTCGTTGATACTCGGGCATAAGTTTTAATTTTGGATATTTTATTCAAAAATGATCAAAAATGCTGCTGAGTGACGTATTCTAAACTATTTTTTGTTCCAAACATGATTCACTTCGACCATCATTGTCATATTTGAAATATCTAGGGTCCGCACCCACTCTCATTGCGGGAATCGGTTGACAGACAGTAGACAAATCTGTCTTTCGTCAAATAGCATCAAATGCTATCATGTTTTCACCCTAAGCGTTTCTTTACTTTTCCTGGGACCTAATGTCTTATAAACAATATAGTCTGATCAATGTAAGGTTTTCCGAGGTTATGGCATTCCATTTTTGGGTCGTGACTCTAAAGGCAAACTGAACTTTCACGATGTTGAAAAAAAAATGTGGTCTCTGGCTATATTTTGACGTTGAGGCATCCACTTTTTGATCCACTAATCCACGCTGTGACATATTGTTAGTATTTTGGCCTTGGGAGAAGGCTAGCAAGAAATTTGTTTTTAATGTAAATTCATGCTGATGTTAAAGGGATTCCGATGGAAAGTTATGTAGTTATTTCCTGGCGGGGGCGATTTTAAATTATATATCTAGCTCGCGTACGTATTGCACTATACGTAGTACTTACCGATGGCGAATCTTCAAACACTTAGAACGTAGACTGCAGTATTGACAATGTCAAAGTTGGTCAAAAATATCTTTAAATTTTCCGATAAATATTACAACGTGACTATGCATCTGACGGGAACGAAAACCAGCTCCGCACACCAGTAATGGTTTCTGCTCAACTAGTTACGATTCGTTCCGCAAGATACGATCACGTATCATGAAAATTTTAAGGGTGTCGGTTTTGCCCCGCTCTCCCCTACACCTATTGAGTATATGATAATCACCCGTGGACGCAACCGTGCTATATGCCTAGACGCGATTCCTATTTCTGGTTTTAGTTATCATAGCGTGCCATTTTAGGCGATCAAGTTTTATTCTTGAGTTATCTCGTAGAACCTAATGTATTTATTTAAAATAATTATAATTGACTTCACGTAAACCTTATTAGGAGAAGAACTCACCACAATAAATAAAGAATAATGTATATAAAGGGTATAATTTTTCTCTAAAGTCGCTTTCGTTTTCAGTGATTATTTATCTTAGGATGTGGCTGATTGAGTGATAAATCATACTCCTGTTCAGTTACCAATAAGGGTATAACAATTAGCCAGTAACTCAACTCAAAACGATTCAGCAATAGTGAACAGTATTTCGGTAGAGTAAGAAGTTTAGTCGAGGGATGGGAAAGGGAAATTTGGAAGAACTCCTTTATCCAAGACGAAAATGTGCCCGTTCTTGTCATGTTCTATTGTGCTGTAATATTTCATATCTGCGATATAACATGTTTTTAATGCAACGTAAAATGTTTTTTCTGGAAACTAAAATCGTAAGGGCGTCAAAACCCATTCCCGTCTTTTTTTTCGAGTCATCAGTCTTACAGCAATTATTACCTATGTAATGCTTTAGCTCGATGAAATGTCGCTCTAGTTCGCTCCTCTGCCCAAGAAATTAGTCTATCCTCATACATTCTTCGACGAAAAGGCTTTCTTTTTCTTGCCATTTATGAATGCCAGTAGTGATGTTATTTTTCTACGGTATAGATTTATAACTCGGCATGTTTATTTGATTTAACACGTGATGTCTCATATTAATAATCTGCGTAAGCCCTTTTGTCTGGATTATTCTTTTTTTTGTAGTCGGAAAACGAGACGCAGTTATCCAAATTATTGAGTGGGGTTATTTTTGAAAAGAAGCCCGGTACATCTCAAAGTTATTTCAAACTTGACTCTATCGTGCCATCCATCTATAACTTTATCTTGAATACGACATATATGACGGATGTGGTAACGAAACCCACGGCATTGCTGGGGCATAGCAACCGCGCCCTCCGGAAAAGTATTTTGTTTTTCGAAAATTACATTAGCAATTACGCCAAAAACTATAGTATGGGCATATCGTGATGAGGTGTCTCGTAGCACTACTGATTTTGCATATTCGTCATCGAAATAAGTGGTAATGTTTGGCACTGCTAATTCTCTCGAATTAACTGCTCAAGACGGCGTGCCACAAATGATTTCTCCTGTTCCATAAATCCCCTATTCTTGACAGTGCCTTTCCATTCATCGATTACATCGACCCTGCTTTGCGCTTTTTGCGGCTGTGTGTTCCATTTGAACCCATTCAAGTGGCCAGCTTTCTGCTTTCGAACTGTGAGAAGGCTCAGAATGGACAGGGACTATTCCAACCCGCGGCG
Source organism: Platycnemis pennipes (assembly GCA_933228895.1). Taxonomy (NCBI): domain Eukaryota; kingdom Metazoa; phylum Arthropoda; class Insecta; order Odonata; family Platycnemididae; genus Platycnemis; species Platycnemis pennipes. The sequence continues at coordinate 97,588,220 of OW121852.1, forward strand.
CGATAGCGTGCTTCCCCTGCTCGTTCCATTTGATAACGTTTTTTTCGATGTTTGACTAAAATTTTATCGTCTTTCAAAAGATCCCTATATTTGATTAAGTACCTACTTAGCTAAGGTTAAAATTTCGTCAAGTGCCATTTTAGGAATAGTTTTGTTCTTGTAGTATAATTAGGGTTTTTAAGACCCCTCAACTTTATTTTTCACCTTCAGCTTTGTTCAATTGAGTTATGCATTTAAAGGATTTTTCTAGTTCTTTAGGGGAGGTGGCCGACAGCTTAGGCGCTTTGTGAGTGGGGATCGGTATATCAATGAAAAGTCTTTACCACTGTCAGGAATCGTACGGGAACTCTCAATATGGCAAGCCAGTACCCTAGACACCACGTTAACCTTATCTCCAGGTTTTTCCATCTGTGGGTATCAATTTCAAGGTTTTTATTACTTTGATTTACGGACAGGTCTTAGGACATATTTGTCATGTAAATTGCATCTATTAAAAAAATTGTCCCATAACCTATTGATGACTTTTTTAGACGTGTCCATATTGAAATGGCACTTCAATATCAAGCATCTATTATTTTACCTTTCAAAGCTCAAGGATGAGACCACAGGATGTATTCCTAGCTGCATGCATCCTCTTGAGAAAGCAATCCTAGCCTTCCAACCAATTCACGTTCCTATTCCAGCAATTTAATAGTCACTCATCGTGTTTACATGTATGAACTAGATCCGCCCATCTATCGAATGGACGTCACGAATATGATGGAGATCATCGATCGGTGGATAGTTCATAAGTGGTGGGTATTGACGTAGGAGTCTTTTAATGAGTTTTATAGCGAACTCGTAGCAGTCGAATGCGGACTAGTGACTAATTAAATAGCACATATTTATTTTTTGCCTAAAGTATGTATTGGCGTATTGCTAAATGAGCATTTAGCTGAAGATCTCGAAACTTTCCCGGAAGGATGAATTTTGGAGGTTAAAGACGGCAACGAAATCCATAAAAGTTGACTTCCATTCAGAAATCAGGCGCTTAAGTATTTTTATGTAATCTTTGGGCTCTTAAATGAAGTAGGTGATTTCATTAAGATGAAATAGAATGTTTTCGCTGCTAAAAACAGTTAGTAGAATATTCATGTAGAGCAGTCATAAGTACAAGGCTTAGAGCAGCAGTCCTCTTGACGTCAGAGACATTCCCCACCACAGTTAAGGGAATGGCGTAGGACCGGACCAAATATATCTACGTCAATTCCAATTTTTACAATTTTCTGATGCGTTTTGCAATGGGCGCGAAAGCTCGACCGCCGACAACATGCGTTGTACGGATTCTCGCAAAATGTTGAACACCAACATTCCTCGATGCAAAAACCTAAATCCAAGTTTGCAGAAAATACGATTATGGTAAAATTTTTGTTAGTTACGGATTTATCATACGGTCATTTTAGTTGGAATTAAATTTTTCTTTAATTCCAACTAATTTAATACTACCTATGGAAAACTCTGCATTTTGTCGTTACTGTGGAATTAAACGCTTTCTCAAACCGCTATCGGTGGAGTTAAAATTAAATCTTAAATACCCCCGCTTTTATTGTTCTGACAAGATATTTCGTATGCGGTATATTCGTAAGGAGAAAGACGTACTCGTCTTTCTTCTTCCCGAAATATTCTAAATCACTGATGCAATCTTTGGTATGTGTTATGTCGTCTCTTTAGGGGTATGGTATGTGCCTTATATTTCAGTAGGTCTACGGGCAGTGGAGTTAAAAGTACCAATAATTTGATGGCATATGATAAAAGTAGATTCCAACACGTTCACTACCTCATAACTACCAATATACACTTTCAATATACACCACTATTATTTTGCTGCCATTACTGTGTACATTCCAGCAAGTATACACCTCCCGTATTGAATAGTTTAATATTTGTCCACAGTTGCGGGAAAGTCTCTTATTTCTCTACAAACAATTACAGAGTTGATATCCCGCTGTAATTATTATTATCTCCATAGAAAGTCATTGTATTAGTTTTTATACTTTTACTCTGCGTTTAATTAATCCCGGGATAAGTGTTGATTTTAAGTTTTCTCAGTCGGATAGCTGATCGGTTTACAATTTTTCTTGTTATTTTCAAACTTTTTTCCTCTTGTCTCTGAAAATGACCTCTTTATTACTTATAACTCTAGAAATTTTAGTTTAATGGCAATAGTAGCTTTAGATTTACCTTTCTAGGTGCTTCGACAGCTGAAGTTTTTGCGTGTTCCTTACTAGGCTCAGTTTGGCTTTAATGGGAAAGTTGTTGTGTAGGCTTAGAGTTTGTTTTGGAATTATTTATTGCCTGTTAATCAAACGCATGAAGTGTTCAAAATACAAATATTCGTGGGTAGAAAATTTTTTTACTCTTCTTCGTGCACTATTATTTAAATATTGGGTAGTCACTATGAATTTGACAGCCATGTAAGGGGGTTTTAGGGAGTATGATTATTAGTTTCGTTATCGAATATCTACTAGTTTTCATTAGCGGTGCATAAACTCAGAGGTAATTTGTGTGATTAAGGTTGGTGGGTAGCTTTAGAAAATTGTCTAGGAAATATAGGGTTCGAGGGTGCCTCTTTAAAGTGTGCGTGTGAAGGGACCCAAAGTTGATCTTCCCCGCTCTCGAATGGTGTCCTGACTTGTGCTCATCTCCAAAGCGATGTTCAGCAAGGGTTGGGCATTCCGCCTTATAATCCCTTCAATCGTTGGATTTCAAACCTATTCCATCTGTATATGAGTAAGTCAGAACTCCTTTTTCGATACCAACACATCATCATTAGTCATCAATCCTCAGATTGGTTTGACGCAGATCTCCATTGAGTGCTTCTATCTCTTCATATTTACGTATTTCTTCTCTTTTACATCCTTCATCACTTGTTCCTTAAATCTCACATGATGCCTTCCTTTGCCATTCTTCCCATCCACTTGTTCATCAACAATTACCTTCATCAGTCCATCGCGACCAACACAATCTTTGATTTTGAATTACTGATGTGTCCAATTACCAGGACCAATTACCAAACCTAAGCGCTTTCGGGCACGTCCAGGGAACCCCATCTGAGCGACCTTCTTGGCACTAGGTCTCTGGAAATTCAAAAGCGGTAATGAAAAAGGAACAGCTTCCTTGGCCCTGAAGCTGCCCTTATGATAATATCTTATTATTTCTTTCCCTTAGAATTCCAACGGATACCCGCTTAATTACAAAATTACGTAGTTCAAAATACTAATATTCAAATGCGAAAGAGAGAATAGCCGTGGTCTATTCCACCGTTCGAATGTAGTATTTTTTGTAAATGCTAATTCTCAGTCCTCTCCGATGTGACATTATACGCTTCCTTCCTGAAGGAAAACTCCCAACTTCTTAAAATTCGCAAGGAAAAACCTGGGGAATTCCACAATATGAATGATCTCAAGGAAAAGAAAACTTTGTGGCAATCACCAAGAGTGCGTTTTTTCCTCATTGTGGATAAACATTTCTTGAAAGTCACTCCGTAATATTAATTTTTATTGTCATTTATTTTTCACATTCTGAGCGTCGCGACGCGTCGGTTTAAAATTGTGTTTAACATTTATAGGCAGGGCTTATTGATTTAATCACCAATGAGCACAGTTTGCTCTCATAATTAGAAGAACTTTACATTGCGGTTGTCATTGTTAGTGATCCTTAATGATGATAAATGTTTTTATCTTTTTTTCTCGTCCTTGAAACAGAATCAATAGGCTTGATGAAGTTACAGCTGCTTATCATGCGATTTGAAGTTCTTAACTTACAGAGTTGGAAATCTACAAACCTTACTTTTACTACTAGTAAATGTGTCTTAATCTACTTCCGCTGCAGCTGCGATTCTACTGATTGAGCCTTGGGTTAGTGAGTATGCGTTGGTAAACTTAATTGTGTCATTGTGAAGAAGTATTCGTACCATAGGTATTCTATTTTATACTTAAGTCAGAACAAGATGTACACATATGTTTCCGGAAGGAAACAAACTACTGCTTCGGTGGGGCACGTTGACGTTTGCGCCATTTTGAACTAAGCGAATCATCGTGGGCGAGACATGAGGAAAGTTAAATTCTCCTTTCGGAATTTAATATTTGACATCCCTTTTTGCCCCGTATGACTTTAAAAAGGAAAGTGGCTTTTGATATACTTGATGGACGAAGGCAGATGAAAGCTGACAAGTTGAAGGTGCGAGGAGCAAATCGTGGAGTGAGGCAAGTCATGACGTCAAAACCGAAGCACTACATAGGACCGTGGACCTTTTTCATGAGGGCGTTCTTTAATCTTTTAATTTGTCGTCAATGTATTGTCCTCTCTTTGATTTCAGCATTGCACTGGAGAAGTACGCTGTTATACTTATTATCGTAAAGTGTTTCGACCTTAATCAGATTTGGGGCTAAAGTTAATGCCGATAAGGTGGTGATTTGATCGAAGTGTAGAAATAAGAGCTTTATTCTGCCGAAGAAGAAGCTGATGCTTAGCTCCTAACAATTGGTTGATTATCGCCATTTTTTGTGCTTTAATTTCAGCCATAAAAATCGTGGGATGGCTATGAATCGCAATGCTACCGATAGTTATTTTATGTCGCATTTTTTAGTAATTTGAGAGATATGTGCTGATATTTCTTAAGTAATTCATTATATTTTCAAAGCTCTTTCAAGGCATTCTTTATGCTTTATACTTTTTTCAGTGCCATTGGTAAACAGATTTTTTCCTCGGACAGTCTTGGATTTCTGTCCTTAAACTTATCTTTGCAAAGTAAGGAAACTAGAATTGCGACTTATAACGTGAGAAAGATGATTATCACTTGCACACCATGCAGGAAAATGCGATCAAATTAGCGTTTAAACCTGTTGTAATTTGAAAAATGTTTTTAATTTGGCATTCACTTATTCAATTCTTATAGTTCCCGTACGGTATTTATCACATAGGCCATTCAATTATCTCGTTCGATTTTTATATCTCACCGTGATGTTCCAAACACGCTTTTGAAAGCGTATTGGATCTCCATGAGGCCGAGATACAAGAGTGCAGAACACTTTAATTTCACCCATCTTATTCTGAATTTTAGTCCAAATATTTGTGTATGTACACGAATTGCATCGCTTATAAAACTCTCGTTATGCATTTTAGTACAGTTGTGCTGTTATTTTCGCTCCGGTAGAGTGACTCACGGGAACATGAGAATCCATTTCAGCGTGCCATTTTGGAAGTTTGGATTCTCGCTTCTAGGCTTTAATCCGCCTATTGACGACTTCGTGAGTGATTGCCCGTTTGAATCTTCGGCAACAACTCGTAAATTCTGTAGTGTGGCAATTCGTAAAGTTTGGAAGTTGGTTTATTGGGAAGTGGTGGGGAAGGAAAGTGGAAGTCGTGGAAGTTCTCCAAGTAGTCTCGAATTTGCAAATCGAGCTGTTGTGTCTACGAGGTTCCCCAGGAAGCATATAACTTTACATTTCCATTTACTTTTCCACTTGAACCTTATCGTTCGGATTGAAAGGAGCTGGAGAGTTAGTTGTTGAGTGGTCCAATAACACCTTCGCTCTGATAAGAAATTCCTGGTACCTTTGCCTCGCATCACATCGGAAAATCGCTAGAATAAAAGAAGTTCTTAACAATGACCGGTTCCAGAATTTGTTCAGGTTGTGTAAAGAAATATTAGGTATTGTAATGGATCTGCATGGCTTTGGCTTAATGACTATTAATATCATTTCTCCATACATAACTCCCAATTAGACAAGCGAGTAAGTTTTAGGTTTGGTAGAAAAAAAGAAAATATTGCCTGAAGGAATTTGGGAGAGGAGTGAATGAAGCAAGCGATAGCGGAGCAGTGGTGCGATTGAGGCTGTGGTATAGTAGAATATTAAGTAAGCAGAGAATGGGGTGAACAGAAAATGGGCTATTTATTAGGGATGAAGTTTTTGTACAGTTACATTGCAGCGTGCTTCAACTGCTAAGGATGTATTGCGCCATACAAACCAAACTCAAACCTAAAACAAACATCGTCCGTGCGTCAGGTAAAATGCGAACCCGTGATTTTAGGCTGACCTTCGCAAGGTTGGTATATTAACGACCTTGTTTCCGCGATTATTCGGGATTTTAAGAGAGGAAGTATGCAGAGAGCCGCCTTAAGGTCGCCATTTGAAGTAATGAATTTATTTATGAATTCTGTTGAATTTATATATATTAATAATTTGTATTATAATAATTTTATATAAATTAATATGTATGAAATACTCGTCATCACTGTCATCGATCCAATGTTGGTGCAAAGACTTCCGCGGTGTGTAAACAGTGAAGGTTGCATCTTACGGGTTTAAATACGTCGTCGTTGCTATTCAGGACAACAGTTTCGCCTGCATTGCTGCTGGCGTCTTCAGGTAAAAGTGCTTCATGTCACTTTTTGGCCATCGTCATATAGGTGGGCCGGTGATGTATTTCCTCTCTGATCGAAAATCCAGGAGTGAAACTCCTTTGAATTTCTTCAAAGATGCCAAGAATCTAACACGTGCCATCTTGTGTTACGGTGGAACATTATCTGAAGACTTCAGCAGCAATGAGAATTTTTCACCGAACCAGCGAAGCTCTACTAAAGGAAAGAGTACACAACATTCGCCTTTCTATCCATTGCTACACACCTACAGTAGAAGAGACTCTGACCCGAACTCCCACCTAATTGGTCGACGAACTGGAAATTCTCAGCCGACCGATCACAGAGATCATCGCCAGTCCGCATATCTGAGGACGGCCAAAACGCAGCATCGAGCATCGAGAGGTCATTGACCATCTTGTTTATGTTTTGGCCGATCGACCTGAACCTATTATTCAGAACAACAGTTTCGCCTGCTTTACTGCAGGCGAAACTGTTGTTCTAACTAGTAGGTACTGCCGATGCGATTATACCCGGAAGATGCAGCCTACATCAATCCAATTCGTTTGACCTAGCTCTCCGTTCGTTTCTCCTATCGGCTGTCCTTGTAATATTTACGTAAGTCTTTTCTTTTAGATATTTCACTACTTGTTCCTAATTCACTACTGTTTCATACGAGGCCTTCCTTTCTCATTTTTTCGTCATATTCCTCGACTATTTCCTCAGACCATCATGACTCAATTAATGACCTATTAGGTCTTCTGTTTGAACTTAATAGACTTCTCTCTTCCTTTTTCCCAAGACTTCTTCATTTGTTACTTGGCCTATCCATTTTATCTTTATCATTCTCTTGTAACACCACGCAAAATTACCATAGTTGTCGACGCACCCTATAAATATAAACCCACCTACCTTGTAACATCACTACACGAATTCAGTGTGATATGCAACCCTTCATAATGGTCTCTAAACCAATAAAAAATGAATGAAGTCATATTTTTAATCCTTTATGTGCAAAAAAATGTGAAAATATTTCTATACTGCCGGAGATCGACTCCGGCTCTTCTTCTCTGACCAATATTTCGATGAACCACTCATCCGTCGTCCTTTGGGCGTTGACTCATTGCCCTTATGACGATGGGCGAGTGTGTAATCGAAAAGTCAGCAATGGATAACACATTGAAGAACCTGAGAGATCTTAACCCTAAGAATGCGCTGGGAAAACACAAGATCCTTCTGAATGCTACCAGCGCCAACCATTGAATATGCTTACAGGTTTTAACGCCATCTCTCGTCTCCGTTCAGGGCTCAACCTTGAAGGATGCCCATGAATTTTAAATTTGTCTTCTTTTCTACCATTGTCACTTTAGATCGAAGACTATTTTCAGGATCTATCCCTTAATAATTTAATTTCAATTTAATGACCGTTACCGTGTAACCAATGTCTTTGATTTTGGATGACTTAGAATTCTAGTCACAAAACGACCCCAACGCAGCTGCCTCCATTAGTTTCCACCGTTGTTAAGTTGCAATTGAAAGGATTAAAGTCCATGTTAGACGGAATACAGGACTCGTCGTTTTTATTTGCCTACGATACTTAAATATTGTGTTTTAGATTGTGGAAGATCATTATGATGAACCTAATGCTCTGTGAAGAAGTTTCCTTTATTTTATACGAAAGTACTAAAACAGCATTTTGGAAAATGGTAAAGTCTTCCTTTTATGCTTATGAATTCAACTCGTACCTGAATAAATCGTTAGTTCCCTTGCTTGTCAGCAGTGGGCTTCTCTGGAGATTCACGAGATCGCCTCATTTATTTTATACGGTACTGAGTTCAAAGTCGGTCGATTCGGCAATTCTAAATTCGAGGGGCTTAGCTAGATGCTTGTCCTAATATGTGGTGTTGCTTAACATCGCTTTCAACTCCTCCAACACTCTTGTTATACACGCTGCAGATAGGTCTTCCCTTAAAAACTTCCATCTTCGTAGGACGTTTCCCCTTACCCTTGGCACGGTTAATTTATTCTTTTATTCCTTTTCATCTCAGTTAGAGGTCTCGCTGCATTTTCAAGGAATCTGAGGATGCGTTGAGTTTTGGAAAAGGGAAGACAATTTTAGCTCCAACTCTGACCGTCTTATATTTTTAGAGCTAGTGTCGGCAGTTGGATTTCTTTTTTGTAGTTTAGGAAACTCCCGAGTTGGCAGTAGTCACAAACCGAAGCTGAAGCAGGAAGTAGTCGTAGTTTTTTATTCAATTTTTTCACACTTATATAATGGAAGCTGTTCATTAGAATTCGGTGAGTGTAAGATATCCTGTTCGGCATAATTCGTCATAGTTCCGGGTTGGGGGGTGTATGATCACCTATTATAAAAGTTCATCGAACTGACTGACACATTTCATCTATATTTTTTCAATTCAGAGAGTCAAATTATTGTGTAACTACTGTAAATATTTCAGACTTTTGCTCTTGTTGAATTCGTTGTTGTCAAATAACTGAAACAGAAACTGGATTGGTATATATTGGCCTGATCTAAACTCCCTTTCTTCGCTGTTTACATCTGTTTACTTATCGTTCTTATACTTTTTCTCAAGAACTTTAAGTTTCTATGCAATTATAATTTCGCATTGGAAGGGGCATTACATCCGTATCGGCTGGATGGCAGCACTCGGTAAACTCACGCATTTGAAGACATTAATTTCCGACTTTTCTTGCATTTATTCCTATTGAGATTTTTTATTTGTGGAATTAGGTCACCTAGATAATAGAAATCTCTTTATTCCTTTTGTTACCACGTTTTATTTCCACCAGTGAAAACAGATACTCATTCTTTATGTTACGTATGTACTCTATGATATTTTTTTATTTGTTTAAAAATATTCGCTTATAGTTACAACTTATATAGAACTTGTTTTGAATTTTTTTACAATAAATTTTGACAAATGAATTGGCAACACTAAAATTTGAAAACATTGGTATCAATAACTCTAAATCAATAGATAATGACCACATTTAAATTACACAAGGAGGCAAGTAAAGATCTTGGTTAAGTATTTCTCCCAAATTAAGTGAGTTAAATAGCGTAACAACATTATAAATAAGTTATTTGTTAAAAAATAATGTCTAATCTACAACTGCGATCACTTATTGCAAGTATTTAGCCCTACGTTGTTACGGTGGATATAAAATGGTTTATCTTAAACAACTATTTAAGGGAATTAAAATGTAATTACACGTTGGTCTTCTTAGTACTTACATGGTTCATCAAACCACTGTTAGTTCGTGCATTACTACAAATGTGATTCAAATGTGATGTGATTTCGTCACAAGCACAACTGCGGGTGTTAAAAACATACTGAAGCGTTAATTTTATGTAGCTTACGTTTTATACTTTTTGTGTAAAAATTGATCGATATCAGGTAAAGTACGAGGCAAGGTCACTTTTTATGCTGTTACAATCTAGTTACAAAGGCGCATCTTATATAAGTTTTTCGTCAAAATGGCAATTCTTTTTAGATTATTAATCCGCATATCTTACCGCCACAGCCAAACTCCTCCATATAGTCACGTATAATATTGCCAATGTTTCATTTCTTTCTTGTATGTTATAGGTATTTTGAACGTAATTATGTGATGACAAGTAATGTTTTCTCACCGATCGATTGATTGGCAAAAAAACATCTATTTTGAAATTCCCATGAAAACTGTTTTTACTTCATATTTTGACGGAACCTCCTTAAGCGGATGAAAATGGAGTCGTATTGTATGAATCGTTTGGTGGAGAAACTTGTTCAAACGTTTTACCTTCGATGACACCAAAAGCTTTTAACCCGTATCTGTACTGCATTTACTAAATTGTGGCGTCATTTTTGTTCTACCGAACGTCTCAGAACTTGAGTGGGTTGAAAGGTTGTCATTCTGCGGGATTATGCGTTTTTCACTCCCTCTAAATCAGTCGTGACGACCAAATTAAGGACGGTAACGTAACTGGGTGTGTTGGAGAATACTCCGTACTTTTCGGAAAGGGGGACTTTTCTGCTTTATCGCTGGAGGGATTTTCGCTTCAGTTGAGGTCTCAACCGGAAATTGTAAAAAAAAACCAGCTGTGACATGTGACGTAACCATTCGAATGGCTACGTCGTGAACGATCATATTTAAAAGCATTGCATAAATGCATATAATACGGTGAGTTTGAATTATTCAAAGCTGTCAACATGCTCAACATAAGTGTGAAGTGTTTCAGTTGTAATATATTATACATTATTTTGCATAGAAAGAGTATCGTGATATTTGTTCCATTCCTTTGCGACGCATTTTAAAATTTCAGGACTTAAATAATTTGCTATTGGAGATTTAATTTGTAGTATACGTGTGGGAGTTATTTTTTAATTTTAAATTATGTACGCACGCTCTGTCAACATTTTTTGAAACGCTAGTGATGGCGAACATGTGATTACTGCCAATAGATGCTCAAAATAAGTGTTCCCACTATGAAAATTGGGTTGTATGAGGTGATTGTGAAAAATTACCACTGCTATTATCCGGGCATAAATGAATGTAAATGATTATGAATCAAAATTCTAATCATTGAAAGTTCTACATATTTACATTCTAAGTAATTGATGTATTACGTCGTTATTTTAAAAATTCGATAGATTTTTTATTTGTTGGTAAAGACAGCATATCACCACGAACGAAAGGAATTTGTTTGCAATTTTATCCTTTGTTTAATTATTTTCACATTGGGGAAATAACCTAGAACCCCTGGTATCCTATATACTCTTCTTACCTTGGAAGGTTTTTATACTATTTATTCAAATCGGTTAAATTAATTATGCTTTTTGTAGTACTCATTAAAATCGGAAGAGATTGTGTGTTCTCTTATGTCGCGGATTCCATAAGAATGAAACAAATATCTCGTTTCACGCCATTTGCTCAACTATATAGGCGATATTGCATTTTTATTTCTACTAAATCACTAGCTGAACAAGAAATTCCCTCTTGCGAGTTGTCCTTTTACGTCTTGAATCAAGAAGAAGGTTATCGATGGATGATCCGTTCTTGTCGTTATGATAAAATATGTGAAACTTTCATTTGGGAATGTAGTGCCAAAGATAGGGCAGTCTTCGTATCTTGATGGCAAATGAAGAAAAAACTGGAATTGATTATCGTCATGGCATTTGTTGAACTTCTGTTTTCTTTATTGCTGAGCTGGAAATGGAAATGCCGTGTGTAAAGAAAGCATGGAAGTTGAATGGAAAAAATGATCATAACTTATCCCGACCAGCATACGCCTGCTTTTTTTTTTTAGTAAAAGTATGTGACGCTGTTATTCCTCCCGGTTGGGAGCAAGTAAACGCAGAGGAAAAGGAAAATATGAAAGCGCCTAATTGTGTGCATTTTGTTACTGGCGTTGCCAGGGTGATAAGGTTACATTTGAAGGCCCGAGGTGGTTGAAGTATCTCAAGCGCGCGCTCCTAAGGGTTCGAGCCGCCTCGGGATCAGGGATTCGCAAGAATGCGCCATTGGCTGGATGCACTGTTCGTTTTCGGGGGCGTTGTCCCTCTTCCAACCCCTTTGCCACCCCCGTCGCCCCTCCGCCTAAACCTACGTCCCGCGCCCGTCAGTATGCCCCCAGCCACGCGGCCGCAGCGTGGTCGATATTTGTGAAGAGAGGGGGTGGAGTTTGCAGGAGTGAGACAAGGAGGGGAACGGGGTTCGGCAGGGTTCATCTCTATGAGAGAGAAGTCAGTGATTTTGAGCCGTGTTCAAGCGCCTTGGCTCATAGCCCCGCGTGTGTTTTGATTATATATAGGTACGTTCTTGTGACGACTCCCCTTCATAGCTAAGGCATGGCTTGGCTTCCTTCCCCGCGCACTCAGTTGTTTTCCTCCAACGCTGCGACGCACGTACACAATCTGAAACTATCTCCCATGGCGCATGCGCGCGCTCTGTGCCTTTGGGTGTATTGTCGCCATGTCAGAAATGCGTGCTCATTCCCCGTGAAGGTTATTGCTACCTTCGCCGCGGGTGAATGGGAGTAGATTATTTTTAATCTATAGGGTGAGAGACAGCACGCCTTCATCTTGTCTGTAATTCATCTTTTACTCCGATGATGCCCGTTGTTATGAGGGTACAGGACGGGATATTCATGTAACGCGTCGGCCTGACAGCCCATAGGTCGCAGGTTCGATTCCCGCTTCGGACATGGATGTCGGGTTTGTCAAAGATTTATGCTCAAAGTCAAGTAAGATTAGGCGATTCGACATCACATAACCAGTTGGGAACACTCAAAAACCTAATTCCACTACCACTAGATACTTATATTCGGGTCATGATAGTACGTGGTATTCTATCAATTAGGGTCGCTATTGGCATTTTACTCAACTGCCACTACCGTATTGCAAAAATAGGGTCGCTATTGGCATTTTACTCAACTGCCACTACCGTATTGCAAAAATAATTCTCGACCTTGAATGGTGAGAACGAGACTCGTGACATAGAAATTGCAAAGTACTGTTAACTCCCGAATTTTTATTTTCCAGAATATTAGCATTTCAGTAAAAGTTAACATGGTTTATCATTATGTCTTTGACTCTTGAAAAACTCAGTTGATGTTTTTCCCGAAGGCTAACTCAAACTATTGGTGCCGAAGATCGAGTCTATTGATACCTTGTTGTCTCATATGGTGACAACTGTTCACATCCCTTTAACTCGTTTAATATAAGAAGAATATATACTGTGGTGGAAGTTGTATATTTTACTCCTTAGTTCTTCTACCTGTTAAAGGAAAATTAGATGGAGAAATTATGAATCATCTGTTGTTTGATGTTTGAACCATGGATGAATACCTAACCGAAATTATTAAATTTTGATCATGTCCAGCCTTTGGAATGGAAGTTCTGGGTGGTAAATTAAAGTCGTTCACGCATGTGGGCATTCCTTCATGTATAAAAATTATATTATTCAAAATCTGAAGGGGTATCAGCCTTTCTTTCGAACATTCTCATTCGAAGTCATTTTTTGGAGCTCGAATATTGGATGTATGAAGTTCAAAACATTTATACTTTGATACTTTGATACTACTTTGAAATGGACTCTATGTTATTGATCTTGGAAAAGAAAATAATCAAGAAGAAAAGTACCCAGAAGTATCGAACACAACCATAAGAACTGCAGCCACCCGACCTCTGCAAATGATACATACTGATGTGTGCAGAAAAATATCACCAGAAACTTACAGCAAGGAAGAATACTTCCTGACATGTCTAGATGACTACACTCACTTCCTAAAAGTTTATTTAATAAAAACCAAAGATGAAGTTGAAGAATATCTAAAGAATTACATACAAGAAGCTGAAACACATTTCAATTCCACATATAAAATAGAGAAAATTAGATGTGACAATGGCGGTGAGTACCAAAGCAGTGAATTTAAAAATTGGTGTAAAGAAAAAGGAATTATATTGGACTATACTATCAAACACACACCTCAGCTAAATGGAAAGGCCGAAAGAGTAAATCTCACCCTTATGAACAAAGTAAGAGCTATGCTTCACAATAACAAACTAAATAAAGAATTGTGGGGTTTTGCTGTACTCACAGCGGCATACCAACTGAATAGAAGCCCATCAAGAGCCATCTCTACTACACCTGCAGAATCGTGGTATGGTGTGAAGCCCAACTTGTCAAATCTTCAAGAATTTGGATGTGTTGTCTACACAAAAAAACTTGGACATCTTAGGAAACTAGATGATAGAAGTGAATCAGGCTTGTTTGTCGGTTATGCACCTAATGGATATAGAGTGTGGAACCCCAAGAAGAGAGCAGTTTATGTGTCAAGAGATATAGAATTTACAAATACATTCCTTGAACCAGAAGAAAATGGTACAGCAGAAATCATTGTACAAAGTCTCCAAGACGAAGAAAATAAACATGAGAAACCTTTAGGTAGGGACCAAGGGGTCGACCCTCCTGATCCTAATGGTCACAATGAAGAAAATGATGAAGGAGAACAGGAAATTGAAGTTGAAGGAGAACAGGAAATTGAAGTTGAAGAAAACAATGTTGAGAATCAAGAAATAATTCAAAATGAAAGACCAAAAAGACAAACAAAAAGGCCTTCAAAGTATAAAGACTATGTTACAGATTTTTCAGATCCTGAAGATGATAATGGAGAAGCTATACTTACATTTAGAGAATGCATGGAAGCTGAGGACAAAGAAAGGTGGAAAGAAGCGATACAGGAAGAAAAGAAATGTTTGGAAAGAAACAAGACCTGGAGACTTGTGAATGAAAACTATGGCCAGGGAAAACAAGTAATTACTAGCAGATGGGTTTTCAAGAAGAAAGAAGATGGTAGATACCGAGCAAGATTAGTTGCAAAAGGCTGCCAACAAAAGAAATTCAGCCTTGACTTCAAAGACACATACAGTGCTGTTGTTCAAACTACATCTTTACGAATACTTCTAGCAATTGGGGCCATGAAAAATTTACATCTTAGAACTTTCGATGTCAAATCTGCTTTTCTGTACGGCGATTTGAATGAAGAAATACTCATGAAATTGCCTGAAGGTTACAATCATCCAGGCAAAATTTGTGTTCTACAAAAGGCTCTATATGGCCTGCGTCAAGCCCCTTTACAATGGTACAAGAAACTGAGTGATTTTCTGAAAACTAAAGACCTCATTCAAGTAAAATCTGATAAATGTGTATTCAGAAATGCCAAAGGAAAGAAAATATTATTTGTCGCCATACATGTTGATGACGGACTTATTCTTGGTGAAGATCCAGAGGAAATTAAAACACTACTGAATAGCATGAAAGAAAGATTTGAAGTTACTGTAAGTGAAAATCCAAAATACTATCTTGGGATGGAGATCAGGAAAGAAAACGATGGTTACTCTGTAAAGCAGACAAACTACATAAATAAAGTTGTTTCTAAATACAGCATTGGAGATATGAAGCCTAAAGACACTCCGATTGCTAAAGGCAACAAAGAAGACACTGTAAACCCAAGAGTCAAAGATTATCCCTATAGTGAAGTAGTAGGAAGCCTTTTGTATGCCTCGTGCAAGACAAGACCTGATATAAGTTTTGCTGTTGGCTATGAAAGCAGACACATGCAGAACCCTTCTCCAGAAGACATCATAAATGTGAAGAGAACCATCAGGTATCTGAAAGGAACCCCAAATCTTGGAATCAAGTATACATTAAAGAAAAATGAAGATCTACTAAATCTGCATGCATATTGTGATGCTGATCATGCTGGTGACAAGTCAGATAGTAAGAGCACATCAGGCTTCATCATATTGTATGGCAATGGCCCGATAGCTTGGAACTCAAAAAAGCAGAGAACTGTCGCCAAATCCACCACAGAGGCTGAGTATATATCTGCTGCTCAATGCTGTGCACAGATGAAATATATAAAGACCTTGATACAAGAGCTGTTGGACAAGAAGATTAGAGTTACTCTACATGTTGACAATCAGAGTGCAATTAAGATGATAAAATCTGGACAGATGTCAACAAACAGTCACCATATCCAAATAAAATATCACTTCATACATGATGAATTCAATCAAGGATGGTTCAATTTGAAATTCTGTCCTTCAGGAGAAGAACTTGCGGATATGTTTACAAAGCCACTTCAAAGAATAAAGTATCAAGAATTCCGAGAGAATATAATGCAAGAACTGTAAAGGAAGATATTCAAATATTTTATATGTACTAATGACATTGACCAGTTAAATATTTTTGTATTAATATCACATATCTTTATCTCAGTAAATAATTATGTTGCGTTATCACTTTCAGGGAGTGCTATACAAGGATATTTTCATTTTGTTCACTAATTTTCACCCTTAAGGGAGTGTGTTGTTATTTACAGATATGTTGCTAAGCAATTATTATTGATTCTATTGCTGTTGTTGTAAGTGTGAAAATTGTCTTGCTAGATGGTTATCTTAAGAAATTATAATAACAATTTAAATAACCAACATGTCATTATATGAAAACCTATAATATGTAGAAAGCCATGAAACGTGGACGGTGGTTTGCAAATGCTTAATTGAACTGCCCGAGTGGCAACTTTTCAAAATGAAATAATGCTGATATCAGGAGAGGAAGGGAGAAGATATGATTGTTGGCTCGGACCTGTTGTGAAGGATTTGTGAGAGTGAAAGAAAAATTTGCAACTGGGATAGAAAATTATGAAATATTTATAAAATCGATTCAACTCCATGAGAATTTTAGTGTTTTTACTACTGCCAATACAGTAAGTCTTAGCTGGTTGTAGAAGTTTTGAAGCCTGATTAGGTTTTAGATGCAGAGTGAAGGTTATTATCTTGAAGAGAGTTTAAAAAATCCTAATTTATGTGGTGTATGCATTGTTTATTTTTTTGGGAAATAGTGGTATTTCTGCATAGGTGGTTATTTTCAAGAAATGTAGCATCAATGGAAAAAATGTTTTGCATTTGTGTATCCTGTTTTAGGACCCACTCAACCTTGTCATCTCATCTAAAATACACTTGGCTAACTCTTAATTACTCCTTTAATTCCTGTGAATCCATATAAGTTTATAATATTCCATTTATTTTTTATTTAATGTTTTGAATTCAACATTGGAGAACATCAATACTTAGTTGTTGAACTTCATGAAGTGGATATATCATAGTAAAATTTCATTCTAGTTTTAATAACGTTCATTTGTCAGCACAAGATGCTATTATCTATTGTGAGTGGTTGTATCTATTATCAAAGAGGTGAGTGGTTGGAGTGGGAGTATCTATTATCAAAGGTTCATATAACAATCTTATTTGTGCTCAGTGTGTGCATTGACAATTGCAATGTTCTGTTAATTAATGAAGCAGATTTTTAATATATCTTTAGCCATCCTTTTTGTCTGTTTGATATTGCCCCATGTCACCTGGCGTTATCCATAATTTTCTTGTTAATGGTGGGGTTAACTCATCATATTTCATGCATGGGAACAAAGAAGACAAGAACTTCACTTTTTCAAATGAATGCGAAATTTACAGTTGATGCTTGGTACAGATCTTCAATAGAAGGTATCCCCTCAGTATATGGTGATCAAAAACCCTTTGTAACTTTCAATATATTTTTATCTTCATTGCATTATTTACTGTTGCCTTTTTGATTGAAATTAAATAGAAAGGAATGCTTGTGTTTAAAACAGGTTGAAACATAATTCAACAGTAATGCATAAGAATGGGATCCACTTAGCATCAGGCAACTTTTCAGCGACAACTATTCAATAGAGAAAAACAAAACTTGTGGCCCTGTCCTGCAAAAAGGGACTGAGAAAGTAGGGGAAGTTGGATGAGGAAAAGGTAGCAAGAAGGTTTTTAGTAGGAGAAAGGCTAGTGACCGTCAGATATATCAAAACAGAATTTGCATTTAAACTTTTAGTGAACCTCACAGTTTTTTTATGAACTTTGATACAAAACTGAAATAATGAATGCTAGTAATTAATTAGTGAACATTTGCCATATTTATAGACTATCTGTATAATTTTACATAACAATAAAATATGGATGGGAAGTGAAATATTGTCTAATTGTAGAATATAAGTACATACCTAATATTTTGGAAGGATATCTAATTGCTTAATTAAGAAAATGTAATTAAATACTGAAGTTTCAATCAGGAGTAAATACATATGTTGTTAAGTTCAGATGACTTCCAAATGTATTAACTCAAAATGCATTGTATTTAAAAAAATTTGGTATTGCAACACCCAGTAAATATGATGTATAACCTTATAAGATATTTTAATAAACACATGTTTTTTGTTTGAATTTTGTGGCACACAAAGCTAATAAACTCTGTGCAGTTGGTCATTAAGGATCCCTTTTTCTGGAAAATGCACCGCTTAAGAGGTACCCTTTCACTAGTCTTCTTGGGATTTGGGATCATCCTTCAAAAATGAATCTTTTATGAGAGTGCCACAAGCTTTGGTTTCTTCTATATCTTATGATTTTTGTGTACTTGAAAGTTGTGTATTTTATTTTTAAAATAAGTCTTATAAGAATTATGTCCCTAGGATAGAAGGGACAAAAATTCATATTAAAGGAAATGTATATATTTACGCATGCTACTATAGGTAACAAGAATTAATTACACAATTTGTTCTTGCCAGTGGTGCGTTCACTTAAAATATGTAATGGGATTTTATTTGTCTTTTAAAAACACGAATTTACAGTGGACCCGAGTGAGGAAATTAGGAAAAGGCTAAGAAAGTGGATGAAGCAGATTTTAAGGAGTCAAGGGTATTGTTAAGGATAATTTGGAGAGAGTAATATTGGTTAGTATTATGTCCGTAAATTAAACACACTTCCTGGATATGCAAAATCCTCGATGGGACCTTCGCTCTTCATTCCAAGAACTGCAGTAGCGGCGGTACTCTTCTTCTTCTTACACATTGTGGAGGTGTGACTTAGGGACTGACAATTGAAACAATGCTGAGCAGGACAATTTACTGGATTGTGGCATCTCCCACAACGAAGGCAGGCTCTACCTGGTGGTGTGCTGGGCTCCTTTTACTGAAAAGACAGCTTAAGAAAACCCTTACTAAACTGTCTTCGGTTGCCTATTTGACTAGAGACAACACCAGACACTTTATGCACTTCCACATTTTTTTAAAGTCTTGCTTGATTGATGACTAGTTCCGCATCCTTTGCAGCTTTACAAGCTTTCTCAAAACTCAAGTCTGGCTCGATTAACAAATGTCTCTGTATACTCTCATTGGTTAACTCAACGATGAGCCAATCTCATAAAGCATCATCTAAAAAATATTTAAAGTCGCAGTTACTAGCAAGTTTCTTCAAATTTGTAATGAAATCAAGGACAGACTCAACTAGAAGTTAAACACGTTGGTTAAATTTAAAGCTCTCACTGGTCGCTAATATCCGAGGTGAATATATTTCTTCTAACGTTTCGATAAGTTCCTTAAAAGATTTTTCTTTAGGAGTCTTTGGTAGACACATGTCTTTCAACTGACTGTATGCCTCGACACTGATGTACGCAATCAAAAAGTCCACTTTCTCTTCCTCCTTGACATTTAGGATGTTTAATTGTGTCTTAAGGTGTTCCAAATAATTTTGCAATGGTTCGCTACCTGGTACGAAAGGTGCAATTGTAACTTGTGACATTTTCCTCTCATTTTTGTTATCGCTCATCGTCCAATCCTAATTGCAGCCTACAAGCATGCAACACCTCGTCGCCAACTATTATGTCCGTAAATTAAGCAGACACTGGGTTCCAGGATTGAACATGGCAATTTATTCGTCTATGGACTCCGACGATACTGACCATGCAACTTTACAAAAACATCTGACCAGCCCACGTCACATGACCTGATATCGATAGAATCGATTCATAACAAATCGATAGAATATAGATAAAAATAATACATTTCATTTAGGAGGGGTAAACTGAAGAATGAGTAGTTTGGATGGAATAATGGGTGGTAAGAAGTAGCCAGAAATAAAGGAGGGCATCATTTGAGAACTAGGAGTTGTGGTTATAGTGCTATGTCCATATAAACTTACCTTAACTGACAGAACACTGATAATAAAGGTCAAACCTATCACTAACCAATGAAGTTCATTAATTTTTTGTAAAAAAATTAGTGTTCAACCTGAAAGTTGGTTTTTATTGGTGGGAGTAGAGCTCACCCCATACTAAACCATTGGCATGTGAAATTCACACATTCAGGGTAGGGGGGGCAGTTCCTTTTCCTGGGACACCTGCAATTTCCTGCAAAGTTCTTACATGCAGAAAATGGAATCGGGAGGATTTTAGGTGGGGGTGTCATGAAAGGCTTCTGCCCGGAATTAGAACCTGGGACTCTCTATGTACTCTGTAGCCCAGCACTCTACCCACTAAGCCACCACAACCCCATGTAATGTTTTGCATAAATCAAGAAATAATGTAAATTTTATTTTCCCCTTTTGCCAAGAGCTGGCTTAATTAAGCCAGATCAAATGCCTTATGTCAGTATACATGTATAAATTTTAACTGCTATAAAATGGAATTTTATGTTATCCTATGAAATTAATGGCACAGATTTTTAATTACCTGATTTCATTTCTCCAAACACTTCAGGTGCTGCATCAAGGCGGGCCTCTCTTGATCCTGAAAGGAGGAGGCTGTCCCTTGGAACATCAGGATCCCTGGCATCACATCGTGCAGTATCTTTTGACCACTCAATTCTTGACCCTCATCATGCAGCCATTCTATTCAGAGATTCCAGGGGGGTAAGTTATACGAAATTTTCACGAAAAATTCTTTTTGTTTTGGTGCATTGTCCTAATTTAACTTTGTACTACATTCATGCTGTTGTCATGTCACATGAATAAGATCTCTTAGATGTCTTATGGTGTCAAAGGAGACAGTAATTTTATGCTCTGAAAGTGTTGAATTTTTTGTTTTGGGGAAATAGAAAAATAAAATGTTTTGGAATCCCATGGAAGCAAGTTTTCTCAAAGCACAAGCCATTGCACTCAGTGGTAAATTTGGTGACTTCCTTGCTTTATATGAAGGTAATATATTTAATATCAAAGTCAAAGTACTTTATAAACTTTAAGGGCTTCTTCTAGTCCAACACAACTAGAACTTGTGTATGATAGATTGAATCTCATGATAGCTAAGGAAGGTTGCTCATTAAATTGGCGAGGATAAATTTTCTTGAAAAAACATGGAATTTTAGATCCTATCCCTGGTTAAGGAGCTAAAGGTTGGTTGGTTATTCAGGGGAGGCGACCGACAGCTGAGGTCATTTGTGCCATTTAGGATAGGTGGGTAATTGGGTAATGGTAGGAGTTTTCAGGGAACAGAGGAAGGGTGGAGAGAAACCCGGCATCAGCATTAGCCTACTCTTAACGAAAGGTGCCAAGGGGACCACAGCTTAATGTCCCATTCAACGGACGGAGTACTGAACTTGAAATGCCCTCCACTAGGCACTTGAGTGCCTAGTGGAGGGACCGGTTTGACACTGAAAGAAAATCCACCACTGCCGGGAATCGAATCCAGGCCCTCTGGATGGGAGGCTAGTACCCTAGCCACCACACCAACCCGATCCCCCTTAAAGAGTTAAAAGTAAATCAGAAATCAATTTATAATGTGAGGAAAGTACCTTTACCCTTTGAGAATAACCTAGATTCCATCCTGATGATTTTATAATGTATCTGCTAACTTCCTTCTTGAATCTGCATCCATGCAAGTACATATTACCATATTTACCGGCATATGGGACCTATTGGCATGTAGACATGCCCCATTTTTGTACACATTTAAAGAAGAAAAATCATTCTCTGAGTACATTAATTTTTCTATGGTTTTTCCTTATGCAAAGTTTCCTTTTAAAAATCTCGAGGCTGCAATTTTGTTCCATCAGCAAGATAAAATGAATATGTAATGTGTTTTCTCCTGTCCCCAAATGTTACCTAACAATAACACATTGGAATCTAGGAATCACTCTTTTATTTCACGGTACATAAAACCTTAATGATACCTCACCCATGTTTGCTGTTTGAGGTTCAAACTTTTCTCTTTTTCTTGCATCAATGACATATATTCATATTCTCTTGGCATATTTTATGCTGTTTTAATTTGCATACGTAGATCATTGAAGTCTGTTTTCTGGAAATGTGGGGCTGCTCTTGGATCCTAGAAATTGCATTAAAGTTATTTTTTAATGGAGCTTAACACTTTCGCTGCGGAGGACACACTGGTGCATCCACCTAAATCTAGCCCCATAAGCGAAGGATGCACCCATGCGACCTGTATCTTCTATTTTTCAAATGCACCGCAGTTTTTCCATTTCCAGCTATGGCCCTCCAATTCACTTCCCGCTCCTCTGTTGAAATCTGAACTTTGTCAAAGTGCCAGCCATTTTTAGGTTTTCTAGGTAAAATGGTCTATGCAAAAGGAATCATTAGCACCTATTTGTGAAAAAAAATTTCTGCCTGTCAAGGCAAACATATTTCATGCTTAGGGCCTGAAGTGAAAGTGTTAATAAAGCAGAAATATGTTTCCACTTTCTCAAAGTTTGTTCAGTGCTTAATGTCACCAATCTTGATTATTAAAGAAATTCAATAGACACTTATCCTGAGAAAAAGCATTTCTGGAGTGTGCATAATTGATTACAATAGCAAAAATGTGGAAGAAAGATCCATGATCCCACTTTGTGAGTAATAAAATTCATAGGTATTGGAATTTCTTCTGGGGTGTCTCTGACGTAGATCCATAGGTTTCTTCAGGTCACTTACCCAGAGGATGCTGACTATAGCATAGGCAAAGCTGTCATCCAAGCAATATGGACCCATGCGGGAGACCCAATGGAAGAAATTCCAATCCAACATTGTACTGCAAAAGCCTTCATTAAGAAAAGCATATCATTACAATGCTTATTCTGATCAATGTGCTATCGGATGAGTTCATATCACTGAAGAAGATAGCAAAAATAAGATCAAAGATAAGATGGCAAAAGAAAGATCAATGATCCCACTCCTGTTACACTATTACTCTCAAATAAAATTAACATTAAATAGAAAGAAATTTTGGGTGATTTGGAGACTTTTTACAATTGTTAAGCATGTCCTTGATACTTAAAACAAAGAGTGGGTTAAATTTAAAAATATAATAGACTTTGGTCATGCATCACGATGTAATGCATTGCCGCTTTACTCCTTGCTTTGACCGGATGTCACTCCCCTCCCCCAAGCCAGGTGGTGCCAGACGGATGCGCCCGAAGATCGGATGAGGGAAAGATGGAGCATCCCCTAAGCATTTCTTGGAATCTTTAACTGCTTTCCGCGGCGGGAAGCCTGCACCCTAAAACCTTCGAGCAATACCACATTTGGAACTTTTCCCATGGTGACTAGAACGGAAATGCTCTTGCGTACGTGTTTATTTAAACGTACGTAAAACCCAGGCGTTCGAGCCTTATCCCTTGACTGCTCTTGATCTCATAGGAGGGTCTCAGAAGCTCCACCCACTTCCGATTCGGAGGGTATTTAAACTTAATGATTCCCCCTCTCGGGGGCAGAATATCTTTGTACGCCGGAGGCTATGCTGGTCTGATTTTTGAATAAACTTCTACTTTATCAACGCGTAAGCTTTTGCTTTTTGGTGTCTAAACCCCAGGGTCCCGGCCTTGCCACTCGGGCCGGATCACCCATTCTCACGTAGCTCCTGCCGCGCACCGAATTCGGGACGCAGCGACTACGCTTTTGTGCCGTGAACTGATCGCTCGGGACACGACATAAAAAACTGGTGTCAGGTGTGGGGTATGACACAGCGTTGGTAGAGTCAGAGGTATGACACAGCGTTGGTAGAGTCAGAGGTACGAGACGGCGTTAGTAAGAGTCCGCGGTTGGAGCAGCGTTGAAGGTGATCCAGCGATTGCTGATCACCAACGAACGAGAGCCCACCGGAGAGGAGACGCCAAGCGAGAGCCGTTTCCGAGACGTGGAGCCCCCGACGGAAGACCGTCGCCGCACGGAGACGCAGAGCAGCCTCTGAGAGGAGAGCGACGAGGACTGCCGTTCGTGACCAAGAGGACGCGGAACGCGGGAGGACCTGAGAGAGAGGTCAACGGTGTCGAGGAGAGGATCGACGAGCGTCGCTGAACTTGGCCAATAAAGAGATAAATTGTAAGTAAGCCACACTTTCCTAGTGACCCCTTCCTTCCCAAGAGAAGTGAAAATTTTTGGAAGTTGATATGGCTTCCCCAGTAGAGTCCTCTAATGAGGGCGATTATTGTAGCATCGCAGAGGCGATGAAGATTATTGGCCAGCCATTCGATGGCAATAAAAGTAAATTAAGGGAATTTGTAGACAATGTCGACGTCGTATTCGATTTAGTTAACCCTTTGCAACATGAGAGATTGCTTAAATTTGTTAAAGCAAGGATTACAGGAGAAGCCCGATCGAAGTTGATCGTGAGAGACCAGAGGCATACATGGGCACAGGTCAAGGCCATCCTGGAAGAGAACTATTCGGTCAGGAGAACATTAGATTTTTACGCGTGCGCTATGTTCAGCGCAAAGCAGCGAAAGGGTGAAAGCGTAGCTGCTTGGGGGTCGCGCATTGATAGCATGCAAACAGATTTGCGGGATGCTGCGCGCAGAATTTCAAGCGAGGTCGAAGAAATAGGGTCCATAGCTTTAGTCAATCATTTGGCAAAAGCGTGTTTCGTTCAGGGGTTGGAGAATGACAGAATCCAAACGATTGTGCGAAGCAAAGGAGAATCCCTGCTGTTGCCAGCAGCAGTGGAAGTAGCGCTAGAGGAGGAAAGCGCCCATTTGTCCGTGATTGAGAGGGGAAAGATGCGGAATGATAGAATCCCACTAAAGTGTGAAAACTGCGGGAAACTGGGTCATTTAGCTGGCAAATGCTACTTAAAGAGGGTCAGAGAGGAACCGAAAGGAGTAAGGGCACTGAATGGAGTGAAGTGTTTTCATTGCGGGAGACAGGGCCATATAGCCCGAGACTGCCCGTCTGCAAGGGGACCGTATGTCGGTCAAGGATGAGGGTCTCCGAGGATAGGGCCCGGAGACAGGAAGTGGGAAAGAAAGGGTAATAACCCCGTCGCCCACTGCGCCGAAGTTAAAAGGGTAAACAAAGTCCGGAGCGAAGGGACCGACACCATAACCCTAGGTGTAAGCAATAGTAAAACGGGGAATGTTAGGTTTCTAGTGGATACAGGCGCGGACGTGAGCCTGATTAAGGCTTCCGCCCTAAAAAGAGGGACGAAATATTCGCTAGAGGAACAGATCGCACTTCAAGGTGTGACGGAGGAAATAGTAAAAGCGCTCGGCACGATCGAGTTGACGCTAGAAACGAAAGGCAAGGAAAGAGCGCATAAGTTCCATTTGGTGGACGAACGTCTCTCCCTTGGTTGCGATGGCATCCTCGGGAAGGACTTTTGGAAGTCCACGAGAGCTAAAATCAATTACGAACGGGGAGTAATTGCAATGGGGAACGTAGTGGTTCCATTTGATTTGAAGGCAGGTGCCCCAGAGAAAAATGAGGTATGGCTTCTGAAGTTGCCCGCCAGAAGCGAAACAATAGTAAGGTGTCCGGCAGTAGCCGATGGTGAAGGGATTATTGAAAAAAGGGAAATAAGTCCTGGGATATTTTTGGCGGAGTCGTTGACCCGTAGCGAGAAAAGAGTGTGTGTGACAAGTATTGTCAACACCAATGAAGAAGAAAGGATTATTGAATCCCCGCTTATACGATTGATGAAAGTAGCAATCGAAGACCCATTTATAAGGTTAATGAAGGTAGCAGTCGAGGAAATGAAAGAGAAAGGTACCGAAAGTAATGTAGAGCAAGAGCTCCGCAGCAAGGAATTGCTTTATTCCTTACTAAGGTTGAGTCACCTAAATAGAGAAGAGAGTAGGGAAATTCGAGTAATATTAGACGAGTACAGGGACTTGTTCTATCTACCCGGAGACACTCTCTCTTGCACCTCCGCAGCTGAGCACTGCATTCCGACACCTACGTTGGATCCTGCGCAGTCAATTAGAGTAAAGCCGTACAGATTACCGGAAGCTCACAAGGAAGAGGTGAAGACTCAAACAGAGAAGATGCTTGCCGAAGGAATAATATCGCCGAGTAGGAGCGGATGGAATTCGCCGATTCTCGTTATTCCAAAGAAGGCTGATGCTTCAGGCCAGAAGAAATGGCGCATTGTCGTTGATTTCCGAAAGTTAAATGATGTAACGGTAGGAGATGCCTTCCCCTTACCTAACATAACAGAGATTTTAGACCAACTGGGAAAGGCGCGGTACTTTTCGATGCTCGACATGGCGAGCGGATTCCAGCAAATTCCATTGAAGGAAGAAGATAAGGAGAAGACTGCCTTTAGCAATCATCTAGGACATTTCCACTATAATACTATGCCTTATGGTCTCAAAGGAGCGCCGTCAACTTTTCAGAGCGCTATGAATACCGTACTAACAGGATTACAAGGTATTAAGTGTTTTGTGTACCTGGATGACATAGTCATCCACGGCGAATCGCTCTCGATTCATAATGAAAAGCTAAAAGAGATACTTGAGAGACTGAGAGAGTTCAATTTGAAATTGCAACCAGACAAGTGTGAGTTCCTCAGATGAGAAGTGACCTATCTTGGTCACATAATCACGGAAGATGGTGTGAAACCAGATCCGAAGAAAGTAGAGAAGGTGCAGGACTTCCCGCGACCGAAGACGACGAAGGCGTTAAAGGGATTTTTGGGACTGGCTGGATATTATAGGAGATTTATTCCTCAGTTCAGTTCAATTGCCAGTCCATTGCATGCGCTGCTGAAGAAAAATGCGCCATATGAATGGGGCGCCAGGCAGCAAGAGGCGTTTGAGAGATTGAAAGAAGCACTCACCACGGAGCCGATTCTGCAATATCCAGATTTTGCACAAAGATTCATCCTAACGACAGATGCAAGTAATGAGGCCCTCGGATGTGTCCTTTCCCAAGGCCAAGTAGGGAAGGATCTTCCGATTGCCTATGCGAGCAGGACGCTGAATAAGGCGGAAAAATCATACTCCACGACGGAGAAGGAATTGCTGGCAATTGTGTGGGCAACCAAATATTTCCGCCCATACATTTACGGCAGAAAGTTTCTCATATGCACAGATCACCGCCCTCTCACATGGTTATTCAATGTAAAGGATCCCAGCTCAAGATTAATGTGATGGCGAATCAAGCTTGAAGAGCATGATTACGAGGTGGTGTACAAGAAAGGAAAATTGAACTCCAACGCCGACGCCCTCAGTAGGATCCACGTCGTGGAATCGCTGCAGTCCGAAGATGAGGAGGAGAACGAGAAAGAATGCGAGGAAGAAGACGAAGATGAAGAGGAGAACGAGAAAGAAGGCGAGGAGGAAGACGAAGATGAAGAAGAGAGCAATGAAGTGGAAGGAAATGAAGAATATAGGGAAGCTGATCAGAATTTGGGAAATGAGAGAAATGAAATTGAAAAGATGAGCGATGATAGGAAGGAGCAGATATTTCGAGAGTTCCATGACTCGCCAGTAGGAGGTCATCAAGGAATGAAAAGGACCTTAGAAAGAATTAAGTTGTATGTAATGTGGCCCGGCATGAAGGAAGACGTAGAGAAATACATTAGGCGTTGCGAAACCTGTCAGAAGAATAAACTGACGTGTAAGAAGGTGCGTATGCCGATGGAAATCACATCTACTCCTGATGTGGTGTTTCAGAAATGCTGCATGGACGTGGTAGGTGCCCTGCCTGTGACGCATCTTCGTAACCGCTATTTACTAACGTTTCAAGATGAACTTTCCAAGTTCACCGTGGCGGTACCCATCGAGAGACAAGACGCTGTCACCATTGCAAAAGCGTTTGTGGACAATATAGTCCTAAAGTTTGGCGTACCACAAACCCTGCTTACGGACCAAGGTGCAAATTTTTTGAGCGAAATGTTTCGCAACACCTGCAAATTGCTCAAAATAAAAAAGTTGCAGACGACCGCGTTCCACCCTCAGAGCAACGGAGCACTCGAGAGAAGCCACAGGACGCTGACCGAGTATCTGCGACACTTCATCGCGGAAGATCAATCCAACTGGGACGAATGGATTGCATATGCAATATTCGTATTTAACATGACGCCGCACACAGCGACCCGAATCACGCCCCACGAGCTAATGTTCGGTAGAAAGGCAAACATACCTGGATGCCTGCAGATGAAACCAAAGGACGTCGACTATTCCACGGACGACTACCTTGCAGAACTAAAGTTACGGTTGCAGTCGTGCTATGCGAGAGCGAGAGAGAATCTCCTGGATGGAAAGGTAAAGAACAAAAAGACATACGATAGGAAATCTAACTTAGAGATTTTCAAAGAAGGAGACAAGGTCCTATTATATGACGAATCAGTTAGGAGGGGACGCTCCAAGAAGCTATCCGCTCAGTGGATAGGACCCTATGAGGTACTGGCAGTAGAAGGGGTAAATGTAATTATTAAAAAGAAAAACAAGGTTACCAAAGTCCATGCAAACAGGCTGAAACCATTTTTTCTTTAATTCGCAGGGACAATGGAGCGGAGGTTCCCGTGGACCTTAGGCTATATGTTAATACTAGGAATAGGCATAAGTAAAGGATTAGATTTTAAGATAACTAATATAAAGGACGCTCCTGGCCTGTATTATGAGCATATGGGTGAAGCCCAACTTTATAATTCAGAATGGAAGCTTGTAACTTACATTAATTTAGAAGAAATAGATAATAAGTTTGATCTGATTAATAAGATGGTAGAGACCACTGCTAATCTATGTAAAGGGCATAAAGAATCGTCATGGGTCAATATAACAGATTGTTTACCGATGCTAGGATACCTACTGCTTAAACTTAAGGAGATTGAAAACACCAAGCTCCTGATAGGACAATTGGTGAGAAAACAGGAAAGCCCACTAAGAGCGAGGAGAGGTTTATTTGATTTCGTAGGGGAAGTTACAAAGGTGTTGTTCGGTGTAATGGACGAGGACGATGCGAAATATTATACGGAGAAAATCAACAAATTGGAAGCCGAACAAAGCGGAATACTGAAGCTTGCTAAGGAGCAAATGACGGTGGTAAAATCCACCTTAGGCGCGGTGAACTCCACTGTGAAGGAAGTGGGAGAGAACGAGAGAATTCTCTTAGAAGGGATGAACGACATTCGTCATCATCTCAACGAGGAAAACGGCGAGATTAAAAGGGGTTTTGATCACGCGAATTTAGTTCTGACAGTAAATGAACACATGATCCAATTGGATCGAGTAATGGCAGAATTAAGGCAGGATTACGAAATAATTCTTAGTGCCATAACGAATGCAGAGAAGGGAATTCTGCAGCCGCATGTGGTGACGCCCGCCGACATAGTAAAAGCAATGGCTAACAGCTGAGAGCAAATTCCTAAAGACCTCCATTTGCCCTTTCCCCTAAGTGTGGCTTACGGTAGTGTTATTCTTAAGCTGGTTGATTTTGATGTCTTTATGTATGAAAAATTCTTAGCCTATGTTATAAGAATCCCACTGACTGATCACATGAAGTATAATGTGTACAGGGTAATCCCCTTCCCAATTGAGACTGAGAAAAAATATGTATTTATTCAACCTGAGAAAAATTATCTGTTTATGGATGTAGCTAAGAGGTATTATTGCAAATTAGATGATAATGAATTTAGTAAATGTAAAGTGATAAATGATCTCTGGAGAGTGTGCAAACAAAGCTATCCCATTAAGTCAACGCACTTGCACGAAGACTGCGAAGCAAAGATGCTTCAACCAATAAGGAGAATCCCTTCGGATTGCTCAAAGAGAATTACCGCCTTAAACCATTCATTATGGACCCAATTGGACGGTAACGAATGGTTGTTTGTCGCACCCAATCCAGAGACCATCACCATATTATGTCAGGATCATGATCCTGTAGATGTAATCTTAAAGGATACAGGTAAATTGAAACTTTTCCAAAGATGTAAGGGTTACGGACCAAATGTCATGATCCAATCTCAATTAGTTCTAAGAATAATGTGACATCAAGAGACATTATTCCTCCTTTGAGTTTGAAATACGATTGTTGTGTGAATAGTGGTATAAATACGAAACAGTGAATTGCAACTGGACTTACCTTTAAAAAATGTGGTGACAAAAATGGAAGATCTAAGATACGCAAGTCACAAAGTTGAGGAAGTGGAAAAACTGATCATTGATCAAGAATGGAAACAGAAGCACTCTGAGAATTATACGAAATTGTCATTTTTAGCATATGTTGTATTAGCTATATTATTCTTGATCATAAGTTGCTATTGTTGTAAATGTTTTAAAATTTATTGGCCAAAGACACTGGGTTTTTGCAAGGAAGGACAGTCATGTACCACAATTGTGTTCAAGCCAAAAATTGTAAACAAATTGCATTCTTCGGAAGAGAATGTTTCTCGACCGAGTCGCGAAGGAGAAGAGCAATTTGTCTAGCGACGATCCCTCTGGCACCGTCACCTAGAACGAACAACAGGGCGTTGTTCCACGGTAAGCGTTAATGATTCAATCATCGAGAAAGCATTGTCCCGATATGCTTTCTCTCCCTAAGGGGGGAGGTGTAATGCATTGCCGCTTTACTCCTTGCTTTGACCGGATGTCACTCCCCTCCCCCAAGCCAGGTGGTGCCAGACGGATGCGCCCGAAGATCGGACGAGGGAAAGATGGAGCATCCCCTAAGCATTTCTTGGAATCTTTAACTGCTTTCCGCGGCGGAAAGCCTGCACCCTAAAACCTTCGAGCAATACCACATTTGGAACTTTTCCCATGGTGACTAGAACGGAAATGCTCTTGCGTACGTGTTTATTTAAACGTACGTAAAACCCAGGCGTTCGAGCCTTATCCCTTGACTGCTCTTGATCTCATAGGAGGGTCTCAGAAGCTCCACCCACTTCCGATTCGGAGGGTATTTAAACTTAGTGATTCCCCCTCTCAGGGGCAGAATATCTTTGTACGCCGGAGGCTATGCTGGTCTGATTTTTGAATAAACTTTTACTTTATCAACGCGTAAGCTTTTGCTTTTTGGTGTCTAAACCCCAGGGTCCCGGCCTTGCCACTCGGGCCGGATCACCCATTCTCACGTAGCTCCTGCTGCGCACCGAATTCGGGATGCAGCGACTACGCTTTTGTGCCGTGAACTGATCGCTCGGGACACGACAACGACAATCACCTACCATACTTGTCCAGATTCTCCCTACCTTCATATGATTCGTGATCAAAAATGTGTACATTGAATGAACCTTAACCTTGAGATGCTATTGGATATGATTTCTATTTAATTTGGCTTGTCCCTCTTTCAGTAATGAAGCAGAAACTATATCATATCGTTTGTATAGAACAAAAAAGTTATTGAAATGATTTATTTCAAATTACTCTTTTCTTTGGAGCTTTATGATCTTGAAATTTAATTTTCAGAAAAACATTTCTTATTAACAAACCAAATGGTTTTAGGTTTAATTTTGTGAAACTTTTCCTGATGGAAAGAAAAACAAACTTTGCGAATTTCACTGAAAAAATTTTTACTCAGGACCTGGGTTATGCCATCTTCAGGTCTGAACTGTGTTTATCTGTGTTTTTTTTCTGAATCCAAATAGTACTTCATCCAGGATCTCTTCTGCTTTATGTTCTACTTTTCTGTAGATTTCCCCTGTCAATATCTTCCAGGCATGTGCCATGAGGATCATGGTCCTACAATTTTCACATTCCTTAGCCCTTTCATTTTGGGAATAGGGGTAATTCTCAAAGTCCCTCAGTATATTTCCTGTCAAATTTCACAGAAAGTTTTCTGCAGTGGATATAATGTTTTCTCTCCTACGTTTTTAGCCAGATCATCAGAAACATTATCAATTCAAGATACCTTAATTATCCACAAGTCTCTTATGGCTGTGTGAAACTATGACCTTAAAATCGAGTCTTCTTTATCATCCTTCTTAAATTCATTTTCCTAAAGAATAACATTTACACTGATGTTGTATTTGTTTTACAACTGTTCCAGATATTCCTTCCACCTCTTCGCTTAGTCATAATTTTTTTCCGAAGTTCTACATTCTGTGTTCTTACTCGCATATGGTATTACATTTTACACCCTATTATAATAACTCTCATTGTCTGGTACCATGCTAAGGGCATATTTCTCCTTGTATATTGATGGTGGTCTTAATTTTATAATTCAATGTTCACTGAAATAAAATTATTATTATTCCTTGAAGTGGTTCCCCACCATTCTGTAGGCAACAAATATGAGTTCAAAAAATGCAGTAATATTTCTCTTAAAGTATCTTTATTTGAGCTTTTTAATATGAAGAGTGAATTGAAATGTTAGATAATAATAAAATAGATTCCTGGTTCTTGTAACCTACTGCATAACCAGGATGTGTCCCCTGTTTATTGTGAATAGGGAGATTTGGAATCAACATTCTTACTCCCTTACATAAGTTTTGTTCTGCCAATCAGGGATCAGATACCTATTCCCATTCTGCTATTGGCAGGCTACAATATTGGTTAGCTCTAACCAACTGCATTACAGAACTCATTTCTGAATAGGTGTTGGTGTATACATTTGAGTGTGGTGAGAAAAAGTTAGGTTTTGTTGTTTTTTATTATAAGTGGAGCTATTGGCATGTGCCAAGGAATAATTCATAAAATATTCTTTTTCTTTTTTGTGCTTCACATTAATGAAGTAAGTGAAAGTATGAAGATTTCATGTTTAACTGGAAACATCTCATACTTTGTGATGGTCAATGTTTCTTAAAAGCCATTGTGTAAATTGGATTAGAAATGCATTGAAGTGATAAATGCTGGGTGCAATACACAACTTTTGGTGCCAAGTATGTACCCAGTACATTTTTGTAGTTTCTGGAATGTTTAATGTCAAATCATTCCTTATATGTTGAAGTGTGTCCGAAAGATGCTAATCAAATACATATATCTGAATGATATAATGAGCCTGTAATGCTGTTGTTATTTATTCTTTAGATTTAAGCGTACACAAGCAGTAAGTCTAGTACATAGTCAGTCATAGTCTAAGAATTGGAAGATGACAAGGGCAGTTAACACCAAATCTTCCTCCTTAAAAAGTTTCAAGCACATCGAGAATACTCACTAGGATAATTAACAGAAGAATGGAAGGAAAGATCGAAGGGAACCTTTTGAAAAATCAATTCCAATTCAGGAAAAACGGAGGAGCTAGGGAGGCAACACTCAGCTTAAGGATACTGGCCGAGAAAATGATACACGTGAACAAGACATTGTATGTGGCATTGGTGGACTTGGAAAAGGCCTTTGACAATGTCAAATGGAACAAGATGTTCAAGATACTGGAAGCAATTGGAATAGATTACAAGGATAAGAGAATAATCTATAGCCTCTACTAGAAACAGGTCACCACAATGCAAATGAAAGGCAGAAGGAAGATAGAAGCCAAAATAAGTAAAGGAGTCAGACAAGGATGCAACCTCTGCCCAGCATTATCCAATATATACCTGGAAGAAGCAATTACAGATGCAGAGGAAATTGGTATCAAGGGCATCAAGGTGAATGGTGAAGAATAAACATGCTAAGGTTTGCTGATGACATCACAGTTGTAGCAGGAAGTCTAGAGAACTTGATAGCGTCCCTGACCAGAATGGACCAAGTACTTCAAGAATATAATATGAGCATCAACAAGAAGAAAACTAAAATCCTACTGTGTGGAAGAGAGAAGCTTAGGGCAAATATCACAATTCAAGGAGTGAAATTGCAACAAGTGCAGAACTTCACCTAACTCAGCAGCACTGTAACTTGGGATGGAAGAAGCTCGACGGACATCAAGTGAAGAATAGCACAGGCTAAGGAGGCATTTATGAAGAAGAGACAACTACTATGCTTAAAGAACCTGTGGCTGCAAACAAGGAAGCACTTCATCAAAACATTCGTATGGAGCGTGGCACTCTATGGATCAGAGATATGGAACATCGGGAAAGCAGACCAATGAAGAATTGAAGCCTTTGAAATATGGTGCTGGAGGAGAATGTTGAAGATTAAATGGACAGATAAAGTGAGGAACGGAGAGGTGTACAGAAGAGCAGAAGAAGAAAGGACAATATGGAAAACCCTATGGCAAAGAAGAACCAGATGGATTGGACATACCTTGAGGCACAATGAATTACTTAGAAATATGATAGAAGGGAAGGTCCCACGAGGAAGACCAAGGGACAAATATATAGGGCAAATAAAGAAGGATGTGAAAGAGAAAACATACCAGGGTGTGAAGGAATTAACACTGAATAGGGCAGAATGGAGGGGTGCAGTAAATCAATCCTAGGATTGAAATACTAAGGATGATGATGAAAAAGTTTTTTTTTAATTAATATGCATTAATGAACAGAGAAAGGTCATGGTTTGTGTAATTTAAAAACAGGCAGAATGTTTTATCTCAAAGTAGATAGGGGGTGCCAGTAGTCTATCACTAATATTCCCTCAGTCAGTATATGAGAAATTACTTCACAAATTATGAATGACACGAAATGGAAAGGTAATATTTGCTGTAGTAACTGTGGTATTCCTTTTCTTCCTTGTCTTGCTGAGATCTTCATTCTACAGCACCGAGTATCATGAACGGAAGCTACTTTTGTGCCCATTGTGTTCTCACTCATTTGTCCTACTTTGTATTGTATTGTAAATATTGATTACCTGTTGGCGAGGAATTGGTAAGCCTACTAAGTCGAGAAATTGTAAAATTTTACTGTGAAAGCATAGGTATTGTGATTTATATAACATGTAAGTTGATAAAAATCAAAAATATTACTTGTAGAAATATATTTTTTGTTCCAAGGAAAATAACGCTTCTCAAACCAGTTTCATGCCAAAATCGACTTTGTTGGATGTGTGTCATCACGCCATCCGGTTAATTTTCTGTGCTTACAAGGAGACATCGTGAAAAAGATGTTTACAAAGCCAACAAAGCATCTTTTTCAGAATCTAAGGAAACTTGCATTGAGAAAAATTGTGCAAAAGTGAAGGTAGCAAATTTCCCTGGTGGCATTGGAGAAATCCTTCAGGAAGGAAGAGGAAAGGGATGTAGATTATGATGTACCAGGACTGGAATACTAAATGGTGAGTTAGAGAACGAAATGCAAGAAATTAAGGCAGAGTAAATGGTGGGGATTGATAATATTCCATATACTTTTTCCCGCATTGTAAGCTGTAGAGATTAAAAATTTTTGGTCAAAAGTTTCTGAAGAACCTGGGATGAGATGGAAGAGAGGTTTGTTATTGAATTGTTTGCAGGATATATGAGCAGTTTGGCTGGAGGATATTATAAAAACTGTACTGATACCTACACCAAAATAAAAGATACTAGGGAACACTTGAGACTACTGGGCTAGAAGTTTAATCTTGCATACAGTGAAGGTTGTACTTGAAATCATCAACAGAAGGGTGAAGACAAGAGAGAACAAGTTTTTAGGTGAAGATTGTTGGAATTTCGTAAGGGTAGGGCATCCTGGGATGCAGATGCAGATGTGTTTGCAGTGATGAGAATATTAGTGGAAAGGAACATAGAATATAATCAGGATGTTTTTAAATTTTTATTTTCAATTTTGAAAAGTCATTTGGCCGACCTTAGTGGGAATTGTTATTGGAAATATGTACTTCATAACGTAGGAATAGATTGGTAAAATAGGAAGGTGATCTGGAATTTATATCCAGCTGAGAAGGTGCAAGTTAGAATAACTAATGGAGAATCAGATTGGGTGGTAAAATCGGGGGGGGGGGGGGGGGGGGGGGTTTAGATAGGGGTGTCTGTTATAGCCATCACTGTTTAACATATACTGGAGGAAATGGTAAGAGAAGCAAGGGATGCATGAGGTGCAGGTCTAAGAGTAGGAGGTAATTTAGTGAATACTCTCTCTCGAAAGACTCTCATAAGACGCCTGGACGATCAGGGGTTTGTGAGGAAGTCATATATGGGATTATGAAAATTACTATGTACATTAATAAGCAGTTCAGAATGAGGGTAAAACTTTAGAAAGTTAAAGTGATGACATTCTCCAGAACAAAAAAGGTAGATTAAATTTAAAAGTGGGAGGCCAAAACTTGGATCAAGAGGAGCTGTTTACCTATCTATGTATTATGTTGTAGGAAAAGGGATATAACAGCTTCTGATCAGAATCTGAAGGAGAATCACATTGGTAAATTAGATGCATACTTGTGGAAGTAGGTGAGCTAATGACATGGCCATTGAGTAAGGTTGTAAAGAAAGTATAGGTGTAAAGCTAATTGTCGATATTTTTGCTGAAATAACTACCCTCTAACAGACCTTCACTGTCTGTATTCTACTTGGGGTAAATAAGTGTGAACTGTTACACTCCATTTGGCGGGAACAACTACACTGCTACTCTTTTATTCCACTAGGTGGTAGCACAATACAACAAAAGAAAATCATATCCTATGCGTGCGGCAGATACAAATTGTTTATGATGACACGCATTACCTGTTTACAAAGTTACAAATCTGACACTAATATCATGTGTCCATTGGAATTCAAGGAAAGAAGATGAAAATAGACTTAGAACTTTAGAAATATTGGTATGAAAAACAGAGAAGAGCAGGTGGATATAAGGAAAGATGAATGAGGCAGTGTTTCAGATGGCAGGGGAGGAAAGGAAATCGATTGAGGAAATTAGAACAAGGCAGAAGGGCTGGATAGAGGATGTAGCAAAGGGTGAGGATGTTTTAAAGGACGTGATAGAGGTTAAGGGTTTTGAAGGATGTGATGTTGGGTAAGCAGAGTAGAGCGAGGGAAAAAACTGGTTATTAGGATAGAATTATAGGAGGTAGACATATATAGATATATATAGATAGATAGGAAGGACATCATATAAATAATAGGATTCATGGTAAGAGAGGTATGTCCATCTAAATCTTCATTAAATAGTAGAAAGCACAGGATAATGTTGCAGATAAGTATTTTTAGGAATTTTGTCTACATAAAGTGATGAAAAATTTCAGAGCATTATTTACTAAATATACCCAGTCTGAAGCCCTATCAATTTTATTCATAACCTGCTATCTTGTAAGCCCTTGGAGGTGGGGACCAAGATACTAGCTCAAAGCTAACTCATAATTGAATTAAGTAAATATGTGAGCAACATTCTCCTTTCTTCTCACTCAAAGAGGGACAATTTCCTTGCTTGAACCATTTCTCTTATACAGTATTATTGCTTAAATTTGTTTTCGATAACCCTTGAATAGTCATACCCTGTGGTGGAACATAAGCAATCGCGCTGGTGCACTGAGTGCTCCAGTGAGTATTTCAAATTATGATGTCTTAATAGCAGGTCGTTAAACTAATTTTAAAATTTTAGCATTAAAAAATTATTGTTAACCGTTTAGAAATTAATAAAATTGAATTTATTCTTTAAAAGATTTAATTTTGCCATCCAAATTGATTGTGCAAAAATATTAAAATTCCTTAATTGGGTTTAACTAGATGAAATTCCATATGTGTAAAAATTACTACTCCATTTATACTGAACACCAAAATTGAGCAAATGACAATGCACTCACCAGAGGCAACGAAACGAACTAAATACATTTGGGATTATATGTATGCAAGTCTTTCATTACGCCAGTCAAAAATAACCAAAATATAAACTACCGAAGTTTCTCAAAAACATTTTTGAAAATACTGCTGTGCAGATCTTGAAAATTTGGCCCACAATTTATGACAGTGTATGCCTAACCTTCTTATACTATAAACTATTTATTTAAGGCATACATAATTGTCATATAATTTTATAAATAGAATTATCTTACTTCTATGAAAATCTTGAATCGTTCAAGGTAAAAAAACTTGGAGGAAAAAATTAATGAACTTGGAGACAAGGAAATTTGGAGGAAAAAAAATAATGTACGAATCTTTCATTCTGTGTTATCCACTTATTATCATTACATACTATAAATGTTCAACAATACTAAAAATAATAGTGCAATAAGGAAAGATCCAACTTTTAAACTTTTTTCCTTTTATTCATTCAGATACTTCGTCCCCATTTTCATTCACAATCATTTGTGCATGGCTTCTACAAAAGAAACTGTGGCACTGGGAACATTTCATCGTTATATTAAAATATTTTGTGGTACTGCATACTATACAGCATCCTCTCTTCTTTGAAGGTTTGTTTATTGGCTGTATTCTATATGCAAATGGTTTTTCAGAAACAATCAAATATACTGGGTAGAGACAAAATTGTAGTCCTCAAGAAAATATGATCTTTCATAAGTTGCAGTGACAATTGTTTGTAAAAGTCCTCATTTTGAATCGCCTTTCATGACATAAAAAATAGCACTTATGAATATATCCCAGCCTCATTTATCAGTGAAAAGAAGACTAGAGACCATCTTTGGGTAACTTGCACATGTATGATCACACAGTACATGTCACAGTACAACTCGCACATGTACGTCACAGAGCTGATCTACTGTGTGAACTCCTCCTTTGGTTTTATTGTAGTCCACAGTCATCTCTGGTTTCCAGTTGCATGGCCATGGATTGATCATTATAGTGTGTGGATAGCAGCAATACTGATTTATTTATTTTAGTGCAATCAACAATTGTCATATTTTTTAAACAACAGTAATGGAATATTTTTTTGGAATACAAACATTGTAGGTCCCTTTTCCTTTTTTAATTAGGCACTTCTGTTAGAATTTATTTATTTTTCCTGGGAATGTAGAGGCATGTTATTTTTTCCAATAATGACTGAGCAAGAGGAAACTTGTGTACCAGTTTTCAATGGTTAGGTTCCAATTGCAATTCTTTATCTTTCCCACAAATTGGAAAAACATTTTGTCAGTATTTAGAATTGATGTCAGCCAAAACCATTTCTTGATTCCGAATTTGTCTGGTTTATTCCACATCTTCTGTAGAAAGGGACACCTACATTTAAATGAATACAGCTGTTCATTGCTGTTAAACTTTCACTTGGACTATAGCAGGCACAGGATTTGTAACAAAATCATTCCAAGGTTCAATGAAATCCGTCTGTGCTTAGTGCTTGACCATGAGTTGCTAATGAATGGAATTGTAAAAGTTTCATTATATTCTTGAATCGATCCCTAACATTTGTGCTAGAGAATATTTCTGAGCCCTATGTTTTATCCAGCAGCTTTTTATAGGCAAATGCTGCTGTCTCAAGATGCTTCTTGCATATATCAGTGTTTTAATTATAAGAAATCCTCTCTCGACAAATAGCAATTAGGATTATAAAGTTTCCCATGCTCCACAGTATATTTTACAACTCTGTCTAACAGGGCATCAGTCACCAACAAGCAGAACATGCTCAATATCAACACTAAATATTCCTTTTGGCATATGCTGTAGGAGTTAGTGCTAAATTGTGAAAACTACTGAGGATG
Organism: Platycnemis pennipes; assembly: GCA_933228895.1. NCBI lineage: Eukaryota > Metazoa > Arthropoda > Insecta > Odonata > Platycnemididae > Platycnemis > Platycnemis pennipes. The sequence goes on from OW121852.1 coordinate 97,627,582, forward strand.
CTTCCCAGCAACACAGCAGGGATCCAGACACTTGGGCAAATGAGCAAGGGCAAGTGCGTATGCAATATAGGAAGAGACAAAAACAGTAATTTGAAAAAGAGAATGTGGGGTTGATGGTCAATAATTTTGCACCCGTTCTCAAAGGCCTTTAAACTATCAATGGATGACACACGCTATGATAAAGATGCACATATCCATGTAAGTACATGTGATTTCGGAGGTAGAAAAAAATATTAGATTTGCATAGCAAGAAAAATACCTATCCGAGACTCAAATCACTGGTGCTGGTGCTGATGTCATTTTCCAAGATGGCCACCTAAACAATGTTAACGCATAGATTCACATGAGTCTCATACAGTGGTAATAGCGGACTCTTACTAAGAGAAAAAATGCTAGCTGCTACTGTTCCACTGCAAATAAACAATATTAAGCAATGCCAGAGTGGCCACTGTATTATATCTTCATTTTCATATAATTTCTGGAGTGAATCAAACTCATGTACACAAGTCAAAATGAGTGGCCGTCTACACCTTTCTTTCGCGACAATTGTTATGTACATGGGCCAACATGACAACTAGTAGTTTTGTAGGGGCCCAGGGAAAAATGTTAGCAGATTATGTCTGTATTTGCCTTAATTCTTCAAACCAGCACACAGGGGGTTGAAATCGAGTAAAGCTGGTGAAAACTCCAAAAAGGGTTTTCTTTAAGTCTGAAAGTTGTAATTTAGCATTATGGCTCTCTTTTTATTAGTGCAATCCAATCCTAGGATTGTTGACCAATGATGATGATGCTGACATATGATTTCATTTTTTTCATTACTTTGTATTAACAATATACAAGGGCTTAAATTTGGACAAAATGTGCAGAAAAACCCTGGAACTCAGTTTTCGATGATCATCTCTGAAATGAAAAGGTTGTAGAATCTTTATGGAATAAAGGAGGTAGATTTATACAAAACGGATCTTGGTCTTTGACCCGATGTAATTGCAATTGATTAATAGGGATATTCACTGTTAATAGGATAAAGTTTTGGATCCTATTTTCCAATGTATTTTTGCTTTTCGGTGGACAAATAGTTAAAATGATCACGAAAGAAACATAAGTAACTCATATCACAAGATTCACTGAAGCTTCTGGAGTGTAAATCCATTAAAAAATTCTGACCTCTGCCTCTGACCTCTGTTAGTGCCTCTAACCGATGCCTTCGTCTCCTTCATTACTGAGGCACTGTACCTCCTGGCATGTACCAGGAGTACACCTGTTTCTTATCACCTTTCCTTTGGGAATCACCAACTCCCTCTCGATGGGCCCTGGCATGCATCAGGGCTCTTATACGGCAGATTTTGGAGCTGCCTATCACTAAAAAGTTTCTTTATAAGTCTCTGAAATTGGCCAAAATAACAGCTACAGCAGTAATAAAGGTCCTTAAATTATCGTATAGCTTGTTTCTTGTAGCCAGTGTCAAACATTTACAATTTATGCTGATGATATTATTCCTGGGATTGACTGGACTACACTAAGTGATTCTCCAATATGCTGAAGACACCATCGAGTGGTCTGCTACAAAGTACTCTGTATTCAATGTCTACAACTGGGTGACAGCCAAACTGTTGGTACAATTATACCCTTGGTTTTACATGCCTCCTACAAACCAAAATGTCCTTAAACAGGGAGCTTAGAATGCTAAAGATGCAATTATGCATTGTGTCAATTATCAGGAGAGGCTACGTAGGACAGGAATAGAAATATGATAATATTTCAAGATCATTTTTTAAGGAAAAACTCAAGAGTGGCCACCGACGAGAACTTATTTCAAAGGCTTAACCTGACGTCAGATCTCCTAATTACTAAGTCCACTCATTATCAATTAAGGCACGAAGGAGATGGCTAAGGGAGGAAGGAAGCGACCTTATATTCAAAAGCTAATGAGAAGAACGAAATATGACGAGTGCAGAAACTGATTCTTCAGAGAGCTCAAAATAACAATAATCAATGTAATATAAAAAAGATAATAGCATGAAATATCAATTTATGGAGTGGTGCAATCAAAATATTTAACTGACAATGTTTAATTATTTGACTTAGGACTGATATTAATGAGTACTACAAAGGAAAGGATGAAAATCATGGGCTCAAGCAGGCCACACACAGGGTCCCAAGGTGTCAAAATATCCATTTTGGAACCTTCACACTGGGCGGCACGAGAGAACAGGAGCGAAGTAATGGTTGTGTGTATGGCATCAGTAAACGACGGGTGCCTTTGAGGACCAGAGTCTTTGAGGAAAAGGGTGCATTGAATGGGGCTCTGCAAGTTACCCACAGAAGATAAACTCCAGGCTCCACAGACTTAATTGTGAAAGTGAAATTACAGGTTTTGCTCCTTGATTGTATTCAAAGGCAGACTACTTGTGCTATCGAGCAATGACAAAGAGAATGGATTCTCTTATCAAACCACTGTCTTAGCTCCTATGGCAGTTCATTACAACATATACTGTTAGAAAATCACCATAAGTAACTTACTTGATGTAGAGCATATGATAATACTCATCACGTCACTGTTCTCCCATTAGATGGCACTCTTGGCTGACTAACTTATGATTCTTCCATTTTCGTTTTAACTATTTGTCTACCGAAAAGCAAAATCGCAGGAGAAAACAGGGTCCGACATATTGTCCTAGTAAGAGAGAGGATATTCCGGTAAATCATTAACAACATGTCAAAAAATAGATTGGTTCTGTAAAATACTACCACCTTTATTCCATAAAGAGACTTACTACTAATGGTTCTGCAACCTCTTCCTTTTTCAGATGTTCAGCAAAAACTGAATACCAGCTTTTTTTTGCATATATTGTTCAACTGTAGGCTATTGCATATTTTTTATGTGCAGTGATTATGAAAAATGAAACCATATGACACATGCACCAATAAAAGAAAATCATTCGTGATACATTTTACATTCCAGACTGAAAAAAACCCTTTTTGGAATTTTTGTTATTTTTTTTGATTTCAGCTTACTGTGTGGCATAGATACTCCGGAAGTAAATTTCAGGAGGTGAATAAAGGAGAAAAAGAATGAATGAAATTATTTATGAAATGGAAGATTAAAAAAACAATCACGAAGTTAATAAAAGGACAGATTGGAAGACAGGTTTCGGGTGGTTGGGGGTGTGAGGTTAGTAGAAAGGCACCTTATGAAAGCAGGACGATAATGAAAAGTGGGATGATAAGGATTAAAAAGTCAATGAGAAATGAAAAGAATGAAATGATTAGTAACTTTACTTGAGATGATTTGAAATTCCCTCTTTTTTATATGCATTCTACAGTGCTCACATCTAGCGGTGATTTGCAAGAACTATTTACTCGCTGGTACAGAGCTAATTCTTACCTAACGGCGTAAAACACTTCTAGTGAAAAATTAAATATTCAAAATGAATCAAGATTTGGACATACGTAATTTATTATTACAAAATTAGTATTCTTTAATGAAAGTAGTTCCTCGACAGCTGCAGCGAAGAACTTCCAACGGGAATACTACTTTAAAGTGATAGGTTGAATAAAGTTCTGAGTTGGGGTTGCGGCGGCTATCCTGAAGCTAATTTTAAATAATTCCAGGTAAAATATGGATCCTTTGTGATGACGAGTTAGGTATTCGCAATGCACAAAATAATAGAAAAGGAATAGAAATTACCAAGCACTAGTCCGCTTATTTTATGAACTGGGGAATTGTTTACGAGAAGTGAACGTCGTGCCATGCGTCTTTGGACATTTTTTCCTTGGATCATATAATTAGGATTGAATTGCGATTTGGATAATCAGTCTCTGGGATTTTTGCTACAGTTTAAGCACGTCAAAAAGCACTATGCTCACATTTGATTTTTCCACATTTTCCCTTATAAGATACCTACTTGGGCCGAGAGCCCTCTCAACAAGACCGATCTGGCTTCAGCTACTTCTCTGAGCGGTATACAGGGATTGTTATTCCATTGTACTGAGTTCAGTGCTACAAAATCATTTAAAAACTTCCTAAAACAGGTGTCAGTCACTCCTAGGGATTTTATTGTTTTCTACCCTCTTCTCACACAGTAATTCTTGCTCTTAACTCTCTTAAAGCTCTTTTTCTATATTCCTCTCAAACTCTTATATTTTATATTCTCTGCTGCTGTTCTTAATCCCTATTAATATACTCCCATTCCTCCTCCTGGCCATCATTCTCCCCTCAATCACAGCGCTCAAGATTCCCATTGTATCTTCAGCCATACTTTTCTCTATCTTCCTCAGTTTTTTTTAAAATAACTTCCTTCTCAAATCCGCCATACCAAACAATTATTTACCTTCCTCCTTACGCAAATTGTTGTTACCTACTTTTTCTTACTGAATTTGGATGGAGCAGGAACTTCCAACATTAATTTATCAACAATCATGGATCCATAATCTGAAGTCTTTAATGCTCTACTGTAGTGTTGTGTATGTCTACATTGAAATATGTTAAGCTTCATTTTTGGAATATCATGGTGGTAAATGATGTGGTTAATTGGAATTGGCAAAGGAAAGACTGATTTTAACACGTTTATTCAGCTTCTTACATACTGCATGTGCACACATGAAAAAGAACAGGCAACGACTAGAACAGAAAAACGCTAGGTGGTAGCATTAGTGCAGTTCAACATGGGCGTGCCAGATGGCACTAAAAGGGCACTGAAAATGGTGAGGGTTACTTCACTTCAACACAACCCCCTAAACTGAACCATTTATACAAACATTAATAAATCAAGAATCAAGTCCAATTTTTAGCTCACATTTAACACGACCCCCTAAACTTTACCATTAATACACACAAATAAATCAAACACTAAGTCCAATTTTGGCACACGTTGTCTTCAAAATAATGGGGTTGAGTGGTTTTATAAACATTTCACCCAGCTATTCTTGAGATGGAACAAATTCAACACTAATATCACCCTTTTGATAAGAGTTCACGAATAAAATAATATCTCACTTCAATATGCTTCGAACGCTCATGGAATTCATAATTTTTCACTAACTTGATTGCACTGGCATTATCAACAAACAGTGAAGGTGTATATCCCTCTCCCTTCCATTGATCTCCCGCAACAAGCAAGTAGGCCACACTAATTCTTTCGCGAATTTTCCCAACGGAATTTTAATGAAGGTAATTCTTTAGCTTGTTGCGTGCGAGCATGCCTCTCATTCATACTTGCATTGATGAATAAGTTTGGAGAAAACGTATTCCGTTTTGATGATGAATTGTCATAATTATTCTTCGCATGTGAAAACGATATTCATGTATTAACCCTCTCTTTTTGCATCCTCAAGATATGTGGATCTGGATCCGAAAAATCGCGGAAGTCATTTCTCAAAAAATTCCCATGTAAATATTGCTTAAAAAGTATTTGCTCTTAATTTTTGGAGTAAATGGTTTACCATTTTTATTTCATGAGAGTTGTTGTTGTCAACAAAAGCTTTCGTTGACGCTTATGTCTACTAACCGTAGTAAAGGTGTGTGCTATTAAATCTCAACGGTCATTGACTAATATATACATTAGCATAGAATTCACGTCATCTGACGGTGCTACTTATCTACTGGGTACCTTGTATACCACCACGCGGTTCAGAGGTATATATATTCTCGAAATGGCATATATATTCACTAGATATTCTCTACTTTATTGTACTTATATATACAAACTAATTAGTACTGATAAATACAGTAATATACTACTAAAAAGGTTTGTTCATCCATAGTGTATTTGCTGTTACGGAAAGTTCATTCACCAGGCACGTGCAAATAAATGATTATCATCTACGAAGGAATATAATGTTTTTGAATTTGCGTGAAAGCGTCAAGTTTAAATTCCCTTTGGGCATGGAAGGGAGTTGTTGCGAAGGCTTCCGCGGTGCTCAGGTAATGTCTCGAGGGTTTTCGGGTTCCTCCCACGTTAATTCATCGTGCTGGACGACAGTTTCTCCGGACATCCAGGATCCGGACGCCTGGACGACAGTTTCGTCAGCACGCAGCATCCCGTCGGCACGCAGCATCCCGTCGGCACGCAGCATCCCGTCGGCACGCAGATCCCGTCGGCACGCAGATCCCGTGGGCACGCAGATCCCGTCGGCATCTTCTGGTCCTTCGGACCTGAAGATGCCGACTGGAATGCCGGCGAAACTGTCGTCCATCAGGATGAATCAACGCGGGAGGAACCAGAAAACCCTCGAGACATGGAAGGGAGTTGTTCACATGAGTTTAGTACTTCTTTCCAGACTGCTTAAACTTCATTACACCTACCTATCCGGTTATTATGTTTCCCTATATGATTTATTTTTTTCAGGAAAGAAAGACTTGAAATCTAGTCATACGGCAGTCATCTCTCTCATTTTTTTCCTGCTGGAAACATGCAGAATGTGCGTATGTTGTCAGTATATTTCTATCGCCATCGCCGAAAAGAAAATATTAGTTAAGAGGTCCAGTTTAAATTTCTACCATCAGTCTCATAGTGAAATAATGATTACCATTCGAGTTTATCAGCAGAGCTATAAAAAATCGAATGGTTACTTACTTCATTATAACAACTTTTTACAAATGTTACCTCTGTCCTCTGTACGCGCTATAATTTCGTTATCAAATCTGCCTCACACGAATCCCATGTACTTGCAACGTATTATAATCGAAGTCTGGTGAGGATAAAGTAGGAATAGCCTTGTTACTTTCACGATGATTTCGCCCTAAATCCTTTTTATGAATCCCAATTTTTTGAATTTTCTGAATACGTTTACGTCAAAACTTGCCGTCTCTAATGTTCACTTAGGGCCAGTTTCACCAACGACGGAAAAATTTCCCATTATCGCAGTTTACATTATCTCCGTTAATATTATTATCTGGCCACTGGCCCTATTCCCTAGCTTTTCCTAACGAAAGCTTTTGTTGACCCTATTCACTGGCCCTAAGGGCCAGTTTCACCAACGAAGATAAACTTTTTAACTCGGTTAATTTTGGGATTAACCGAGTTAATGTGACTTTTCTGTTTCACTAGTACTATTACCTCGGTTTTGGAGCATTATCTCGGTTAATATTTTTACCGGAGGTTTTCGCCAGGTGAAAGGTTATTATCCGAGATAATTCTGTAGAAGCAACATGGCGCGCAGGCGATTTCGTGAAATACTTTTAGATAGGCTTGTGCGATGAGTCGATTAATCGAAGTCATCGGCGATGATTTCAGTCATCGCGGTGCGATGACTGAAATCGATGACGATGAATGTCATCGACCATCGACTGCGATGAGTCGATGAGAATCACCGATGTCGATGAGTCGATGCGAATCATCGATGTCAGTGACTCGATGAGTTGATAGGAATCATTGATGTCGATGAGTCGTGATGTGCTGCTGACACGAAAAACGCTTCCACTGCTGATGACCCCTTCCTGGCGGAGCTCCACAAGTACAAGGAGGTCCCAGATTTATCCAAATCTCCGAACGTCCTGCATTGGTATAGGGCAAGGAAGGATGTGTATCCCCGCCTTCAGAAATACGCGAGGAAATGCATCTGTATTCCTGCCGCTTCAACGTCATCAGAGCGGTTCTTCAGCGATGCAAGAAACGTTGTGTTGGACGACCGTCTTGTACTCACCGATGAAAATGCGGATATGAGAATTGTATTATACCACAACAAAGAGTTATTGCTTGATTTGTAACTTGGTGCTTGTTTCCCTCTTATAAAATAGGCCTTGTCCTTCGCAATTAAGTTTGATTCAATTCATCTTCACTTAATAGCCATACCAAACTGCCAACCGAGACATATGCACCGATCATCGATCATCGTAATTCATCGATCATCGACATTCATCGATCATCGTAATTCATCGATCATCGATATTCATCGATCATCGTCCCAGCTGGCACAAAGTATGCTGCTTGCCTGTTTCTTACGACATACATACGTAAGAAATAGGAAAGGAGCTTACCATGAAATAAGACGTTTGCGTAAGTAGTTGCTCAGACCCAGGTAAGACTGGGGTAAGAAACGTCGTCATATATCCTCATACTAGGTAAGCTACTGACATACAGTAGCGCAGCGCGCGGCAGAATGCTGTACTATCACGAAAACCAGCGCGAAGTGTGCCTGTGGTGCCATCTGTTGGAATTATACGATACTACGGCGCTTCCCCCCCCCCCCCCCCCAGGGTCCCCGCATATTATGGAATAGGAATAAGTTTTATTTATGCTCTGGGTACAACACCCCTAAGGGCAAAACAAGTTTACAAAACATATTAATATTTAAATACATTCCCTTACACTACCCTTCTCTCAGCCCGCGAGGAAGATCTTACCAAGAACGATAACCAATAATGTAGCATTCTTACTAGCAAGTAATGTAGAATGTGCATGACTGTCCACTGGCTGCATACAAACACCAAATGCGATACTAACCTTTAATTTGCATAAAGAAAGGACTTACGTACTAAAAGTAAAGGTACAAGTCAACAGGGCAGATAAAGAATAGGGTACAAACATCGAAATGAAACCAGTCAGCGTTCCTTATAGTATCAGCGAAGATGGCGTCCACACAAGTTGAGTGAGCGGCGTTGTTCCACATTGTCTCGTGGTTTTCGCTATTCTCGTGGTTTCCGTGGTTCCGTTTTTCGTTCCGTTCTCTCCGAAGAAGGGAATATCAAGGACCATCCATCCGTTCCTCAATTATACTTAAGTGCCTGTTTCGACCGCAAGAGGTCATGCCATACGTGTATAAGAAATAGGATGGAAATAGGTTAGCGACTTACATTTTAAGCTGCTTACCTATTTCTGCGTGCAAACTTACCTCCATGACTTACATTGTGCCAGCTGGGGTGTGCACTCTATTCGATGATCGATGACAGCCATCGTCATCGAAGCATTTCGATGAAATTTTTTCATCGAAAATCGTTGACCAAAATCGGTCATCGCCCAAGCCTACTTTTAGATATTAGTGATATTTGAGCTCAATTATCGTTATTAAAGCAATTACTAGGTGGATTAAGGAACGCGCTAATTGATTTGAACTTCAAATCTGAGATTTTATTCATCCCGAGTTAATAAACGCAACGAAAAGCACTTAGCAACAATTCAGGTGAAGTCTTCTCGGGATTTCCACCGGGTTAAATATTTATATAGCACCAACGTTTCCACAGATGACTCGTCCATCGTTTTCAGGGTGAGATCATCTTCACTCACCCTGAAGACGATGGACGAGTCGTCCGTGGAAACGTTGGTGTTATTTAAAGGCTAAATAAAAACAAATAGCACGCATATAACCTCTAAAACACTATCTTATTTAAATGTAAATATTACACTTCTCACGATAGATACTCGTACTCACTTCAAGCATAATTAAACATATTTAATAACCCTCATGAATGCTTGCTGAGTAATCAGGGAACGCTATAGCGTTATAGCTATCGTATCCATGACCGTATGTGGCTATATATAGCCACATACGGTCATGGATACGATCCGCCCGTCGCTAAAAAATCTTAGCGTGACCAGTGACAGCTAGCCGGAATGGAATTGTAAAATATCAATATGATTATAAGCATGTATACCTAAGGTTGATCAAGTATCTCTTGGCACAGAAATTGCTTCTCTCGTCGTCGTATCCCATCTTTCATAATCACGTGTGGTGAGACTTAATGCAGTATGAAATTGCTCCAGCGTCTTTCTTAATAAATTACGATAGGCCTCACATTTCTATAAAAACAGTTTATTTTGTATCAGGCCTACCGTACCTAGACCTCTATTTTTCCTCTCTCCTAGCTTTCTTTGGCAAAATTGTTGCTGCCACCGATGTAATGGACACTGTAGCAGCAGATGGGAAAATTAAACATTACCGATCCATTACTAATAGCTCTACTTCACTTCCGATGAACTTAAACATCAATATCTAGAAAGCTTTGTATAATGAATATTATAATTACTAAATATACTCCATACTTTATTTAATCTATCACGTATCACTTCTGAACAAGGCAAAAGAAGTAAACAAACCATTCCGACCATCGATACATCTGCGTTGGTCGGAAATCTCCCATGAATCGATATGTACTATCGATAGGCCTACCATTGCGCATCTTTTCAGCACAAGGTATTAATTCGAACGATCATTCGCATGATAATTCACCGTGTAAAACGGCCTTGACACCAATGACAACGACGAAGGAAATACTAAGTTTTAAGTGATATTATAATAGCAGTTACTGTACCTTTTCGAGACGCTGTAAATAAAGGCAATGTAATTTAAGTTCATTCCAGTATTTTATTTCTGTATATCCTGAACGTAACAGTGAAGACAATAAGTGACATCTTAGGTGAGATGTGTAGTAGAATTAGGAAAAGCGGGCATTGAAATATCTTATAAACATATAGATGATTTTTGGAAGTGATTATGGATGTCTTCTAGATATACGTAGAAGATAATGTAGATGTTTCGTGGACGTTTAGTTAATATTTTGTCCTTCATGGGTCCAATGGAAATGCCTTTAGTTACAATAAGCACGAAGTTAAATCAGCTGAACGACAAATCGTTTAGGCGCTTTTATTTGTTTGTTGACGTCAGGAGTATGAGAAATTTACTAACCTAAACGTTCTCAGAGAAATCTCGGTTTTATAAACCGAGATAATAATAACAGTGGTCGAACGCAAACGATTTATCGAGATAATAATACTAACGGAGATATTGTAAACTGCGATAATGGGAAATTTTACCGTCGTTGGTGAAACTGGCCCTTAAAGTCATTTAGCAATAAACACGTTCGATATTTCCCTTTGTTTGACGCAATAAGGTCGCTCAGAGTAACTCTTGTTCCAACATTTATTTGCTGCGTATTTGTTTAAATTCAATTAAACAGTAACACAGCAATTATCAGTTGCTTCCATGTCCTTTGGTAGTACCTGCTTATCATTGAAATAGATGGTTTAAGTTTTCCAGACGCCGTAAAATCAGGCTTGGGGATTAAAATTCTGGTGAAACATTCTGTCATAAATCCTCACTCCTCCGTCAAAAATATTGCGGAAACCAATGGAGCACTTCAGCCAGTTCGTATCCTTCTTAATTTAGCCTTGTGCGATGAGTCGATTAATCGAAGTCATCGACGATCATCATCACGGTGCGATGACTAAAGTCGATGACGATGAATGTCATCGACCATCGACTGTGATGAGTCGAAGCGAATCATCGATGCCGACGAGTCGATGGGAATCATTGATGTCGATGAGTCGTGATGTGTTGCTGACACGAGAAACGGTACCTCTGCTGACAACCCCTTCCTGGCGGAGCTCCACAATTACGAGGAGGTCCCAGCTTTATCCAAATCTTCGGATCCCCTACATCCCCTACATACTCACTTAAGTGCCAACCGAGACATATGCACTGATCATCTAGAGTTATCGATCATCGTAATTCATCGATCATCGTCATTCATCGATCTTCGAAATTCATCGATAATCGATGTTCATCGATCATCGACATTCACAGATCTTCGAAATTCATCGATAATCGATATTCATCGATAGTCATCGTTCTTCGTGCACACTCTATTCGATGATCAATGACAGCCATCGTCATCGAAGCATTTCGATGAAATTTTTTCATCGAAAATCGATGACCAAAATCGGTCATCGCACAAGCCTATCTTAATTTGTTAATGCTGCCGATCGATGCTTAGTTCTTCACGCCGGTGACTATGGTTACCTGGGAATGTGCGCGTGCTCGTAACTCTATGGACTCGAGCAACTACTCGCGTAGCGTCGGGCCTCTCTAAAAGGGGCGGGAGCCGTGATGGAGGGGATGTTGGCGCCTCTCGGGTGAGACTGGGATGTAGCAACACGCATGCAAAATTACGCTAAATTTCCCCGCCTTCTGTCCGCGACCGCCACTCCAGCTCCTTCCCCTCAACTTTCATCTCCTTCCCTCTCCACCTCGCCCTCATCGATATTCGCCTCAATACCATTACTCATTACTTCGCAAAACTTCGTTAGGATGCTTGGTGTAAGCTTCCCTTGCCGTTCCACTTTTCGGCTGAATAGTATACTCACTGCTTTACTTTAACTGTATTTCTATTAAAACTATTATTAAAGCGCTAGTGTTAATTGGAATGAAATAATCAATATAATTTTTTTTGCTCTGTATGCATGTGCCTCTTCTTAATCCCGTCTAATAATCCTGCTCTCTTTCTCTCCCGCCTACCCAGCCTTTCTCCATAGTTTATCCCTTAAATCCCATAAATATATCACACCCATCCATCAGCTTTTTCTCTTCCACAATACCAAACGCCTAATAGATTGTTCCAACAATATGGGCGTTGAAAATTAATTCATAGACTTTCGCTCTCCTTTATGAGTGTGAATTAGTGACCTAAGATGATTTTCCTCTGCGCTATTCTCTCTCCAACCTTTTATTCTACATCTCTCCCTTCCCCGCATTGCTATCTTATCCTTGCTTTGTCATAAATGCTTTGGAGTTTTGTAGAAAGATGGCGGATGGGGTGAGAAACCTTAAATGATATGGTGGCGCAGCTGGGAGTGGTTGGTAGTTAGAGGTAAAGAAGAGGGGAGGATTGGTGGTTATAATATTTCAGGATAAGCGTGCCAGGGGAGCGGGGAGAGCGAGAGAGAACTTCGTGTAGGTGAGAAAACGATATTGGGGCAGGTTTCAGGTGGTAGACGGGAGGATGCGGACCAATGGGGAGTAAAGGAGGGAAGAGAGTGCTCTGGGGACCTGCGTGTTACTGGCGGTTCGGGTGGGTGAAGAGAGAGAGAGAAGGATTTTGGGAAACTTGCGAGAGAGGCAAGGGGTACGATTTTGGCTGCGTTTGGGACGGGCTAGGGTCGTGTGGAAAGCGTGAGTGGCGAACGGAGTGAGGTAGAGCGGTTCGTTTGGAGGGAGGGAAAGGCTTGTTGCTCGCGGAGGTCCAGCCGAGGGTTGATCGATCTCTTGAGGGAGTGGGGAGGGCTGGATGATAAAGGGAGCGAGGGGAAAGGAGTGAAAGGGAGTAAGAAGGGGAAGAGAGCGAGAGTGAGGCGGGGTAATATCCTCCCCAGCTCTCTCGACTTGTGCTCGCGTTCCTTTCTTTTTCTCGACGATCCAGTTTAGTTTTATTATTATTTTATCATTTTCGTTCTACTTGGCTTTCTTCTCCCTCTCCCTTGCCCCGGAATGTTCATCACCGTACCGCGCAGAAGTCGTGCGGCCTCAAATCGCTTCCTTGGCGGACGCCATCCTCCTAGCCTTGGCGTGTGCCGCGCGATAGTGTTTTGTTGGTTCCGTGCGTGGAGAACCCTTTCACGAGTGGGCGTACTTTCGTCGCGCCTTTCGGTTTATGTGCCCCGTTCGTGCTTGGATGGAGTGCGCTTTATACCCCTTCCTCATTCGCCACATTCCCGGTCTTCTCCTCGGTTAGGTTTGCGGTCAATTTTGCCTCATTCACTCTACTTACCCCACTCCCTGGAGTCCATCCCCCGAAACCCTAACCTTTCCACATTTCTCCCGAGCCGTACTTAATTCGGAATCTCGCGGTGAATCTGTGTGAATTCTTTGGTATCTGTCCCAACCATTCCACTGTATTCCAATGTCTAAAGTCCCGGAGGGCTTATGATATTCTTCAAACCGTGGGGGCTTGAATTGCGCGTCCTGCACCTCTCAAAGTGATTGTGTGACGTTCCTTATTACGTCATAGTTTCCGCTTCAATTCTATCGGAGGTTTTTACTTGAAGTCCTCAAAGTGAATTAGTTTTGGATGTTTCAATTCTCGTTGGTGTTCCTGCGGGACTCTTGACTCCATTTAAGTGCATCTTTATGTTTGCGTCGAGGTAAGGTGAAGGCGGTGGTGTGTAGAAAACTGCCTCTTAATTGCTCGACCATATGGTCTTAAACGGTCGCACCTATCAATCAAAAAATGTTTGTTTAAGAAGAAAACCAATACCAAATGGATAATATTCTGATCATTTTACATTTTTACGGGCCGTTTATCCATACGGAATGTGACGACTTCAGGGAAACTTAATTTTCAAATTTTGGAATATCTATTTTGGCACTTGCTTAAGAAACTTATCACTCAAGATTGATAACGTGTGTCATTGATTTATCCTTTCATTTATATATTCATCTTTCTATGTATTTTAACTTGATGCAAAATGAACGGGTGGAATTAGAAGACTTGTGTATTTTTGGGCTACATATGAGGTGCATGTATGGTTTAAAGGTAATTGTATCGGCGACCACTTTTCTGTCGGTGTAAGCAGTCATTTTTAAGAATTAGTTTGCCATCGAAGAAATGTTTAGGCCTTTGGTTGTAAATTGAAGTGCGTTCAATCATTTCACCTTGATTCACGTCGATAATTACTAATGGATTTCCGTAATAGGTCCTCGCTTCCATCGCCCCATTTCCCGTCGCATGTCTCATCTTCTGTGCCGGCAATTCGTACGTGACGTCGCCTCCCCTAGCCATTTCCCAACGTCGTTTGGCCGAATCTGTCTTTTGAGCGAATCGATCCCTAATTGGGTCCCGTGATCGTGTTCCGGAAGTCGTTTCGGTTCCAATTCGCGAGGGAAAACCGTCTGCTTTGGATGGGTTGTGTGTAAAATTGTTTGACGAGGCCTTCGTCCTCCGGGGTTGATTGTGCGATCGCGTGGACACCCGCGCCTCCCATCTGCCCGAGTGGCAATTTGCCGCGCCGCCGTTGAAATGTCGATACTTCCCCGGGAGTCCGACGCGCTTAAGTTCTCTGTATCGGCCGCGTCTCCCACCAGCCTAGGCATGAGCGCGTGACTCGCTCAAGCACGCGCTCCCAATCGCGTGTCTCGCAGAAATCCAGCAGTGGAGCACCAAGTCCCCCTTGTCATACATCCTCCTCTCTATTCGTCCGGCGTAATTCAGTGCACACTCCATGCGCGACGGTTTTTAACCTTCGCTTCCGGTTGATAGTGCGTGTTAAGCGGCGTTCTCCTCGTCGCTTCCTCCGCGCGAAACATTTTTCCTCCCCGCTCCGGTGCGAGAAAGGATTTACTTACGGAAAGAGTTGCTAGCGTGTTTAACTGAAGGTCCGGTACGTGGAGAGGTCTTCTTAGTGGTGATCGTGCTTCCTGTTTGCAACCACGGCTGTCGTTCAGAACTTTTAAAACAGAAATGGTGGTTCATGTGATTATAACCGAGTTGTGTGAAGAAGACGTTAAATTGCGTCATTTTTGATCGTAGCGAGTGGTTTCTAAGAAGCGCCCTGCGGTTTTTTTTAAGTGTGGCCGCAGGGAACACACACGCCCCTCGAGTGGTTGAGGCGCTACCGGTTTGAAGTCTTCGGGGCTACAAATTCGCCATGGTTGGAATCTGACAGTTCACTTATCACTCCGGAATCGAACGTATCCCGTCATCTGACATGTGGATAGTCGGTATTAGTGCATCGACCCCGTGAGATTGCCCCGGACGTAAGTGTACATCGTCGTCGTAGAAAGGTACCCCGAACCCGAGGGAGCGCATCCCAGTGAGAAGCCGGACTATCCGTGTTTACTACAGCGATCAGTTCGTTCGCCCCCCGAGATGTGCAGTCTCGTGGTCCCCGTTTCTCGCTTGTCCGCGGGAGTGGACGCCGTGGCCGGCGGAAGGGTTCGAGGCACGGGCGGCGGTTGATTCGCCACACCATTGGACGCGTCTTCCGGCTGGTGAGGGGACGGTGGTGCATGTTGTCCCGCCATGCTTTTCGGGAAGATTCGTGTGGGTGGACTGTCATCTGGCGGGGTGGACCCGCCCACTCCGTCCGGTTCCCCAAATCGGTCGCCGCTCCACGGCGGTCCGGCCACTGCCGGTGCCAGTCCCCGGCCGCACCACCATCAGTTGTCGGGGAGGCCCTCGTTGGGTAGACGCAGTGAGGAGGCTGGCGGCGGGTCCCCCGTGCACCAACACCACTATCCGTCGACCACAGGAGGCATAGTGGCCGCGTGGTACTCCCGCCTGGCGGCCAACGTCAAGAAGCGACACCCCATCACATCAACGCGGGCGCTCATCAAGAGGGCTCTGGTCAGTTGGATGCGCCGGCAGTCTGCCTCCTCTGTGGGGAAGCCAAAGAGTCATCCTTTGACGGTGGAAAAATACTTGGTATCGGCCCCGCAGGGCCGTGAGAGAGGTGCCTCCTTATAAGGATGCGACCACATTTCACGTGTTCATGACACAAAACAGTTTTAAGAGTATGTGAAGGTCTTTTAATAGTAACGCACCAGTCTTGAATGACGTTAAACTCGAAAATGAAACGTTTCCTCTTTATGGGAAAATCATTCACTTCACTTGCGATATTTCCATCGTTTCACTTTCAGATATTTTTCTATTGCCTGATGTCTCTGTGCCGTGATTCTCGCTTAAATGTTCGAACTCGTTCCTTTTCATCGTAGTGGAAATAGGTAGCTTCTTTGTGTAGTTTTGGTTAAATTGGTTTATTTTGTCTCAGTCGTCATTCATTCTTAAGAAGATGTTGCGACTGACTATCAAACGTAGGCATAAATAACGCCAGTTGATCAGTTTCTGTGTAATCAATATTTTAAGGACATATCGAAGAATGGAACGGGGATACATAGGTGAAGGCGAAGATAATGGTGAAATGAGTTGAAGCTACTGATGTAATTATGCCCCTTTTATTTATTAGTGCATCTGGTCAGCTCTTCTCATCTTGCGCCTGAAACATCACAGCAATCAGTTGCTTTGTTACATCGCTTCGAATGAGTGATGACCAAACCATTGTGGGATTAAAGACCACTCTGTTTAGAATTCAATAATTCATAATGCAATGTTGTTGCAATGCGAAGAAACGTAACCTTTGGACTTGATTATAGTTAGGGCACTAATATATCGCAATTATGTCCTTAAAAGTAGGGAACGTTTGCCTTTTTTTATAAGTTTCAGAAACCTTCAGTGTAAAAATGGTGTCGGGTATTACGTTGTGGAACATGAATATGACCTGAAGATACCACAAAGTGTTGAAACTCGAATCGTGTGAATAAAATAATCCGTGATTTATTATCATGCCTATAACGGATTGATTTATTATCATACCTATAACGGATTCCTTGAGTTAGTTGCGAGGTAAAAATGCTTGGGTCACCTTCGGGTGTTTACCTTCCCTTGAACATAGTATGAACGAGAATGGTTTTCGGCCCGTCGTAAATTGTCCAACAATACACAATTACTATATATGCAAGACAGATTTGCCCTGCCTTGAAAGCTCTCTGTTCAATGGGATGCCTAGGAAAAATGGAAACTTATAGTTGTAGCATTGAATAATATTCTATTCGTTCAACTCTTTCAAGATAGTGTTGACCTTTCATCTAAAAAGCGTCATAGAAAGACTCATTAGTTTCACGGTTGCAAGAATTCAACAGGGAAGAAAATGATCACCTTGATCGTATCTTGAATCCGGATCCCTCTAATTTCCGTTTAGGTGCTTTAACCAGTACGAAGGCGCTCTTATCCCCTGTGGATTACAGAACCAAGTACTTAAAGAATTTGAGGAGGATCCGTGTTCGAGTCTCGGTCAAGGTGGATGCATCCCCTCGGAAAATCTTCCTATTTTGTATTACAGCGAGTAACTCCTTTCAGGTTTTTCGCAGCCCTTTCCCAATACTAGAGTTTTAGATTATGTAACCTAGAAAATCGATGATTGAATGTATAAGCAGGAATGGCATTATTTATTGATTTTATCAATAGGCGCAGGTATACCTAATTTACAGTAATGATGTCCAACAATTAATTAATTATAATAATTAATATATAATTATATAGTGCTCTTTAAGAGTGGAGAAAGGTCGGTAAATGCGAAAGTTCATTGTGAAAGATTACATTCCTAAAATTCTAGGAAACTGAGATGTGCCCGATTTTTAAATCACTCTGCGAGTCGAAGTAATTTTGGCAATTATGTGTTACAACTGGGTGATCTCCGCCAGGAATTGTACTCCTTAATTTCATGAGGATATTTCGTGTCGAAGCTCTCTTCCCGTGGAAATCTATTCGATAATTTCATTGAAGGAGGTATTCTCACCAGAGAGAAAGCTGATGCAATGCCCTATGAAATTGCGATAATGCCGCGTGCTCTTCGCTTCCGCGAAAAATGATGCAAACCGCCTTAGTAATATTTTCCATCACTTCCTTAGAGTCCGAAATCCATGAGCTCACTTCTACGGTCTCATTTCCTCCCTTTTCCGCGACTCCGACACCAGAATGGTTGAACGTATCTCTCTTGTAATTCATGCATCGCTATGCAATCGCGACATTCGTCATTAGTCCAGATATTCGTCATTATTCACCGACGGAGAAAACTGGTAAATTTTGTTTCGGTCTCGGCATAGCCAGGCTTTTCGATGGACTGGAGAAATTAATAAATATTTACCAGCATTTGGGCTCATAAGGAAAGGGATGATGCGTCGTTTGTGGGCCTTGACATTTACGTTTTCGTAACGAGTTTCACACATGCGTAAAGTTTGCTCCAGTACGTGTGCGTACGATGAGATTAGAGTACGCCTTATATTTCGGATTTCTGGACTCTCAATTTTTTTAAAACTATTTGAATTGTTAACGCCTAGGAAAAGGTCCTTCAATGTCGGGGAATATATTTGGGATTCAAATTTAATGATCAATTCTTGAAGAATTTTGCCGAAAGGATAGATCTGGCAATATTCGCTCAATTTATAAGTTACTAAAACTGATGAGGTAAGATCTAAATAGTGCGTATAGAACTGGGACCCGTTCATGGCAGCATTACGGAATTTTTTTGGTCAGACGAAAGATAATATAGTTGTCTTCTTATGTTGCACGCGATGAAAAGAGAAATAGTATTCGGTGATAGATATTTGCTCGAGGAACTATCCGATGCTTGGATACCCTTTCTGCCTTGCGTTGCCATCGTTGATCGACTGCGAGGGCTCAAAATCTACTTAGTACCTTGAACCTCGGTAAAATTGCCATGGGAATTAAGGATCCTAGTGGTCTGCGCAGTGGCCCGGAAAGCCAAAGGTCCGCGGTTTGATTCCCGGTCCAGGCAAATTTTTTCTCATGGCAATTATTGTGAATTTAATTGACGTTATTCCACGACGCTGGCATGCGTTGGTAAGTAAAGAGGATAATTCACATTTTCAGGTTCTCCTGCCACGTGTATTTCCTTAATTTAATTCTGTAATTAAGTGTTAATAGTCATTGATTTTGGGGCAACAGTCCATTTTCAACACCATCAACAACGATATGTTGCCCTCTATGTTAAATGACTGTTATTATAATTTGTTGGTAAACTTATCTCACGATACATTTATCAGCATATTCTTGGGTATCTGCTAAAGATTTTTACTTGCCTCGTGGGTTGTTATTTTTAATGTGTTGACAACAGTGTGGCTTCTAGATATTTATTCCCAAGTCTCCACTCAATGGAGATAAAATCTTTTTATGACGAAATTGAAAAATCTCGTAGTAGTGCGGAGATGAAGCGGCAAAAGTTTATCTTTGAACCCATTCTGTCGATAAAGATAGTAGGATAAATAGTTGAGACGTAAGGTGATAATGGAAGGTAGCGATGTTTGAAATTGGATTGTATTCAAAGCTATGGATATATTTTGCAGTCAGAACGGTGAGAAATATACCGTGGTGTTCATTCGCAAATGTGGAAGCAGTGTATTCAGAAATGTAAGTTGATCGATTTCCACTTATTGATTGGAGTATCATCTTAGTGGCTTGCATTAAATCGGTTTCCTTTTTCCCCAATTTGTTGAATGATAACCATTGTCCAATGAGAATAGAGATGAGTTTTCTTGGTGAAACGCTCGTGTGGGAAATGTATCAAATTTTAGCGTATTAATGTGGACTATGTGGAATGCGGATGAGATTTGTCGATAAAAATGTGTTTTAAGTAGTTGATATATAATTTTAAGTGGAAATAAATGGTTAGCAAGATTAGCCCATCGCAATGTGTGAAGGGATGTACTCCACCAAAGATCATCGTTATCATTCATATCCATCCCATGGCGCTATGATCTTTGTAGTGCTACGTTTTAAAGGTTTTTGCACACGGAAACTTCTCAGCCCATTTGGTTGCCACTGTCTGAAGAATAAGTGAGCCTCTTTTCTCGCTTGCAACTTTCACTGTTGAAGGTCTTGCCCCGAGCGACTCGATTTTTCGTGTTATCATTGTGAGTGTTGATTTCGGGTGATTTATTTTCATGCCTCATCCTCTGTCACGCTCTGAATCGTGCCTTTATTGGATCGAAACTGTCTTTTGCTCCGTTGGATTGACCTTTGACCATGCCTAACTGCATTCATTTCCCTAAGAATATTTATTCTCTTAAAAATGATATCTGCGGTTGTCCCGCTTTGAAATTCTCGGCAGTAGTCGACACAGTCTCGTATCAGTGTAGTCGGCGATGCGTTAAGTTCGACGACCGGGGTTCTCGAATTCCTGATTTCCCCGAAGTCACTTCAGTGTTGCGTATAGTAGCGGATTTAGTACATTTTTTCAAGCAGGTGTCCAGTGATACATTCGTGCAAACCTGTGGAGCAAAATTGGCTTAGTATCACATACTCTCTCTGTCGGATTGATGGGTCATGCTGAAAAAACTCGCTAAAAAATTTAAGGTTACGTATTTTTGGAGTCTTTTATTTTCATCGGTCTATCCTATTTTGGAGGAGTAGTAAGAAGTCTCATTTAATTTCTTAAAAATAGTTTTCAGGAACCTTTTATTGTTTTATTAATTTTTAGTCTCGAGAACTGAAATAATGTCCCAACGGAGTGAAGGGAGATGTCGTCTGGATTTTGCCTGACTTACATGATCGTAGCTCTCGTGTGGCGCCAAAAGTCGAAGGTGGTTTAATTTCTCCTAAAATATTTGCTTTAGTGTTGTATATCCACGTGTTTTTTTCGGCTACGTAGCTGCCTCTCAAGCCATTGGATGTCATTGCATCAAGTGAATTAATGAATGTTTCTTGTCTCCGGTGAATGAGCTGTTGAAATTGGTACATTTACTATTCCTTCATCAACTTCCAAAAATAATCGTCATCTCTTAATCTATTGTAAGACTCCGCCTTCGATTTTACAAGTTGGGAACTTTGTTTACTCTAAATGTGTCGGTATAGTAAAAGTGCACCGTCTGTCGATTTTTAGTGCAGATCAAGTGGAACTAACCGAGCTATGTTATTCGCTTACTTTTGGACTGCGTAAAAGTTTCATCAACTCGTATTTTAAATTCTAATCAAGCGGAGATTTAGCACAGTTGCCTAAATGAGGCCACCGTTTTTTTATCACTGTCTTACTGGTTTGAAATTTCACTGTTTTTTGGGTGAGTGATGGTGGAAAACTATCCCCATTCATTTCTTGCGTTCAATGCAGATACGCTGCTAGCCATCATGTTACTCATGATCCTCGTTAGTGAAACGGGGTTCCAGAATGAAAATTCTCTTTCCGTTCGGCGCAGGTCTGTGGTTTTAGTCTCTTTATTTTACTTGAATTGATATTGTGTATATTTCTTGATTGATTTCCTTGGTCAAACTGATAAATATTTTCGCCGCAACACAAGATGGTCGGTGGTCACCGATTAAAGATGCATTTGGACTAGAAATCTGTTCAGCTGCTGGTAATATTTTGTGCCAGTTGAAAAAACATCTGGAGATAATGGTATATTCTTCAATTATGTCGGTTGTTAGTGCTTTCACTTTTTGTTTAGTGACAATCGCCAACTTCTTATTACTGTTCCCTTCCTCGAAACTAATGCATTCATTCGCCTCCGTCTCTCGTCTTTAGGTAATTAGTGTAATGCTTTGTTGTCATTACGATGAAGGAATTAGCCAACTAACAAACTTGAGATACGAAAATATTTATATGCCTATATTACTGTGACTTACCTATTTACAAATTGTGGCCTTGTTTTCTTATTCACCCTACAAAATCCATGATTGTGCAGGTAGAAGTAGAGACTGCGATAACATGAGAGGTTGTTTC
Source organism: Platycnemis pennipes (assembly GCA_933228895.1). NCBI lineage: Eukaryota > Metazoa > Arthropoda > Insecta > Odonata > Platycnemididae > Platycnemis > Platycnemis pennipes. Next base: position 97,649,580 of record OW121852.1, read on the forward strand.
TTTAAATACTTTCAAAATATCCCCACTTCAGCCTTTATCGAGAGCTGCCCAAAGTTGAGGAAAAACGCTCAGCCTTCTCGTTTATATCGGTGACATACCTGTTGCTCGGTGAACCTTTTCACGGTCGCTTGAAGGTTTACTGAGATTTCCTTTTCCGGCATTTTCCCAAGTTTTCCATTGCCTTTATGAGTGATTTTTTGTATAACTTTTTTCTTTGAATTTTGTGAAGCTACAATAATCGGTCGTCTTTGCTTTTCATGTAGCTTTGCTTTTCATGTAGCTTTGCTTTTCATGTAGCACATTTCGCTTCTTCTCAAAATCTCATTTTATACTTCCAAACTCTTTACTGCAATCACTGATTCAATTTATGCCAAGAGCCTTTACGGACAGGAAATCTTTATTTGTTGTTTGTGACTGGGTTTCATATTCCATGAGAATAATATTCAAGTTTTCGCGTGCCAGTTCTAATGCATGAATGATACTTGTTTGCTTACTAAGACCCCTTTTTTCCTGCATTATTTATGTCAATACGCTAATCGTATTCTTGAACTATTGTACAGCAATCGAACGTTTTTCTTTCTTCAAAAACGAAAGCATGTTTGTCAGCTGTTTTTCCGTCGAGTAGGGCTTTAAGATTAACTGGAGTCAAAGTTTCAGTTTGCCAATTAAGTCTCACATCTTAAACGTTCATGCTTAATTCGATATTTGGCTCTAGAGTTGAATCTGGGACGTTAATTCCTCTTCTAATGGACTTCTTCACGATACATGCTTTATGTTTTGACTATATTTGGTATATTTTGATAACTATCCTACTCTGAGATTCAGAAAAGTTTATTATCCAATATATTTGTGTGAAATTGTTATAATTTTGGGTTAATGAAGGAGTATAAACGGTTCTGAAACAGGGGGAGTGTAAAATTGAATAGTAAAGCCTGAATTTTCCTCCTTATCACCATATTGCCTTCGACAGGCAATAGTTTTGTAAAGCTATTCCAGTAGTGCTACAGAGTTGAAAATGAACACGTTCAATTCTTAGTTAAGTGCATTATCATTCGTGATTTGTCTGTAAACCTTATCTTATGTCGGTATCAAAAGTTTCTCTCTTACCTCCCGAAATTAGTCGGCTATTTTTAATCTCATCCATTTAAATGGCGCATGTTAGCACTTCGATAGCGTCAGATGCTTTCCACTATTTCTTATCGGTGTAAATCGAGTATATTGTGCCTTGGTTAATTCAATGAATGATAAAAAGTGATAAATGATAATGATATCTGAGTTTACTGATCCGTAGCTTAACTGTTACTTTACTTTTTACAGTTACCTGTCGCGGACCCGTTCCTGGAAAAGGTCAGCTTATCGGATCTTGGTGAGTGATGTTTCCTTTTTTTTTATTAACTACAAATAATTGGAGTTCCTAATTGTTCGAATAATCTAGACCCAGGCGGTTGTGTAGTATCTTCACGTATTTGTAATTTCAGTATGATTTATTTCGAGAATGCGTGAAATTACTCTTGTAGTTTCCTAATAGCACCTGACCTTTTTAAAAATACGTATTTACTTTACCACTGAAAATTATTTTTTTTCGTTTTGTATGTACCGACATGGAATTCCCTTTCTTACACGCAATACCATAATTCATTTGTATGGAATACCGATACCCCAACGACATTCTTATATCGTACTATGCGACGATATCTGCGATTGAAAAGGCGTAAACTTTGTTGAGAATTTCACCACACACAATTTTAGCTAATATGAAGCGGCAAAGAAAAAAAACGGCCAAGTTCTGAAATTATTTCTCCGTCTGAGTCATTTGTAAATACATGTTACTTCACTAGGCTCGTGATTAATTTATCAACTTCATAATTGCGTCACGAGTGACTGTTTTGAAGTAGACGGATTTATACTGCGTTATCGTTTCCGTTTCTATATCGCAAAACTTTCCTAAAGTGTTCTCTTGGAAATTACTGTCCCTTCGACGCCCTTAATGAAGTAGTGACTTTATATAACTGTGACTTTATGTAACTGACAAAACGCTGTCTTGTTGCGGTTTTCCTAAATGCGCGGGACATTTTTGATAGCGCCAGAGCACCCGTTGTGAAAATCTTAAACAGGTACTCTTCGCAGGATGAAAAATTTGCAAATGTGATGAATTATAACTTTTCATCTCGTATCTCTTATTAACCAAAACATTGAACCCATATGATCACTTCACGGCAATTATATCAGTACACATCAATTTGATGACGACCTGGTCCACGCTGCACTTCAGTATAGTTTCTGATGAAACTCCTATCGGGCAGGTTGGAGGGACCCAACTCTTGCTTCCTACTCATCCAATAATTTCACATTTAAGTAGTGGTGCGTTTTACTCATTGGAGTGGCTCTAGGAACGCCTTTAAATACTTATATAGTAGAGAAGGGGAAAGTGCCTTTGTATTAATCTCTAACCTGAGCGACAGTGCCGATTTTTTAGTATTTTATTGAAATTTTTATTGTAATTGGATTATAGTAATGAATCTGTTTATTACTTTGAAATGCGACCTTGCCTAAAAGGTAGCACAAACAGGATGGAAAAGGATCCAACAGTCAAGTACCGTCATGGTTCTCGCAAATGATATTGAGGTGAGGTGGGCAGATGAAGTATTGCGTGTAAAGAATTACACTGATTCGTAGAAGAAAAGGAAACAAATTCTTCAGCATGAAGTGAGTGAATATCAGTTTGAGAAAATGGATAACTAGAAAATGTGCGTATCAGTTGGATATTTAGTGTTCCAATTCATTCTTCATGGTAAAAATGATAGAGGAAGGCAAACAAATAAATTCTACGATGAGATGATTTACAGCTGTATGCTCTCATTACCGAATTTAGTATATTCTTTTCTCAAAGGCTACTGTTTATAGCATAAGTTGCGTTTCTAAAGTGGTGATTGCCTTGGCTCTTGAAAGCTTTGTCGTGGAAACAGCTTTCACATAGCTTTTCCCTTTGGGTTCATCATGCCGGGACCTTGAAAAAATAAAAAAAATTAGCGCTGAGGACCAGAGGGTATCAGAGGCCGATAGGCTGGAGGATGATTGTGGGAATATGACTCCTACTCGGCGTGCGAAGGTCACTAGATGTTTGGTCACTTGCACTCCGAGAAGATATGAAACATCCAGACTCTGTAATAATGGGAATGAAAAATATCCCTGTTCATAACATGGCACAAGTCTGGCATTTAGTGTAATTTTACCTAGTGAAGTTCCAGTTTATATTCTTCGGCTTCAAAATTACTTTGCTTGGACGCGTGGTGATATTACTACTTTTAATTTGTTGAGCTCATATAGTGAAGATAATTTGGTTTAAAAAAAAAGGTTAAAAGAATGCAAAGAATAGAAGCTCCAAAATCGTATTTATTTCCAGTGCCTACGAACTGAAAAAGTGTGAAACATATTGAAAACATTCTATTGACTACGAAAAGAGTTTTGTTTAGTGAAAGGAAGCATTATTCACCTGATTGAAATTCTCATTAGCTGGTCGTGAAACGATAGTTCGTATAATAACCATGTATTTCTCGTGGCCTCGACACTTAAGAAATTACGGTATTTTATGTGGAAAGAAGGATCTGAACCCATTCCGAGATCGTTAAGTTGGATTTTTCCTTCTTTCCGGCATATTTTATGTAAAATAAAAGAGCCATTCTCATTTCCTTATTGAGTAGCGGCATCGTAATACCCGCCTCTAGCACTGTATGTGCCCTGTTGCGCTCGGAAAATATGTTACTCGTCTATCGCCGATGCTTTAATTGTGATTTAATGCCGTGTCTATTTGATACGTTTTAAATGGTGCCTGCCCATGCATATTACCAGGAGCTATTGCCCCTGGAGAGATAGGTGTTTAAGTTATAGCTCACCTTGCTGAATTTACGCTCCTATTGAATTTACGGCGATACTTTTCAATAATTAGTGATGTCACGAATCTAGTTGACCGAAGATTCGCATGGAGAGTGAATCGCCGAAGAGCGGATTCCATGCGAGGGAGAATGGTTCTTGGGTATAGCGAGTTGGTTAATGTTGGTGAAGACGAAAAATTTATGGAATTTGGTCTTAAGGTGTATAATTACGGCTAACTTGATACTCCTCTGGGCATGCCACACTGAAGAAGTGTGGATGAGAGTATATCTTATAACTGTGTATGAACACTATTTCTTATGAAGGCCTTTATTTCTATAATAAAATGTTTTAAGTATTGCTTCTTATTAGATCAAGGAACAAAGAGATATGTTTATTTACGTAAAGTTTTTACTTAGAAAAATGGAAAATGTCTGCACTTTATCTTTTGCGCCGCCTTTAATATTTTGCTAACACATTAAATATTAGTGATAAAATGTAGTTTCAGAAGTTCCAACTGCCGCAGATATATCACAATAATCCCACAGCCTAATGTTAAGCCTAAGGAGTCTCTTTTCGATCCCGCGATCTCAGGGTTTCTTGGCCGTCGTGCTGAGATTTGGCTACCGCGGCTGACCTTGCCTAAAATTTTCTCCAATCCAGAAATCATATTCCACTGTTTAGAGTAATTAATATACATGGAAATCACTGACAGTTGCAGTGTTAATTTCTTCTGTAGAAGAGTAGTTCACTGATGGAAGTCGCTGAAAATCGGTCGCTTTTAATGGGTGAAAGTAGGTGACTATTAATTCAATGTGTCAGTATTAGTGTATCTTCGACTGTCAGTTATGCGGACAGGATGCATAAAAATTTTGTTATGATAATTTAGGATAGTCTTAATTTTATCACGCACAATTTGCCTAATTAAATTATTGTCACAAAAATACACTTGGTTATATGACACACTTTTTTTATTTCACTGTTCACGTTCATGTTGTCAAGTGCTAAAGCCATAGGACTTTAATGGTTTCAACTCGTGATAATGACTTGGAGAGGCCAAACCCGGTAGAGTAAGGTGTGGAAAACATATGAGAAGGTTGGAATACATATAAGCAAGGGTATTTTTGTGACATGTCCAAATTCCACCAAGTAAACTCGCCGACCATTGATTTTAATTAAATTGACCCTGAATTCACTTCTATTTTGTTCACCTTAATCCTCTGTTCAATTGTGCATGGGATTGCTTGAGTTGAAACAAATTTCTATGGTTGTTTTCATTGGCCTCCTTGTCATTTTACTTAAAAGGAACAAATTGAAACATTACTCGGTTAGCAAAAGGAGACTGACACCCACGCGTGCACATATATGTCCTATATGTGAACTGTATATGTCTACACTCTTTCGCTCTGTATGAGTAATTATGTTCCGAAATAAACCTTAAATTGCTGTTATAGAATGTTCTTTCTTTATATTATCTCCGTGAAAATGAGGTATCATCATTTTTCTACTACAACGGCCGCTGAAACTCTCCTCCTAGACAAAACAATTCACGACAGCGTTTCGGCTTTGGCTGGATCGGTAGTTCCACTTCGACTTCGTTTAAGTATGACTTTAAAAAAAGGCTTAACGCAATCCATTTTCCCGAATGACGGGTTATTGTAACGACAGAGCGCGTGTAGTACCTACGTTGCATTTAAAATTATTTTAGTTTCGGAATAATCCCCAAGATTGTAAATCTGTATTATAGGTGTCGACTCAGGTCAATGGAGGCAGGTGATACTTGGTGGAATTTTGAAACGCTAAACACGTTAGGAAAATAACTTTTTACCATTCCGTAATATCATTTATTCTTCCTATCGATTTCAATGTCTGAGCGTCATTGTCAAGCTACCTTGCTACCAACAATTGCTTCATTGACAATGACCCTCAGACTTCTAAATCGATAGGAAGAATAAAATATGTTGTGGAATGATGCAAAGTTATTTTCTTAACATGTTTATCGGTGTCGACGTCATGATGGCCCTCTGACGCGATGTTTGTAATCTCTGTTACTACATAAGTGTTTATGTGACCGAGATATTTGCACTCTTCGCGGCGTGTTTATGTGGATTCGCAGTTGAAAGCGTCACAAATCTTTTGTGCTACGCTACCAAGCGGTCGCGTAGTGATTTCCCCCCTGTAGATTATCTGCTTCAATGTTGAATGTTGGAGAGGGTTTCCATCCATGTAGCACACGATCCGAAATCTAAGAGTTTGACCGATTTTTGGTACCGTATGTCAACAGTGTACTTCGTACGTTTTACTTGCATACTGCTAGAGAAAAATTGGGGATTTTACTCTGATTCTTCAACTCATACGTTGCTCGGTGTTGGGTATTAGGTGGATGTGCTAGAACCCCTGAATATTTTGACTGTTTTAATTTTAAAGAGTCAGTGAAACAGCCAGTTCAACGTTAAATAAATAAAAAAAATGAAGGTCTGTTCTAAAAAATTGAGAACCCGAAATCCACTTTTGAACTAATATAGCAACAGCCGTTAAATAAATGATCGAAAACGGTCGCTGAGCGGACACGATACGGAAAGAAGAAGACATATCGTATTCAAATGGGAATTAAATGGGCTTCTAGGATTTTTAGTTGCGAACCAGGGTTTAGTTGCGATACATATCCGACTCTTAACCGCATTTTATTTGAATTAAGATATCCGGTCGACTATTCGCGATATTGATCAAGGGAAGGGACAGTGACAGAAAGAGTATTGAATAAGAAAGGCACATGGTAGAATGAGGATCGTTGGGAAAATGACGGATGGAATTTTTATAGGACTGTCATGTACCTAATGAAAAATATACGGGAATTTCTGCGGGTTCAGTCGCCAGGTACCCTTATGCCTCTCACAAACCAACAGTATGACCTTACTTTTCCATCAATATTGAACTCAGCAAGAAGTAGCTTGGAAATTCGAAAAAATCGTCGATTAAATTCCAAGAAACGATACTAAGTTTGGAATCCACGGTTTTGTAATCTGGTGCAAATAAATTTTAGTTTAACGGTATTTCCTGAGAATCTAAGTATGGTTTTCGGTTCGCGTCCTTCTCATTTTCTGTTTGAATTTTCATCTGGTGCGTTTCCTTCAAGCTTAATGCATTTGCCCGCTCTGTTTCCCACCTTGAATGCTATTTAATGGGCTTCAATGCCAAAGTATCATCGGCGTCTAAAGTAGCTGGTAAAGGCAGGTGCCTTAGCCGAGAAAATCGGTTAATCCTTTATACTTAAAGACATTTTTTAAAGTGGCGAAGCGGAAAATAATGGCTCGTTGCGTGCTGAGGAAATAACTCGTCATTTTTTTATACCGGAATTCATCATACGCCTCGATTAGCTGCCCTGCCGACATTAACGACGCAAAGTGTGTTGAAAAAAAACTCCAATGTTGCATATTGTTGCTCCAATGTTGTAGATTATCATATTGTTACTAATGGAGAATGCTAAATACTGGAAAGAGGTTTACTTAGCGCACTTTTGACTTCAATATGGGTAAATTTATCAAAATTATCGAACAGCCATTTGCAGTAATTAGCACAATGAAATAAAATCCACATCTAATTGTAATGTATGACGTAGAGGAGGCAAATGAAATTTGTTCGTATCTCCATGGGCGGGAAGGTGGAGTAGCAAGTCCACCGAAACTAAGTTCGGAGCAGGGGAGTAAGAAAAATTAATCACGGATTCATTCAGCTTTCGTCCTGTATTAATTTCCCTCATCATATTTTCTTTTTAAGAAATTTCTCGTGGACACATAGGAGTAACATTAAGCTCTTGTGTATTTTTATTTCAACATTTTGTCGTACCTTATTGGTATTTTTATTCGTGTTTTTCCCTCGTGATGTTCATCACTTCTCGGTGCACGATTGAAACTAATTTATTCTTTCTTCTTCGTTTCTAAACCGAACATTATCTATTTCAGTGCTTTATATTAGTATATTTATTGCGCGTCCACGCTGTAACACTCCCCTTTTGTCTTCGAAATTTTCAACAAAAAAATAGTGGTTTTATTTTCCCTTCTTCATTTGGCGGAATTAATGTCTGTGTTATTTCTCTTCCCCACTAAAAACCCCCATTATAGTAAAAATAAATGCCGGCAGCTAATTAGAAAAGCTTCAGCATTAATTTGGTAGGACATACTTCAAGTAAGATTTTTGTTAAAAAACGTGATGCAGGTGTATTGTGGACACGTAGTGAAATCGGCCACTGAGTGAGAAATCTTTTTCAATAATTTGGTTTCGAAGTGAAAATGAATGTAAAAACGTACAGTGAACTTCAAAAATAAATTAAATTAAGCACCTAGCGGTCGTGGTAACCAGACCGATAACTCCAGGCCTGGAATCCCAGAGTTTAAAGGTTCGTATCCCATCTCGGGCATGGAAGTGGTGTTCGTCTTCGGCAAAAGTCAAATTAAATGGTGCGAAATTCATCTTAGCCATTGGAACATGTTGAATTCTTATTCTACTCTGCGGAACATTGGCCGTTACAGTATGTCGCCTGCACTGAAAAACTACAATTCTACTCCGCTATCAATTTCTTTTAAGTATTTGGCCCATAATACATACCTTGAATTAATGAGATGCCCTTAGGTTTGCCACCCAATCCATAAAGGTTTTCCTCCGCCGAACAAACAGGCTCATACGCCACTTCCAGCCCCTGGAGTAAGCAGTATCCGTAATACCATGGTGAGGTGCGTGAGACCCCAGTTTTGCCATCCACGTTCCGCCCAACTCGGGAGACATGCGGGAAAGAATAGCGTCCAGGCGCCAACTTCGTTGGGGACGGCAAAGGATGTGCCTTTTTCTACTCATTTGTCTGTTCTTAATAGGAGACAATATGGATTCCAATGTCTAAATTCCATCCGATGGATGTAGCGCTGAACCACAATCCTCCCCATACGGCATCCGGAATTCAGTTGCCGCATCAAATCTATGCCGCTGTCAGGATTCGTACCAGGACCCTCGCCATGACTTGCCGACATGTTTTTCATGCCACCACCGATAACCCAAGAGCATGCTTTTTTGTGAGGGAAAAGGGTTCAGCATTCCTGTCCAAGAATCTTGAGTGATCGGAATGGAAAGAATGGAAGTTTTGAATAACGTAGCAATACTTGCTGTGTAATTCGCTGCTCAATTACTGAACTTAAGTAATCAGTTGTTTACGTTCAGAAGTCGAAAAGTGCCTTGATGGTATTATTCATCACCAATCACGGTAGCCAGATCGGTGACATGCCGGCCTGACAACACTTGGACGTTTAATACGATTTTTTTTCATTAAGGTTAAATTGCATCCATATGCTTGATGGGGAAATGAGGGAAATATATTACTCTCAAAATAACGTTTCAATCCTCATTACATAAAATATGTGGTTATGTTCTCTTTATTTTCTTCGAAGTCATCATCATTGGTCATCAATCCTCAGTTTCATTTGACGCAGCTCTCCACTGAGTTCTTCTATCGGATAATCTCTTCATATTTACGTATTTCTTCTCTTTCACATCCTCCACTTGAGTTCTTCATCACTTGTTTCATATATCTCATTCGAGGCCTACATTTGACTTTCTTCCCATCCACTTGTCCTTCAACGATTGTCTTCATCAGGCCATCATGTCTCATGATGTGGTTGATTAAGTTGTCCCGTCTTCTTCTTAGGGTATTCAGAAGACTTCTTTTTTTTCCCACTCTTCTTAGGACTTCCTCGTTACTTACTCGGTCGACCCATTTAATCTCCATCATTCTTCTGTAGCACCCGATTTCGAATGCTTCCCCCCTCTTCTTTTCCGCTGCTGTCATTGTCCATGCCTCACTGCCGTAAAGAAACACGCTCCAGATGTACGTTTTGATGAATGATTCGAAGATGAAAAAGAAGATTAGTGTCAAACTCCCGCCGAAAAGGTTCGGTGGGCTCCAGCTGGTGTTGTGCTGTCTCTGGTTGTCACAAGTAGATTCCACGTTCAAATTCGCAAGTAACACATTGAATCTCAGATACCTAAGGTAAGCGTATTTTATCAGTAATTAAGGTCAGATTTCAGGTGAATGAAGGACCATCGATAAAACAGTATGAGAAATCGTTTTGACAGGATCTTAGACCACAATGATGGCAGTACTAATAGCCGGCAGGGGAGGATGGCAACAGCGCAAGTGCTGTTTACCAGCTCGAGAAAATTTATAACTGTATCACTTATTGTTAGTGAGGCTCATGGATGCATATGATCTAGTAAACCGATAACTTTCATTTCTTGTAGCATTTGATCTTGGTAGATAAATGCTTATCGACGTGCTTTGCCTAGCTGCAAATGATGGAACATTGATTAAGCTCAATTTTCGTTGATTCGAAAAAACTAACTTATGTGTTTTCTGTAGTTTATAGCATGGCAGGAGTAAGCAAATCAGGGAACGCTATGATTTACCTGCATATGATTACCTAGTTATAATCATAATCTGAGATTCAGAACATTCTTAGTATTTAACAATGGAAGTTTTTATTGCTAGCTATATCCGCGATCTTTAATGTTACGATATATTTTATTCTTCATTCCAAAATGAAAATCGAAACTGGACCTCGTTATTTGAAGCGTTTCATTACCTATTTCCTTAAATATGGTATGAATAACTTGGACGTACCACTTCTCAAAAATGGATTCTGTGTCCAGCATTTAGATTCCTCTCTGTAGGAAAATGAAAGGCTTTTCAACATTTGATTTTAATATCCCGACATTCACGTGAAGCGCTAAATGGGAAAACCAGAAGCGTATAAAGATGTTTCATGTTATACACATGAATTTGTGAATTGGAAGATTTAAGGGTCGAAAGAAGACTGACGGAATTAGTATATTTCAAGAACTGCAGAGACATAAGCCTGAGTTCCGTGGGAATATTCGTTACGCTACACGATCAAGCAAGTGAAAGAACGTAAAATCTGAAGAACATAGTCGATTAATAAGTCTCCGATTTGGTTAAGATTCATATTATGAGCCATTGTCTTTGATCGCAAAAGTCGAATTGACGGTAAAGGATACTTCCGTGGTATCAAATTTGTGAACAGTTTATGTTTGTGTCTCTGCTCTGGACACAATAAATTTGCAAATAGTGGAGAAACCCTGAGGAATTCTTTCCTAAACAATGATTTTTTTATAATTACAGGACTTAAAAGTTGATTCTTTCTTCCCTTTCCTTTAGGTTTGGGTTACTTTTATGTAATATTTTAAAGTTATTGGACTCCTCTAAAATGTCAACCTCTAAACTCTGTCGCCGACTCAGTTTTCTTCTTGAAACAAAAAAAAATCACCCTGAAATTTTTTACATCGACAAGTGGGTCGGCGAAATAAGTTTTATGGACAGTCCTCGGTTTAATTCATCAGTTTGATGGAAGTAGTTAGTTCCTTTTTCGTTCTCCACCAGCCTTCTACATTTTGTTTGAGAAACGACAAATTCTGTGTAAAATTTTATCCCGAGCTAAAGTTGTCCATAGCTTTATAGCCATATATCCGCTTTGAAATAAAAGACACTCTCCGCATCCCCTTCATATTCAATTTATTCAATGGTTGTAGTTGATCGTATATTCCCTGTGGAATCCTCCGCCGAAGTTCATCGGATCGGGACCGCCATTACCAAGGACGTTATTGAGAAGTTCCACTCCACTTAAATCTGCGCAGTATTGTTTCGTGTGGATCAACCCATCCGCTTTCTCCTACTTCTTCCCCATTTCCTCTGACTTACTAGTTCGGTTGGTTCGCTGTATATATCATGCCCTCTTTTAGCACTTAATGAAAAAACTGTACGGCTGAGGGAAACCGAGCTGTTGACGTTCATTTATCGTTTTTTTTAACCTACAAAAGTTCGCCTTGAAAACAAATTGTTTGGTCTATTCGCGCCGAATTTGCGAAAGGTGCTCTTATCTTTTTTTCCTAGATTTTTCAAGTATGTCGTTCGAAAACGAGCTTCTCTCGACTCACTCAGCGCTCCACTTTCCGTCATTCCGACCAAAGCGTCATCATTCTCATTTTCAGCGGATCGCACTTATCGTCCCATGCTATGCACATTATAGTTCTTCTTGCGTTTTAATTTTACTATTATTCGATGATGACAATTAGAATCATCAACATTAGAATGAACAAAAAGTGTAGGAATTCCTTCATTAACTTAGAAAATACGCATGTACGAAAGGTGTTCTTCTATTGATCGGGTTGTCAGTTAAATAAAACTGTCCCAGGCTGTCATGTGATGGATGAAGATGTATCCATTTTAGGTGTGGCTATTGCCATATTTTGCCCCAGCAGTAAAGAAGCTAGAAGGCCTTCATTTGGTGAAAAATAGCATGCTATGTTTTGGCCTTGCTTGTTGCTAGCAAATGTTGTGAAAAAAGCATGCTATGTTTACTCTGCCCTTAGTACCTCAGTGTCCCCAATTACCTGTTGCACCCATCTACGCTGCTTCTCCCTAATTTCCACCATTAACTTACTTCCCCCCCCCCCCTTCTACTCAACCTATTAACCTTGTTAAAGGCTGTATGTGCGCTATGTTTACAAATTAATTTAGAAGTATAGTTACTGATTTGTAGAGATGCGGGATTCGTTGGAGCGGGAGCGTTGTCATCTTGCAGGAGACGACCGTGAGAATGTTACGTCATCTGTTTACTCATAGGTGTCAAAAATAAGGTCGCTGCTGTTTGTTTTCGTCGGTCCGCTTGTTGGTTTGAATTGATGTCTAATTAATAGCATAGCGTACGGTTTTCTCTAGCGATTAAGGCATTTGGTGACATATTGACTTCTTTTTGTAGCCGTGATACAAGTTTTCTTTCCTTTCAACTTCAAAGTTTATTTTTTATGAATTTCGAGTCTATGAGGCAATATTTTTTTTAGACTTGAAAATAATCGAAGACGATATCGTAGGATATTGTTCATTTGCAATACATTCATTCACTATTAAGTTTGACGCGAATAAAATGTTAGCTATCGTTGATAGATACCCCGCGTGGAAGAAACTAACGGCGAGTTATGTTGGAGCTGAATGTTTTTAATTCTTAGTACGTTCACATCTTCGAGAAGAATTTTCAAAATTCAATGAGACGTTTCACCTCTTCTGAAGTGTCGGAGTTGAGTTGTTGCTCGACGAAATATAGTTTTTATGTTGAAAAATGAGGAGCAAAATGAAGGAAGCCAATATAAAAAGCGACCGCGCGTGATTATATGTAGATATGGAAAGACATTTCTACCCTCTTGCGTGAAAGCTAAGTTTGTGGTTTGGGTCAGCTTCTTTTCACTCCGGGACGTAGTGTCCAGTTTCCAAGGAGTGAAAATTTATGCGTGTCAACCAGCCGTTTTAAGAACTTAAGAATGATCGTGAGTGAAAATTTAATTCATTACATTATTTATTGGGGCCGTCTTGTACATAAGTTGCGTATTGAGAGTAGCGGAATTGCATTATAAGTGCATTGTAATTTCGGCGCAGATCAAGCGACGCAATATAACTTTTTAGAGCCCCGAATTTTCAATTTCGCTTCCTATGTGATAACTTGAGAGAAAGCGTGTCACCTCCACACTTTTTTTTCCAATTGGCAATGCATTTCGATGTGTGCCTACTATACTGGGAGGAGCCAACTTAATTTCGCGTTAGCTCCCCCCTTCTCCCCCCTCCCTACCGTCCTCTGGCCACAGGACTGCTCAAAGTGCGCGCTCTAGGCCCTTTTTTCGCGTGGGTGTCTGCCCAACTCTCCTCACATCCACCACTCCAAATACAGGTCCAATTATAGAGTCCCCCCGCACCCTCTGTTTTTCCTCTCCCCTCCACTTCCGCCTTGGCCGCCGTTCCAAATCCATTCGCCACCGCCCCCATCGTATCCTTTGCCCTCCCCTCCGATCCTCTGCCTTTCCTCCCACCCTTTGCATCTTTGGCCGAAGGCGTGGACCCTCCCCGCTGCCCTAATCCAGCAGCGCCGAGGTTGAGTGATTCTTCTGCCAGGTGGATGCACGTCCTTATTCCCCGCTTGGCTCACGACTATCTCCTCGCGATGGCTGCAGCGATTCTCTTATTAAAGCGTTGGAAATAAAGAAGGGTGGGGGGTTCGCGATTCTTGGCTGGCTCCTGGCTCGCCCACCATCGTTTTCGCCGGCCTTGTGTTGTCCTCGGAAGGGGGATTAGTCGCGTTCGGTTCGGCGCGGACGTGCACGAATACGAGAATAGCCTGCACTACTGTCTGCCCTCCAGAAAGAGTTTTGTTCCGCGGAATACCTAACCGTGTGTGTGTTCGTGTGTGCGCTTGTCGTGTTTACTCTCGACGTTTCAGTTGCGTTATCATGTTCGGTAACCGCCGTCTCGGCCTCTTGCGTTCGTGTCGGCGACGTGGGCATCCGGGTTCCTCCGTGGATTGTGCCGGGATCGTGGAATCCCTTTCTCTATGTTCTAGAGCTTTGGTGCTCTCTCGTCTCCGATTCCGCGCCAAACATCCCGACGCTTTGATGAAGCGAACGAGGTCTCCTACCTCTTTAGGGTCACCTTGAAGGACCGCGGGCGGCATCTGTTGGCTTCTTATTATTCCCGTCTACATTTTGCATTCCGTCTGTTTTTTTTCGAGCATCTCCTGGAGTCTTGAGCTCTCAGCCAAGCTCATCTCTGAAACGTTTTTGGTCACAATGATCTAGTCGTGGTTTCGCAGCGCGCCCTCTCTCGTGTTCGCCCTGTCGGAACGCTGTCCCGTGCTTCGTACGATTACAGTGGTTTTGAAGTGTGGTCATTGCTGTGACACCAGTGCTGTTTCTCTATCGTAGGGGTTTTGACCAAGTTGTTCCCGCCGTCGGAATTACCTGATGGAAATGCGACTTGGTGATTGGCTTCTAATGCCCTCACTATGATCTTTGAGGGAAGATTCTATTTCATTCCGATGACAATCACGTTAATTTTTCTGCTGGTTTGTGACAGATTTCGCGGTCAGCCTGGGCAGCTTGATGTGATTTAAGACGACTTAACCCAAGATTATTTTGGAGCAGTTGAGACCTTTCCCCGAGCCCCGTGGAGTACTTTCTTGAAGCTATTATTTTAGGAGCCGAACCTCAAGATACCACAGACGTGACTCTTGCCATCTCCAATAGTAGTGGGGTGATCACGAAAGTTTTCAGCTTGTGCTTGAGTAATCGGAGTACCACCTCCTCTCATCCCCCGGCAGTTCTTTCTCAAGTGTGTTTCCCGTAAGGCACCCTCGGCGCTCAATCGAAAATGATAGTGCGGTATTACGCGGATCTTTTTCATCGGAATATTCTTCACCGGTCTACACGGATTTCCTCATATTAATCACGACGGTCCGGCAGAGCGACGTGTTTGTACAGCGGTGTTTCTGCGGCGAGGGCCTCTAGGGAAGGGTGCTTCGGGGCCTAAGACCGGGCGGCAGCCATGCTGAGACTGCATTTTTACTCGAACTTGGTGAGGTTGGAGGAGGAGGAGGGGGATGACGAGGAGGAGGTGTACCGGATCGACCAGATCAAGGAATTCGAGAGGGTAGACCCTGTGTGGAAGGAGGTGGTCGCCGAATACCTCGGCAGAGGTGTCCTGTGTGCCGATGTTTGTGTGTGTGTTATCCATGTTTCTTGTGTGAGTTGCACCCGCACTTCGATTCTTCCAAAACTAATAGACTTACGGACATGCCCATCGTTTTATTTTCGTGTGTTGGACATGTAGTCTGACTGGATATATTTGGCCTTAGCGTTGCTCTAACTGTGGTATTTGGGATACTGCATTTCATTTCCCCTTGTCATTGAAAATCGGATTACATTGTTTTTTACAATATAAATGAAAGTAAACTCATCTTTCAGTAGAATGTAATGACAAAACTATGGAAGAACAAAGTTGACCTCTATGTATGCCACTTCTTTTTATAGGCATACCAGAAAGCTATTAATTGCAAATACTGGTGAAACGTATCTTGTTCCCTCTCCCTCTCCTATCAAATAATCCACCATTTAAACCTTTCATTGAAGTAACCTCGAAGTGGCATATTCTTTTATATGACTTGCATATGAATGTGGTGCAAGCATGATGCCAACTGAAAAATTTTCAGCTTTTTCCAAACATTTGTTAGAACATCTACCCTATTGGCATCCATAGTGGTAAAATTTCATGCTTGAAAAAAAACATTAGACATTCATGATTGCAATTAAAAAATGCCTGAAATATGGTGGAAATGGGAGGAATTGGTTAAGAATAATATAGACAAAGGGACAAGAGGTGCATGTTAAATAAGAAACATTACAAAATGTGGGTGAATTAACAAATAGTAATACAAATCGTACCACAATTCTTGCGCATTATGTTTTGTGGAAGAGTATGATAGTGGTTGCATTATATTGCACTTATTTATTTAACATGGAATAGGCCAGTTTTTATAAAAGTGGGGTGATTTTGTTATTATTTCATCCTCTTTAAAATAATTGTGACAGAATTTACAAGAACTAGATAAACTTAGTTTCTATATACTTAGTGTGGTTAATTGATAGCTTGCTGGATGATAAAACTGGTCACTGAAATGTAGTGGATTGAAGTGATTGTCGAGTACAATCTCTGTTTGAAACACATCTAAGCACTATACTATACAGCTGTTGGTAAAGCTTCTGAAATTTCAGTGTTGCTAAGTGAAAAAGTATACCCCTCCTATTTTCACGTCTTAAGTCGTATCTTAGTCTATAAATTGCTATATGCTGCACACTTAATAATGCTTAAAGTTTAGCTATCTGAGATGTTCACTTATTCCATCTGACTTTTTCATTTGCTTCCCTATGGAATTATGTATTGCATTGCAATGAAAGGTCTCTTTGTATAGTACTCATGGAGGAGGATGTTTTGAGAATATTGAGCTGAGTCATCCTAGTTTATAAATGCAAATTAACAAGTGAGTATTTGTCAGTTCTCATTGGCAACATGTTTGCAGCATTGCACTCAATTGGAGTTCACAATGTTGCCAAGTGCAAAACAATGCTGTCAGTTTCTCACAATTGTTTATCATAGGGAATCACCAAAAAGAAATCACCATATTTAATGGCTTAAAAACACACAATTTTTCCTAATTATAGCTCAAATAATGACCCTTGGGCTTCTAGGAGTTAGATGGAAGAAGGAACAGTTTTTTCTCAATCTCATCCTAAAAAAGGCATTTTATTATTTCCTGAGGTTTGGCCTTTGTGATTAGTGTGAAAAATGTTGCAGTTGTAATTGCTATTTTTTTATCTCTACACTATGATCAGCACTTGGTTCCACAATATTGTATGAGATGCAAGCAAGATATGGAGCAAAACTGATTGGCATTAGGATAGTCATACAAAACCACATGGTTTTTTGTTCTATTAGCTTTTTCTTTAGAATTATGCTCTAATGATATGAGGGTGTGTTATATAAGGTAGTGCATCTTATATGCCATCAAATATTTTAAGTACAGTGTCCTGTGGGACTGGTAAAATTTTCATCAAAACAACTTGTCACAAATGTTAGCAATGACTGAAGAGTTCAATATTCTTATTGTTTTCCTGTTTGTGTAGTTGAAAGATATTAGATTATTATTTTATTATCCACATTCAAAGAAGGCACACTTATTTTTGTTGGTCTCCCTAGGGATTATCTTATCCTTGTCCATCCGTAATAGTTCTAATGTCCCTATATCATTTCCAGAATGTATAAATTTCCTGCAAAAAAAGAAGTAAAAGAGATGACATTTTCATTTGTGTTATGATTTTTTAAAACAAACTTAGGTGATATGATATTGAAGCTGGACTGAAGGATAATGTTGCTTACCATAGTGACCTTGAGTTTCATTTGATCTCACCATACTACCATGATTACATTGGCTACGCCAAATTTCATATTACAACCTCGCTTACAGAACATTTATAACATCTCTACTAAACTAACACTAAACAAATCTCGGTAATTTACATAAAGTTTTTTAATTAAATTAATTAAAGTATATTTTATGCTGTTGTTCCCTCAAATAGATCCTTTTGATTGAACTACATCATCCCATGCCACTTATCTGAAGTGATAAGTACTACCCATGTAGTGAAGTTTCGAAAACAGTTAGGCTCAAATAAATTATTCAATGCCTTTTAAAGGCATGTGACCATAGCCTTATATTCTGTACAAAATTGCCTTCTAGTTATTTTAATCAAAAGTTATCAATATTTAGTAGCATTTCTGTCATGTAAATAACTATTTTACTACCTACTCGAGCATTTATGGACTTATTAGAAAGTTTATTTTTCTTTTCTATAGTACTGAATTGGTTCTCTTTTTAAATGTTTGGGCTATTTAATGCCTGTATTCAAGGCCAACTGTCTATTTTTTTGTTTTCATAGTCCGTTGATGGAGTTATGCAATAACAATGTAACCTCATAAGTCAAAAATACACTTCTAAAATGGAAAAAGTAACCC
This sequence comes from Platycnemis pennipes, assembly GCA_933228895.1. Classification (NCBI taxonomy): domain Eukaryota; kingdom Metazoa; phylum Arthropoda; class Insecta; order Odonata; family Platycnemididae; genus Platycnemis; species Platycnemis pennipes. The sequence continues at coordinate 97,667,899 of OW121852.1, forward strand.
TAGAGAAGATAATGTTGAAATAATATTGGAAAGCTATTTTAGTATTTCAGAGATATGTGTTTAAATGCTCAGTTATCTCATTCCTGTCCTATAGGAAAATTTACTAAAGAAAACTGTAAGTGATTTGAAACATTTAGTTAACTTTTGAATTGAAAAGTTTTTTTAAAGTCATGAGTCCATTTTACAGTTTCTCATATTTTTTTCTAAAGTTTTGAGCCAATCCTAAAGTTTTATTATAGTTTTTCAAAACTTATAGTTGCATTCTAAAGTTTTTTAAAGTTTACTTTACATTGATGTTTCAATTCCCTTTAAGTAAACTTCAAGTTTTCTTTAGTAAATTCTCCTAAGGAGTATGCCACATTTAGTTACTTGTTGTATATTAAAATAAAAAAAAAACTTAAATCAAACAAACAGCAAACGTGCATGATTGTGTATCATGTTGCATGAAATGGCTTATATCGATGGTTTTTCTCATTTCTAAGATTCATATATTTTCCCTACTGTGTCAGTTTTCTGCTGAAAAAGTCCTGTCACTTACCAATTTTATAAGATTTTACTGTGAATAATTTGGTCTTTTAATGAATCTGTGTCATAGAAGTTAAAATCTTATTGTCAAATTGATACTGATACATTTGTCTACAAGAAAAAATCAGTTTAATTGCAGTAGTTGATTGCTTAGTTGTAATTGATTGTAAGTTTGGCTCTCATTTAAAGGTATTATCACATTTGACATTTCTACATTTCTTCTTTACATGTAATGTTCGACAATGAAGAGGATGAAAGCCAAATTTTTGTCAAATTCTTCAAGTTTCATAAGTGCTATGACTTGATACCGACATCTGCAAAACTGGTTGTGTTTGACACTCAGCTTCTTGTGAAGAAGGCCTTCTTTGCCCTGGTTTATAATGGTAGGTTTTGCTATGTTGTGTTTGATATTCCTTAATAGTTCGTTACCATGTATTTGAAGTAGTAAGTTTCTCTTACCAGTCATAGATTCAATGTATCAGAAGAGGCAAAAGCCATTCATTGTGCTCAAACTTGAGCTCCAAGTGATACATTCTTTTGTTTAGCATGAGGCTTCATTATAATGCTTCATATTATATGATGTACACATTTGGTGACATGCCTAGAATTGCTTATCTCATTTTTCTTTTAATTTTTTATGGTAGAACCACCAGTCATATATGTGATATGGTAATCCAGAAAATGAAGCTTTACTTCATGTATATGATATATATGTATATTTGGCATAAAATTCTTGATTCCTGCCCTACCTCTTGACAAATTTGTAGATGAAAGGCATATGGACCCTTTTACTGCTAGCCCCTTTAAAGTAGATGTGCGAAAACTGCCAAGCCCATTTCCGTGAAAATTGTAAGATTATTAATTTAAGATATATTTGAGGCACTTAATTTTAATGTACGATTTTTATTTTTCTCAACGTTGATCATATATGTATTTCAATTTTTATGAGGATGAGAAAATCATTTATGCTGTCTCTGATTTGAAGGAATTGTAACCATTAGAAAGATGTAATGATGTAATGTAAATGGCACTTGGCACTTTTCGCACAACCATTGAGGGCCGATAAATCAGCCCACTGGCAGTAAAAGGGTTAAAAGGTAACTTTGGAATTGCTGAATCTAAGAGGCTGTTTCACCGTGAGATCTGCCAAAATGGAAGCAATGGGGGATCTCATTGGAACTCCATTTTTCATACAATATTGACAATCTTTGTATTGCAAGTATCCCTGGTTTACACAGATTCAACAGAACAGTTCAAAAAAGTATTCTCTGTTTAGATTTGTGTTTTTTGCCATTAGATCGCAATTATCTGTTACTATGTTATTTACTAAATCTAATGGATATTTGTAAAGAGATTTAACATCAAATGATATGCATAACCTATATGGATGTAATTGAGCTGAAAGTAGAGTGTTTATGGTGATTTTAGAATACCTACTAATGATTGCTGTATTAATGACGTCCAGGTGTTCGTGCTGCACCATTATGGGACAGTGTTCATCAGAAGTTTATTGGGATGCTGACCATCACAGACTTCATAAAAATACTGCAAATGTATTACAAATCTCCATCAGTGCACATAGATGAATTAGAAGAACACAAATTGGGAACGTGGAGAGGCAAGTAAAAGATATAAATCTTGTTCATTGTTCCTTGTATTTAAAGATAACTTTATTTTAAATATAATTCTTGGCAAATCTATTTAACCCTCTTAGTGTCATGGGGAAATGTATTGGCTTTTGCTCCTCGGGCAAGGAATTTTGATATATCAGCTATCTTAAAGATCAAAAATTAAATATTAATTACTAATTGGCATATATTTTTTTACTTTATCTGAGTTACAGAAATTTTATAGTCAACAAATACTTATTTGTTTGTAAATATCAGGAAATTTCAAATTGATAATCTAAAAATAAAATTATCTGAAGTGTTTTCTTTTCTGAAGTGTTATTTTTTGCAAAAATCCCAGTGCCACTTCTAGTCGTTGAAGCTCAAGTGTGGTAACGCTAAGAATTTATTATAGAAAAATATTTGTGTTGAAAATTGTCTATAGTTCATTTCATTAAATAGAATTTACATACTATGTATCTGAATTTTGAAAATGCATAATTTGTCGCAAAAAAGCCTGCACAGAAAATTATTAGTTTCCTCCTAATTTTGTGTGTACGTAATATATTTACATTGCACTCTATCATGTCAAATTAACTGTGATGAAACTGAAACCCTCTCTTGTTGTCTCTCCATAATCAATTTTATCAAATTATTATGTCCTGTTGATCCTTGAAACTTAATTTCAGATATGGCCAAAGATAAAAACTTTTCATCTAAGTTATATTTGATCATTTTAAACCTGTTGGCCTAAAAAGTTCCAGCTGGATATGTGCTTTTCTGGTTTTAAAATATTTTCAAAAATGGTCTATCATAAATGGTCTAGCAGGCTTTCAATTATTTTTTATCGGCAAATTACTTGGGAATACATATTTTTTAAGATACTTTAGTTGATTCTTAGACCATTTGCTATCATTCAGGTAATATGAAGGCTTATTTGTTAATGGGTTTTCCTAATATTTGTTCAAAGTGGTGCATTTTCCTTAACCTCATTTTTGTCCAGATTTATGCAATGCATCAATAGACCATGTAGAATTTAAACTACAGTTGACCAAAACATTATGTGCACTTGAGTTTGAAGGATGTTTATGAAGTAACCAAAAGACCCAGAGAAAATTTAATCATAACATATTTTTTCCCATTTACTTCTATGTTAATTGTTGCACACAATATTTTTTAATTGTATTGTTGTAATTTTATTGGAGTTTGAATTGAAAAAGGGATGATTTCTTAACGTGTTCAACAATTATGCATTAGCCTATCTATTCTAAACTATAAAACTATATACACAAGAATGTTTAATGCATTTTCTATAAATGTCATAAATTTATCTGTGCAAGAAATGATTCTGTAATCTTTTTTATCGGAAGTGTTTTTCTAAGCTCGGGGTGATCAAACAAATGCTCTCTCAATGCATTTACGGACTGGTCACAAGTTTTCTCATGTTTTGCATGCCTTCTGTTAAAGATGGGTCACGAGTATACTCGTATTTACATGTATTTTGCAATTGTATTGCAGGTGTAGTTTGGAAAATATAATTTTTTGTATGCCTTGCAAATTATTAATTAATCATGAAGCTTCTGCTTTATTTAACAAATCTGAATCTTAAAGCCAAATGTTTTATAAAGTTGATGACATTTAAAGTATTTAATAACTGTGTGCAAAAAAGTTAGAAATAATGCTCGGCCGCTGAGGAAAGATACAAAAAAATGTCCGGTCTGCAATGTGTGAATTGCATTGTAATCCTAAGGCATTCACATTTTATAATACCTTGTTCTTAAGAATGTAAGGTAATCAACTTTTTTTATCAAAATTTATTTGTATGGTGTAACGAACTTTCCCTCAGGGGTAGTTGGGCTATTGATCTCAGGGCAGGGCAGCATCAAACAGGCAAATTAGTGGGCCAACGATGGATGGGAGGGGTTGAAAGGGCCAAGGGTCAGGAAGGCGATTCAGCTGGTTGTCTTGGGTTCAAGATTCCCGAGGTACAGGTTTAAGGAGGATGATTCTGTGGAAATATAAGATCGCGGTTACTATCTCCAAATCACAAGTTTTATTATCTCCATGGGGGGATATGAAAAAACAACTATTGGCGAATTCACATTGGTGAGAACCGCTCTCAAGCATAAAATAATGGGTTAGTGAGGTTAATGAAACATAACGTGGCTGACCGATACAAATGAGAAAAAAGCATTCGAAAAACAAAACGCAGCCGTTAACACAAGAAATTACCCTTTCAAAGAATGTGACCAAACTATAGATTAATGAAATAATGATTTGACTTCAGAGGTGAGAGTTTTTCCACGTAACTGGATATTGGCTTGAGTGCTGCCAGTTGACACACAGGAGGGGGGGGGGGGGGAAGGGGGGGGGGGGGGGGAGAAGAGGTGGGCCAAAAGGGGATGTGCACATGGTGTCGGGGAGGTGGGCGACACGTGGTGATGCGGATTTGCTTGCGGGGACTTCCCACTTTACATTGCGATGATTGGAGACGTGATGCGTTGAAGGGCTGGGGCTCCCACGACTGCGGGCATGATCCTGAACGTGGATGTGCTCCGATGGTCACGTTGTGGTCAAGCCGGGTTGTAGGGCTGCTCTTCACTCTCTGCCAGTAGGTCTGGAGTACTCAGGTCTCCTCCTTCCTCCGGTGGATCCGTGCCGTTGCCTTCCAGGTGGCTGGGGCGGGGATTTCCCTTGTAATGCCTGTGTGGCTAGGGGGCTTTGCTCGCAATTTGCCGCGATATCGCCACTGACTGTGTCCGAGCTCGGACTCTCGCCTCGAATGCACCTTGGCCTCTGCATAGTGGACCTCACTCCTTGGCCTCCACCACTGATTTTATGGACGCACCAGTCACCACGGTCTCTCTCGACCATCTCCTCACTTTCTTTTCTCACCTGCCTCTCTCCGTACTTTCGTCTGTGCCACCTCTCCAATCTTTTGACTGACGGTCAAAAACCATCTATGGGGGTGCACAACATGGGCACGCTCACTTCAAACCACTCACATTTTGAACACTTATACACATACTCCACTTAACAACGTAATAGAAATAATAAACACATTTGTTTTGAAAATGTAATGTCTATAAAAATAGAATTCACCCCTAGTGTTATTATATCGGGAAATCTATAAATGTTACCTTAGATGGAACCTAAAAATGTATAAATTTAGAGATAAAAATTACGTGTCGCGGAAGACGATAGGACGTCATACAATCTATTCTTTTCCTAAGACATATGTTTATCTATGATAATGAAATGGTTAAATATACAAGTGACTAAAGATAGCAATGAAACAATAAAATGTCCCGAAAACGTCAAGAAAAATTATTTTTAAAAAAATTGTGTTTATACCCCTGGTGAGCAGGCAAAATGCAATTACAAGTGATCAAAAAACAATAACAAACAAGTAAAAAAAATCTGTATTTCGTTAGAGTATTATCCCTGATCTAAAAATTGTTTTAATAAGGAAAAAATGAATGGAAAAACATGAAAGACATTAATAGCTATATAAGAAAAAAGAAAGACAAAGGAGCAGTACTCACAAAACTATGTGTAGTCTACGAAAAAAAAGCTCCCGGAACCCAAACTGACCGCACTTCCTCAAAGTAGGGTTCATACTGATGACTGCAGCGCGACGACAGTGCCCTAACGCGTGACTGAGAGCAGCAGGAACCGATAGTAAGACGCATATACCAGTGACGGGAACTCCCGGCATGAGTCACCGGATAGATCCTAGGATACGGGAATTCCCGTCATGCCGCATTGAACGTGTTAAGAGGTAAATTTTTAAAGACAGCATAATTGTTGAACACATCAAAAAAACATTTTTTTTCCATTTAAACTGTAATAAAATTAAACAATACAATTAAAAATTTTGTGTGCAACAATTAACATAGAATAAAATGAGAAAAATTTGATGAGATTAAATTTTCTGTAGGTCTTTTGGTTATTTCATAAACATCCTTCAAAGTCGAGTGCATGTAATAGTTTGGTTGACAGTAGGTTATTGTAAAATTGGCTGATATAACATGAAGTGATACTATTAATATCTGGTTATTCTTCTTGCTATAAGGAGGCTCTTAATAATATTTTTATTATGAATATTTTACCGCAGCAAAGGTGATAAAACAATATATATCCTGGCCTCTAGTATAAGGATAGTAAATTTGATTTTTCAATAGAAATAAGTTAAGGAGCTCTAAGGCTTTAAAATTTATTTTCCGGAATAAATTGCCTTCAATCTTAAAATTGTCATGAAATACTACCTCTGGTTAAAGAAAATACAAATTCTTTGTGGCAGTGGAAGACTTAGTAGTACTCCTTATTTCTACTGTGTAGTGTACTTACTATATGTCTCATGACTTTTTTTTCTTGGTGTATTTATATCATTTATTTTTCTCTCCAGATGTGCTCAAAGGTCAGACAAAGGCACTGGTAAGCATAAATCCTGATGCTTCACTCTATGATGCCATCCGCACCTTAATCAACAATAGAATCCATCGACTCCCAGTGATTGACCCTGAGACTGGGAATGTCTTGTACATCCTCACTCACAAAAGAATCCTGCGTTTTCTTTTCCTGTATGTAAGTATAACATTTATTGGGTAAAATATCTGTACTATGTAACATATCCTACTGTTTAGTCTGTTTTTGTGATCGGCTATACATTGTAAGGATACTTAATAATGGATTACATACCAATACGATATAATGGAACCTACTGTTGATCCTTGGTAGCTGTGCTGCAATTGGCCATACATCATTTTACATTTAATTATAATTAGTGATGGGGCGAATCCCAAATTTGATCGACTCCGAATCCAATTTTTTTTCGATCCAAATCTCGAATCCTAATCCTCCTCAGTTTTATTAAATTCAAGCCTTTCTTTTAAATGTAAATTGTTAAATAATGCTTCCTTTCTTGTGAATTCTCTAATTAAATCTATTCAAAACTGAATCTTATTTCTTAAAGTAAATAATAAATGAATAATGGTCATATGGTCCCCACTCACTGAAATTAAGGGCATGTTCAAGGGCAAATATAAAGAATGGGTAATTTCAAAAGAAAATCTAAGTTTAATTTTTCTTAAATAAAATTGAAAGTTCAATGAAAACAGATTATAAGTTTTTGTTTAGAAAATGCAGCATTTTCACTGTCAGGATATAATCGATTTCTTTTTTTATCAACCAAATTTCCAGCAGTACTGAAGGCTCTTTCTGAAAATACTGTTGCTGGAAGAATGCAGAGGGTGTTTTGTTAGAATATTCAAATTGGGGAATTTCAAAGAGTTCATATGTGGACAAAAATTATTAGCTTACAGTATGCTGTGCAAACATTTCCTACCATGGTATTTATGATTTAAATGCTAAAAACGAGCAATTACAGTAAGTCCTCGACTTACGTGGATCCGAATTACATGGATCCGGAGTTACGCGAATGTTCAGTTAGGCCGGTGACATGCTTGCGTTTCTCCGTGTTTCTGTTGCCTGCCACGACAGATTCAACTGTCTGATGATCCGCGACTCATTGCCAAGTGCGCAAGAGTATATGCTAAACTATGGGTGTTTGGAACGCCAACTCTAGTTCAAGACATTACATAGTTCAGTAGGTGATATTTGATCATCGTGATGGTGAAAAAGTCTGATGTGATCAGCCATCAACCTCTTTATTCGGCATGGTTTGACTTTCCTGCGTAAGTTGATGTGTACTTCATTACCTACTCCATAGACGACGCCTGTTGTCCATTATGGTAAAAAAAGAAGTAGACATCCACGTTAGTCGAAACACCACAACTTACCTATCCATTTTTGGACCATTAGCAGTGCCGCTTTCACAGTGGCAATCGGTGACAATTGCAGAAAACGCCATCTTTTGAGAGGCCATTAAGTTAACATAATACTACAAAGCCGAGAGGAACACAATTCCAATGCTTCTTTCACTGGATATTTAAAACTAAAATAAGTATAATTTCCCAAAACTTCTTTTGTTGCTGTAATGGACAACAGGCATCATATATGGAGTAGATAATTAACTATGCATCAACTTTGGATTCGATCGAATCGATCATCCATGGGTTTGATGGGATTCGACTGAATCTTCGAATCCCTGCCCCAACCCTAATTATAATGTTTCTCAGTATTTTTGTACGCATACCTGCATACCTTTTTTTAAGAACTGGAATTTCTAAATCAAGAGTAATTACGTGTAACTATATTTTCTCTGAAAAGCATTAAAAATAACCTGCAGTCAGTCATCAACTTATGATCTATTAGACATTCTTTGGTTCAAATTACATTAGAGCTTTTAGCAGTGGCACGGATGGTCTTGCTCAGCTGAATAACATTATAATTCTCATAACTGTCAGTCTGTAAATGTTTAGTTCTTGTTAAAGATGGCATATGTAGAAAGTATTTCTATTATGATTTACATAAACATTATTGTTCAACTTAACTTCATATGGACTTCTGACCAGCCTGTTGGAACCAAATGTCCTCAGTCAAAGACTGATTGTACTTAAATTGCAGCGGTATGAGAAAGTTTCAGCTCCCCTAATATCTTTTGTGTGTTTCAAGGGAGAGCTTTGTTCACCAAAGATTTTATGTAGGCTATAATTTTATAGGCAGGAATAATTATTTATCTTTGCTACTGTTGTTGAATACTGTAAATACTCTAGTTGAATATGTTATTTTTTTTGATATTATGAATCAGACTTAAGTGCTGTTAGTAGTTCACATTTTAAAAATATTGGATAACTTATCTCGAGGTATAATGAAATGATAATTTAATTTATTACAGAATGCAGAGTTGAAGTGAATTTATAATTTTTGAGAATTTAAAATGGCAAGAGTGAGTTATCAAAATAATGTGTGAACTATCATTTCTAAACAAAAAAATATATTTTTCGTATTAGTTGAGTGATTATCTTTTTTTATGATTATTAAAGTACTGCATTGATCAATATATATTTCATGATTTTTTTGTTTCCTTATGATGGCATACTTTTAAGAAATTGAAGATATTTTTACTGTATTCCATTGTCTCCTGATAATGACAAGCTTCATCGAAACCTAGGTTGTCTTGTTGTAATAAATCAATGAGGAAAAACTAAGCTATTCTCATGATTTACAATTTTTTACCATATTTGTTTGGTGGATCTTCCCATTTTTCTTAGAATATATACATACAATTTTGAACAAATTGAGATTTAAATTAATAATTCTTATTCGTCAAAAACAGTCTAACATAAATACGAATTCTATTTGGTTTACATAAACATTATTATTCAACTTAACTTCTTTTTTACTTATCTAGAATAAGGCTTGTATCGGCTAATCTGAGGCTTTAGGGTAGGTAATTGTTGGTTGAAACTTTCGCGGGTCATAATAACTGTATATATTCATTGTTCACATGTACTTGACGGGGTGTGTTACCTGGCATTTCGTGGCCATTGCAGGTCACTTTATCAAAGTGAATGAAGTATCTGACAAGTTGGTAGAGTTTATATAGTGGTTCATGGAAGGAAAAGGATGGGAAGGGGAGGAGTGGAAGGATTAGTCGTTACATTTTTATTTAGGTTTAAATCAGGGTCCCATGGGTGGCTGATTTTAGGCCACAGTCCCTATTGTAATTTTTCTTGCATTATCTCTAATGCTTCGCGCATCAGCCGGGGCTTGAAGTGTTTCACCTTTGCGATTATCTTTGTTTGTTTGAGGTGAATCGCATGTCCCAAGGCTGCATGTTCCACTACTGCTGATTTTAAGGGTTGTCCCAGTCGAATAGCCGCTGGTGTTCTTGTAAGCGGGTTTTGATGGAGCATCTGGTTTTGCTGATATATTTCTTCTCGCAAGTTTAGCAAATTAAGTATGCATTAGGTTTTGTAATTTTTTTTGTGATTAAAAATTGGTGAAGCAAGGATATATTCTAAGTGCAAAACACACGGCACCATACTGCTGGTTTTAGTGACAGGGCTGAAAAACCAGTAGCATGCTTCATCGTGCACCTTTTTTGTTAATTGCAAATACCAATCTAATTGCATCTAATTGCATAATACCAATCAAAGTATGCTAGGGGCACCAAATAATGGCCTGGCTCCAAAACAAATATGTATGTGAAATGATGAGAAGTAAAATGATGTCCTCTGCTTTTCTCGGAAAAAATGAAATGTTGTCAAGAGACGTCCATATCAGTGAAGTGTTAGCTGTATGCCGTTATTAATTTTTGTTTTCTTTTTGTGGCTTCCTTTGAAGGGTTTTGTAGTGATTACCAACTATGTTTTTTCTCCCTAGATAAATGATCTTCCCAGACCTAGTTACATGAACAAGACGTTGCGGGATCTGAGGATAGGGACTTATGAAAACATTGAGACAGCAAAGGAGGAAACCCCTATAATAGTGGCACTGAGGAAGTTTGTGGAGAGACGTGTTTCAGCATTGCCAATTGTGGACAGTCAAGGGCGTTTGGTGGACATCTATGCCAAGTTTGATGTGATTGTGAGTACTTAATCCTGTTTTCACTGGTTTGTAAACAATATCTATGCACTGTGATTGTAGTATTACAGCAAATTTTTTGGTGAAAAATTCTGGAAGTTACTGCTTAACTAGGTTTCTATGAAAAGTTCCTGTAATACTTGATGATATTCTATTTACCTACCTTGGTGTTGATGGGCCTTAGTGTTGAATTGTAATGCCAAAAGAAAATCTCCTGGTATCTATATGTGAAAAGAATGCATATGTGTCCTCTATTTTGCTTATTTCATTCATAAAATTGAGTATTCATTTATGCATAGACTTAATTTTAAAAGTATTGGTTAGCAATGCTATTCAGGGTATCTACGAAACTTGAATAGCCTTAAAACCAGTTAAAAGACTAGATTTTTTTTTACCTTTAGAACTTGGAATGATGGGAATTATCAGCAGCAACCTGAACAGAACATGGTGGTTGATGAAGGTAAATGACAAAGGAAATAATTTGGGGGCATACTGGCTAGGAATAAGAAGGTTTGCAGGAAGGAAATAAGGAATAAAAGAGTTTGCAGGAGGATTGGGCTAATGACAATTTAGATTTTAGAAGTGAGATTTTTCAAGAGTGCTAAATGTGTCATGTTAATTTTAGTTTCTCAGATTCCCAAATGTATGAAAAATTTCATTTTAAAAGATATTGTCTCTATGTCAATTCATGATGCATGCTTAACTAAATTGTAATAATTTTTCATGTTCTACATCATGATATCTATTACATTGCAGAATTTAGCTGCTGAGAAAACCTACAATAACCTTGATGTTTCTCTGAAAAAGGCAAATGAACATCGCAATGAGTGGTTTGAAGGTGTTCAGAAGTGCCGTTTGGATGAAACATTATATACTGTTATGGAAAAAATTGTTCGTGCTGAGGTGAGTTTTTATACAAACATGGCTATCATAGCAATAACATTTTCTTATTCAACTAGAAGTTGGGATATTTCTTTGTGCATTTTAATTCTAGCACTTATTGGAGCATTTCACCTCTAATATAGCTTTCCAATTGGCAATCTGGCGAGGTGGCCAGAAAAGGCAGCTTTTTTGTCCACATAGAGACCAGCTAGAAAAAATTTGTCCTAGCTGTGCCTTTCATACTCCGTTATTGCCTTGGATTCGCAACTTCCCCGTATTGCATTGTTTTACTTCCTGCAAATTAAGGGTCAAGCAAACCTTTGGCTATGTTTACGCTGGGAGTTTTGCGGCGTAATTTACAAATACACTCGAAAGAAGAAGCAATCAAGCTCTTCAATCATTCTGACATCCACATCTTGTAGCGGCGCTGATCCCTTGTGATTTCTTCCAGCCTCTTTCTGACATGGCCGCTGAGTCGTAGAGACATGAGGAACTCTTCTCTCTGTTGGTTGTCGATCTCTAGTCTCTTCATCGACTACTTCACTTTGAGAACTTGAGGAATCAAAGGTGGTCCTGCAGGGATTGGTCCTGCCAATAGCAACATCCTGGCTTAGGAGAAGGCCTGCTTTAGTCATAAAATGAATATAATTTATGAAAGACAAAATACTGAGAAATATAAATAAAAAGAAGAGCTGGAAACCACTAGAACGATGGCTATTACCCCGGCAGCTCCAAGGAAGTTAACAATTCTGACAAATGTTTCTCATTACCTTTCCTATTTAGTATTTTCCTTCATGGAGATTATTTTAGCTTCAGATGGTTCAGTTTCCATCTCACTGTTCTATAATGGAGGCATGAATACAATATCAGTAATGAATTCGAAAAAATTGTTCACAAAGGAGTGTATGCAGGAGCCTTTACATTTCATTATCTCGTAAATTTAACAATGTGAACTAAATGCCTTTTTTCGTTTTTTCCCTGCGAATCGAATTCTGCTCTTTGTAATCTCTCCTCTTTGTTTTGTAGTATCCTTTATGATACCACGCTTTTCTATGAGGCTTCGTAGACTCTTCCATAATGCCGTCCCTTCTGCACGCTGGAGAACACAGCCACAAGCACCCTTCCTTAAGAGCTCCCTTCTCATGACTACAAAATAGAAATGGGTCAAATACATTTTTTTCCAAATTCAAATATTGAGCTCGAATACAAAATTTTGCCTCGAATATCAGAATCGAATATCGAATAATGTAGGCATTCAGTTTTCACCTATCAAATTTAAGACTACAATTTTAAGATAAGTTGTTAATGTTTAATTGCATATAATATTATTTAGCAAATTAATCATAATTCTCAAACAATTGAAGAGTAAATGAATGATCTATTCACATAGTTATCGCTAGCTGTAGATGCCGAAAGTCATTGTTGAGGAACTTATATCTGGTAATTGGTATTTTATGTTTTACTTTGAGACATTTCTTTTCACACATCTAGTGCTTGCTTAACATATGGTTTCATGCCAGTAGCAGTATGACTAAATGCTCAAGGTATTTTGGCTAGAGATGGGTCAATCACTTTCTACAATGACTTATCTATTAAACATCTGAACAAATATTAAACCTAAAACAGGTGATAAGCACACATATGCGAAGCAGTTTTAAGTAGGAATCAAGACATTTACAATGTTTAATTAAAAAAAAACTCTATATCCAAGTTTTTGTTGAGAAAAAGCATTTTCACTCGATCAGGGTCCTAACGGTTTCTTTTACAATCACAAATTATTTCAACTGTGCTGAATAATCTCTCCGAAAAAACAGTGGCTGGTGATGCACTTAGATATTTTTTCACAAGTTTTTTAAGGTCCAGGTTGAGTGCATCACATTTCCAGAAGTCCAGCACATTGTAATCTGGTGAAGTAAGAGGTTCTCTCAAATAATTGTCCAATGGTTCCTCTGCGGATAGTTCAGGTTTCTGTTTGGCTCCTTAGCTTGACATCATCTTTGAATAGTATGCCCACATTCCATGCATCCCTTTGACAGAAGTCTCTCCTCTTTCAGCATAGCTACCACCCTAATAAAAAAGTTATTATTAACTATATTTTCGTTTAATAATTTTGGCTTACATTGTGTCAAATGATAAGATGGTGTTAGTCTCAAAATTAGTCATCAATATGGTACGTAGGTTTTCGCAGCAAAATCCATTGTCGTCAGAGGCTTTCGGGTGCAGCTGTGTATAACGCGTTGTCAGTGAGCGAGCTCAAGTCGGTGCAGCGCCCGTCTTTGGTTCATTGGTAGGTTCGCTCGCGGCGGTTTGGAGCGATGTTGTGGTGTAGAGGGACACCAACGGGTCCCTCCGACATTCAGTCTACTGCAAAGCAACCTACCACGACTGTTACCTTCACGGAGAGTCCCACCACCACCCTCAACAGAAAGCGGCGCTCATAAAAAACATTGCTGCTCAGAGCCAGATCAGTGTCCGATGACCTCTCCCTGAGGACCAAAGAAGACCACGTGAGGGCAGCGCTTTGACAGAATGGCTATTCTGAATCCTTTATCCGCTGCCTTTCCAGAACTTCGAAGACAGGTCCATCACAAGGCACTTCAGGAAGGGAGGACACAAAGCCAGTCGCTTACGTATCCATTCCGTATGTCTCCGGAACCACGGAAAGGATCTCTCACGTACTGAATAAAGCGGGAATCGTAATGCGTCACTGGGCCCTAAAGAAAATGAGAAACATTTTTCCATCCGCCAAGGACCGCCTCGATCCACTCCACTGTGAAGGCGTTTATAAAATCCCTTGTTCCTACGGTAAATCATATGTCGGACAGACTGGTCGCTCTGTGGCATGCCGAATAAAGGAACATCAAAGAGCCTTGTCACATAGGGACACGGGGAAATCAGCCGTAGCGGAGCACGCCTTTTCCGAGGAGGGACACCAAATTTTAATTGATGAGACGTGGGTGTTAGCCCAAGAAAGATTTTATCACCACCAACTGATCCGCGAGGCTATTGAAATTGAGAAATGCCCCCTGAATTTCAACCGGGATGAGGGCATTCGACTAATGTAAGTCCGACTTGGAGAAGACTTTTCCGGACTAAAGATATGCCTGGATGGTTCCATAAGGAGAAAAACAATGACACACCCGTTGGCACTGTGAGGGGGAGGGAAAGTTCACCGACTCCCCAAGGACAGGGCTAAGTGGCGGCCACCTTCTCACATCATTCACCCCCCACCTTTCCACAGTAAAGGGGGAGGGATGGAGATATATAAGACATCAACTTTTTCAGTATATTTTTATCATTGCCTGATGATACGCCCTGCAATGGCTGCGAAAGCTCGCTCACCGACAACATGTTATACGCAGCTGCACCCGAAAGCCTCTGACGACGTTAGTCATCAATAGTAAAAAATAGTCTTATTTTGGACGTACTATAGTCTCCTTTGACAGGGAATCTTCCCATGGCTCTCCTGCTGGACCTTTTTTATCAGATTTTGCCTCACAAGATCAAGGTTCTGTGGGCTCCTGAACACACTCCCTTTGGATGAGGATCGAGGATATTTGCTAATAAATTTTTAGTACTTTCTTCTACATATTTGCAGCGCTTGGTCAAGGAAAAGTGCAAGTCTTTGTTTACACTTTGCAAGCATGATCCAGGAGGCAAGGGTCTTTTCAATTACTCCAAAGTGCTGTTTATGATTGGCAGGACCTCAGAAATGGTGACTGATTTTTTGCTGACTGCCAGCGTTGCATGCTCGAAAATTTCTAATATATCTACAACAGAGTCAAGCAAATTCCATTGGTCACTGGTTAGCTCGACCAGTAAATTTATCTCTGTTCCTGCTCAAAGAATAGCATGCCGTTGCTCCTTTAAACGAGCCATCATATGCAAAGTTGAATTCCACCATGTTGGTTCATCTTGGACAGGGCATTGTGGCTTAACATTGAGGGTATGTTGGGCACGTTTTAGAATTTTGGAGGCCTGGGTTGAATGCATAAAGTGTCCTACAATCCAACGACAATTACTGGCGATGTTAGATACATCCTTATTGCTCAAAAGCCCATCACGAATCACCAACTGCAGCATGTGCACCAAGCATGGAAAATGGAAGTATCTTGAAGTTTCAAGGGCAGCAAATACATTCCTCACATTGTCCCTGACAATCACGAAGATCTTTTCAGAAATTCCCCAATTCTCGACTGTTTCATCAATGAATTTCCGAATGTTTCTCCTGAATGGCTCATCTCCAAAAACGGTGCTACTTCAAGGCATACATGTTTACACTCCAATTCTGGAGTCACAAAATGAGCTGTTACGCTCATATAGTCATCATTGGATGTGGAAGTCCATAATTCTGTGGTGAGAGACACATATTCGGCAACCGCTATTGCATTCTTCACTTTAGTGTATGTTTCTTGGTACATTTCTGGTATAATTTTTGTTGATATGTGCTTCCTAGAAGTCATCACATATTGTGGCTGTAGATAAGCTACAAGAGCTAGGAAACCACGATTCTCAACAATTTGAAATGGCTGGCAATGAATACAAATCATTTCTGCGATGAGCTTCATAATTACCTGTTGCCTTTTGTCCCCGAGTTTAAATTTTTCCTTTCTCTCTAAGAAACTTGCAAACCTTCATGACATCCACTCTCAGACAACAGAGAAGATTCGAAGTCCTCTATGAGAAACAGCACCCAGAGCCACCAAACTGTGATGCCAAGGTGATCTGCAATCTAGCGGGTATCCCCCTGAGCAACGCGGCCACCTCAGTCCTAGCCAAAGGACTTAATTTTGCCTTCTCGCCACGCCACATTCCACGGGAAGAAATAATTACCGGCGTGGAAGTCGCTCTGCGTAAGCTGCCATCAGACAAAGTGAAGGAGCTACATCTACATCTACATCTACATAATACCCTGCAAGCCACCACAAGGGTGTGTGGCAGGGGGTGATTGCTCACCAAACATGCACTACATATCATGCATAATAAAGGAATAGTATTAATATAGTAGTCAGAACTACACTATTTAAATACGACATTTAGCTACGACAGGAGGTGGCCAACGTTCTGAAGAATTCCAAACCGCCGCGAGCGAACTTTCCAACGGACCAAAGACGGGCACTGCACCAACTTAAATCCAATCCGAATATATTCATTTTACCTGCAGACAAAGCGAATGTCACTATCATCATCGGAAGAGAGGATTACAACTCCAAGATAAGACAGCTGCTGTAGGATCTGACCTATGGAATACTCGAGAGGGATCCATCCACCAAAATAGAACGGGAAGTAAGGGAACTCATCAAGCACTCTTCCATTCCCGCCAAAGAGCAATTTGCCCTACTCCCTTCATCCTCTCGTTCTCCTCGCTTATACGGTCTTCCCAAGATACACAAGGAAGGCATACCTCTCCGTCCTATCGTCAGCTCCATTGGGTCTCCTACCTACACCTTGGCACGACATGTGGCCCACCATCTCCAGCCATTCATAGGACATACGGGAACTCACATCAAGAACTCACAGAATTTCATTGAAATATTAAAACAACTAACGGTCAACGAGGACAACATCCTTGTCAGTTTTGATGTCATCTCCCTTTTTACGAAGGTTTCAATCAAAGAGTCAGTGGACATCATCAGGAAACTCACGGACTTCCACGGGATTTCCCAAAACTAGCAAACTTCTGCCTGAGGAAAAATTATTTTCTTTGGGGTGGACAATACTACGAACAAAAGGATAGGGCAGCCATGGGAAGCCCTCTCTCACTGGTCGTGGCCAACCTATTCATGGAGCATTTTGAGGAAGATGCCTTAGCCTCCAGCAAATTAAGACCGACATGCTGGATATGATATGTAGATGACACGTTTGTCATCTGGCCGCACGGGAGAGATACCCTGGACGAGTTTGCATCTCACCTAAATAGCCTGCATCCAGCCATACAATTTACTATGGAAACGGAAGTCAACGGATCGCTAGCCTTCCTGGACGTTCTGGTGCAAAGGGACACTAATGGGTCCCTCCGACATTGTCTACCGCAAAGCTACCGATACTGACCGTCACCTTCACGCAAGTTCCCACCACCACCCTCAACAGAAAGCGGCGCTCATAAAAAACATTGCTGCTCAGAGCCAGATCGGTGTCTGATGACCTCTCCCTGAGGACCGAAGAAGACCACGTGAGGGCAGCGCTTCGACAGAATGGCTATTCTGAATCCTTTATCCGCCGCCTTTCCAGAACTTCGGAGACAGGTCCATCACAAGGCACTTCAGGAAGGGAGGACGCAAAGCCAGTCGCTTACGTATCCATTCCGTATGTCTCCAAAACCACGGAAAGGATCTCTCACGTACTGAATAAAGCGGGAATCGTAATGTGTCACTGGGCCCTAAAGAAAATAAGAAACATTTTTCCATCCGCCAAGGACTGCCTCGATCCACTCCACTGTGAAGGCTTTTATAAAATCCCTTGTTCCTGCGGTAAATCATATGTCGGACAGACTGGTCACTCTGTGGCATGCCAAATAAAGGAACATCAAAGAGCCTTGTCACATAGGGACACGGGGAAATCAGCCGCAGCGGAGCACGCCTTTTCCGAGGAGGGGCACCAAATTTTAATTGACGAGACGTGGGTGTTAGCCCAAGAAAGATTTTATCAATGCCGACTGATCCGCGAGGCTATTGAAATTGAGAAATGCCCCCTGAATTTCAACCGGGACGAGGGCATTCGACTACTGTCTGTGAAAAAAATCAAGACACCCGAGTTTGAGAAGCTCTATCGTCTAAACGAAGCGATCAATTTCAATGCAACAAAAAGCATACGAGAGAGAGTTTATTTCTACGTTGGATCGTTTACTTCAAAAAATCTTCGGCTCCATAGTATTTCCTGTACTTAATTTTTTCTCAAAAAAGTACCCATTTTTTGCCCGTAAAATCAAGTTACCCAACTTTGAGCGCTTGCTATTCTCGTAGTTTTTGTTCCAATAACTTGCGATTTTGATATAAGGAAGCCAGATCTATTAGTAACAGTTTGCAGAAAACAAATTGTTTATACCACTAAAATTGATGGATTTGTTGTAAACAACGCAAACCCCTGCTAACTTCGAAACCAATCGTTCAATTGAAAATTGATTGGTACTGTTGTATGCTGTACGATGAATGCAATGCTAGTAATAATAAAATTTACATTAAATATCGCTAATAAGAGCAATATCGCTTATTATTTATCTAGATGTTTCTATACGCGTACCGGCAGCTCCGTCGTGGGAGAGGGAGGAGAAAAGAGGCGCGTGGTTGCCACCGACTCGGCAATCGGCGCGCTTCCTTTAAATGACCCGTACGGTTGAAGTATCTGTTTTGCCCCCTGGAAAACCATCCTCACTACCTATGTGCAAAATAATTACTCTTTTCCCAGCTCCAGAAGGTGTCTTAAATCCACCGCGCCAGCCATTTACCTCCTGAATTTTTCCCCGGTAAACGTCGTAGTTCTGATGAGATGAGACAACATATTCCACCCAGCAGTATTTCACTGTGGCGAGTTGCTGCAATGGTGACGGATTCCATCATCACTGGCTTCTTGCCCAACTTCTTATACTTAAATCCCATGTCTAACAGAATGGACACCCTCCCTCGCGGTGGCTTGCAGGGTAACGTGTAGATGTATATGGACCTTAACTTTTGGAGAGAGAAAGGTGGGCAATCGGGTACATTCTCTAACAAGTGATCCATCAACCTGCGCAATGTAGGAAACATATTCCTCAAATAGAACCTGTGCACTGTCCTCCTTAATACACCAATCGTGAAATCGTCGATGAAGATCTTCGGCCTTCCCAACACACGAAGCATCTTCTGTGCCGTAGGATGGTCACTACTTGAATTCTCCTTGTCACAATCCTTTTGTTTGGCGGCGACTCTTTTCACCGATGTCAAGATGATACCAAGGCAATCAGACACAGTTTGATACACGGGATAACGTTTGTCCATACTTTTTTTTGCTTCGCAGCGAAAAAAGCAAATGGCACTCAAAACTGTTTGGACTTCCGTCTCCGAAAAACCCGTTCTTGGACGCATGGTGCACCGAAGGAATCTGCAATTACAAACTTACAATAGCCTAATCATGCCTAAAAGCAAACGTTTTGAAGCAACCAGTGCAACATTCATAAACTACCAGGGTACTGTGCGTCACGATGCACGCTGTGGCAACTGCGCACGGCTTCGAGAGACTTTCTCTTTTCTGTTGCTTTGTTTTGGCCTGCCTTGCTAGGCAGAGAAAAAGCGAAAAACAAAAATAATTATCAAACGATATTTAATATACTGCTGACATTTAACGTGTATGCTCTACGTACCTGCATTGCTTACATTCTACGGCATACAACAGTACCAATCAATTTTCAATTGAACGATTGGTTTCGAAGTTAGCAGGGGTTTGCGTTGTTTACAACAAATCCATCAATTTTAGTGGTATAAACAATTTGTATTCTGCAAACTGTTACTAATAGATCTGGCTTCCTTATATCAAAATCGCAAGTTATTGGAACAAAAACTACGAGAATAGCAAGCGCTCAAAGTTGGGTAACTTGATTTTACGGGCAAAAAACGGGCACTTTTTTGAGAAAAAATTAAGCACAGGAAAAACTATGGAGCCGAAGATTTTTTGAAGTAAACGAACCAACGTAAAAATAAACTCTCTCCTGTATGCTTTTTGTTGCATTGAAATTGATCGCTTCGTTTAGACGATAGAGCTTCTCAAACTCGGGTGTCTTGCTTTTTTTTACAGACAGTAAGTCCGACTTGGAGAAGACTTTTCCGGACTAAAGATACGCCTGGATGGTTCTATAAGAAGAAAATCAACGACACACCCATTGGCACTGTGAGGGGGAGGGAAAGTTCACAGGCTCCCCAAGGACAGGGCTAAGTGGCGCCCACCTTCTCACATCATTCACCCCCCACCTTTCCACAGTAAAGGGGGAGGGATGGAGATATATAAGACATCAACTTTTTCAGTATATTTTTATCATTGCCTGATGATGCATCCTACAATGGCCGCGAACGCTCGCACACTGACAATGTGTTACATATACGCAGCTGCACCCAAAAGCCTCTGAGGACAATCAATTTTGCTGCGAAAACCTACGTTCCAAATTGATGGAGTTCGACTGATACGACAACTCGATTACCTTTTCAACTGAAACAATTCACTACGTTTATTTTTGGTAACCTTGTATCATTTGACTGAATTTTATTGAAAATATAAGCAATATCATCAATAACCGAACCTAGATCTCAGTAAAGGTAGAATTAATGCCAATTACCACCAAAATTTCAAAATCATATATTCGAGGCAACATTTTAATTTCTTCCTTGATTATCGAATATCATGAATAATCCATTATTCGTGGTATTCAAGTATTTGACTAGTCGAGGAATTGCCCATCTCTACTAAAAAAATCCACCCATCTCACAGTGGTGAATTTTCGAGAATTCCTTGCCAAAACCATAAAATTGAATTCACATTAATTGCCATGAGAAAAAATTCACCTGGCCTGGGAATCGAGCTACGGACCTTTGGCTTTCTGGACCACTGCGCACACCACCACGCCACCCAGGATCCCTAATTCGCATGCAATTTTACCGAGGTTCAAGGTACTAGATGTTGAGCCATCGCAGTCCATCATGGATGGCAATGCAAAGGAGAAGGGGCTTCAAAGAAGCCACGACCAAAGGTGAACCCATCCAGTGCTAAAGCCGTGCTTGGTGGTAAATGTAGGTTATTTCAATCCTGCCCTGTGAACGGCAGTGAAATTCACATTAATTGCCATGCGAAAATACTCACCTGGACCGGGAATCGAACCACGGACCTTTGGCTTTCCGAATTAGGGATTCTAGGTAGGGTAGTGGTCTGCGCAGTTGCTTCTTTGAAGCCCTTTCTCTCTTGTGTTGCCATCCTTGATGGACTGCGAGGGCTCAACATCTAGCACCTTGAACCTCGGTAAAATTGCAATGTGAATTAGGGATCCTGGGTAGCGTAGCGGAGTGCGCGGCGGTCCGGAAAGCCAAAGGTAACTCCGTGGTTCGATTCCCGGTCCAGGTGAATTTTTCCGCATGGCAATTAATGTGAATTTCACTACCATTCACATGGCAGGATTGAAATACCCTACATAAAATTGAATGTTCATTTGAAGGGTTCCGGAGATTTGCAACCATTAGCTAAATGATGTGAGCATCTACAGGGCTATGGGTTTGTGGAAAATTGTTTCCTTCCATACCCTTTCTTTACTCATTGGCCTTGTTGCTTCTGTCTTTTCCAGAGAGTTTCACTAGTTGCATACGACAGTGAAATAACGAACACTACTTCATGCATGATTTTTCGGTGCCTATCGGGCACCCATGAAGCAAAATTACTATGGAAGATGTGCATTGAGAATATTTTAATTTAGTTATAACTCAGTTTTATTTATCAGTATTTAATATTTTATCCTCGTGGCTGAGCTTAAAGCCACCGAGTGCATTCACCAGGTTGCGGGTCGACCTCTAGATACAGAGGTTAGCTCCGGGATAAGTGAGTTTACTCGTCTAATAAGCAGTCGTGGACAAAAAGCAACGGCAGATGGAGGGTGTATTGGTCTATCCTTGGGTAAGGTAGGCCTCAAATAATATGGATCCTGTGAAGATACCACCAACAGTTACCCTTCTCATCACCCGGAGGAGAGGGCATCAGCTCTTCTTCTTATGAGTGAAGGTGGAGGGAGACCACAGTGGTTGGTAGAATGACACTAATTTCACTACAGGCATGGTAACATTTACTTTAACGGCTATAGTACTGTGATGTGGAAGGCAAGGGGAAACCACCACATTATTATCCCAAGGAGTCGCAGCTACTCCACTCTTTTCCTTATATCAATACGTGATGGAACCCTCTCGAGTAAAATATTCCGGAGGTGAAAAAGTCCCACATTCTGATCTCTGGGCGGGGACTGCCCGAGACAGTACATCAGTCAAGTGTAATAAACATTTTAGGATAGGAAATAGGAACATGCGATCACTTTGGATATACAGAAGGTTGGAGAACCTGAAGGTGGAAATGTGGAGAATGGACCTCAATATATTAGGAATCAGTGAAATGAGATGGCCTGAAGAAGGAGACTTTTGGAGCAGAAGTTACAGAATTATTCACACCGGATCACTAAATGCTAAAGCTGGAGTAGGCATAATGCTCAGGAAGAGTGCAGGACTGTGTGTGAAGAGCTTCCTGCACTACAGTGAGAGGATCATAATGGTGAATATTGAGACCAAGCCTACGGATACTATTTTGGTGAAAGTTTACATGCCTACGTCAGACTAAGAAGATGAATAAGTGGGAGACGTCTATGAAGATATCACGGAAGTTATAAGAGACTGGAACACTGTCGTCGACAAAGGTAAATATGGAAGAATAGCTGGAAAATATGGATTGGGAAACCAAAATGAAAGAGGAGAAAGACTACTGGAGTTCTGCACACAACATAATTTAAGTAGTGGTTGCCAACACATTGTTTAAAAATCACAACTGACGTAGGAGAAGTCACAAACGAAGTAACTAAAGATGGATGAAGCAAGAAAGATCAGTAGAATAGCCCAAGAAAAGAGGGCATTCTATCAAGAGAAGAATCTACTTACAGCTAGAAATACAAGTGTAGGAGTAAGGAAACAATTCATCAGGATGTACGTCTGGAGCATGTTTCTTAGCGGCAGTGAGGCATGGATGATGACAGCAGCGGAAAAGAAAAGGGTGGAAGCATTCGTAATGTGGTGTTACAGAAGAATGATGGAAGATTAAATGGATCAACCGCGTAAGTAACAAGGAAATCCTTTGAAGAGTGGTAGAAAAGAGAAGTATCCTGAAAGCTCTAAAAAGAAACAGGACAACTTAATCAGCCATATCTTGAGATGCGACGGCCTGATGAAGACAATTGTCGAAGGAAAAGTGAACGGGAAGATTGTAGGTAGGCCTTGTATGAGATACATGGAACAGGTTGTAAAGGATATAATAAGAGAGGCATGACGCTGATATGAAAAATCGAGTGGAAGGCTGCATCAAACCAATCCTAGAATTGCTGACTGATGATGATGATGAATATTTTATAACTAAAAAACTGAAATATTGCATTACATGGAGAATTTTCCAACTCGTTTTCTTTTCATATCAAATGAAATTAAACTGCCGTTGCAATCGTAACCCATGCAATAGGAACAAGTTTCCACTCACGAACTATGTGCATAGTGCAACGCCAATGCGAGAAGCTCAGGGTGGGGAATAATCAGGGCTTCGCATTGCCTGCTGTAATATAGGTTACTCTACGACCAATGATTGTTTTCATACTGGAAAGGGCGGGACTTAAAATAGCAACCCGAAACCCATGCTACTAAATACTCCATCTATTCAGAACCGCAAACCGTGATATTATGAGGCTGAGAATATCACCGAGAAATAATTGCGACCCATATTCAGATACTCCTGGTGAATGGCCGCGTATTGTTTTTCACCACGTCATGAAAATTGAGAAATTCTTATGGATGAACGTTAGATGGTCAGGGGTTGATAATAATAAACTAACATGTAAATTCGGTGGTTTACACAACTTAAAAAGATACTAGAAAAGGTCTTGCAGACTGCTTTATGGCAAGTAATTGAACGTACTAACCAGGAAAGTGCCATTTTTAAAAACATACTAACCAAATTATTTTACCTGTATTTTGTATTGATGGTACCGGGATGGAGCAAAGGAGGAAACGTGCAAAGGAGGAACGTACTAACCAAGTTCCACTGTATTACAAAAGTTTTTTTATTACGGAGTGAATATGCTGGTTCTGCCCATAAGGATATCCCAAAAGCATGGCATAGTATGCAATTTTACATTTTTTTGAAATTACAAAAGATAGAAATGTGTTTGCAGTCCAAATAATTGACCAAATTATCATTTTTATGAAAAATGTTACAGGATATTTTCAAAAGACCTCCATACATCAAAGTGCAACAAATAAGGTCTCTTCAAATTCGTTGTAAAGAGGTTTTATTGTATATCTTGTAGTTTAAGTTTTCTTGGGCTTTCCACCGGGTTAGTATTTTGCTTCCGGCATTTTGTTGGCTAATTCCACCATTATCTTCAGGTCGTAGAGTACTCAGGTTCAGTTTTGCCACATTTACAGATGTTCAGATCTCAGAATGGCTACTAGTTGAGCTGCATTTATATATGCTCATGTCACTGCATGTCTTTCATTTTTCCACATTTATTAATGCCCACCATAGAGATCTCCTAATTGGTCTGTTTCTGTCTTCCATTGCCTACGCCTTGTAATCTTCAATAGCTAAAAGGATTGGTTTCCTTGATGAGCTTAAGGCATATCTGGCATAGCAGTTAGTGTTACCTGCTATGGTTATTTCTAAGGCCTTCTTAATAAGTCTGTCCCAATGCTCACCACATGCTGATTCCATGCTGTATGTGAAATTTCCACCTAAGGACTAACAAGTGTTAGATAAAATGCCACCTATGAACTCAGTCCACGCATTGTGGAGGACAGTGAATCACTTTCTTTCCTATTAGGCCTTTATAATACATATCATATCATCCATAATTAACTATTAATAGTATAATTATAACTCTACATCTGATACTATTGGTTTGATCATTTTTATGCTTGCTGAAGTATTACCTACTTTTTCTTTCAGGTCCACAGGTTGGTCATCGTGGATGATGATGACAAAGTCATTGGAATGATTTCACTATCAGATTTACTCATGTACCTTGTATTAAGGCCTTGTGGTGAGTTATTTACTTTTTTGTTTAAATGTTCACCTGGATCCTTTCATTAGAGTTTATATATGTTTGTTGGTTTATTGCAATTTTAAACATGAATTATTTTGTAACCATGGGATTATAATAATGAATTAAATAAATAGTTCCACAAAATAAATAGTTCCACAGCTTTTGGAGCATAGGATGTGAAGTCACATGAAACCAATACTTAACCATTTTATTTAACCAATAACCATATTAATTAAACAATAATGTTACTCCAAGAAAGCAGTGAAAATTGCTTTAATTATACTAGTACTCACAAAAAAGGAACTGTAAATACAAGTCATAACTATGGCCTCAGGATTTTCTATTTTAATTACAGCTGCGACTACCCGGGGGGAGGAGATTGCCATCTGCCTGATCTTTTGCAAAGTGAAACCAAAATGTTATTTTAATCAGTAAATTTTGAATGTTATAGTAGGCCATATTAGTTATTACATGCATACATCCTATAAGTAGCCATATCATATTTACAGACAAAACTAGTCATACACTTTTAAGCCTATGCTAAGTTAGTTATGTGTCACAGGACAGATAAAAGAGCCTTTCTTTTATCTTTGGTCTAGTCATACTCATGTAAAATGATGTAACATGTTTTTCCTATTTTTTCCAATTGTTGCTACTATTGACTGTGACTTGATAATTAAAGATTAATTTAGGTTTTGTTGAGAGCTAAGGGAGTGTGGAGGAGCCCCTTTGCCCCTCCCCCACCCTCCCCTGTGGGTGCACTACTGGCTGTGACATACCAGAGTATGCACTTACAAAATATGACAGTATTTCTTTCTCAAATTTATTTTTAGCAACCAGAACCCTCTTTTCTCATCATACAAAGACTGACTAGCCGATTTTGTCATTATTAACCATAACCAAGTTTTACCCTGTGTAAGGTGTTAAAGGATCTTTCGATGGTTCACGTTGTGCAGGGCTGTGGGTGTTAGATAAGTAGCACCCATTTTATGGATGGGTAGAACAACTGGGCTTATTTAACTAGTGCAGCTAGTTCTATCTCCTTCAGTTCGGTATTTGGCACATTTTGTCCCTTCCATTGGTTGTACCAAAGGTCAGCTTGACCGAAGAAATCATTCTAATTTTGTGACTACAAAAACTTTTAGTTTTTCTTAAAAAATCCTCATATGTCATATCAAGCATTGTGTGAAGCTGCAATGTAAGCAATGAGAATGCAGGCAAGTTCTCCTCAGAAAAGTGCTGTTCCAGAGACATTATAATGAATCTATGTACGGAATAATATAGTGATATTCTCCAAACTCGCCAAGAGTCCGTGCTGGTGGATTCGAAATATGTTTTTGCTGATTTATGACTCACGGCTTATTGAAATTGTTCCAAAATGCTTGGTGATTTAAATTGTTGATTGATGGTCTGTGATTTAAAAAATCACAGACATCGTGAAAAATGTGATTTGCACATTGCAGTAAGTCAACACTTTTCGACTATAGATATTTACCACTGGCTGCAGGAGTGCCATATATTTTGCTATGAGACAAATACTAACAATGAATTCTGATTTTGAAGCAGTGCAATGTATTTGAAAAGCAGCTTTTCTCATTGCATTCTTACCATCTGATGATTGTTTTTCAAGTGTCATAACAATTTGCCCGTAATGTTCCTTGAATGTGGCCATACTTTTATATATTTGAGACCAATGGGTTTGGTTGACCACAGAGCATTGGTATCTTTGGTATGGATTTTTGACGAAGGGACAATTCTCAGAAGTAGATTATAATTTCTTTTATTGTAGAGACCATATTTCGTATCACTGCTTTTTTGTTTAAGTCGTTTACAACTTTGGGATTGCAGTGACATATCAAATTTGTCAACTCACACTGATTGCAGTGCTTAAATAAGGAACAGAAGGTACTAGAACTTTCCTGCTAAATCCAACATCTTCGCGTTTTACCATGGACCATCTAGAACTTATACCTGCTTATACTGCCTGCTACTATCGTCTCGTTCACCAGAGCGTGCTCCCATCACTGACCTAAAAGGTGATGTCCTCCCGCCACGATAAACATGCTTTCTTGCCGCACAACACTATTATTACCTATCGATATTATCATACTAATGTATAAAAATGTAGTGGTGTCTGTATGTCTGCATGTTCTATGTTCGTTACGTATTTCCTCAAAAACTACTGAACTGATTGAGCTGAAATTTTGTAGGATTATAGCATATACACTAGAAGGTGTATAGGCTATATAAAAAAAAGGCTCAGGGCCTCATAAAGTGCTGTTCCCCATTTTGTTGAGACCCAAGTTCGATTTGGTGACAATTATTTGTTCACATTGGTTTAAATTGACTTTTTCAATTTATGGAAATGCAGGGAGTTTTTTCTTTCGCTCAGTAAAATAACTAAATGCTAATCAATTTCTTACATTCTTTCTAATTTAAATGGAAAAATATTTAAACTGCCTTATTCTCTTAACCGATTTACACTTTGCCCTCGAGATTTCCGGGCAATATGTAATTTATGTTGAAATTTACTGTTTTTTTCGGTTCTTTTCCGAACATTGCTAAGGTCTTTTACATTGTCTTCTCTAAAATGAAAACACAGTTCGTCATAGAGGGATGCCGTAAACAGCTTTGTGCTTCTTGTGAGGATATAGGAAGTACTGAAGGCATTGTAGGCTATTCGTGAAGCAAGGTCAGCGGTATTTTTCCACACAAATAAACGTGCTGACTGCTAGTGCCCCTCACGGTTTAGGTTTATAGGAAAATATAAATTTTAGGAATAGGTTTGCATTTAGTTAAAATTAGGAGTATTTGTATGAGTGCTTAAGCGGTGTTCATATTGTGAAGGTTTTTTTATTTCTTTACGGGTTTGTGCATTTGAACTGACCTGAGACATGAAGAGAAGACATGGAAAGCTTGAGATTTGAGATAGTTTGACAGAAAACTGGGAATAAAATTCAAATCCTAATGAAACATGTCTCATTAAGTTCCGTGGGATGTTCATTGATGCCATTGCAATGATGATAAAAAAGTTCATCCAAAAGAGATGCCGTAAACTGCATTGCTCTTTCTGTGAAGACATTGAAAGGTACTAAAAGAGGTATTGCAACTAATTCTTGAATCTAGATCGGCCATTTCATTTGGCAAAATCATACGGGCTTACTTTTTGCACTACTCCCAGATCAAGTAGGTTTGCGTTCGCTAAAACTAAAAGTATACTTATTATAATGTAGTTACACGCCAAATATACAGTAGAAGGCGTGAACATATGCAATCTAGCGACAAGTACCTAGTTTAAGTAGGCTAAATCTGTATTATGTAAAAATAATAGAATTTACCGTAATTGGAATAAAATGCATTTATATGTATCCATAGGAAGTTAATTGATGGCATTGTCATGAGGTTGAAGAATTGAGACAAACATAACATACATAAAAGGCCAGAGAAAAATGTTTTGCCGATGAGGTGGGTCCTACCATTCCCAAAAACCTGAATCTGGTCTCATTGTCAACAATAGACATTCTTGTTTCTTCTGGCCTGAAATTCTGTAAATTATTTTGTTATTTTTTTAAAGGTCCAGCTATGAGTCCAGGCAGCCATTATATGTATACATTGGTTTCAATTGTATTTATATGTAGTTCCGATACTGACTTGGAGAAATAGCTAACTCGATAACAAAAGTTTGTTTTCGCCCCTTCAGGAAAAATGTTTAGATTTCTTAACTCAATTTGTGTTTATTATATTTCACCCTCCTGTTGAATTTCAATGGGCACCTTCAACTAGTTACCTATAATTTTTTATTTGGCTTAATGAACGGTCAAGCGCCCCACCGTGGCTACGACTATATTTCCTTGTTTGAAAAAATAAAATTTATGTATAGTTAGTTATATCTAGAATGCATTCTTTGTTCATGCGAGTGTGTGTCTAATATAAGTACTTTGGAACTTATTGGAAATTCAATTTTCAAATCAACAAATTTCAGAAAATGTAAAAATATTTTCAAATACATACATACCTGTAGTCACAGCTAATTTGATATTAGTTTCCATCAACTAGTATTCTTGCCATTAAATTAAAAATAAAGGTAAAGGTTTATAGACTTTGTATATTTTCTTCCCTTCCTTATAATTTCTGAAAGTTTACAAAATAGCCTTGCCTGATATATATATATTTTTTGATGAATTTTTCTGTTGAGATAAAAATGTTAATAATGTGCTGTGGTAGATTTTATTCTAAGAAGGTCTGAATTTGAAATTCATAATTTCCCAATGAAAAATTTCAGGAGATCTGTCATTATTATCTCTTCTAATGCTCAAAGCTAGTATTCTGAATGATTTAGTGACCATGCTATAAGTGAAAACTCCCCTCTGGTCACGATTTTGGCTTATAGCGAGGTCCCCACATCGTTCAGAATAGCCACCCAAGAGTAGCTAGCAATGTACTCCTGAAAATACTCTTCTAGATATCCTACCTAAGTATCATAAGTAGATAAAGGTGCTGTATTCTAGCTGAACTATGCAGCCATGTTTTATACAGAAGATATTCCTGTTTAGGTCAAGAA
Source organism: Platycnemis pennipes (assembly GCA_933228895.1). NCBI lineage: Eukaryota > Metazoa > Arthropoda > Insecta > Odonata > Platycnemididae > Platycnemis > Platycnemis pennipes. The sequence continues at coordinate 97,697,756 of OW121852.1, forward strand.
AACCCACCGAATCAAAGGAAATCTTGAAAGTACTTTTAAATCTAACCTTAGTATTTCTAGGCAATAAAGTTTTATGGTAAAATCAGGGTTACCGTTTCAGTGCCAGAAAAGACATTAAACTGAAGTAATTTTAGCGTCTGCATTCTATTGATTTTGGCTCATTTTCTTTAAAATGCCATTAGTTGTGTAAACCAAATCTTTTATGATCTATCTGTAATCTAAGGAGAGTTGGGTCAGGGGTGAAGTGCACAGTTCTCAATGTGAACGTTTATAGTTCGAATTTATCTCACGACATATTTTTTAGGAAATCTTCTCACTTTCACTACCTGGATATGATATTGTGAGAGTATATTGTCGCACTTACACGAAAAACGGTGGTGTTGCATTATATGTGAAAAATACCCTAAAATCTAATGTTCTCGACGTCCCCGTGCAAGATCTCTGTGTTGAGCAGGTGTTCAAATGTGCTGTTTCCAGAATCGTTATTGGTTCTATTTCCATCTGGTGTGTTGTTTGTACCGTTCTACCCTTGGGGATTTTCAAGAATTTTTGAAAAATCTGGATGGCATCCTCAATGATCTTGATGGACGCTCCGGCGATACTATAATGCTAATGGGCGATTTTAATTGCTATTTGATATGTGATAGTTGTTATAGGAGGGACTTTATCAACTTATTATTGTGCTATAATGTACAGTGGCGGAAATAATTAACGCAAAGGTGTTTGGCGTCTAAATGCGACCTATGTGGGAACTAAATGAAATCCGCCAACTTGGCAACATTGAGAAAGTGAGTTCAACACCGGGAATATTCAAACCTCATAAGGATGCCAATAGTTTTTACACATTGACGCAATAGGCATAATTTAAGGTCTACATTCGCAAGAGATCCCTGGAGTTAATATGATGGATCTCCACCACTCTCACCCAGTAGCCAGTTCATGTTCCAAAGTTATTATAATTTATATAATGCTACTTGCTATTTATTTCATGCATTGACCCCTTTGAAATATTTTTCTCGGTTTAAAATTAATGAATTTACACGATAAGTGAATTTATCGTAAGAATGCAGCTTGTTTGTTTGCTCGAGATATTATCAAACTAAAATATCCAAAGGGTTATTGATGAATGTCGTTTTTATTACATTATTATTCTACTGCTGGAGGCTAGGTTGACTAGCTAGATCGTTTATGTGGAGGAATATCAAACATTCAAATTAAAATTTTAGCGTATTACCTGACACATCTTACGTGTAAATACAGGAAACTGGATAATAGGAATCTAAAGACGTGGAAAATATTTCTCACCAAAAGAATCCATCTATCAAAAGCGAGTAAAACTTTTCTTCAAAAATATTGACAATACCCAAATTGGAACCTTGATTTCCAGCGCTTAAGAAGTCGAAAGAAAGGATTTTACAAATATTTTGACTTCTTAGTTCAAGCTTACGTATTTGCCAAGTTTTTAATGATGCTGAAAAGCTGATTTCCTTCAATAAATCAGGAGTCCTCATTTAGTAAAGGCTACAAATGGATCGTTTAATTTTACTTTTTCTGTGAATATGAAGCCCAACATAACACTGCCGATCGTAATGGTCGTAGTAGCCCAGGGGTAAGAGCATTCGTCGACGAACTGAAGGGTCCTGAGTTCAAATCTGGGTGACACCTCTTTTAACTCCAAACTAAATATTTGTGATGCGATTGTTCTGTCATGAAAACTTCTCAAAGAATAAAATACCCTACATGCGTAAATTTTATACATGGTAGGGATTAGAAAATTAATAGGTCATTTACTTCACCTCTAAACCCAGCCATTGGGTTGCTCGCTGAATGTGATATTTGACTTAGGTTTTCTGCCCCACTTGCTTCTCAATTCCTGCCCGTCGACTGATGTTCATGTCGACTGACTTGCTCATTCAGTGAACTCCTATTTTTGAAAGCAGGTAGTTGACCGTATCTCTTTCCTCTCAACAGTATGCATCGTCTCCCAACTTGTTTTGATGAGGGTGATAGTTAAATCCATTCACCGGGCAATTTCGCTACAATAAAGTTTGCCTGTAAAATCCCCTTCAGCTGTTTCCTTCTCTGGGGAGAAATATGTGGCATACTGTAAGACCAATGTGGTGTTTTTACCCTAAGAAAGTGCATGCCTGTAGTAGCATGACATCTGTGACATAAATCTTCTAACGAAGTCTACTCTGGCCCACTATCGACACGAACCTCAATGTAGCGGTAGTCACGCATAAGCTTGAGGGAAGCTCCAACGCTCCAAGTGGTTTGCTGTTGTTAATCTGGAGGGGAAAAGCCCTTTGAGGTTCAAGAATGCGAGAAGGCCCCGTCAAATACTTGTGAGATGGAAAAATTAGTCAAAAGCCACTTCTTTCCCGTGAGATGACGTATTGGGCTCTGAACCTCGATGTTAGGCATAAGCGATATCGTCAACCACACACGGAAAAAATACCCTTTTTCCTTGAGTATTAGATGTTCCAATTGCATGAAGATTTATTTTATCTTAGTTTGCATCGCACCAAGGAAGCTGAGATTCTAATTTTCGGGCTAATAAAATATTGATCCCCTGGGCTGGATTCGAACCAGCGACGTTTAGTTTGCCAGGCCAACGCGCTACCAACCTGACTACCACGGCCGGCCCATACACAGACATCAATGGCAGACTACGTCCCAAATGAAAATGAATCTTTGATTTTTTCAGAGTTTGGAAGAATTAGTCTCACTAAATTAATTGGAGCTGGAATTAGGATCCATACCTCTGCTGATATTGGCTTTGAATATTAATTGATTGGTGATGTGACTGGCAAATAGGAGATTGATATTCGAATTCTGGTTAACTCAAATGATATTTTTCGTGTCGATGTTCATTCCACTGGTATATGCCCGATCTCAGATCATCTGCGAGTCGTTGCAACGGCATCTCTCATTCATTCATTTCCCTATTATGAAAAAAATCCCATTAAAAGTTATTTTTCTTCACCAAAATTCGAACCCCGACTTCTCAAATGCTGGTTATATAAGTAGATAACTAATTAAGGGTTAATTATGCAGCTATTACATTTAATCCGAACATTTATCACCAAACGCAAAAATTACAGAGAAAGAAATACTAGTTACTTTTTAAAATATTTTTACTAGGTCGTCGTAGTCACGGCTACTAAAAATTATAAATTCATGTGTCAATGCGATGTTTATTATCGATTGATAACTAATGATAAAGGGTTATTTCAATACTAAAAATTTGTTAAGTGAATTGCGCTTGAAATTGCCACAATGTTCAAGTGGTCCCGGATCTCTGTTATTAGATAAAAGACAAATCGGAAAATACGCCAACCTAATTAGGTATTTATGCACGTGTGTAATTTCGGAAATGGTATCTTCAGGTATCTTCTCATCTTCACTCTCGACAGTCAAAGGATTATTGAATAGTATATCATGATCCATTTAAAAATTTATATGCTTCTTGTATCCGCAGATTGAAACTGGCGAAAAATAGGCGTATGTATTTTAATTTGTGCCTTCTTTAGTATCTGACAATCAGTTCCTGCGACAGTTTTATTTTAAACTTCCCAGCAAAAAAGACAAGGGGCGCATCATATAAAAAGATCCTTGGAAAGTCGATCACAGTAAATGTCCTTAATTTGACCTTAGCATATAAAGAAGTCGGCACCTATTAGAGATGGACTGGATAATGATTGCAGTTAACCACTCCGTCATTAAATACCATAAATATACATTTCTAACAGAAATGCCGAAATGAAAACGACAAACGCTACGAGAGAACGCGCGAGAGAATTTGAGAGGTTATTTCAAAGAAGGGGTTATTTATTTTTAAGCTTTAGGTTCCGACTTAAGTGACTTGTCTTGTGGATTTCAAACACTCGCGGTTGATGCCTTCTTTTCCCGGAGTTGCCAGTTGTTCACTATTCCTAGAAGTTCCTGCGAATGTCGCATTGGCACGCAAAAAAATTTGCGTTAATTTTTTCTGCCACTGTACATGCTGTTATTTCCGAGGTACCCATGAGAGTAACATGTGACACTTCATCATTAATTGACAACATAATTACTAATGCCGACGTTAACTGCTTTGTTGCAGCTGTACTCAATTGTGATATTTCCGAACATTATCCAATATTCGCAGTTCTTCCATGTTTTAAAGTATCTAAGCCCAGAACTTTGAAACGTCTATTCAATGAAGCTAATGTTGCTTCCTTCATGAGTGTCATAGCACTTGAAAATCGGCAGGATGTTTGTTATGTAGGTAACTTTGATTATAGTTTTGAATTTTTTTATCACAAGTTTCAATACAACTTTCAATACAACTTTAACTGCTCATTTCCCGTAACATGCATGGCACACACCAATCGATGCACTAAAAAAAAAGTGGATCACCAGCGAAATTCAATAGATGTCTGTCATGCTTTAGGAACTTGCATTCAAAAGTGAGGTATCTGATGACCCGAGAGATAGAATGGAATATAAGCTAAGGTATCGAAAAACCCTTAACAAGGTCAAATGATCATTTAATGATAAAAGGATAGCTGAAGCTTCAAATAAACCAAGAGAAATTTGGAATATTATCTACAGCAACCAAAATATTGCTAAAACTCATCTGCCTAACCTAGATGCACATGGGATCCCCATTTAGGATTTTTTGCATCTCGCCAACTCATTTGTGCAACATTTCTCCCTGCCACCAACTCCATTTAATGCTGCTTCTAATGATGCTCTCCTGACCATTCAACACAATCCTCGCTCTTTCTTTCCTACTCCTTGTTCAGCCTCCAAACTCAAAGCTATAATACTGGGTTTGGGCACTAATCACAGTTCTGGTATTGATGGCATTCCTGGAAGAACCATAGCAGCTTTGTATCCTTATATTTTGGACCCCATGTTGTACCTAGTTAATGAATCCCTTGGATTAGGTAAATTTCCAAGGGCGCTTAAAGAATCCAAAGTTATTCCCATTTACAAACGAAGGGCAATTCCAATGATTTGCACAATTATCGCCCCATTTCCCTTCAATCGCAGTTTGCCAAAATATTTGAGAAAGTTTTCATTCGACTCACAGCATTTCTAGATTCATAGAAACTAATCTCCACTTGCCAGCATGGTTTTAGAAAAAGTAGATCCACTACAACAGCAGTAAACGAAGCTATGAATTTTATTCTAGCATAACTGGGCAACAAGTTAGACACTGTGGGCTTATTCATTGACTTCTCTCAGGCCTTTTTTAATGTTAACCATCATTTACTGCTAAAGAAGCTGGACAAGCTAGGCATTCGTGGCATTCCCAATAACTGGATTCAGTCCTACTTATCTGATAGATCTCAACGAGTTAGTTTGAATATTAATGGTTCCGAGTACAACTCCACCTTGAAAGATGTCTTCTGTGGTGTTCCTCAGGGATCTATTCTGGGCCCTATATTATTTTTGATACTTATTAACAACCTCCCTTTTAACCTACAAACCAACTGTTCTAAGGTTGTCCTGTATGCTGACAATACAAACATTCTTGTTGCGTCTCCTTCACTACATACTACAGTTGAAAAAAGTGAACTATTACTACAGCACTTGAGTGATTGGTGCTCCATAAATTGCTTAGACATTTCAAACTCAAGAGTAAACACCATTCTGCCCTTGATCTTAATGGTCAGCCCATTCGTCAAGCTGAAGATGCCAAATTCTTGGGACTTGCAATCTCAGCAAATCTCTCATAGGATGAGCACATCTGCAATCTGCTCAAAGTACTAAGCTCTACTTGTCTCCTTATACATTTATTAGATTCTCTGTTAGTCCTGATTTGCTATTAACAATGTATTATGGTCAGTTGTATTCCCACATCATTTCAAGTATTATTTATTGGGGATCTCCGCCAGCCTCACTCAAGCTTTTTCAGCTGCAAAAGAAAATTACGTGCCCTATGGTTTTTGCACCTATCAATGCCCCATGCCGACTCATTTTAAAAAATCTTAATATTCTCCCTCTACCATGCCTTTATATCCTTTCCATCCTTATGTTTGGAAAATCTAACTTCAGCGAGTTCCCCAAAAACTGTGATGTCCATAATTATGAAAATTTAGGCATGAGGCATATAAAAAATTATATAAAGGCTTATAAAAAATTTACATATTATTATTCTTTAGCTAGAACACGTGGTCATGATGCCATTCACTATAAGTATGTCAGGACCAAGTCAGCCTTTCGTAGTCCTAAAATTCTGGGGTTGCGCCTATTTAACAAGTTACTTACCAGTCTGAAAAATTGCAAAACTGCTGACTCCTTTGGTGAAATATTTTTTACAAGACAAACTATTATTCCTTAGAAGAATTTCTCCATGATAATTGTGTTTAAATATTTTGTCTATGTATATGTTCTGTGTATTTTTGACGAATTCTATATTAGCATAACCTGGTCTTTGGATAATAAACCTCATTATCATTATGTTTTAAAAGCTCCTGGATATGCATTTTAGATATACGTGTATCTTTTGATGAGAAATCATTTTCTTCAAATTGCCCAAATATCATGAAAATTATATATGAAAACAACTGAGGCCCTTAAAAATGATTCTGCTCTTTCAGTCTTCACTTTGTGGGTAGTGTCATTGTATTAAATATTATTTAATTAACATATTTTAAAAGTAAAAGTATTATCACTCTACAGATATGATAAAACATCCGTTATTTGGAAAAACTAAAAAATTAAGGTTAAAATTCACATATTAAAAATGCAAAAAAGGGTAAATAATTCAGGTTAAAAATCATATATGAATACCTTGAAAAGAAGTTGCATTTACTTGCCTGGTTGGTCTCTTGATGGCATTTACTTGGCAGGCTTCTGCAGGAACACTTGATCATCTGCTACATTTAATTCAAAGTTTGCACCACATAATTTCAGTTTGTGAGGCTTTACTATTTTGCTGGGTGAAACAATCATGAGTTTGCTGGATTGAAATTTTTCATTCTGAAAAAAAAAATGCTAGCTTTATACCACTAACTTTGATCAATTTTTGCTGATTGCAGCTGCAGAGGAGGAGGCCTCTAGTGGCATATCTGTTGGCACCCACCTCTCTTCATCATCTCCCCACTCATCTCACCTCTCATCTGAGGCAAGTGTCATACCAGAGGAGGTGGGGAGGGAAGAGGAGGAGGAGAATGAAGAGAAGGGCAAAGGAACAGGGGAGAAACCCAGTGCTATGAAGTGTAATGGGAATGAGCCATCAGGCGAGTTTCGAGGGGACTCAGGGAAGGGAACAGAGTCGGAAGAGGAGGCAGAGGAAGCTGAGGAAGATGTTCGCCACAGGTTAATGACGAGCGTCGAACAGGTGGTGGAAGAGGTGGATGAGGAAGAAGAAGAGGAAGTGCCACCAACAGCATCGGTACCATCAAGGGGGGTGGGGGCTTCCTCAGAAAGTCCTGGTTGGCGGGAGGTGACTGTTTCAGGTGGGGAATGAATGAATGATGAAAACAGGGAGAGGTAAAGTATTGAGAGAGAGAGGGGGGGAGAGGAGAAAAGAGGGTGAGCGGTGGTCCCCACAATCCTTCAGGGAGCATGTGAAGCATTCTTAGGTCATCACTTCAACATGCGAATGTTTAGTCTTGGCTCATCCATTTGTCTCCTTGATTTGTGGATGCTCTTACCTCCTGTTGAGGCGGCAGGACGGTTTGGCATCAGAGATGGCCTCTTAAGCATATATAAGGGAGATGGAGAGAGATGGTTACATGTGCTTGTGGGTGTATCTATTGAGCTTGCGTTATTTGTGTGTGAGTGAGAGGGATAAAAGTGAGAAGAGGAAATTAAGAAAGGGAAGGGATTTATGTTTTTTTAATGTCTCCTTGCTTTCAGTCTCTGGGTTTTATCGTCCAAGTTAAAATGGAGAAAAATGAATCTAAGTTACCAAAACACCATCTTGCTTTACGGTGAATCGTGTGTGATTGCTACTTCTCATGTGTGACAGTTTGAGCCAGTGGAAGTACTTTGAAAAGAAGTGTGAATGATAAATGGGGTGAAGTAGTTCAAGTCTGAATCTATTTGATCAGTTTAAGTGGAAGATCATGGTTTCTTGCTTGCTGCTGAGCATGTCTTTGTCTTGGGATTGCCTTTCAAAAATAATTACCGACCTGACCATCATCCCGAGATGTTTGGAATTTTTTTAATACTGACTTGTAATAATAAATGTGAATTGCTCTCCCCTCACTGTAAGGTGCACCATGGCATGGTTCTTCACTCAGTGACCTAGGTAGTTACAATATAGTGCCTAATTGCTGATTTTGCCTTAGCATTGTTATGGGTAAATGGCTCATATGCCCCTAGCCCACTCCCATATGCACATTGTGTTATCTCAGGTTTTTTTGTTTTTAGGTCAAAGAAAGAATGATGATAAAAACAGATTATCTGATATTGTGATTTTTGCCTTCTAGTAAAGAGAAAATTTGTAAAAATATTGGATGCTATACAATGAAAATTTTTTATGTATATGTATTGTGTACATAGGTTATATTGAGAGTAGATCTATGCCAATATCTGTATGTGATTGATTAATCTCTCATATATTGTAATTCATTATATAAAAGTCTGCCACTGTCTAAAAAGTAAGGTTTGAAAATTTGGTGGGGTGAAATGCTGTTGTGCATGACAAAGATATGTTCTTGTACATTCTTGTGCAAGTGTAACCTAATGTAAATAAATACTCAAAAGCTGCAGTGATGTGTACAGTGAACTGATATGATGCGACTGTGAACCATTTGAAATATTAAGTTTGTCTCGTACCCTGTTCGTCGTTCTGACATTCTTTTTTTAACCTGCGATATGTGGTACCATGATAGTTGTTTGACTTCCTTAAGCAAAAATGGAATGACAATTTTTTATACTTAAAATGCAATAAGGGTTGGCATTTCATAAGTGGACTATTAATAAATATTTGTTGGATTATGCTTCCAATGCATATGCTGTGAATCCCCATCAAAAGCGACTACAGCAGTGATTTTTACAGGAGTGTTACAGAAAGAGGAGAATGCAATAGTGATGAAGTTGAGGTGAAATATGTAGTTTAATAAGATGAGAGTACATGTGCTGCTTTTTCAATAGCTTGGAATTGATCTATTCAACATTCAATTAGTGACTTCAGCATCAATTCAAATTATCTAACATATTTTTTTTTCTCGTAGCTATTCAGATTTAGTTCAAAGCAAATAATTAGTGCTTGTTTTTATGCCTAAGACAACATTTTCCGCCTATTACTGTAAAATACAATCAGAGAAGCAAGATGAAACAATATTGCCCCCAATTATTTAATTTGACAGAATGTGATTGCAAAAAAAATGGGTGTTGTACTTGCAAAAGTAAAAAAGAAACATAAATGCAAAAGAGATTCAGATATGAATAAATTTATGTAAAATGTTGAATATTTTTCATTCTTTATCTTGTTTACCTATCATTTTTAACTTTCAGTGTGGATGATTTGCAAGATAAATGACAAGGTTGCTGAAAAATTCGATTACAATTAAAATCCTGCAGAGGTTAATGCATGAACTATTTTTCAAATAACCTCATGAGAGAGGTCAATTAGGAGTTACTCTAGAAAAGAGAGAAATAACAGGCCTTCAGGGAGCCATTGTAAATAGCAGATTTCTGATATGGTGGACGTAAAGAACTCCTATATCGTGCCATGGTTTGAAATGATGACTCTCATGGAAGGATCTTAGTGGGAGAATAATGCTATGAGGCAATGTGATAAAGGAGGATATGTTGATGAAATGCTACTTACCTAATCAGTAAATTAAGGGACTAGACGATATGTAATTCCTTGGCGAATCACATCGATTTTAGTACATTTGCACAATTATTATGATACGTTTGTGTAGTACGTCGATGTAGGACTTAATTCTTTACGACAGCTGTTGAAATTTTTCAAAATAAGTTCCACGACCGTATGTCGCGGATGGCTGCTGTCGCTATGGTCGCTGGGACAATAATAACAAAAGAAGGACTGAAGCCGCCATTCAAACACGATTTGAAACTGATAGTTTAAAGCTGTCAGTCACCTATGTTGTTGTTATTCTTTGCTGTTAGCCTATTGCTTTTATATAAAACTTTCAGCGATATTCTTATATCACTTTGCCCTGGTGATATTTTATACCAATATCTTCACTCTGACACTATATTAGAACGAAGTAAATGGATCGATACTGGAGTTTTAACTATTGGATTGCATATTTCCTCTGAAGTATTGATATTTGCTTGTGCTGTTGTACAAGGGAGTTAGTAAATGAACGGCTTTGATTGCTATGCAGTTAAGTTATGCTTGTGGCAGCACCACGCAGAAATTACGTTTTAATCTAAGGGAAATAATTCGAGGACGTCTTTAGCCGAGAGGAAATGCAACTCAAGCACTTGAAAAATGTGTTGCCAGCCCAGGTTAGTAACTTTTCAATTATCATGCGTGTTGAGAAAGAAGGTAGATGTGATGTAATGTACTCCATTCTCTGTACCTTAAGGAATTCCCAGATAAAATTACTGCCATTTCTTGGGCTCCAAGCAATCTTAAGGTGGCTATATGCTCTTCTGACCGCGTTGTACAGCTATTCGATGAAACTGGGGAAAAAAAGGATAAATTTCCCAGCAAACCAGTTGATGCCAAGGTAGAATTTCCTTTCATTGTTGATCTTCCGAAGTAGCTCTTTCCATGTCTGAGAAAATGTATTTTGACTTGCTGAGACCGTTTATTGCAGTACGGGAAGAGAAGCTATGTCATCACTGGACTGGCATTCTCACCTGATTCCACAAAAATTGCCGTTGGTCAGTCGGACAATATTGTGTTCGTGTACAAAGTTGGTGAGGATTGGTACGTGTAAAGGGATTATTCAAAAGTGTACCCTGTATCTTTGGTAAATATTTTTTAAAAGTATTCCTTCATCTTTGAATCAGGGGAGAAAAGAAAGTCATCTGTAACAAGTTCCCCCTTCAGTCCTCTGTTACGTGTCTTGCATGGCCAAGTGAAGGTCCCATAGTTGTTGGATTAGCCGATGGGAAAGTTCGAGCCGGTCACATCAGGAACAATCGCTCTCAGACTTTATACGCCACTGATTCCTTCGTTGTTTCAATCGCAGTCAAGTGAGTATATTGGTGTATCCTTTAGAGGAAAATATGTTGTGAGCATTAACCTATTTCTTACTTTGCTGTCGGCAACTTTTTGTTGGTGTATTGTAATTCATCAGTGTCTTCTGTCTTGTACCCACACAGCACAAAGGGAATAATATGCACGTAATATTAAAATATTATGCACTAATTTATACCATGGCAGTGGTATAATATGTGGATAAAATATACATAAACCAGCGGCGTCGGAAGTGGGGGGCAGGAGGGGCCTATATACCTATAGGGGACTATACCTCTCCTTGCCCACACCAACTCACTTGTGGGATCTAATTTCAAAAGTCCAATTTTACAGAGATTTCCCTACTTATAATATTCCTCAGAAATCATTTCAGGGAGAAAAATAAGCTTGACTGGTAGGTATATACATAATTAATATTCTTTCAATGCTGAGAGAGATGCAACTTCTCATCATCTTTGGCCCTGACGCGCATGCGCAAAAGAGAGCTTGCGGAAATAACCTTGCCATAACTTTAATTTAACATTTCCATTGTAACCTTATTCTTTCAATGTTACCACGACATTGTATCAGCATTGTCAACATTGCCAAAGTTCCCGAAGCCTTAACGCAACATTGCAGGAAGCTTATCCCTGCTGGAAATTTCACCTACTGTTTACAGTAGCCTATATGCTTTTTGGAACACTCTACTGTCTTCAGTAAGTCTACTGTAATCTTACTGTTTTCTACTGTTTACAGTTAGTCTACTGTACTGCTACTGTTTTCTACTGTTTACAATAAGTGTACTGTACTGCTACTGTTTTCTACTGTTTACAGTAAGTCTAATGTACTGCAACTGCTTTCTACTGTTTGCAGTAATTCTACTGCACTGCTACTGTTTATGCAGATCCTACTGTTTACATTTGGTCTATTGTAAACCTATTGCTCATCACTGTGTACGTTAGGATAATTGCACACCTACTGCCTTTTTCTATGTACAGAAGGGCTGATGTACATTTAAACATCAATTATGCCAGGAAAGTACCATATTTAACAATAATAAATACATACATTCCACCAAAACAGTTAAAAAATATTATATTCCTTCATAAAAATGGATGTTGCGGTAGGCTATGAAGCTATGGTGTGACAATACCGGGGAACGGTTCCACATTGATAGGCCAGCAACAATGACTGCAATAAATGACAGGTTGGCAAAGATTCAGCCCCCTTACTGCATAACAAGGCTTCCAAGATCCCTTGCCGATAGGAAATTCTGGAAGGCAAATGACTGGAGAAACTGGCTCCTTTCTAATACGGGCCGTTGACATTGGCCAAATGCTGGCTACCGATGCTGGCCCAATGTTGGAATGATAACGTTTGCCAGTGGTAAAACGAGGCAACGGCTACAACCAAAAATCGTCATAACATAACTTTCAGGAACAACTGTTAAGCACCATGTACGATTGTAAACAAAAACAGCTTTATATTTAAATATTTATTGGCACTACTTCCAATTTAAATGATTGCATTCACTTGCCTATATAGCACACATTTGAAATACGATTCCACATTTCAGGTATTATCCAACGCGACATGAGCCAAAGTCACACCACATGGCATGGGAATCAGCACTTGCAATCGAGCTTGCTTCTTGCACAACACTAAATTTTAAAAGGTTTATCTGGGTATTCAGTAACCAAGGGTCTTTTAAAAGAAAAATGGTCCACTCAAAATTAACAGTAGATTTTTCGAAGAGAGAGCTCTTTGAAATTTCATCGAAAGTCATCACTGCACTGAGGAACTCACAAATACACAAAGCATTTTCACATTAATCGCAAAGTTGAATGGTGATTTGAGTTTTCAGTAGCTCAGGCCTAATGTCCCAATACGTTATTGATATAACTTGCCTGTAAAAATAAATAAATGATGTCAATTACTATGTTAATAATTCAATGAAGACTATATGAAGGGCATATCTAAACAAAAACATTGACCAATTCGTGAATTTTCTTCAGCAGTCTCGTTTTGTAAAGAAAAAAAATTACTCACCGTCCCTTAATCGTCAATTCCAATTTTAATGTATGCTTCTATGGTGACGAACTTCATAAAAACGCTAAGCTTCGAGATCAATTTTATTCCAGTTGCTTGCCTCCGAGTTGACTTTACATGATTGTATTATTCACAATTATAAGTGTTCTTGGTTGCACTTATACAGTGTTCTTGTTCACAACCACCAAACATAGTAAAAACACAAATCACAGCTGCCATTTTGAATATAGAAGTGGTATAAGTCGATTAGCATTGCGATTATATCGATATAGTCGATACCTTACAAAGCCGCGAACATTTAAATGAATATTCGGAATAAGTTGGTCATGTGCACCAAAGTTGTGATTTATCGGTAATGATAGTGCTCTAATTAAAAAAGTCTCTAAACTGCAGTGTGTTTGAGCGTATGTACTTTGAATTACATCATTGAAAATTAAAATGCAATATGTAGTTTATGGACATGAACTTCTTGATCCTAGAATTTTATTTCTCGTATTAATATTTTAAAAAAGCAATGGTTTAAAGTTTAACTAGAACTTAATTGCCAGACCGTGCTGAATTTTTTTTATGGTTGTCAAGGAGATGAAAATTTAGTTTTTCGGCACATCGGCAATTCATGTGGCCATGATATGATTTTCGAGAATTCATGGAACTCATAAATGAAACATCGGGCCACAATCGTACCGATGTCGGCTATGCTACTTGAAGTGTTGGCCCAATGTAGGCAAACTCGGCCATCCATAGCCCTACGTCAATTGAGTTGGCAATTAAGTTGGCCAACACAAAGCCAACTTTGGACCAACATCGGGCTGATAGTTGATGTTCATTGGGAAAGTTTTAGCCATCTGTGATGATCAGTGTAAAGGCAATGGCATTAATGTTAATTTAAGTAAAAAAAGATTAATGTATGTCTATAGGCTACATTGCCCCTGAACAGTAGAGTTCAGTTGGTTTATAGGAGCCAGTACAAGTCAGTAGGCTACTGCACCCATAACAGTAGAAAACAGTTGGGATCCAGTAGAGTCCATTAGAGTGCAGTAGAGGTCAGTAGGAGTCAGTAGAAAAATCCTACTGTAACCAGTAGACATTTTTAGCAGGGATATGCTGTCTGGAATTTAGTTATACGGAAAATTTTATGCCCTCCCAACCTTTCCACCACTAAGCTCCTAATGTATTTTTTAAATGGAAGGGACTCTATGGCAAATATTTGGATAAACATTTCTACTTTATATTTTCTTCTTTTGAATCTACGTCAGTGGCAATACTCCTATTCCCTTCATGAAGAATCACAAAGTCATCGATGGTAATCATAATTCGATAACTCTAGTATGACAGCAGAATTGACTTTTACCACTATTATCTAGCTTTGTAATCAATATCCGATATAGAATTAGGAAAAATGGGAGACTCTGCAATTAATTAAAGATAAAAGTTCATGGCCTGATTACAATAATTTTGTTGTCTTTTTAATTAATATATCAAAACAACAAAATTTGTATGATAAATATGAAGAGATATCAATTTTCTGCCATTGCTTGAATCCTTCTAAAGCCTTCATTGGAGGATGTTGGCATACTAAGTAGAATCTTGATTTTACGCAATCCGGCTTTGTGTACAATTTGATTTAACACAAGTGAATGAGCGGTCTCGGCCGACTCCTGTAGTATTTTTATGCAAACATTATTTGATTTTACGTAAATTTGATGTAACGATTTTACGTAAGGCTATTTTGGTCCCCAGTGGTGGTATCACAAGGTGTCCAGCACTCTGGAAATCTGGGAAAACTTGGAATTCTCAGGGAATTTTATTGTAACTGGAAATATCTAATTGAATCTGGAATTTTTAGTAGTGTCAATATGTAAAACAGTGACGGAAATTATGTACCATTTTTGGCAAGTTGCATAGTCAACTTTCCCCTGTGTTGTTGCATTTTGCATTCCTGTAATCATAGAGTAGGTACAATGTTTTCTGTATGTACTTTGTGGTCATAGTAAATAAATCAGTTAAATAAACCGTTAAAACACATCCCCAATAGCCATTTTGTGGTTAAAAATAAGCATGACCATTATAAATATAGGTAACTGATATTCTTTCAACTCCGGGTGAGATAAATAGTTTCCTCCATAATGTTGAGAACCTGTTTCCTGGTGAGCACACCAGTATTTTTTCTAAGTCCGATACTGTCTACAAGGGACTGAGAAAAATCATCCATGGACCAATGTTCAATCGCTCTTGAAGAACATGAATCGTGTTTAAAAGCACATTTCATATCTACTTTCACTCTCATAAATCCTCCTGGCCTTAGATTTTTCCGGCGAGCGCACCCATATTTTCTCTAAGTCCGATATTGTCTATGAGGGACTGAGAAATATCATCCATTCATGGATATCCATTTGAATGGATATGAGATGATTATGACATTTGAATCCATATGAGATGAATAAAAAATACAATTTTCTGATCTAGGAGATGTCAAAGATATTTTCTAGACATCTTATAAACATTTAAGATATTTAAGACGTTGAAGATATGCTGTACATTTCTAGTAGATATTTTGTGTTATGTGGGTACTAATGATGATAGTGATAATGAAAATAATAATGATAGTGACACATGATTGATTACTAATGTTGCTAAATATCTGGAAGAGCTATACAATGGAAAAAATCACAGCACAAAAGCTATTGAAGAGGAAAGTGAAGTGGAAAAAGATGATATGGGGGCATCAATATTAAGATCGGAATTCGACGCTGCAGTAAGGGACCTTTGGATGAATAAGGCTTCAGGTATTGATGATGTTCCTACAGAACTAATTAAAAATGCAGGAGAGAAAACATTAATTCATCTCTACAAAACCATCTGTGACATGTATTCAACTGGAGAAATTCCAAAGGACTTTGAGAATAACATCATTATTCCTATTCCCAAGAAGAAAAGAGCGGAGAAATGCGAAAAATTTAGAACTATAAGCCTGACGACACATGCATCGAAGATACTGACCAGGATCATCTACAGAAGAATAGAACGAAAAGCAGAGGAGTTCCTGGATGAAGATAAATTCGGATTCAGGAAAAGTAAGGGTACAAGTGAAGAAATATTGGCCCTTAGGCTACTCATAGAGAAGAGAATGGAGAAGAAGAAACCTACGTTCATTGCATTTGTGAATTTAGAGAAGGCCTTTGACAACGTGGATTGGAATTCAATGATTGGAAATCTGAAGGGAATTGTAGTGTCCTACAATGACCGAAGAATTATACACAGTCTGTACAAAAACCAAGTTGCTGTGATTAAATCTGGACCCAGGCTGTGAAGAGGCAAGAATAAGGAAAGGAGTGAGACAAGGCTTCACACTGTCTCCCGTAATTTTTAATGTTTTCATCGAGAGAGCCATAAATGAAGTCAAGGAGAAGTGTTCTGGAGTGAACATCCACGGAGAAACAATCAGTATGCTACGATTCGCTGATGACATAGCTCTCATAGCAGAGACAGAGAAGGAGCTGAATAAGATGCTAACAACCATGGAAAGGACTAGGGCCAGATATCAGCTGAAGATAAATAAGAAGAAGACTAAGATATTGGTGTGCAGCAAGGAAGAAGAGGCCAAAACCAATGTCAAACTAGGAAAACAAAAACTTGAAGAGGTTAAATAGTTCTGTTATCTAGGAAGGCGAGTAACCAACGGTGGACGAAGCAAGAAAGAAATAGTGAGTAGAATAGCCCAGGCAAAGAGGGCATTCTATCAAAAGAAGAATCTACTTACAGCAGGAAATACAAGCATAGAATTAAGGAAACAGTTCATCAGAACATATATCTGGAGCATGTTTCTTTACCGCAGTGAGGCATGGACGATGACAGCAGCGGAGAAGAAAAGGGTAGAAGCATTTGAAATGTGGTGCTACAGAAGAATGCTGTGGATTAAATGGATCGACCAAGCAAGTAACGAGGAAGTGCTAATAAGAGTAGGAGAAAAGAGAAGTCTGCTGACAACTCTAAAAAGAAGAAGGGAAAACTTAATCGGCCACATCTTGAGACACAATGATGAAGACAATGGTCGAGGGAAAAGTGAACGGGAAGATTGGAAAATGCAGGCCTCGTATGAGAAACATGCAACAGGTTGTGAGGGATGTAAAAGAGAAGAATTACCTCACAATGAAAAGGTTGGCCGATGGAAGAATCGAGTGGAAAGCTGCGTCTAACCAATCCTAGGATTGTTGACCAATGATGATGATTAGGGACATGACATTTTCGCGAAACGTTTTTTGCGACAAAATTCACGAAATAAGCGACTTTAGGGTTTAATCACGAAATTAGCCATGTCTTCTTTGAAACGCGATTTTTTTAACGAAATTTGAGATATTTTGCAAATGCCGAATTTTTGTAGCATGAAATATTTTCTTTAGTGATGGCCGGATCGGATTCGTCGGATCCAAAGATCCACGGATCTTTATTTTTCTCGGTTCCGGATTTGGATCCAATGAAACGGAGTAAAATCGGATCCGGATCGTAGATTTTAAATTTTCGCGGCTTAGCGATCGAAGTACCCCGTGAATGGACGCTCTCATAGGTTCACGGTAATCTGGCGAATGTAGGCGACCCGCATGACATTCGGCATAATTTTTTTCTCGTACATCCGGGCCTGAGGAGAAAAAGGTCAAGACGAGTATTTTTTATTTTGTTTTCCTCGTTTGTGGCACGGAAAAAATCTTCTTCTCATTTCGTGACCCGAGTTACTTAAGCTCTCCTTGTTGGTATCTACCATACGTACATTCCATTCGCGGGGCGCATCGATCACGAGGCCGCGAGATGTTAAAATCTCCGATCCGGATCTGAATTTTTACTGTCCTCGGATATGATTTCAGTAGTGAATGAAATGAAAGACCCGTGGATCTTTGGATCCGACCCAACCATTCTTAATTTATGAGTGGTACATTTGTAAATCTAATTTAAACAACAAAAGTATGATAAAGTGAGTATTCAGATGTAATGGTTTGAAATTGAATATGATAACGTTTTCGATGCAGTGACTGAAAGAAAAAATTAAACTGCCACTGGGATCGAAATTCGCACAGTACACTAGCTCTCGTTGTACGCCTGATGCCGGCGAATGTAGGCTACCCGCATGACACACTACGTATATTTTTTCCCCCCGCGGTACTGGGGTAATGGGGGAAAAAAGTCATATTTCTTTATTTTGCTTCTAGTGGCACTGGAACATTTTCATCTAATTACGTGGCCTTAGTTACACATCCTCTTCTTGTCAATATCTACCACACCCTCATTCCATTCACAGGGTACTTCAATCGCTAAGCCGCGACAATTTAAAATCTACGATCCGGATCCGATTTTACTCCGTTTCTTTGGATCCGAATCCGGAACCGAGTAAAATAAAGATCCATGGATCTTTGGATTCAACGGATCTGATCCGGCCATCACTAGTTTTTACCAGAAAATATCACCAGAATGAGGGGTGAAACTGTTGTCATGAAAACATCCAGTGCGAGAGAGATTCCTGAGAGTAATATGAAGCCAACCTTGATACTTTTAAGAATTAATTGTGCAAGCTTGTAACATTTTAACAGTTGGTACTAACTGTAAGGGGATCATGGTGGATTAGTGGGTAGAGCGCTGAGCTACTGACTGGAGGGTCCGGGGTTCAAATCCCAGGCAAGAGCCTTTCTGGACACCCCCACCTAAAATCCTCGCAATTCTTCATGTCAGAACTCTGCAGGATTTTGCAGGTGACCCATGGAAAGGAACTGGCCCCCCTACCCTGAATGTGTGAATGTCACATGCTGATGGCTTAGTACGGGGTGAGCTCTACCATCACCTATCAAAAGCCAACCTTTGGGTTGAGCACAAACAATGTAAAGTTAGCACCTACTACTTCAGTTAAAATTCCTGCTGTTCCAAAGAATCAATCTTGTTGATTTTGTTAGACAAAACACCTAAGTTAAAATTTGACCTCAGTAGTGATTTTATTTTAATATTCTACATTTTTTAAACAAAAGATGTGAGCTTGATTCTTTGGAACAGCTGTGTTCCAAAGGAAATGAAGAAAACTAAATAATGTGTTCCCCTGAAGTAACTATTGCCAATTAATATTTACACCCTGCCACTTCCCTGTCCTCCCAATGGCCACCCATAATTTCATCCCCCCTCACCATTTCCCTCTTCCCCTACCCTACCACAAATTTATTTTCACAGCCTCCTCTCTCCGCTGCTTGGCTCTTGAGTATATATACAGACAAGCTTCAATATATTCTCACTAGATGATAATGCTCAAGCATTCGATTATGCTGGGTAGAATGCCCTCACTATGTTGTTCTTGTATGGTGGTAAATTTTATGTTTGCACATATAGCCTTGGAAAGTAGATAATGAATAGTTTTCCTTTGTACACGATCCTGTCTTTTCCATTGCATGCTATTTATGTATCTGGTTAACTCATTTTATTTTCAGTTCCAGTGGGACTGGATTTGTCTCAGGGCATGCAGATGGCACCATTATGAGGTATTATGTTGCAGAAGATGCCCATCCAGAGCCTTTGGTAAGAAGTGTACTTTAGCTTGTTTATTTGATTATGGATTTGGATTTGCATGAATATGATGTTAACTTTCTTTCCTATTGTATTTGCACACATCTAAGGGAATTTTTTCCCCCTCTGGACTATTGAAAAAAGTGGGTTCATCTTACAATCGAAAGCAAAATCATCAAGATCATCAAAATCATCAGCCCACTCAGCAAGATATCGACGGAAATCATCTAAACAGAATTCATTAGTATCACTGGCTGATTTGCTAGCAGATTCTGAGGCACTACACTCAAAACCATTAGAACTTTGTGTATCTGAACTTGCTTGATGCTCACTTTCAATAAAATTTACATCATTTGATACCTGGAATGAACTCAAGCTCCAGATTTGAGACACTACCCTTGTTATCGTTTAAAGTTCTTTCCACTTACAACTGAACTCTGCTCCGTCTATTTCTGCTTGTCAAGGCACTCAATGGCTAATAGTTCGTTTTCGGCATTTTGTGACATCCAGGAAAATATTAGTCATTTATCTCACTCCAGTAAGTTACCTGTAATGCAGTGGAGAGAAATTTTCAGCCCTTACGTAATTACCTGGAAATTTGGTCTGCTGCATTCAGTAGACCAACATGCTTTTTGAAACATTATACCAAACTGAGCAGCCTTCTGAACACCTATGTGACACCAAAAATGGGTTTCTACTCTTCATATTCATGTTCACAAGTTCATGTTCTAAAATGTTCTTGGATTTTATTTTAAGTTAACTGCAAAATGAAGTACAAATCATAAAAATGTCAAAAATGGCTAACAAAGCTTTTCCTTTTACCTGTTTGTGAATATATTTTTTAAATTATTTGCAGATCTTTCACAAACTTAGGCCATAAAAAGAGCATATGCCAATAGTGTAAAATCCATTGAATCAGAATATTTCCTTCGATTATAAGAAAAGTCTACACCCCTATTCCAAAAACCCCTCATGGGTTAAACAGAATATTATGTATCTGGACGAGATTGAAAGAACTTTTTTTCATTTATGATGAAACGTTCACCTAGATGTTCTTCTTTAAAGAATGCTCTGCTCTAATTTTGTTTCAATTACCCTATCCTCCCCTTACTACAGAAACTGTTGCAGAAGCCAACCAAACAATCTGTTAAAAGTTGCTATTATAACAGGCATCTAAATCCAAGAACTACTTCAACTCAGTTTCCAGAAGCCATGTAATTTAAAAAATTTCTACACTTGGAATAATTTAATCTCCACACAGAATCAACATACAAATCAAGACAAATAATAGCATATTTTCACACTTCCCTTCTTTTTAACCTTTCCATCCAAATACATTACCTCAAGCTGTGTAACCACTTGTAACTACAGAATGTTACAAGATCATCACTATATTTATTTACCCACCATGATACAAATATGCCACAACTGCATGAACCACCTCGTAGCACTTTTCTCGTAGGTTAAGGTATTCACACAGAATGTATTCTCACATAACCATGCATCTGCACGCAAATCTATATATATAAAAATGGATGTATGTGTGTGTGTGTGTATGTCCTTTATGCATTACTACACCATTCATCGGATCGCCATGAAACTTGGGGAAGTTGTTGAGTACATTCCCGAAAAGAGGACTACGAAATCGATATTTCAATATCGATACTTTATCGATATAATATCGCTAAAGTATCGATAAATTGATACATTATTGATACAAAATTGAGGTGAAATTATTTAGTTTTTTAAAAGGAATGTATCGTTGCAATATCGATACTGTATCGAATGTATATAATGTGTTTGTCCTTTATGCATTACTACACCATTCATCGGATCGCCATGAAACTTTGGAAAGTTATTGAGTACGCTCCGCGACGGTTTCTACGAAATCGATAATTCAATGTCGATACTGTATCGATATAATATCGATAAAATATGGATACATGGATACATTGTTGATACAAAATTGAGGTGAAATTATTTAGGTGTTTCTTATCAAAGTTTTATAAAGTATCATTACAATATTGATGCTGTATAGATACAATATTGATAACTTCATGCATTGCCACAACATTCATCCAATTTCCATGAAGCTTTGGTTAGTTGTTTTGTTCACTCCATGAAGGTTTGTACAATATCAAGAATACAATATCGACTCTGGAGACGGGATGTGCATCCCATTGAACTTGCAATTCATTGAAACACTCACGTGCAACATATTCAAATCATCCGGCATGGGACAAATATTTCAGAAATGCCAACTTATTGCTTGGGATGAATGCAAAATGGTGCACAAAGCATCGCTGGAGGCTCTGGATCGATCATTGCAAGATTTCCTTTGAATCCTGAGACCATTTGAGAACGCATTAATATTGCTTGCACGACATTCCAGGCAAACATTACCTGTAATTCCTTGATTGACACTAGCGGATGAAATAAATGCTTGCCTGAAATATTATACTTTGTGACGACATGTAAAGACGTTAAAATTATATACAAATATGCGTGTCCAGCTGCAAAACAATCCATCAGCTGAGATATATTGTATACCCATAAGAATTGTGAAATTAAACATACTATAAACGTGCGCTTTCCATTTAACCAGATTGAGCCACAGCAAGGCGTGGCCGGGTCAGCTTGTAATACATAAAATGAAAGGAACTTACCTGGGAGTATATATAATTCTATTATTCTAATATCCATGAAACTTACCTTCAATGAGCGAAATAATAAACCACGCCAATAGGTGAAATGGAAATGGTGAATCTTGAAGCTTCCTGAAGATGGCAACCAAAATAAATGAATAACGATAGCGATAAGATAAATAACGATAAGATAAATAATGATGGTAGTCAATATTTTTTTCTTATGCGAGATGAGACTTGTAGTTTTCATAAATTCTCATAGGTCATGTGCTTTTACATCGTATAGAATAATATTTTTATATTAACAATTTTATCGGATACATAAAGGATATTCTTGTACTGCTCTAAACACTAGGATTCCTTCAAGACGTTTGCTTACAAGGTTTCCTGGCTCTCTTTTCATTGTAATCAAGCGAGCAATGGATTAAAATATACAACGCTTAAGCTATTTACTCTGTAGCCTATGAGGAAAATATGATTATAATAGTAAATATTGCCTATTAATAACGTGAATTTCTTAAACCCGCACTTAAAAACGTTATCAATGGAAAATCTTCAATTGCAGGAAATATACTGCATCGCTGGTATCGCCTCATCCACACCACTCTGGTGATGTCACCAGAAACATTATCAGGCCAGTATATTGAGACGGCCATGGCTCAATCACTAGATGAATAACTCAAAAGATTTAGTAAAACTATGTCAAAATAGAGGCAAATTACTTAAGTAGAGAGCATATAATCGGTAACTGAAAAGCAAGAGACCTTTGTATACCATTTGTAGACCTTGGTCTACGAATGGTCGACGAAATCATTTAGCGTATACCTCTTAAGTTGCTTGAACAGTTTTCCTCTTCATGTTGATTACTAAGCATTGACTTTTTGTATATATAAACAGATCTGAGTGTGCTAGCTGGGTAGTTTCATGAATAGCTTATTGAAGTTCACTGTCATCAGATGACTCTGAATGTGTCAAATGAGTCACCGAAACAGTGAGTTAATTTTTTCACTCAGAAACTCATTCTTACTATTGATATAATATTTAATATGTATTCAATATGTGATATGCCTACAGGAAGAATATGAAGGGAATTCTTATAAGTGCTAATAGCTTTTCTTATATTTTACTGAATTTGTTCCTCTAATGCGACATGGTACTATGATAGTTCTACAATGCTATTTTTCATCCATTCTCATTGACAGGGTCGCATCACTATTCACAAGGTTCCACCTTATGCACTTGCCTGGCCTTTGGGTTTCATTTTTGCCGCAGGCTGTGATGGTAAGGTCTGCATTTATGGTAGTAATGGCCAACTGGAACGGAGTTTGGATTACACACATGAAAGTGGCAGTGATGATGTTGGTGATTTTAACGTAGCCTGCTGTTCTCCCAGTGGACAAGCTGTTGCCATTGGTAGCTATAACAGGTAAGAATAAAGTATCTGTGGTAAGTTTTATAATGTATAATTACAGGAAAATTTGAAGACTGAAAAATGTTTTGTTTGTTGTTTTTTCATGGCAAGATAGGAAAGTTTGTTGAAAAAACATAAGGTTGAGATAAATGAGATAACCATGAGTCTCGTATGAATTGAAATTATCAGAAATAACATCTGAACACTTGAGGACTATCCATAGTCAAAACAGATGGAAGTACTGAATATGAGTAATGAAATTATAACTCTTTTGCCTCGATTAAATATATTCTTCAAATATTAATCATTGATAGACAAAATGCCCAAAAAGATCCAGAAGTAAATCACCAAGTCTCTCCATTTGAGACTCATCATCCAATAGCCAAACTAATCACAGCCGAGCTCTATCTCATGTATAAATCCACCTCATGTACAGCCATCCACTAAATAACCTTGGGGGCAAAATTATTTTAAGACCAGAGTTGAAGGAGTTTTGACAATGCTGCTGCATGGTTCCAAAAGGGAGCCCCTTGCATTGTATTGGGGGAGCCCTTTCTTGAATGACCTCGAATGGGATTTTTGTATAGGTTTGGGGAGAGCCTCAAGTGTGCCCTGGTGGCTCTCAAGAGTGTGTAAGGAAATAATTTGATAATTAAATATAATTGATGTAGATACTAATTTTAATCAGATATAATTTATGTGTTAATGTAGTGATATTAGAATTTAAGCTTCATTTTGAAACTTCTTTCTTGAAAATCAGAGAATGTGAAATGAACCTCAGCTTAGGGAAAGAAGCTGATTTTTTTTTACTCTGTCTTGTGCATTCCATGCACCTTAGTACTTTATAAATCACTCTTTTGACAGCTATTTAAGCAAATAATTGGTTCAGGACTCTCTTATTTATGCTAGAGCTCAAGATTTTATTTCAGCCATAGTATGTGGAATCTTGAGTGTGGAGACCGTCTTCAAACTCAGCAATTTTAATGTTACATGGATATCGTTACCATTCGTTAAACCCAGTATTTTTTTAACACACAATATATTGTTCAAATGTCATGAATCTTGATGGTTCTCATAATTATTACCTCAGATATAACCATAGACTTTTTTTATTTAATGGTCTTGTTAAGCCATATCACTGTTTAAAGGGTGCTGAATGTATTCATTAGCGTGAATTAGTCTCCATACATTCATGGCTTGTATTTTTTTGACTAAATTTATGTAATCAGTACTTGGATTAAATGCAATGCTCACATCTTTATTATTAATACAGCTTGCTTTATTATTTCACTTGAATTTTAGAGTACTGGTGTACAGTTGGAGCCCAGACCGAAGGACATGGGAGGAAGGACCTGGAAAAAGGATCCAAAACTTGTATTCTGTCACCTCACTTTCATGGAAACATGATGGATCCAGTCTAGCTGTTGGTGGTCTGTGTGGGAGTGTGGATTTATTTGAGACTGTGCTTAGGTGATTATGTCAAAGAGAATTGGCTGTCTCTAAAACTTGAAAATTGGAATAGAACACACTCCTGTCAAATTATGCAATGTTATTCATTCTCAAGACATAATAGTTGCATTCTTCAAAGTCAATAGTTTCAGTTGACATCAAGGCTTGTTCAGTGATATGAGGTGTGGAAAAAAATGAAGTGATATGTATTCTGTGCTGCCTCTTGTTCTCCTTTCCATTTCAGGCGAGTAATATGGCGTAATAAATTTGAAATGACATACGTTGGGCCCAGCCAAGTGCTTGTGCGACAGTTGGAGGGAACAGGTGGGGGAGAGGGAGCAGCTGTTGAGAAAGGTGTTGTGTTGAGGTCACAAAATGGATATGAAATCAGGGATGTGAAAGTGATGGGACCAGGAGACAACTTTATCATAGCACATACTTCGCAGACTCTTCTTGTAGGTGAACTGAGGCGTAATCTTCTCAGTGAAGTACCCTGGAACTACAGGAGAGGAAATGATGATGGAGAAAAAGAAAAGTTTTATTTTGATAATCCGAATGTATGCATGGTTTTTGTTGGAGGTGAAATGAGTATCATTGAGTATGGTGAAAATGTCATCTTGGCTTCCTTTCGGTAAGAATTACTTCATTTTATTTGTTCAGTAATCAATTCTTTTATTTATGCAAGAGCTGAAAATTTTTTTCAGCCACAGTATGTGGAATCTTAAGAGTGGAGACCATATTCAAACTCAGCAATTTAAATGTTACATGGATATCGTTACCATTTATCTCAGAAGTAATAAATTTAAACTTGTCATGTTAATTGAAGATGTGTTTATTTGAGGAAATAGTCCTTTTTCCATGCTGCAAAATTATGTCATAATTGAAAAATGATTTTTTAAAATATGACATTAGCTTTAGATTCAAAGTTGATTAATGTGTTCTTTCAGAATGGAATTCATGAATCCACACGTTATTAGCATTAGGATAAATGAAAGACAAGTTGCTGGAGTGGATGAATACAAAAAGCTGGCATATCTTGTGGATGTGAAGACAATATGCTTAGGTAATTGTGAAATGGTGAAAATGTGTAACTAATGTTTCCCATGGTACTTTTATAAAAGTACTTACTTTATGGTTTTTTTCATAATGTATTTTTCAGTTGATTTGGTAACAGGGGTAAGCCTTGGCCAAATTTCTCATGACTCTCGTGTAGACTGGCTGGAATTGGATGAAACTGGACGACGCCTATTATTCCGTGATCACCGTTTCTGCCTCTGCCTTTCTCCTGTGCCATGCCATGGTACATCTCCTCCAACTATGTTGCTTCCTCACTGCTCTTATGTTCAGGTGCGGTATATCATATTTTATGAAATTCTTGCTTCATTAATTGATATTCAATGCAATAAGTAGTGGTAGCCAAAGAGGTCAGAAGGCATTTGAGTATGCACATGCTCCTATGAGTGCCAATGAACCTATGAAAGGGGTTGAGGGATTAGGCACCACCACTGTGCTGCAAAACATTGCGATAAATGTGGTTCTTATGGAGGCTGCATGCATTTAAACATAAATAACAGCAGAATAATACTCAAAATTCATTGCAATGGCACCAGTTATTCTTCTGAAGGCTATTTAAGGGAAGTATTTATGCATTTTATTCCTCTGGGAGATAATTCTATTTATGTTAACTGGTACAAATTCAACTTATTTTGCTACACTTTTGTCATTTGTAAGTGTATTTCGTGCAATTTTCACTGAGTACTTCAACAATTTTTAAAGTGCATTTCTATATTCATCTTATTTGTCTAGGTTTTCTGCTTATTAAAGTAGAAACTCGAAATTATGATCCTTGAAATTACGGTATTTTGATTTTACGAAGCAAAATCTTTGGTCCCGACCAAAAGGGTATCTAAATACATGTAACAGTACTCGATATTACGAAATAACCAAGTTTTGAAATTATGAGCCTTAGTTCGTGGTCCCGACGTGTAACATTTACTCATTTTTACGAATAGTGACGGATCATAGCAACATTTATCAGAAACTCCCCTCCAGAGTAGTGGTCCTAATCAATCACTGTTGGCACGCACATTATGCATGAAATGTGAATTCCTTGGAGGATAATACTTACATTATTCAATACTAAAATACTAAGGACGACTTTGAATTATAGGCTAAGTAGTACATAAAATATGGCACCATTATGACTAAAAATGCATTTGACTTTGTTGCCATAAGTCCAGATTTAAGAGTCAAAAAAATATAAATCCATGTGGAGTATTGCTACTACAGAAATTGCTTACTGTTCGCGTGCGCCCAAAAAAGTTTTGACAGGCATCGGAAGAGATGCTATATAGCAAGTGTTTGGTATAAAGTACACTTACTTTATTTGCAAAAGTATTACAACACAACAGATGGAATTGCAAAAAAAGCAAGATTTGTCCCTTTTGTTCTCTGTATCCACCAAACACATGCATTCAAATTGATCCAAAATTGAAGAAGTGAATTGAAGATGTCATGGGAATCAACAGCTGCAATCGAGCATGCTTCTTGCACAACACTAATTTTTAAAAGGTTTATCTGGGTATTCAGCAACCAAAGGGTCTTTAAAAAGAATAATGGTCCACTCAAAATTAAAAGTAGATATTTTGAAGAGGGAGTTCTTTGAAATCTCATCGAAAGTCAAGACTGCACTGAGGAAGACACAAATACCCAAAAAGTTTCACATTCATCACAAAGTTGATTTGAATCTTCATTAGGTCATTCCTAATTACCCAATACGTTACTTGTATAAGGTGCCTGTAAAAATAAATAAAGTCACTACTTTCGTTAAGAATTCAATCAAGACTACACGGAAGGCAGATCAAAACATTGACAAAGTCGTGAATTTTCTTCAGCAGTCTCGCTTTGTAAAGACAAAATAACTTACCGAACATTATTCGTCAATTCCAGTTTTAAAGTAAGCTTCTTTGGTGACGAACTTCATAAAGACGCTATGCTTCGAGATCAATTTCATTCCAGTTTCTTGCCTCCGAGTTGACTTTACATGATCACATTATTCACAACTATGAACAGAAAAGAACGAAAAACACAACTGCCATTTTGAATGTAGGATTCGATTAGCATTGCGATTATATCGATATAGTCGATTCCTTTCACAGCCGCGAACTATAAGAATATTCGGGTTAAAGTTGTACGTGGGCACCAAGTTGTATTTTTGGTTGAGGGCTGAGGAGTTCCTGGATGAGGACCAATTCGGGTTCAGAAGAAACAAGGGCACATAAGAAGCGATTTTGGCCCTCAGGCTATTTATAGAGAAGAGAATAGAGAAGAATATACCGACGTTTGTTGCATTCGTAGATTTGGAGAAGGCATTTGACAACGTGGATTGGAACATGATGCTAAAGTTTCTGAAAGAAATTGGAGTATCATACATGACCGAAGAGTTATCTGCAGCCTGTATAAAAACCATGGTGGCCATAATCAAATCAGTACCCAGCAGCACAGAAGCAAGCATAAACAGGGTGGCGATCGTCAGGGAAAACCGGGAAAACCTGGAATTGTCAGGGAATTTTGGAAATCTGGAAAAGTCAGGGAATAGTCAGGGAATTCTCGTAACAGTCAGGGAGAAACTGGGATAGGAAATTCTCGTTATTTTTCTACGAATACGTTTACCGGGCAATTTTTCCTTCCCCTTATTTCACCAAAACATTTACCAACTAAAACTAATTTCCTTTCGCTGAAGTGCATAGAATAAGCCCCGTCAATGCGTTAACATTCAGTTGTGAATCAGTCATGCAATGTATCCCTTTTGTATATCCTTAATGCGATATTTGCCTAGTAGTGTTAAAATTCATGATCACTGTATTCCGCTCATCACAAGGAATCCAAGGCTAGTTTGTTCGGAAGATTTTACCCCGCGTCCTTTTTATTTTCTGAGACTCAGGTCGAGAGGTAGTTGGAGTACACTAGCTTGTAGTAAATACGTGCTTGCAGTTCTAAAAATACGAGACGATGATAATTAAAATGGTAATACAAGTACTATCACACGTGTAAACAAAATCTTACGAGAGATCATCTTCGATTTCCGTACATCCCTTCGCGAGACAGTAAGAAGAGTCCTTCTCCCCTCTCCCCCTTTCATGCTCTTGACGTAATTATCGAATGGCCCTCTTAGCTCCCTCTCGAAGCAATTTAGTTAGGTCACAAACCACCTCAAATAAGATATTCCTGAATATGATGCTACCATTGCTAATTGTCTCCTGTTTTCGATAACAGTGGCGCGATTAAGTTTTGTTTGTATATGCAAATAATTTCACCTTTTTGGTTCCCTCTTACAATCAAGGGGTTATGATCACATTAATCAAATTGTTATTCGTTTCTAAAAGTCACTCGTTCCATCCGATTTTGATCCAGTCCAAGAACGTGGCTTTGGTTTGTATTTTTCGCGCAGCTTAGTGATACCTGTGCCGGAGTCCGCCAGTAAATTGGCCATTAACTTTCCCTTCAATGCCTTTTCAGTAATCTTCAACTTCCCAAAACTACCACGACACGCTACCTCTTCCTTAAAGAATTAGACAATGTCAATTTGTAATTTTACCGAAGGAAACATACACGGCCACGGAAATACGATACACGGTCGGGGATACGCGGCCGCGAAAAATGTATTAAAAGTGTGTACAATTTGTGTGAGGGCTTAACTTGTGAAGGTTCAATAAATTTTTAATTATGGCGGAGGTTCATTATATTTTTTCATTCTTATAGCTTTTAATGCATTGATTTTAGCTTTTACATTTTCTGAGTTTTGACGAAAATTTAATTCAGCAGAAATAAAATATTCCGATAATAGAAGACCTTTTGCGATCGGTCAGGGAAATTGGTAAAGCCATCAGGGAAAAGTCAGGGAATTTGAAAAATGATTATCGGTAGCCACCCTGATAAAGAAAGGAGTGAGACTAGGCTGTGCACTGTCTCCTGTATTATTCAATGTATGCATCAAGAAAGTCATCCAAGAACCCTAAGAAAAGTCTCCAGGAGTGAATATGCATGGGAAGAAAATCAGCATACTACGATTCTCTGATGACATAGCAGTCATGGCAGAAACAGAAGGAGATTTAAAGAAGACACTAGGAAATATGGAAAGGACAATGACCGGATATCATCTGAAGATCAATAAAAGAAAACTAAGGTATTGGTATGCAGTAGGAGAAAGGAATCCAGGACCAATGTTAAACTAGGAAAACAAAAAAATCGAGGATATTGGAAGAGTTCTGTTACCTAGGAAGCGGAGTAACCAGTGATGGACGAAGTAAAAGAGAAATTGCCAGTAGAATTGCCCAAGCAAAAGGGGCATTTTACCAGAAGAAGATTCGGCTTACGTCCAGGCTGGTAGCATTTGAAATGTGGTGCTACCGAAGAATGATGAAGATAAAATAGATCGATCGAGTGACAAACGAAGAAGTCTTAAGAAGAATGGGAGATCAGAGATGCCTACTGAAAACTTAAAAAGAAGAAGGGATAACTTAATAGGCCACATCTTAAGAGGCCTGATGAAGACAATGGTCGAGGGAAGAGTGAACTGGAAAATGGAAAAGGCAGGCCTCATATGAGGTATATGGAGCAAGTTGTGAAGGATGTAAAAGAGAGGAGCTATGTCAAAATGAAGAGGTTGGTCGATAGAAGAATTGAGTGGAGGGCTGCGTCAAACCAATCCTAGGATTATTGACTGATGATGATGGTGAAGTAAGCAATGCCTTTCCCTTCTGTCGCCAGCAGCCAAGAAAATCAGAGAGAATACGAGTTTGCTTGGTTCATATGATCACTTAGTTTGTCACACATTCATTCTAAATTATAAATTATGTTTTGTTCTGGTTGCATATATGGTCAGCGGTAAATAACATTCATTTGCCCATATATATTTATGTTGTGCAATAGTGTACCTCTCTCACCTTTCACTCCAACCCAGCAGTCGAAAAAATATCCTAAAAGAGAGCTTCTCAGTTGCATTCCTGTGGAGTGATCAAGAATTTGATAAGGGTTTTGTAGCCTAATCCTTGTTAAAGATACACATAAGACTAGATGATAAGTAGAACCATCCTATGAGACACCTTTATTCACACCATCGGAGATGGAGGAGAAAGCCTCATCAGAATCCTAATCCAATCGGAGGCACTTTCATCTCTCCCCTGCGTTATCGGATGATACACCCCGAAGGGCATCAGGGGTAGGAGTTAGTTGGTACCCAGCCAGGATAAGACCCCTTCGTGAGCCCCCTCCCTCCGTCTCTGCTCAACTGTTGCTGGCTCAGCAGGCCCCACAAGCCCACTTTTGGGCCCCTTGAAGTACCCCCTTCGCAAGGAATCTGTGCATGGGGTCTAACATGTTCAAATTTTGTTTTGTGGACATAATCTTGATTCATGATAAAAGACCCCACTCCCCATTGTATTGGCCTGCCTTTCTTCAGGGGTAGCCTGTTTAGGTTGGGAAGGAGGAAGATAAGATGTGACTAGGCTGTATAAGGATATTATTCTTTCAATGTTTATTTCCCGCGCACATCCCTTGGCCTTGAAATCCCAGCTAGATCAACCTCTCAAGTGACATAAGATACTCCAAGACCATGGGTCTCAAAGCTGTTTTTGTGAGGGTGAATGGAGTAATCCCCTCAGTGACGGGTAAAGGAGAGTAAGACTTCCGATTCAGTCTTTGTTTGTGGCCGAAACTGAAGCTGCAAAGCTCAGATGAAAATCCCCTTGCTTGATCGGAAGCAGAGGAAGAACGGCATGCAAATATGTTCTCCAATTGTTAGCTATATCGAAACTTTAAATGATGCTTGCAATTTAGTGGATGAAGAGCAGACAACTTTATTTGAATAGAACCACAACTGAAGCTTTCAGAGAACATAGTGAAAAACGTAAATGATTGATTTATAATGTTCCTATCATTAGTAGCTCAAGAAGTATAAAGGAAATTATCACACCTTCACTGTTGAATTGTGTGGCTTGTATAATGTACTTTTGAAAGGAGAAAAACATTAAACTTCAAACTCTTTTTTAAGCTCTTCTTTCAGAGCCTTCGTCTCTGAAATAACTACGCAAATATAAGCTGAATCCAGGGGAGAATTATGGTTGCTATTTAGCCAAAATAATGGGCATATCATTATTGTACAAAATACATGATTGACATAGCATCCGTGAGAGAATCTTTTCACTGCTTTAGCTTAATTTAGGTCTAATCTATTATGCCTGATGCGGAGCATATTATATTTTTCTTCTGGTGGAAATTTATTCCTCTAATTTCTATATCCAGAGCAGCATCTAGTTGCAAATGATCATGCAAATCACTCAATTCCATAGAGTTTGAATTCGTAGTTTTAAAATATAAATACATCGCTCACGCTTATGTTACGAGTTTTTCAGTAGGAATTAAAGTAATATAGAAAAATGCACTAATGGAGCTTCAAAGGCTTAGCTCAAAGGGCACTAACATTTTAGTAAGATGATTGATTGCCTAATCTCTGACTTGTTGGAAAAAGGAATACGTTAGTTGTGTTTAACTTTATGTACCCTGTTGGCATGAATACACATTTAAAGATACATTCATGAATTACAACTTCATAAATCATGCAAGTACATTGTGGGAGTGCATATATTTCAGGGAGAAAAAAAATAGTTTCATTGTGATATTGGTGAAGAATCCTCATTCATACAATATTTGATATTGCTAAGTGTCGATTTTTCCACTCCCTTTGATTATGTAATTTCGAGTTTTTAATGTATAACTAACTACTTAATCTGGGAGAGAATTCCATTAGTGTGAGTATTAAGCCTATCCCTGGGATGACAAAAATAATTAATCTTGATTCAGAAATCAGATGTGGTGCCACCTTCAAGACATTCTGACCTTCTTAATTAGATGCTCCGACAAAGAGTTAATAAATTTCTAATTTGTTGTTTTTTAAGATATTATTTTATGAATCCTTTTATACCTTTGGATGCAGTGCCATCAGTATCAAGTATTTTAAGCTGAATATGATTCAGCTAATGTGTTCTTGATGCCCATGGTTGTGGTTAAGTGAAATTGTCAGGACCATATTCTTGGTTGTGAAATTCCCTCTATGATTCATGCATAAATTATTTGTTTCTTTACTTTTTTCTTTTACTTAACTTTCCATGTACTTAATCCTTGGCAGTGGGTTCCTGGTAGTGATGTTGTGGTGGCACAGTCCAGGACAAGCCTGTGCATCTGGTATGCAATTGATTCCCCAGAGAGAGTGGCTACAGTGCCCATCAATGGTGAGGTCATTGATGTAGTGAGATCAAATGGAAAAACTGAGGTTTGTATTGACCATATTTATATTGTGATACATGATCATAGTTTTTTCTTTTATAATTGTGTTGCTCCATCCTTGTGAGACATAATTTGTATGTATGCTCTATGCTTATGACTGAGGTATGATCATTTTAGTAACCTGAGTTGTCATTCCTAAGATTTTACTAGGCGACTCAATTTAAATGGGTCTCTAATTCATCATCCCAATTTCCTGCTAAAACACATTGTAATTTTTCAAAGATTTTTCATTCAGTTTGTCCAAGGATATGTTAGTGTTATCAAGCACTTTGGGAAGCTCACTGATAGGTTCATTTTTGATTGAAATTGTTTTTCAATTTCATTTTGCTCTCCATGAAGGGCCATTTTAACCTTCTGACTGTCCTGGATTTTCTTCAGCATGTTGTCTTGATCAGGGTCTTCCAACTGTTTCTCAAACTGCAATATTATGGTACTCTCCCTGTATTGTTCTTTAGATATAATGAGGCAGCTTTGGCAGGTCTAGGTTTTCTGTAGAACATCCAGTGTCTGAATATCATTTCCAGTTACAGTGATGCTAAGTGGATGAAACTTTGATTTGCATACTGAGCCGGTTAGAGCAGACTGTCCATTTAACCACCTGCCAACATGCACGGTTTGGTATTTTTAGTTGGAATGAGAGAACTGAGCAGGAAAACACACATCTGCATTTGATGAGGAATGAACCATGACTTGTTAGTTAGGTGGAGGAATATCAAACATTAAAATTATTATTTTGGTGTATTATCTTGCTACGTATACTTATAAATACAGGAATCTTGATGGAAAACAATAATTGCCCAATTTCCCCACTTATAAAAAGTGGGGAAAACTTTTCTCTTAAAATACTGTTAATACTTAAATACCCTACGGCCCCTTTCACATGGGATGGCACGGCGCCATCCTGTTTGATCAATGTCATCTTAAAGGAGTCTTTAAAACACAAGTTCAAGCCATTTTGCCACAGATGGTGGGCTTCAAAATTTGTTCCAGTGATGTGTGTCGTAGCTTGATCTTTGCACAAACATTTGAGCATCTTCACACGACACATCCTAGTGTAACAGCATGCTCCTGCACATGAGTACAGTTTGGTAGTGAACACAACACCAAAGTAGAGGCATCATATTTTGTGTTTAGTTATTTCTATTATGTAATGGTGACTTCACCTGCAAAAGAAGATAATGACTTTGATGTGGATATTTTAAATCACATTGATTCAAGAACGACCAGTGTTATGGGATAAGTGTGTGGAAGAATACAAATCAAGAATGGGAACAACAAACGCATGGAGAGAGATCTGCACCAGGTTGAACCCTGACTTTGACTTCCTATTTGACAAGGACAAACCCAGTACTCTGAGTAATAATTAAACTGAGTGTAAATATGTTGTACCTAGCCCCATCTGTTAATTTTGCCTACTTAAAATAAAAGATTTTCCTTTGGTTAATAAACAGTCAAGAACACATTGCAAGTAGAAAAAGGAGGCTCAGCATCAGCAGGCATTTCAAAAAGCAGTGGGAAACATCATAGGAGAGGACCTGAATGAGAAATCAATGGAAGAGCATTGGGAAAACATTAAATGTGTTAACCATCTGTTAATTTTGCCTGCTTAAAATAAAAGATTTTCCTTTGGTTAATAGTATAAGCTTGAAAGGAAGTAGCAATGGGTGTTTTGAAAATTGTTAGTGTCCCCAAAAAACAGGATTTGAGATTTGGAGAGTAGTTGTGTAAAAACTTACGTTTAATTTAAAGCAAAAGATAAACATGTTAAAAAAATTAAAAATTGTATATTTTAATAACTACTGGCACTGTGATTTCTATATCATATTATTTTGCCATGGCACTTATCCTTTATTTCTCATGAATTATTTAGTAAACAGTTTCCTAACATCTTCACCAACTTTTTTGCCATGTCCAACAGGGGCCTCTACAGCTCGGCTGATAATGTTTCTGAATCACATTGTGATTTTTCATAATTGTGTCCATAGTAGAGACTGGTAATCTTAGATGTTTCCACATATCAGAGTGAGTTGCATCATGAGAATGCACCATTTTTATTTATGCCTAAATTGAAACTATTCTAGTGGCTGTGAAGGCTTCGATTAGAAGATAACTCAAGGGTTTCCTGGTTTTTTCCATGATGTTTCATCCTGCTGGATGGCAGTTTTGCCGGCATTCCAGATGGTATCTTCAAGTCCGAAGTATAGGAAATTTAACATGGGAAATATACAAGGTGAAGATATAGGAAATTTAATGGGACGCAATCTTCAGATCTCAAGATTGCACCTGGAATGCCAACAAAACTGTCATCCAGCAGGATGAACCAATAGGAAGAAACCCGGAAACCCTCGAGTCATCTGAAAATATTATAACTTGCTTCCATTTCCCATTTCCAAGTAGGATAAAATTTACATTCCAGAGTAATTGAAGATAACATAGACAACACAAGAGAATATTGAGTTATGTACCTCACTGGTTGGCCAGCGCAAGCAGTTATCCAACTTCAAAATATTCTCCACAAACAATTTTATGTATTCGATGCGGTTTTCGTGCGACGAAACATATTTCAATAAGTTTTGTTTTGTAGTAACTTGCAGTAAAACTGTTGATTTAATGCAGCGCTATGATCTGACGAATGATCCTACGTTATCGGCCATCAGTTAAGTTCTTGTCCTTTCGCGGCAAAGAGATCATGGGAGTAAATATTTCCTCTTTCCATCACTAGTGGTGCTGTGTACTGCCCCAGTACGTTCAATTTCTCCCATAAAATGGAACTTATTACTGCTCTATCTTGTGTTTTTGATGTGTATATGTATGAAACAAGGTGAAAAAAGTTTTTATGTAGTCCGGTGGGTATGACTAAATGTCTTTGAAGTGAATTTTATTTTTTTAATCTTTCACATTCTAATCCACATCCAAACCATCATGCAAACCCATGGAAACCCATGCAAACAGGGGGAAACAAAATGACGGTGTATATATGGGGTTCTAATATGTTGGAGGCATTAGAAATTAGATGGGACCTGATAAAAACATTGTAAATCACGGGAAAACATAATTCCAATAATGCAAATACAAGGTTTTACTGTATTTTGATTTAGTTTATTGGTAGGCCTATTTCAGACAATTTGGTTTCTATTCTGGAAAACAATACCAATCTTAGATGAATTAAGGTGAGCTTCTAAACTCTCTGCCTGGCCCTTGACAGGTTTCAACCTGCCAGCCTGGTTCTCTCCCCGTTGATGATTGCCTCGTCAATCGAAAAACTAGTTTTGGAGATATTGTTTTTCCCTACTTTGGCATTTGGATATTCCGGTCTTCGGACATTTTCAATACTAATCTTGACAATATCTGATTCACAAAGATATTTGAACTTCTGAATTTCCACTACGTCTGTGCAATAGCTGATTTTTTTTAAGAAAAACGCCGCCATAAGGGAGTCAGCCAAAGGAAATTGTCGGAATGTGCTTTTTTAAGTATTTTTTTCAGTCATTGTTTCTTACAAGAAACAGCTAAAAACCTCAAAACAATATATTCACTTCGTTTTCTTTTAAATATAAATGTCTATCTCCGTAGCAATATGGAACCTATACCGTGCAGTGACATCAGAAGGCGTTTCAGGTCACGTGACTTTCATCGATTTTCGGGAACATTTTAACCCTTATCCGGGCACCTCAAATCTCTAACGTAACCGGGCAAGCTGGGCCCGTTGGACCCTCCTTGTTTAATTTTTTTGTTGCTTGAGTGGGGTAACCTGCCAGCAGAAATATCATTGGGTTTTATCAGTTAATGCCAATTTATACAAATCACTGTTTTAAAAATAATTTTTAATGGTCATAAATGAAAAATATACTTGTCAATTAGTTACAAAAATTTTTAATCTGAAATAATAATGATTCATTCTTCATAAAAATTATCTCTGGTGAAAATAATTTAAATTCAGAATCAATAAACGTAAGAGATACAATTTATTAATATATACTTGTCATATGAGTCACTTTAACAACATCAAAACTTATTATTAGGGATAAAACCAAAATATCATCAACAAGCCCAGGGTAGGCTACCCATCAAAACGTTTTGCAATTTTTACACACACGTTTTACGACACTATGTTCATTGCACACCGATTGTTCACAATTGTTACATATTTGTTTCTGTTTACGATGTTTAGAATATGGGCATATATAACATCTCTTTTTTTTTGTTATATTAGAACTTGATGAGTGAGCTGGCTCAGAAATTCCTCCATCAAAAATGTCCTTAGCCATAATAATGCTCCTAGACAAACCCAAGTTGGATCGTCTTTCAATGTGGATCTGAACCAGGCTCTCGGATACACTTTGAATAAATAATCTCCTTGAATAATGTTTATCAGCATTCCAATTTGGATGAGTATTCATCCACACCACATATGCTGCTACTCCACTCACATCCAAGCCATTCATGAAGAACGCAAAAGGCCATCGATTTGTGCGCCTTTTACACATGTACGCATGTACCAACTGGTCAAGAGAATCGACTCCACCTTTGGTGCAGTTGTAGTGACTGATAATTTCAGGTTTAGCATTGACGTCCTCCATAATTGTATTAGTATGGTGCATGGTTGATAGAAGAACTACCGACCTTCTCATTTTGGGTACATATGATACTAACGTACTATTTTCGGTGAAACCAAACAATGAAGAACCAACTTCACGATTTTTATTGGCTTGAAAATTGCCTGGAATAAATCGTTTATTTTTTCTTACAGTTCCAACAAGAGTAAGGCCATTACTCAGAAGGCTCTGTGCGAGCTCCATATCAGTGAAATAATTGTCACACGTTACATTTCTGTTCGTGTTTTGGTATGGCTCAGTTAGGTGCTGTACAACTCTTCGACCCAAACCAGGCAATGCTCTTTCCCCTCCCTCTTTTCCCAGATAAGGCATGGAATTTAGAGGGTAAAACGTTTCTGAGTCACAGGCCCACCAAACTTTCATGCCATATTTATCTGGCTTCGAAGGCATGTATTGTTTAAATGGACATTTACCTCTGTAAGGAATGAGCTGCTCATCTACAGTGATATTTGATATTTGATCCTGGCAGGTAAAATTTTTTAAAATTTGAATTTAGCCTTTCCCAGACTTCTCGAATTGGGGCGAATTTATCTTTCTGACGCCGTACTGATCTCGTTGCTTTGTCATCAAAACGGATAAATGCTAGCAAGAATTTGAATCTTTTCAGTCCCATGGTAGCCCTAAATATAGGAGGTCCATACAATTGACTCCAGAGAACATCATAGTTCGTATGGTTTGACCGCAGGTGGCCTGCTGTAAGAAGCAAGCCAAAAAATGCTCTGATTTCAATACAATCACAAGGTTTCCACGTACTTTTTAACTTTTTTGATGAATTTACCCGTTCAGCTTCCATATTTGTGAACTTGACAATGTCTGCCACCAATAAATCATCAACAAAGAGTGAAAAAGCGTCTATCGGGCTCACTAAAATTTTCCCTGGTGGTAAGACTACTTTGTGTGTTTGGCCCTTTATTATGTTGTGAGCTCTAGCTCGCCCCACTGGAAATGGCTGAGAATTCCATACAGTGCCATCCTTACCGAGAAATGAAACCGGTCTTTCAGATTCTGCCGTGGCTTCAGTGTCCGAGAAATTTTCAGAATCATAATCACTCACTTCAGATGCAGCACTTTCATTGTCATCTTCATTGGAACTCTCCTCTTCGATTGGCTGGTAATCCAAATCATCGTCACTCGTTTCTCCCACGTTCAGCAGTTTTTGTATTTCATCTTGAGATAAGATGAGCTTTTGTCTAGCCATGATCTAAGAAATAAAAAAAATATTTTAGTTCATAGGACTTCTCTAAAACTACGAATTAATTCCTTAGTACTTTCGACCATTGGAACTTACCTGTGCATACGATGTCTTCAGGTTCGTGAAGGAAACTTGTAAATATCTGCAGTCACTCCGATGGCCGTGTTACTTATACGCAATGAGAATAACACATTGAGGCGGTAGTTCCGTATAGAAACCAATTTTTTTCGGAATCAGTTAT
Source organism: Platycnemis pennipes (assembly GCA_933228895.1). Taxonomy (NCBI): domain Eukaryota; kingdom Metazoa; phylum Arthropoda; class Insecta; order Odonata; family Platycnemididae; genus Platycnemis; species Platycnemis pennipes. The sequence continues at coordinate 97,737,340 of OW121852.1, forward strand.
GTGCAACAGCTTATATGCCTTCACGTATGTTACTTAGTAACACTTTGTCAGCACTCTACTTTGTTGTCATGTATGCCATAGTTAATATGGGGAAGGAGGATGGAGGGGAGGGATGTAGAGGTGATAGGGGGTGGTAAAATGGGCAGGGGGGTGCAGGAGAACGAGAAAACAGGGAAGGATGGACAGTCATCAGTGCGTTAGGGTTGGAAAATACCGATGGAGGATTTTTAGGTGGGTGATAAAGAACAGGAACGTTCAAATTCAAAGCGTCATTATCTGCATGCTTTCTGGATGGCAGGAGATATGCTCTCCTTGATTCCTTATGTCCTTGGGTGGACGCTGCAAAGAAATTCCGAGGGTCAATGAGTTTTTAGGAAACACATAGCTCGTTTTCAGTGACCATTCTCTACGGGTTTCTTGGTGACTCAACCCGACTGAGGGAAAAGTTCTCTTAGCATATGCCCTTCGGCGACCACCGCGGGACATTAGAAATAGGCGAAAGTATGAAAAACCGTCCCCACCCTTCGTTTATGAATGCAGATAATGATGTTTGTTCCGTATTGTTCATTCCTCACCCACCTCACTCTACTTCACCAGGATTTTCCAACCCTAATGCATCGGTGACTGTCTAGTGTCCACCCTTCTCTGTATTCCCTTTTCACCTTCCCCTGGTATCTGCCCCCATCTTACCACCCATATTACCTAGAATGAATTTCTGCGTACAGAATCTAGTTATTTAATTTACACTTATTATATTTTCCAGCCTTGATAGCTAAAATAAACGGCTTGATTGAAGCTCACACAAACTGCATGTATGTGCACGTCAGCATCCAAGTGCAGCAGTGCAGTGTTGCATGCTGGTGAACACTCACCTCCTGCCATACACAATTTCGTTAGCTCACAAGGGGTTATGTAGATGTATATTTGAATAGTCCAAAATAATACATGTAAAATGACAATATTTTACTATTTATTATTTACTACTTATTTACCTTATAATGATGTGCAACTGATCGCGTATGTGAAGGGTCCATCGGACCCACTTGCCCGGTTACGGAAGGAAAAGTTAAAATTTACCATAAACAATGAAGCAATATTTAAAAAAAAATTTTTTTTTAATTTTTCTTATGCTATTTGTTCACATGAACAAAGTCATAGAAGTTCACAGCGGAGGAATAGTTTGTTCTCATGTTATAACCTGAAATAAAGGCAATAGGGCCCGTTGGACCCATCTTGCCCGGATAAGGGTTAATATCATTTAATAATCTTTATGGTGGGCGTAGAAAAATTTGGCATATATATTTAAATTGGTGAGAAAATGTCGCATCAAGTACATAAGTAATCTTTGAGAAACAAATTTCATGCATATTCCCCATGTTTAAATTTATTTTCTTCAGTAAATAGAAAGATCATGACTCTGTTCTTGCTTTAGTCAATGTAGTAGACCAGTTGGAAAAGCGTGCGTCTACAGACCAGAAGGTCCTGGTTTCAGATCTGGGTGAGGCCTCTTTGAAGGCCTTCTCTTTAATATTTGCTGTGTGACTTAATTGGTGCCAAAAACTTTGCAGAAATTGGCAGGAGGACCAGGAAAAAGATGTGGACCACCACTCTGAATGTGTAAATTTTTCACAATTCAGGCTTAGTAAATGAATGGAGCAGCCTCTTCACCTCTAGAACCAACCTTCTGGTTCATCGCTGATTGAGACTTTTTACTTCCCTTTCTTGTGTACTCTGCTCCACTTGTTTTCCACCTCCTGCCAGTTGTCTGATGTTCATAATGACTCACTTCCTCAATAAGTGCACCTTTATCAGGTTGTTGACCAAATTTTTTATAATGTCCATCACTTAATTTAGTGCTCTTACTGGTTTTTGTTTATTAAGGTTTTTTCCTCATTGATTCATTTTGAGGACTACAGTTTCGCTGGCATTCCAGCTTGTGTCTTCAGGTCCAAAGTTAGTTGCATTGACCATTATATGTATACTACTTAGGGCATGCTGATTGGCTGGAAGATCGTTGGACTTGATTGTTGGAGTAGCCATTTGAACGTTGCTGAGAGAGGATAGCTATCTTCTCTGTTAAAGTTTTTTTTCTTAGCTATATCGATTACTTCTCATATCAGTCGAGGGAAATACATATTTATTTTCTCTAGCGATGGTGTTGCCTATTTGAAAGTTCATTTATAAAAAAGAGCTTCATTTCTTTTTTTTCAACAGTACATTTGTCTGAAAAAACCCCAATTGCCTAGTAGTTATGGTACTAAATAATCCATTTTACCCTCGTTCAGTAGTGATATTGTGCATCTGACCATAATAGATATTAAAGTTAAAATTCAGCACCAAAACTGCAAGTATGACAAGAAAAGTTTTATGAGTTGCCAATAATGTGTGCCATCATCATTCATAGAGCTAATGAAAAATTGTGAGTAAAATTCCTAAATTTCAGTGAATAAAATCGAGGATTTCAGTCTAAAAATGAGGTGAATGAATGAAATTCAGTGTAAACATTTATGCAAAAAATTTTGAATGAATGTTATAACTTCTAGATAAAGTGATTTATACAAAGCTTTGACAAAAGAAAGTAGTGTAAACATTGCAATGAAATGGTGTGGTATTGCATAATGCGATACTAAAAAAGCTATTGCAAAAATCTTGGAGTATTTTTCCTGGAGATGCCCAAGGACGAGGAACATTTTTTGCATTGAGTGTTTACAATTCGTCCTGAAGCAAAGAGATTAAAATTTCTTCCAACATTGGCTATTAACTGTGCGCTCATGACACTTTTCAGCTATTGACTTCCAAACCATAATTTCTGTTAGATGTTTCTTAAAAAGATAGCAGTACCATCCATCATTTGTTTCTCTTAGAATTTAAAGATGCTCATGGAGGAGCATGGTTACCATTTTTCACAGTGGTAAAATATAAATGCCTTTGCAAGTTTCTGGTGGCTTAGAAATCTGAAGATTTCCTTACTGGTTATCATTTACATTTCCAAATAGAGTACTTCTACTTCCACGTAGCTCACACTCAATAACAATTTTAACTGATATCTCAAAGAATAAATACAGGAAAAGGTGGATAAAATTACCTACCCAGCTTTACCATTGTGGATTTAGAGAAAGCTTTTGACAACGTGGTTTAGAATGTAATACTTGGCTTTCTGAAAGTAATTGGAGTGTCCTACAATGACCGAAGAATTATCCACAGTCTGTATAAAAACTAGATTTGAGCCGATACTGATAGCGAGTATCGGGTATCGGCCATTTTCCCAATATTTTGATACTTTCAAGAATTTGTTTTTTTCGGATACATTTACTCGAAAGTATTCGTTCGGTGAAATTCATCTAAAAACATATTATTTTGAAATTCCGCCTTCTTCAACTGACATACCAACGTGTCGCGTATTTGTTTACTTGGCTGCAATCTTTGTTACAGTAAAAGTGAGACAAGTACATAGAATTGACTATGGGAAAGCCTGATGCGAAAAGCTCAACCTCCTCAGAAAAGAAGATGAAAATCCACATGAGAAGAAAGTTTGCTGAAATAGTGGCAAAAATTAAAGTACTGCCGTCAACTCAAGTTCTTTCTGCTCAACACATATGTTGTTCCGTGTTTCCGCCTGCGTTCCGAACTTGATTTCAAAAAATATGAAATGCAAATAAAGTATTGTGTCAAAGTCTAGTGTTATGATATCAATGAATTCGCATCAGAAAATTTTTAATTAAGGCGAAGGTGCTCGTGTGCCTCCAATGTTCCATAATTACAGAAAAACCCCGGTTCTGCAAATTGACTGGAAAAACTTAAACGGATATAAGTAAATATTTGAAACTTATCGGACGTCATGGCAAAAGTACGGTTCATATTCTTTCAAAATTTCCTTTCATTTGTGCATTTCATATTGTTGTGACAATCTCCAAAGTGATGCTGGCCTCTGCGACTCTATGAAATGTGCCATTTTTCATCCTCACTGCAAAAAACATGCCTCAAAAGTAATTATTAAAAAAAGTCTGGTACCTGCATTAAACGACGGGATTGATTATCGGCACGCTGATAAGCCCTCTATGAATTTTGCTTCTTCCTTTTTTGGGATATCAAGCCTCAAAGTAGAGTCTACATATACTTTTTGCGTAAATAGTATACACAGAATGTGCTACATATTAGGTCATATAGTCATCATTAATTATTGAGTGCACATCAACACAAGGTATCGTATGTATCTTTTAGGAGGCATAATAGTTGAAAATGAAACTTTGTTACAATAAATCAACGCCAGCAATGAACTAACTTGATGGCACGAGTAAGGGTTCCCTGGGAGTTATGAAACCCGCACATACGTCTTCAACATAACCAGAGAAGGCCTAACCTGTTCAGCATGTTTTCCTCGTTACTATGTTCACAATTTCACGTCCCTACAAAAACTTCTAATGAGAGTCCAATGTGTTTGGGTGAACCTAGAGGTTTAGAGTTTCCAGAGCAAATGTTTTCAGAAACTAGTGCTATGGTCCAGATAGAAGAACCCTCTTAACTGCTGAGCATGTTCAGCAGTCATGTCAGTAATATGTCAATGAGTAATACATTCAAATATGAGCTTCTGAGCATGTTCAGCAGCTCTTACTTCTTTTAAGAATTTTCAGTATTTACAAATGCAAGAGGGCTTAGTGTATAAAATCCAATTCCAGTGATAATTGTAAGAGTAGCAAAATAAAAGAGTTGTCACAATGTCATTTCTCTCAATAATTAGGGGCTCTTTTAAAACACTTTTGTTTCTGAGTTGACTTCACGAGAAGGAAAGCACTTATCAAATTTTTTTTAGAAAAATAAGTAAGGCATTGGCAAATAATACTATCGGTATCGGCCTCTGGTATCGAGGTATCGGTTTGGTATTGGAAAAAGTGGTATCGGTACAAGTCTAATAAAAACCAAGTAGCTGAGATTAAATCTGGACCCAGCTGTGAGTAGGCAAGAATAAGGAAAGGAGTGAGACAAGGCTGTGCACTGTCTCCCATAATTTTTAATGTTTTCATGGACAGAGCCATCAATGAAATCAAAGAGTAGTCTTCTGGAGTGACTATCCATGGAGAAAAAATAAGCATGCTGCGATTTGCTGATGACATAGCACTCATAGTAGAGACAGAGAGGGATCTGAGCAAGATTCTGGTAACCATGGAAAGGAATATGGCCAGATATCAGCTGAAGATAAATAAGAAGAAGACTAAGATATTGGTGTTCAGTAAGAGAGAAGAGGCCAAAACCAGTGTCAAACTAGGAAAAAACTTCATGAGGTGAAAGAGTTCTGTTACCTAGGTAGCTGAGTAACCAACTATGGACGAAGCAAGAAAGAAATAGTAGAATAGCCCTGGCAAAGAGGGCATTCTATCAAAAGAAGAATCTACTTACAGCTGGAAATACAAGCGTAGAAGTAAGGAAACAATTCATCAGATCATACATCTGGAGCATGTTTCTTTACGGCGCTGAGGCATGGAAGATGACAACAGAAGAAAAGAAAGGGTAGAAACATTGGTAATGTGGTGCTACAGAAGAATGATGAAGATTAAATGTATCTACCACGTAAGTAACAAGGAAGTCCTAAGAAGAGTGGGAGAAAAGAGAAGTCTGATGACAACTCTAAAAAGAAGAATCGACAACTTAATCAGCCATATATTGAGACACGATGGCCTGATGAAGACAATCATCGAGGGAAAAGTGAACAGGAAGATTGCTAAAGTCAGGTCTCGTATGAGATAAATGAAACAGGTTGTGGGGGATATAAAAGAGAAGAATTGTGTCACAATGAAAAGGTTGGCTGATAGAAGAATCGAGTGGAAAGCTGCATCAAACCAATTCTAGGATTGTTGACCAATGATGATGACCCAGTTTTACTTAGTCAACAGCTATAGCTATTTTAAACATATTTTCCTTGCTTGTCCCACAAAGCCTTGCAGCTTCCCTCACCTTTTGGCAAGGAATGTAGCATGCTTTCAGTTGGATTCTTCCATTTGTTTAGCTGTCCAGAAGTCAGTTGATTTGTACGATGCCATGAAGAGACCATATACTTCCCTTTGCATTCAGCTGCTTCTGAAATCTCCAAGAAACTTAAAGTGCAGTTGATATCAAAGTTCACTGATTCTTTGAGTACTACAACCATTTAAATCTGACTTCCTCCATCCCAAACAAGGCTGGATTAAGTAAAATTGGGCAAAAAAGAAAAACGGTCGCTAATGGAATAGTACCTAATCCCTTATGAATGAAATTATTTCATGTCTCCCTATTTTTCCTATAATTATATTCCTTGCCATTCACCAATTATTGCAATACTTAGCAAATCATTATTTGAATCTGTGAAATTTGTTAACATATGTTAAAGCATCAACTGTAAACAAATTGTTTATCCCACATGAATGCTAGAGACACCTGGTGTCTAGCTACTAAGACTAATTACTAAGCCTTGCCTATCTACAACTTTTCCTTTGTTCAGTTTTCATACAAAATTTTTTTATATCCACAAATGGAAGTGTCCTTGGACACTTGCATTTTTTTGGACATGCATATTTTTGGTGGAATAATAATAGTAAATTTTAAATACAAAATCTATTTAATTCTTATTGACCTGTACCTTTGCTCTTATTGTAGGTCATTGTACAAGAAGGTGGGCGACAATTGGGATATGCATTGGATGAGGGACTTGTTGAGTTTGGAACAGCCCTGGAGGATGGTGATGTAAATCGTGCACTGGCCTATCTTGAAGGTTTGGATGGGATTGGTGGAGGAACAGCGAGTGAAGCTGAGGCTATGTGGAGGGCATTGGCATCATTAGCTCTAGAAGCCAAGCAGCTTCATGTGGCTCGACGATGCTATGCTGCCATTGGAGACGTTGCTGCAGAACATTACATGAGGGAGACAGAAGCTATTGAAGAGGAATTCGCCAGAGAGAATGGTTAGTACTTTGTGGGTTCTCTAGGAAGCAAAAGACCTCTTGTTTTCGTGATTCTCCTCTCTCCTGCATCCCCTCTCTCTCTTTTTCCTTCTTCTGCTTACGACACCTGTACCAACCCACTTTCTCTTTTTATACTTCCTAAGGAGTATGTTTTCCACTTAGAGGTGTTCTGTTTTTTGACCAAAAATAGAAAAGAGTATGGGAGGTGTTTGTTGCTCACTTCCTTAGGGTATCTCTTAAGCTCCTGTAGAAGTTCACTGTACTAAAAGTGACTTTTCCCTATGTCTCTATCACTACACATACTATGTTACAAATCAGCCATAATCATGCACACTACTCAACCACCTAGGAAATTAAAAGGTAGCTCTGAACACCAAGGTGCTTTTTTTAGCAAATACAAGGATTTCAAACTAGTTGCAAAGACGTTAGTGGAGTTATCTGTAGATACAGTAGAAACTCTATATTATGAAGTCAATGGGACCAGAAAAATTGACATTTTGTAGTATCAAATATCATATGAACGAGTATCCTTGACCAATATCACAATGAAGCTATTTTTTGTTTCCTGGAATATATGCACTCCTGTAACGTACTTGCATGATTTACGATGCTATAATTCATGAATGTATGTATAAATATGTATTCATGTCAACACGGTTCATTAAGTTAAACACAGCTAATTCGTTCCTTTCTTCCAACAAGTCCGAGGTAATCAAGCGTCTTTGCAAAATTTTTATGCGGCTAGGACTAGGCCTAAGAAGCTTCATTAGCACATTTTTTTATATTACTTTTATCTCTACTGAAAAACTCATTACGTATGCGTGGGCAATGTATTCACATTTTTAAGCTAGTATTGATGTATGCATACACTGTGGAAGTGCACGATTTGCGGGATCATTTGCAACTAGATGCTGCTCCGGATATAGAATTTAGAGGAATAAATTGCCGCTAAAAGAAAATTATTTTATATGCTGTGCATTAGGCATTATAGGTTAGATCTAAATTAAGCTAAAACGGTGAAAAGATTCTCTCATGGATGCTATGTCAATCGTGTATTTTGTACAAACAATGATATGCCTGTTAATTTTGAGAAATGACAGCCATAACCATCTTTGTGTGGTTATTTCCGAGACAAAGGCTCTGAAAGAAGAACTTAAAAAGGAGTTTATCTTTATGTTTACCTCCTTCCAAAGGTAGATCATACAAACCACGAACTTCAACCATGGAGGCTTGATAATTTCCTTTACCCTTCTTCAGCTACTAACGATGGTAACATAAATCCATAATTTACATTTTTCACTATACTCTGCGAAAGCTTCTGTTGCGGCTCTATCCCATCTCTCCTCTCACCCCCACCTCTGACCAGGCAAGGCACCATCTGTTACTACTCCATGTACCGGAGCTCCAGATTTTTCAAGCAAAATTATGGCCTTAAGTATAATCTGAGCCAGAGTTGTTCCCTTTGTGGGACCTCTGGATGCACACACTACCACAGGCTGTGTGTATGTATCAGCCAATGGTTGGAACATCAATACAAGAGCATGATTTGCCTTATCCTTCAAAGTTGTTCCCTGGATTCCATTGGCTCCCATGTCTATCAACCACATATATCTAAGTTTTTGAGAACGTACAACAACACTTTCCCGTGTGCACATTTCATCAAGTAGAAGCAAGCCATAGTGTTGACGTTTAGATGTTCTTGCAAGATGAATAGAAAATAATTTAAAAGATTGCGGATCGAATCCACATTTAGTATCTATCTATGATAAATACCTGCAAATGATAAAAACATTTAGCCATATTTAAAATGGGATATTAAACATTAAATGAAGGCATTAACTTCACGATAACATTGCACGAAAATTTATAAGAAAATTTACCTTCTAAGAGTTCTCACGCATGGAAGAGGTAGAATGTTATTCCTCCTCATAAAGTTTTATCCCACTCAGAGACCGTAAATGCATTAGCATGCAAAACAGTACCGAGTTCTCTGAATACCTGCGACCTTTGCTATTTCTCAATCAGGAATGAGTGAGTATTTCTTCCAAAGCTGTTCATTGATTTTTTCGTAGTTTTGCCTCTGCCACTGGGCAAATTCTTCTTTTAGCTGCTTTTTTGCCCATGCTCTTTTCTTGATGGCTGCCCTATAATGTTTCCTGAGTATCCCCAGTTTTATTTTTTGGCATGACCGCAGTTCAGTTGGATTCTGGTTATGATTTTCTTCTCTTTAAACTGAGCATCGTCCTTTTCATACTTTGAACTGCACAGGAGCAATACTCTCACATTCCAGCACTGTCTACCAATAGAGGTCATTGATTATGTTGTAGACTATCTGAGGGGTCTAAATATATGCTTTTTGAGTCTGTTGGCTGCATATTCACGGGAATAATGCAACCCTTGCATACGTGCAACTTGTTAATCAGTTCCAGTACTTTCATGATTTCTGAAGCCTCATTTATAGTTTCATGTCTCCAATCAAAAGCCTCCAACTTCACTGGTCAATTTGTAGCGTACTCGTCTGCATGGAGTGGCGGGGAGCGACCGAGATCCTGGATCCCGTACCCGCGAGTCTCTTATTGATGGAGTCGGCGAGCGGAGGCGGCAGGAACTACCAGGGAAATAAGAAAGAAAGAAAACCCCAAAGAAAGGTTGACTCGGGTTTATTTATTTTTCCTTGGTGAAGAGGGTTACAGGGGAGAAAGGCGAGCCTTCTCCCACAAAATGGAACGGCGGCGTGCGCACGTAGTTGTCCTTTTCGGCGCGTATCTGGGCGGCCGAAGCTGGGACGGCAGTGGCATCTGGAGGGGCCTGAGCTTCGGTTCCGCTGCGGCGATCGGGCGCTGGCGTTCAATCCGGCGGCGGTCAGGTGAGGTGGCTCGTCCAGGATCGGCCGTGGACGTGGATAGCGGTCAGGAGATACGCCGGCACAAGCTCGAAGGCGGAGCCCGGACTATGGCGTGCGACGTACCCTGGGTGGTGGAGGAGGAAGCTCGAAGGCAGGGCCCGAACTATGGTTCTTCCACCGGTGGACTCCGCCAGTGGAGAGAGGGGAGCTCAAAGGCAGTGCCCGAACTGTGTTCCCTCCTCTGGCGAACTCTGATTTTCCCTGGCCGAGACCCTGGCTTATATTCCGTCAGGAGATGGGGGTGTGGCCAGGGTCGGGCCAATCAGGGTGCGTTGACGGAGCGCGGGGAGGGGAGCGCGCACGGGGGAGAGGAAAAAGTGAAAGGCACCTCGGTGTGTCCTCGGAGGCGGGGGAAGGGGGTTGGGGAAAACCCGTGATGTTTCATGGTGTGCGTGAGAGCGCCTCTTCCACGTGGCCTTGTTGCTAGGCCAGGGCGTGGTTCACGCGGAAGCCGCAAGGGGGCAGCGGACGCGGGGCGTTCCGAACTGGCGCGCATTTCGGACCACCATGGGGGCGCATCAAATTTAAAACCATGCAGCTAATTTTTGAAAGTTCGTCCAAGTTAATTTGCTTATACAACAAAGGAAAACATTGATTTCCCTTTTTTATACTTTTGAAATGAACAAATGTTATTAATTTACCTGATTCTCCACAACTAATAGTAGGTATGTTAATCTCCTCCAAGTTGGGGGGCAGGAAATACAATCTTCTTGGGAAAATATGCTGTCAAATGTATCTTTAAAGTCCACAGTGGTAATTTCAGCAGAGCACTCAACATCTCCTTGCACAATGGAATGACTCTTTGTTTCCAGATCATGATGCACTTTCTTTTGGGCGGAAGTAGGTTATCATTTGGTGGATTTCTTTTTTTGGGTGATGGCTGGCTTAAGTATTTTGGATAGCCAGGGAACAGTCTCGGTATCACCCCCTCTTCCAGTTTTGGCTTCTTATACGAGGTCTGTTAGAATATCCGACCTTTGGCCAGGAAAAAAAAACTGGCATACCTGGAGCAGTGGAAACCTAATCACCCTCAAAGTAGTCTCCTTGGGACTCCACACACTTCTCCCATCGGTGCTGCCATTGTTGGAAGCATTCCGAGAAAGCCTCTTTGGAGTGAAGTTTAGCTCGGCTGTCGTTGTAGCCATAATGCCCTCTCTTGTCTGCAATCGCGTTCCTTTCAATGGCCTCTTGAGTTTGGAGAACAGCCGGAAGTTGCAGGGGGCCATATCAGGAGAGTAAGGAGCCTGTTGAACCACAGGAGTCTGGTTTTTCGCCAAAAAAGTCTGAATCAAGTGCGAGGAATGTGCTGGTGCATTGTAGTGATGGAGGCACCAATTTCCTGTTGACCACAACTCCGGTCTCTTGCACCACACAGCATCACGTAGGTGGCGGATGACATCTCTGTAGTACTCTTTGGTGATTGTTTGACTCTGTGGTGTGTACTTGTGGTGTTCCACATCGTGGGAGTCAAAGAAAGCAGTCAGCATCTCTTTTACGTTGCTGCGCACTTGGCTTCTTTGGTCTTGGTGACGTGGAATGCTTGCACTGTGACGACTGGGATTTGGTTTCCAGGTCATACCTGTACACCCAGGACTCGTCACCAGTGATTATGGTGTTCATAAAGTCGGGGTCACTGTTTGTGGAGTTCAGTATGTCCTGTGAAACTTCAACAGGAAGTTGCTTTTGCTCCACCATCAGCAGCTTCAGCACGAATTTTGCTGCCACTCTCTTCATGGCCAAATCTTCGGTCACAGTGGAATGTACTGAAAAAGTGCTGATGCCCACCTCTTCTACAATTTCTCGGATAGTCACATTAGGGTCCCACATCACCACAGTGTTCACTTTGGCATTGACCTGGTCATTTTGGCATGTTGATGGCCGACCGGTGCATGGCTCACTATCCACCGATGTGCGGCCGTCTTTAAACCAGTTGTAACACTCCTTAATCTGTGTGATGCCAGTAGAATCGTCACCGAAAGTCATCTGAATCTTCCGAATGGTTTCCACCTGGCTGTTGCCTGGTTTCTGGCAGAATTTTTTGAAGTAGCGCTGCTCCAGTCATTCATTCATTTTACTTGCAATGAAAAACCGACAAGAGCACCATGCACTACCTCACTCAAATGCTGCTTGCTAGCAATAGACACTATCAAAAGGTGGGAAAAAATTCACGCATGCGCACGAAGGTTCAAGGTCGGCTCATGCAACCCCGCTTGATACAAATCCATCTGGTTTTTGGAAAAAAAATAAGGTCGGATACTTTTCTAACAGACCTCGTATATAGATGGATGTGGGTTACAAGTTAGTTCATAAATTATATTTTTAGAGGTAAAAGTACTATGGGAGGGAATTGGGTACTTCAGGGTGTTTTAGGGCTGGAGAATTGGAAGTTGTAAATTAGTTGACAATATTTGTAGCAAGGGTGATTGTAAGGGAGAGTGCCAGGAGATTAGGGCATAGAGTAAAAAGAATCAAGTGTACACTGTAGAAAAGTATCTTTAGGGTGGGAGGTTGAAGGTAGATTATGAGGTGGATTTGGAATTTTTTTGTTTTGTTATTTCTAAGTATCGGATTGCGCTCTGACTAGAATGATTTTAAATTGCAAATGCTTTGGATTCACATTCAATGCATCTGTAGAGACTTTTCTTATTTTTGCCTCAAGATGCTCTCCCCAGTTGAGTTAGTAGTCCAAAATAATTCCAAGATTAATAACTGAGGATTACTGTGCAAAGAGGAGAGTCTGGAGCATTCTCTATTGCTTTTTATTGGTTAACTCTTTGAGATTGGTCTTGCATCACTGTCAGCCCAGTGTTGGCACACATAGTGTGCCAACACAGTGCTTCTCATTGCCTTGTCCAGGAAAAGGTGTGTTCAACCTGAAGGTTGATCTTTGATAGTTGAAGTTAGAGCTCACCCTGTACTAAATCATCGGCGTGTGAAATTCACGCAGTCAGGGTAGGGGGGGAAATTCCTTTCCCTGGGCCACCTGCAATTTCCTATGAAGTTTTGACACGCAGAAAATTGAATCGAGAGGATTTTAGGTCGGGGTGTCCAGAAAGGCTCTTGCCCAGGATTTTAACCTGAGACCCTCTAGTCAGTAGCTCACTGCTCTACCAACTAGGCCACCATGACCCCCTCCTTGTTCAGGCCAGAGTGAAAAATTATTTTTATCAGGAAAAGCTGCAAATCCTTCTCATCTGGAACAAGCACAGGAAAATTCCTTCCCTCTGCAGCAGATTTATAGGAACTGAAACTCACAATTGCTCTTCTGGTAGCATGTGCTTAATGATGCTGGAGGGCAATCTCCATTCTATACTAGCAGGTTGAGTGGGAGTCCTTCTGGATGCATATCTTCTTACTCCACAATGTCTGGAAAGAAAGTCTCCTGCATTTACTTTTGTGCTTCATTATCAGAAGATATCAAGTGTCCTGAAGGAAGCAACGACCTTACATCTGCTTCTGGGGCTTGTGATAAAATGTTAGAATGCTTGATAAAATGTTTAAAAAATAGCAAATTTTGGAACTGATTGTTTCCATGGAAGTATATACTTCCAAAAATCCTAAGAACAGTGCTGAATTGCTGCTTTGCACCTCCATTTGTCTGCTTTGAAGTCATCCCACTTGAGGTATTTTTGCTTTGTTAACTACTTCACTGGAGTGCATTATAATTGTCAATGATATATACCAACCTAAGCTAACCCACCTGAGCCAACCTAAGGCCAGGGGGCCTTAGTTTGGCTCTGATTGGCTGAGAGGGCTGTTGGGGCCTCCGACAAGAAAACTCTCCTCCAGATGTTGCCAAGCATGAATCTGTCCTCTTGGTTGTAGTTCTCTGGGGGTTTCACAATTTCAGTCACCCTCTGGATCAGCCTAGGCTAGTATTGATTTTCATTGTGAATTACTTTTACTTTCTTAAACTCCACTTTGTGGCTTGGTTCTGACCATGCATCTTCCAAGACAGAATTTATGACATTGATGATTCCAACCCATCAACATTTCTGACCTGAAGATGCCAGCAGGTGGCTGAAGAAACTGTTGTTGCCCAAAGACAAACCTTGTCACCCAGAGACAAACCAATGCAGAGGAATGCCCAGAAGCCCTTATCATCTCGCTACAGACTGTTGCAATAGAATGAAATGGACCTTTTTATGCATCAAATGTGTGAATACTGATACTCGTGGATGTTGTTACTGAAGTGAGTTTGGTGATTATGAAAACTGGAGTTGACAGAGGAGAGGTGATGATTTTTCTTCAGGTTCACTCCAGTAGTCATTTAATCACTAACTTTTTTTTAACTTTCCTGACCTCAATTCCTATTTCACTATTTCATGGCCCTATCATAATTGATGACATTCTCTTCTCTTTCTCTATGTTGCAGTGATTTAGCTATTCACTTTTTTCATTGATTTTTTTTGGGTGAAAATATTTATCCTTTGGTAATGTACCTTTATATTCTTTTCTAATGTTATAGAAGAGCTGTCTGAGTGTCCAGAAGTTTGGGCAAGAATTGCCATATTTAGGAAGGAGTTTAAGACTGCTGAATTGATATATCTAGAGCAGAACCAAATTGAGAGAGCTTTGAACATGTACAAGAAGCTGAATAGGTGGGAAGAGGGTATGTACATATCTGTTTATAAGTTTGGTGCATGTAATTTATCTTAATTTTTAAAATGGTTACATGAAGGCAGTGAAAATTAATTTTGGTATAAGCTCTTCTCCCAGTCAATTAAAAATTATTATTAGACTTGTACTGATATCAATTTACTGATACTAAACCGATACCTCGATACCAGTGGCCGATATGATAGTGTTATTTGCCGATACCATACATATTTTTCTAAAAAATATTGATAATTGCTTTCCTTCTCGTGAAGTCAACTCAGTAATCAAAAGTGTTTTAAAAGAGCCCCTAATTATTGAGAGAAATGACATTGTGACAACTCTTTTATTTCGCTACTCTTAGGGCCGGTTTCACCAACAACGATCAACGCTTGATCGGCGATCAAGTCTTGATTTGATCAGCGATTTTGTTGATTCCGTTTCACCAACAATAATCAGCTGTGATCGGGGATCAAATCTCTTGTCAAGTTGACCGCAGATTTTGGACGATCAAATCGAGAATCAACTGACATGGCTGATTGCGAAGTGTCTTCAGGCGAATGCGTAGAAATAATTATTGATTATTGCCATGTAAGGAACCACAGCAGGCCCCACAGAATATGATGTGTTTGCATGCAGAGGAAGATGATTTCAAATTGTGGTTTAGATTCTCTTAGCCGGCAGTGGAATTTATTTTAGAAAACATTTAAAATGGCATCCGAAACCGAGCAAGATACGCTATGACTTCTATAGATCAATTAGTAATAGTCGCCGATATTTCG
Organism: Platycnemis pennipes; assembly: GCA_933228895.1. Lineage (NCBI taxonomy): Eukaryota > Metazoa > Arthropoda > Insecta > Odonata > Platycnemididae > Platycnemis > Platycnemis pennipes. Next base: position 97,752,554 of record OW121852.1, read on the forward strand.
CAACGTGAGGTCCTCAGGTACAATTCTAAATATTCACCCATTTATGAATCAAGTTAAATTTCCCGCGTCGCTACATGAAATGAATAACTAACGTCGTGTGTTGGTGAATCGTACGCCGTAGGCAGACGTGGTAGTGTGTTGTTGTTCTTTCTTTTAATTATATTACGAATTTTAACCATTGTTATGCTTTATATGATATGTTGTCGTTGAATATATATATGATTTTACATTCTGAAGATAAAATTGAAGGTTCTGCTTTCTCCAGTCAGGAAAACAAGATGTATTGCGTTATTGTTTACATGTTTCTGTTCACGGTGATACCATATTCGATGTTGTGTTCACATATACGGTATTATTTTCATTAATTCTAAAAGAAATAGCCATGTTGCGTGATATAAGCTGTATGTAATGTGTTTAATATATGTTATTTTCTATTTATTTTTACTGCCCTTTATTCGTTGTCCATTAGTTCGTGACCTTGTAGTGATGGGACTGTTTTAGATTGATTGTGTTTGTTCCTGTTCTTCAAATGAATCATATTAATGTAGTTTATCAGTGCGAAAATATTTTAAGTTAATTAGCTAGCGTGAATGAACTTAATAAACTAAATCCAGTTTAGTTGTGGTGAATTCCACTTTGTCAGGCCTATTCCTTTCGGGATGGATATCTAAAATCATGAGATAATATAGTTACTTACAGGTAATATGTAGGGAAATACTTCAATTAAAATGTGCCAAATATTTATTATCTACAATTGAAAGTGTACTTGTTGAGTAAGAATCTTGTTTTCATGTACTACTGCACTTGAAAGTTAGCTCAGATAAATGTAAGCCAATATTTTTAAACAAATATCTTTTTATATCTTCTAGTTGAAATTAAAATAAGATGTCACCCAATGAAGATTGGTAGCTAATATACTTTACTTCAATCTTGATGTATATTATATCATTATTGTGTTTTCATAACATGATATTGTGGAGGCTTTTTGAATTGTACTTTCTTTAATGGTGGCTCAGACATAGATAGTGCATACATGCAATATGGTTATGACTCATAAAACAACTGGATGAAATTATCTGTTTAGCTAGTATTTTGACCTTTCATTATTTGTTGTGTAGATTTTTATGTGATAGTTTCATCATATGCTAGAAGTATCTTATATTTCAGTCAACCTTTATTAGATAATGTAATTATTAACACTGTTTAACAATAAATAGTTTCAATAACCTTGTTGAGAAATACTTGTATCAACATATTTATAAGTAATATCAATCTGAAGGTTCGTTATGCTATTACCTACTTTTAAGTATCAAAACCAGGAACTGTTGTCCAACATAGGAGTAGCTGATAAGCCTGTCATTGAAACATATTTTATCCTAGTAGTGTAACAATTCAATAACCAGCTCTTTAATAGAGATATGAGTGAATTTGAAATTAATTTCAAGATAATTGTTAATGCAGACCACAATTGGGGAACTCCACCATGTCTCTAAATCTGGTGTTTGTAGGATTTGAAGCCTTGAGCTCTTGGGAGATTTGTGAAGCACTCAAATTGCAGTCATCTCATCATGGACTGAAAATTATGAGATAAACCGTGACCGAATGCCTTATTTTTCTATTACTGCTCAAGCTCTCTGTACCCCCAGCCTTAGAACAACCAATTTAGTGGCAAGGTGGCTAGGCTTTGTGCACAGGCAGTACTTACCATAGTTAACAATTTCAATTTATGGGCAAAATTCAAAGTAGAAGAAACCATGAATGGATTTTTGTTAGGTTTTGCAGGGTATCCCTGCTGATCATAGGTATCTACTCATGCCCATTGTAAACCATACCACCAGAAGTGGTACAATCATACTCATATTAAAACAATGAATCCCATTGCTTCAGTGTCATATGAGGGGGTTTCCTAGTCTATCTATGGAACTTCTAGTCAATATAGATAGGGCTCTTACTATCATTGTAGCCAGAGGGGTTCTACATTATGTGGCTATAATGTTCACGGGTGAAGGTGGTCCTATGTATTAGAATATTCAATTCCGACCATTTGATAATGTGGAAACTAACATTGGAAAATATACAGTAGTAGCACTGGAAAGTCTATTTGGGCTGTGAGATTTAATGCCTTATTCACAATAGAATGAAAAATATTAAAAAATAAACTTTAATGTTGCAATAACTTATGAATATGTATTATGTATACTCATTCATCATTATCTTCACCTGTTCATTGTTCATACACATATATAACTGTTGAGAAAGGTGATTCAGAACTGGAAAAAAAAAAATAAATATGAACTGAATATAATAAAAATCTGAATCCTTTATTTAGTCTCTTTAAAAGATTTTAAGACTTGGATTTTTAAATGTGTTGATCAGTCACTTTTTCAAGTTGTCTGAAGTTAGATGCTTTTGTTGTAGGCCATTTGGGAAACTTCTCTACTTTCCATTTCCTTTGTGGTATGAAGATACATGATGTGAGAGGAAGTGGATGAATAGATGCAACTGAGGTTGTCGTGATTTATGATTACTATTGTGTTTTGGTAATAAGTGTAATATTGGGTTGAGTTGAGGAATGATTATTTTGGCATCTAGTTGGGCATCTTCTTATTCTATGATTTTTTCTGGAATCTAAAGTTATATGAAGTAGTAGGAGCTGAGATGGGTGTGTCAAGAGTGTTGTCAAGTGATTGGTGAAGTACATTCAGAATTAATTAATTGATTCTTAAGAATGATATTTATCATCTCTTTGTTTTTATTGAATCTGAATACTGTTCTTAAAATTTTACATGCCTGTGTTTGCACAAAAAAAGTTTTAAATGCATAGCTTAGGTATGGTGCATGTCATGTAAAATTAATAAAATGTCATAATGTCTCAAATAGAGAAAATTACCTCAAAAATAGTTTCCCTGTTGTTGCTAGCTGAAATAAAGTGATGTAATAACGAAATGCATCTACAAATGGAATGTGCATAAAAGCATGACTAAAAACAGAGCATACCTTTGCAATTGCTCTATATTGCATATTGTCTTTTGAGTTGCTCAGTGGATGAAAGTGATCCTTGCAGATTTCAATGATGCAATGCCCTACATCATTCATTTTTGGGGAATGTGACTTCCAATAATATTGTATAATGACACCGATGGTGCGGAGGCATTGGCGATAAATGAAATAAATCGGTTGAAAATCGTATCTAAGATTGTTTAAAATTCGAAGCAGTAATACCACAAGCCGTGTCATTCGCGGCATTCGTCTTAGGACTTTGCTTCATATTTTCGTAGCAGGTTTTAAGCTGTTGTTCCAGCCTTACAACGTTCATTTCTTGGGTAATAAAAGGCAATGCTATATCATCCCACGCCTCTTAACTTTTGCTTTATCGTAAATTTCGTCAGGTTTTTTGTTTGTTTATATTCCTTGCCGAGATTTTTGTCTTTCCGCAACATTTTCCGATCGATTTTCAGCCATATTTTAAATACTCCGGGAGAATGTCTTTTAATAAGCGTACGCGTATCACGTGATAGCTACAGCCAATAGAACAGCTCATTTTATTTCTATGATACATTTACGTTCCAAGATTACCCATCATATGATCGGCAATGATCTGCGATCAAGTGTTGGTGAAACAGGAGAGGGATTTGATCGTCAATCAACAATTGATTGACGGTCACTTGATCGACGATCAGGTGTTGGTGAAACAGGAGAGGGATTTGATCGTCAATCAACAATTGATTGACGGTCACTTGATCGACGATCAGCAAATGGTTGGTGAAACCGGGCCTTACAATTATCACTGGAAGTGGATTTTATACACTAAGCCCTCTTGCATTTGTAAATACTGAAAATTCTTAAAAGAAGTAAGAGCTGCTGAACATGCTCAGAAGCTCATATTTGAATGTATTGCTCATTGACATATTATTGACATGACTGCTGAACATGCTCAGCAGTTAAGAGGGTTCTTCTATCTGTACCATAGCACTAGTTTCTGATAGCATTTGCTCAGGAAACTCTAAACCTGCAGGTCCACCCAAATACAGAGGACTCTCGTTATCATGTTTTTGTAGGGATCTGAAATCCTGAACACGGTAACGAGGAAAACTTGCTGAACAGGTTAGGCCTTCTCTGGTTATGTTGAAAACGGATGGGCGGTTTGCGTAACTCCCAGGGGACCATTACTCGTTCCATCAAGTTAGTCCATTGCTGGCGTTGATTTATTGTAACAAAGTTTCATTTTCAACTATTATGCCTCCTAAAAGATATGTACGATACCTTGCATTGATATGCACTCAATAATTAATGATGACTATATGACCTAATAGCACGTTTTGTGTATACTATTTACGCAAAAAGTATATGTAGACTCGACTTTGAGGCTTGATATCCCAAAAAAGGAAGAAGCGAAATTCATAGAGAGCCTATCAGCCTGTTGTTAATGCAGGTACTAGACTTTTTTTAATAATTACTTTTGAGGCATGTTTTTGCAGTGAGGATGAAAAATGGCACATTTCTTAGAGTAGTCACTTTGGAGATTGTCAAAACAATATGAAAAGCACAACTGAAAGGAAATTTTGATAGAATTTGAATCCTACTTTTGCCATGACATCCTTAAATTGTCAAATATTTAATTATATTCATTTAAGTTTTTCTAGTCAATTTATGAAACCGGGTTTTTCCCATAAGAATGCAACATTGGAGGCACGCGACAAAACCATCGTCTTCATTTTAAAATTTCTAATGGGAATCCATTAACTTCATAACACTTGACAATGCCACGATATTTGAATTTTATATTTTTTGAAATTGAGTTCGGAACGTAGGCGGAAACGCGGAACAACGTATGTGTTGAGCAGAACGAACTTCAGTTGACAGCAGTCCTTTAATTTTTGCTGCTATTTCAGCAAACTTTCTTCGTATGAGGATTTAATCTACTTTTTGATGGAGGTTGAGCTTTTCGCCTCAGGCCTTCCCATAGTCAATTCTAAGCACTTGTCTCACTTTTACTGTCATGAAGATTACAGCTTACACAACAATAATGCGGAACAATTACATGAAACATTGGTAAGACAGTTGTAGAAGGCGGGATTTCAAAATTATATGTTTTTAGATGATTTTCACCGAACGAATACTTTCGAATAAAAGTATCCAAGAAAAATGATTACTCGAAAGTATCAAAGTATCGGGAAAATGGCCGATACCATATACTTGCTATCGGTATCTGCCCAAGTCTATTTATTATCTTTAACAGCAAGGTGTGCCACATATATTTCAACACTTCTCACTATAAAATCAGTTGAAATTTCTTTTTTATTGACTTCAGCTTTTCACCTGGCCAGTCAGAGAGGTGATCATGAAAATGCAAGTAAGTTGAAGGTGGAGTGGCAGGAATGGTTAAAGGAGCCAGGCAGAGAGGAACAGGCTGCCAAACTGAAGGAAAGAGAAGGGAATTCCACTGCTGCTTTGCGTTTGTACCTATGTGCTGGTCTTCCCAATCATGCAGCAAGGTGATATTATTGGTCCTCCAGTTATTTAATTGTGTTCACAATCCATCAATCAAAAACTATTATTTTGATTCTGGTTTTGTATAGGCTTCTCTACAAATCCCCTGATTTAATGGAGGATGAAGTTATTGTGAAGGATGTAGCTAATGCTTTGGAAAATTCATCATTCATGGAGCAAGCTGGTGAGGTCTGGGAATCATTTGGTGATCACAAAAAGGCTCTTGCTCTGTACCGTAGGGGAAAGGCTTTTCCAAGGGCCATTGAGCTGGCCCGCCAAAAATTTCCCAAGTGTAAGTGGAACCGAATGATGGAATTTTAAGAAAATGTACCTGTGAGTCCAGTTTTCTCATTGCCACTTTAGTCTGAGTAACTCCTAGTCTATTGAAAGTGAATGGACAGTAACATTATAAGTATGAGGATATTTTGTTATAAAAGGACATCAAATTATCTTGTTGGTTCAAAATCATCTCAATTCATTTTTTCTATTTCTGCTTCTATACAGTGGTGGTTACCTTGGAGGAAGAATGGGGAGATCATTTAGTGGAGACTGAGGAGCGTCCAGATGCTGCTCTAGCTCATTTTATTGAAGCTGGTCGCAATATGAAAGCTCTTGAAACAGCTGTAAATGCACGTCAGTGGAAAAAAGCTGCTCAGATCATTCAGGTATGATGATTTATATTTGTTAATTGTTTCACTGTTAATGATAGGTTCTAGGACTGCATTATTTGCCTTCCCTCAGCTGTTTACCATGTATGTCATTTTATCATGCCTTGAAATTAGTCCCTTTTAAACTATTCATATACAGTAAGTTCTCGACTTACGCAGATCCGAGTTATGCGGATCCGGAGTTACGTGGATGCTCAGTTAGGTCGGTGACATGCTTGTGTTTCTCCATGTTTCTGTTGCCATGAAAGATAGGTCGATGCGTAGTTAATTATCTACTCCATGGATGATGCCTGTTGTCCATCACAGCTAAATAGAAAGATAGAACATGTTCTTGCAGCAGACAGACAAACTTGGGTTTCCATTGTGATTAGATCATAAGGATCGTTATTTATCAAGTTCGAGAAAGTTCTCTCATAAAATCATTATAATCATCTTATGTGTTTGTTTTGGATGTGAACCCTCATAATCACCTAGAAACGTAAGAGTGGCGAGAATTCTACAAGTGGTAAAAAGATAAGGCAGTCTATAAAGTTTGGAAACGAAAATGTCAATTATTAAGAGACATGACCAAGGTTAAAAGTTTGTGGAAATTTCACATGCTTATGGGATGAATGAGTCAACAGTGAGAACAATTGCACATGGTAAAAGTCGAATTAAAGAGCACCTTAAAAGTTCTGTTCCAATTCAGTCAACAATAATTATGAAGAAAAGGGGCACAGTTATGGAAGAGATGGAGAAACTATTGTGTTTTTGGATCGAAGACCAGTTTAAACGACGAATGCCATTAAGCCTTAGGCTGATACAGGAAAAATCCTTGAGTCTCTTTAACGATCTGAAACTCAAGCATGGTGAGAGTGGCAGTACAAGTGTAGGATGGTTCAATAGGTTTAAAACACGTGCTAAACTACATAATATTAAAGTCACCGGTGAAGCTGCCAGTGCAGACACAACAGCAGCAGCAGAGTTTCCCAAGTTTTTGGCTGATGTAATCGAAAGCGGGGCTTATTGATCACATCAAATTTTTAAAGATGCCGGATCGGTCATAAATTGCAAAAGAAGAAAAAACCATGCCAGGAATCAAAGTGTCAAAGGAAAGGATGACCATTCTACTAAGAGGGAATGTTGCTGAGGATTGTGTTGAGATGTTGTGCCTGTGAAAGACTCAGGAAGTTTTCAAAGGTTGGTTTTCCCATAACTTTGTGTGCGAGGTAAAAAAATATTGCGAAGAAAATAAAATTCCATTTAAAGTATTGTTATTGCTAGACAATGCCCCAGGTCACCCGCTGTTTCTTAGTGATTACCATGAAAATATCACTTGCCACCAAACACGACTTCTATCTTGCAGCCGATGGATCAAGGGCTCATACAGACTTTAAAAAAATATTATTTACAGAGAACCTTCAGGCAAGCGGTGAAGGCTACAGAAGGCGATGGAGTATCTTTAAAGCACTTTTGGAATGAATATAATGTGTATGAAGCTTTAAAGAACATTGATGCTGCCTGGCATGAAATTACGTCATGCACAATGAATGCTGTTTGGAAGAAGCTCACCCCCCAATTTATTCTTGATTTCAAGGGATTTGAAGAGGAAAATGTAATGGATGAACTTGTGGACATGGGCAGAACTTTAGAATTAAACGTCGAAGAAGATGATTTTGAAGAACTCTTGCAATATGATGCAAAAGAATTGCTCAATGAGGATTTACTGGAACTTGAAAGTCAACGAGAGAAAGCCGAAATTTCCGAAGAAAAACTGGGGCGGAGTCACCGAAAATATTCGAGTTAAAAAAGATAGTGGAATGTTTTCATCTGATTGAGAAAGGATTGGAAGGTTTTGAGGTGCAGGACCCAAACCCTGAATGTTTCAGAAATGTTTCCAAGGCAGTAAATGACGCTCTCTCTTGTTACAAAATTATTTATGATGAGAAAAAAAGGGCTACGACACATACAACAATAGACAAGAAGCTGGTGGCATGCAATCATCCGCAGCTGAATCTGCGTAAATAGAGACGTTTCAGCATTATACCTACATATTTAGTAAGAACTCATTCCAAGTATGAGCAGGCATTCACATGAGTATGATAATTTCAACAAATTTGCTATTTATTCATGTTTTGTGTAATTATACTTAATTTAGATTTAAATATCCAGTGAAATAAATATTGAACTTGTGCTATTCTCGGATTTGTTGTATTATGTTAACTTACCGGCCTCTCACAAGATGGCGTTTTCTGTAATTGTCGCCGAATGCCGAAAAAATTTCATGTTTCTGATGATAATATGATGATGGAGTTTGCAGACATCATCCATAACCCTGAATTAAAGGGAATGAAATTGGTAAATTTAGACGAAAGGATAGTTAGCAGCCTCAATATTCTCACCACACAACATATCATAGATGATGAAATCATTGAAATGGTAATTAATAACAATAAATCTGAGTGGGGATGAAGATGATCAGCCTGAAATTGTTGAAGGAAGACTACTATTGATGATGGTCTTTAAAGAATAATCCAGTCCGGTCGCCCTCGGCGACGTAGTGATGGGCGGCCTTACACACGACACCCACGTGTTGACATCATGCTGAATCAGCTGATAACAAATCGAGCATGGTAGGAAAGTATGTTACGCAAAGCACAGCATAAGAAATATCAAATTTTATACCCTTTTCCAATAACGATATGAAACTTTTACATGTGCAGCAATATGCACAATGCTTAGATTCTGTTATTTTCACTCACTGCGCAACTTCCATAATTTAAATAATAACTTTGTGTATTAAGAAACCATTTCTTTCGGATTATTCTCAGTAACTCTTTTTAAAATAATGTTCAGTAAATGGCAAACGAATATATTTTGTTATATATAATTGACTCCTTTCAATGAAAACATCCCGGACATCAGAAATATACCAGTTGCCATGCATGACCCATAGTCCGGCAAATTCCCTAATCCAGCATCACTTCCATCCTGACTGTGCCGGATTAAAGATGCTCAACTCTATAAATATTGACACCTTCCCTTTTGATATCAAAATCCATATACAGTGGAAGCCCGGTATAGTGAGTACGGCTTATTGTGAGAATCGTGTTATAGCTAGTGATTGTCTTTGTACCGCCAAAAGGCCTATGTTTTACATGTAAAATAAAGCGGATATAGCGAGGCCAAAAAGTTCCTTCCACGGTATACACTCGGTATTATGACAGATATATCTCGAGGGCGATGCACTGCCTAATAAGAATAAACTATTGTGTTTTGTATTATCTGCTAATTAAACTAAAAATACAATATTCGTGCCATATCTACAACACCTAAAGCCAGTTATGTCCAAACATTAGCGATTTACGGCCTTCAGTATGCTCTCTGCACTCCCATTTTACGTTCTTCTTTTGTTAGGCCCAGTCATCAGTGGGAGGGGAGTGGGCGGACGATGAGAAAGATGAAAGTAGGAGAGGGAGTTAGGTCCCCCCTACCCTATGGCTGGCTCCGTCGCTAGGTGATGTCTTAGCACGGACACTGTTACATTGTGGTGAAACCCCCTCCATCTTTTCCCATGTTCGGGATGGTAGCGATGAAAGTGGAAAGCATAACACTGTCATGCTGCCTGGCAATTTATATTTCAATCTTTATTTCATACATGGGAATGTAGATCGATCAAGATCTTGCCAATTATTGCCATGTAGGGAAATCTCTTACATTTATGACCAAGGTGGTAAAGTAACCATCAACCTTAGGTTAGCGAGTTAGGACTCAACACCGCCCCCACCGAGGTCGAGGAAACAGTGGTAAAAAATGTTGTAACAGCAGAATTACTGTACTGATAGCAGAAATCCTCTTGCTTAACGACCAATCATAGTGAATCTTCATTATCTCTTCTTGATGCTCTCCAAAATTCTGTATGATTCAAAGTTTTGCACCATATCAGCAAAACTGTAACAGACTCCCGCGCAATCCCTTAAATGTGTGTTTAAATGAATGGCAAAATAAGGTGCTGGTTACCCTTGAGGGCTATGTACTATGTGAGCATGATTAATAAAATGTGGATTCCTACATCAGCTCCTTTGAATCTCGTGGCATTGATTAAAAGCTCCTATATTACTGATTCCTATGTCAAAAATAATACATATTCCACTCAGAATTGCAGCAACCAGTCCTCTTATCACTTCTCGTTCAGCTTGAGGCAATGTATCCGATGCTTAGAGCACGATCCGTGGCATGGGGCCTCAAAATGTGGTGTGGGTAAGGGGCGGAGTTTACTCGGTAGGAGGGGCGGAGTTGTCTCTTGTAGTTTGCCCGGCAGCAACATGTCCAGGAAACGTAAAATCTTTCGACCTTAAAACCAAAATTAAAATTATAGACGAGTGCGAAAGTAACAGGTCTTCAAAGACTTATATCGGGAGGTGGTTTGGTGTGTCATCTACGTTGTTCACAATATTAAAGAACAATGATAAAATTCGTGCAGCATTGACCGAACTAGGACGACCTAGCAGCCAAAAACATTTGCGGCATGGGGAACATCCTCAAATGGAATCTGCACCATTCAAATGGTTTTTACAGCAAAGGTCTGCAGGACTGCCCATAAATGGTCCGATGTTAAAGGCGAAAGCTGACTACATTGCCACTGGACTTGGAATCGAGAACTTCAAAAGCTCGGATGGATGGCTTGCTCGTTTCAAGCGAAGGAAGGGTATATCACTTAACAAAGTGTCGGGCGATTCAACGAGTATGAATCCGAAAGCTGTGGAGGACTGGGATCCAGTCCTGAAAAGTTACCTGAGTAAATATGAGCCCTGCGATATCTACGATGCTGACGAGACTGGTCTATTCTACAACCTCTTGCCTAACTCAACACTTGCAGTTGGAGGGGATCCTTGCAAAAGCACCAAAAGGAGTAAGGAGAGATTGAAAGTTATGCTATGTGTGAATATGGATGGCTCAGATAAAGTGAAGCCATACATCGTGGGGAAATACGCCCATCCCAGGTGTTTCAGGGGCATAAAAACATTACCGTGCTCCTGCTGTCACAATAAAAATGCGTGGATGACTTCTGAGTTATTCACGCAGTGGTTGTGAGCATTCGATGCAAGGATTGGGGGAAAAATCGTAAAGTAGTGCTATTTGTTGATAATTGTCCGGCCCATCCAAATATTGAACTTAGGCATGTAGAACTAGTATTTTTACCACCAAATTCTACATGTGTTTTGCAACCTGTATATCAAGGTGTCGTTAAACTCCTTAAGTGCAATTTCAGGAGCTTATTAGTGAATTACATCGTGACTTGTCTTCCAAAGAACGACATATAGAGACTGAAGTGGAATGTGCTTGATGCAATGCGGGCGGTCGCAATCAGCTGGGAAAAGATTTCTCCGATGCACATATCGGCTTGCTTCAGGCATGCAAGATTCATTGTTGAGGGAAACACCCAGGCTGACGAGCATTTAGATGAAGCCCTGAGTAACCCTGACCCTAAGGTTGGCAAAACATTACCGTGCATTTTGGTCCCTGCAAGTTTCGTGATTATGCCAATGCCGATGACAGTTTGCCTGTGCGGGAGGAGTTGACGGAAGACGAATTGATTGGCTCAGTCAGAAACGAAGTTGACGACGAAATTAGTTCCGATTCCGAAGAAGAAACGGTGCCTATGCCTTCGAGAACTGAAGCACAGCAGGCTATAAAAGTAATTAGCGACATCTATAGGGCCAGTAATGCTTCCCTTGATGAACTACATTCAGTGAAGTGGAAGGATTTGTGCTTTCCCCAACTGCCACTAAATTGAAGCAAACAATGCTTGATACATTTTTCGCCTCTGAGTAGGCATTACGAACAAATTCTGAAGATTCAGGCGATATGGAGTGGAAGCGAAACATGATAACACATAAAGAAAAAACACGAGCCAAATCCACAAAAATAAACTTTACTACGACCCGGGTTTCACTGTATTACAGCATCGTCAGGTAGCGTTTATCAAAGATGCACCAACATATATATGAAAGAACCGAAATGGGGGGGGGGGGGCAAGGGAGGGAGGAAAGGGGAGGAGCGTGGGAGTGGACGGTTATTGGTGGTCAGCAGAAATGACCAGTGTGGGTAAAAAGGAGTGTGGGAGACGTGGGCAGAAGTGGGTAACCGGGGGTGAGGTAGTCACAAATGAGTGGAAAATATAAAAACAAAAGTCTTAAAAGGTTCCATTGAACACAAGTCCTCTAGAAGTTTGTTGCAGCACCGGACCCCGTCCGTTGGGTGCTCCGTTGAGAGGTCATAAATGTGGGAGGGGCAGACCCCTGGGTGATGGGGCCCCCTTTTTACAAAGGGTGTGAAATGCGATGACTCCCCTCCTCGCTGTGGGTTAAGCGGTGCCGATGATGGAGGCCTCCTTTCGTTTGCCCCCTTGGTGAGGGAGCAACAACCGAGTGGGGTACCCCTACCCCTGCTGGTGGAACTCGGTGCAGCGCCTTGTCAGTCAGATGTCCCGTAGAGGAGTCGCAAAGGATGGGCTCAGAGAGGGTGAGGGGGGGGGGGGGGGGGGGGGGGGGGGGAGAAGTGGACGACACGGTGAAGCCTTTCCTTTCGAAGGAATGATGTAGTGCTGTGGTTCCTTTCCTCTGGTGGTGCATGTGGAAGCAATGGTGAAAAAGGACCTTCGGTACTATTGGTGAGGTCCGAAGAAGATATAGGAGTGGAGCCTTGAGCGCATCGGAAGGAGGGGAAGAGAGAAAAGCGTGAATGAGTTGGTGAGGGGGGGGGGGGTAGGGGAATTGGGTAGGGGTGCTGGTGGACTGATTAGGTTGTCGTGATTGTGCCCCCCCTCACCAACTCATTCACGCTTTTCTCTCTTCCCCTCCTTCCGATGCGCTCAAGGCTCCACTCCTATATCTTCTTCGGACCTCACCAATAGTACCGAAGGTCCTTTTTCACCATTGCTTCCACATGCACCACCAGAGGAAAGGAACCACAGCACTACATCATTCCTTCGAAAGGAAAGGCTTCGCCGTGTCGTCCACTTCCCCCCCCCCCCCCCTCACCCTCTCTGAGCCCATCCTTTGCGACTCCTCTACGGGACATCTGACTGACAAGGCGCTGCACCGAGTTCCACCAGCAGGGGTAGGGGTACCCCACTCGGTTGTTGCTCCCTCACCAAGGGGGCAAACGAAAGGAGGCCTCCATCATCGGCACCGCTTAACCCACAGCGAGGAGGGGAGTCATCGCATTTCACACCCTTTGTAAAAAGGGGGCCCCATCACCCAGGGGTCTGCCCCTCCCACATTTATGACCTCTCAACGGAGCACCCAACGGACGGGGGTCCGGTGCTGCAACAAACTTCTAGAGGACTTGTGTTCAATGGAACCTTTTAAGACTTTTGTTTTTTATATTTTCCACTCATTTGTGACTACCTCACCCCCGGTTACCCACTTCTGCCCACGTCTCCCACACTCCTTTTTACCCACACTGGTCATTTCTGCTGACCACCAATAACCGTCCACTCCCACGCTCCTCCCCTTTCCTCCCTCCCTTGCCCCCCCCCCCCATTTCGGTTCTTTCATATATATGTTGGTGCATCTTTGATAAACGCTACCTGACGATGCTGTAATACAGTGAAACCCGGGTCGTAGTAAAGTTTATTTTTGTAGATTTGGCTCGTGTGTTTTCTTTATGTGTTACTCTGAGTAGGCATTGAAACTATTTTGTGATTTATATTATTGATGTGAAGTGCGTGTGATGTGTTTGTAATAAAGAAGGTCCCCTATTTTTTTGTTATGCTCTTACTTTCCCATTGAAGTCGACAAGGTTTTCGTTTGCAAAAGAATTATTTATTTTCTTGTACATTAAAAAAGAAATTATATTTTTGTTAGCTGTGATAATTTTTGCATATTTTTGTTATTTTTAAAATATAACCAAGCTTTGTACTTCGCTAGTAATTAAAATTCATCCCGTTCACCTTGTTTTTGTTTTCTTTTGTGATTCCTAATTTCACAGGTTATTATCATTATTCAAATCGCGCAGGTATTTTCCCAAGAAACATACTTGCGTTCGTTCTATATCTTGGAGATGGCAGTACTTGCACGAAACATGATGTGCTGCCCAATCGACTGAGGTATTTGCTAATGTAAATAAATACTCAATGACACTAATTTGCGGGAGATAATTGAATTTGAATCATAGAAACTGCTAGGAATAGGTGACTATGCGAGAAATATCTTTGACCACCGAAACATGCCGTATTTCAGTGAACCTTAAGGCCAATTTTCCCAACTGATGGACGTACTGGTTAAAATTCGAAAACTTGACAAAGCTGATATTATCATCATGACAAATTCACAAAATTATCCAAAATCTTCCACAGTATACCTATGTTTTAATTCCGACTAGTTCCGAAGCTGTCTTTACAGCTTTCTTCAGCGATCGAAAAATAGAAGAACTGGAAGAAAAACACCAAAACTGGGGGAATTAATATTTTATATAATGGAAAATGTCCTGTTTCTTTCATGAAATGTGTTGATATTCTACCAGATTGTGCCTGAAATGACTTTTTTGCTGTTTACCTTCGTCAAATACCACGGAAACAAAAGAAAAACTGTAAATACGAACGACTATGGGAATTAGGTGGGTTTTTTCAACACCTTCGGATATAATGAGCGCTCGATTTAGCGAGTGAATTCCGAGGGATTATGAGCACTCGTTATACCAGGATTCCACTGTAGTTTCTACACTCTTTTGCTTTTTGCTCAACATTTTTCTTTGATCATAGCTTCCAAGAGTTCATTGCCCTTCAGTGCTTTCTTATCCACTTTCTTTCTGCTTGAAATTTCTCCCAAAAAATTCTTTTTTGATTGAATGTTGTAATCAATTATGTTATTCTTCCAGTTTTGCTTGTTCGTATGCATTCAAAATGCCAAGAAGGTGGGTATATTAGTCAGTCACATCTGGTTATAAGGTTACTTGTTCATTTTATTTTAAGCATTTCAGTTGAATCTTGTACCACCCAGCAAATGTGTAGTAACCAACTTTCATTTTTTAAATATTATTTTTGCCTCTTATATCAGAAATATTATTTTCTATCTATGAAAACAACTGGTCAGCTATGTGCATATTATTTTTGACAAATGCATATAAATATGAGAAATTTTGGTTAATGAAGAAAATTCAGTCATACCAAGAAAGTTGGCCTTTAATTGAAATAACTGTACCTACTGCTTATACCCCAGTATTTTGAAACCTATTTTGAATTGACCCCTTAAGTTTCACATTTTAAACAAATTTTCAGTGATAAATAGTCTGAATTCTTTATTATTAATGCTTTTAGAATGTATATATACTGGAAAATGTTTTATGGAGGTACAATTTTTTACACCTAATATGGGCAAATACCAGAAGGGGTTAAACAAACTAGGGTCAGAATCTGCCTAGTTAAACTCTTTGGTCAGTGGTATGTCTTGTAAATAATAGTATATAATGGACTTATCTTTGGTGTAATGCAATTTATGTAATTCTGAGTGAATGGTTTATAATGGTAGACTATGCTGATTGGAAAAAAATCTAAGCTTGTTTGCTAGAATGGTATAGGTATGTAATTTGAAATTATTTTGTGATATATATTGTAACGGTTCACCTTGCTCAGAAGGACCCCCCCCCCACCCCCCACCAATACCTTAATAATTAGAGAGACATGGGTACGCCGAACAGTGCCGCATCACTGCCCTAAGACCGCCAAGCTAACCCCTGAAAGGAAACCGCACATACACTCTACTAGAAAAACAACTAGAGTAAAATATAACAGGTTCCGATAAAGAACCAGCGACCAGCTCCTTCTTTGATGGGAGTAAAATGCAGGCCAAAAGCTTACAGAATTCTCACACCCATCGCTCAAGGACTCCTTCTTACTCGGCATGCACTCCGGGACGACGCCAGGGCAATGGAATGATCACCTTTTAACCACGGGACTATGCAATTTGAATTGACAAATAAAAAATATCGTATTCTCTCAATAACCCACTTTAATAAACCATTCACACAATCACAAAAAAATCGTACCCTGATGAGGTGAAAGATGAAATGAAACGTATGATGAAAAATGAGATGACATGAACAAGGATGAGGAATCGTGAATACAATTGATAACCAACAAGAAATTACAGGAATGATCAACTATGGCCATATGATTAACACAGGTTTGAATATGATTCAGCGTAAAGTTCACAAGAACACAAGAATATGAGGACCAGTTATGACAGTTGCATTAATGGATTCAAAAGTTCCTTCTAGACAGTTATAGGTGCAATTCCTGAATCAAGATATTTAATCTTAAGGGTTGGCATCACTATGTGCTTGGCGCATTACTCCGCCTGTGAAAGAATGGGACGAGTTCGATAGATGAGAGGACGACAGGATGCAGTTCCATTAACGGAGAATATCTCCGTTATTAACGACACAAGCAACAGTCACGAGAGATGGACACTTGTAAGCAGACTGCTTCACAAGAAGCTGATCAGTTCTAAATTTTCTTTGGGGGCTTACGTGAACATAGCAGTCAGGCGAGGCGTTGCAGATGAACTCTCACACCGCATGCAGGACACCTCCTTATTCGGCCTCGACCCACGCGGACTGCCTTTAATGTCGATGAGGACTGCAGGCCCACTCCAAGGGTTCATGGCCAATATCAGTTTCCCGGCCACCCATTCTTATCAAGTCTCGTGGTAAGATTCCCGGTCATCTGCTCTCACTTTCTGCCTCTCACTCTCTCCGCTGCCTTTCTGCCCCATATATCCATTTTCAACCCCCCTTATATATCCCGCAAGCATAACATTTGACACACGAAAATCATATGCACAGACACACACCTCTATGGGAGTCTTGAGGAAACACTTCGACTCCCATGCTCGGGAACATAAACACACAAAAAAATCACCGTACTCATTACATTAATAGTGACGAAAATAATTTCATTACAATACGAATGTTTTGAATTGATAAGTTAAAAGGCAAAATTCTGTATTTTCATCATTATTACTGCTGTTGTAGAAACTACATAGTAATAATGTATTTTTTATATTTTTATGCATCTACTTACAGGTGATAGATGATACCAGTACTGTTTTGAAGTATTATGAAATGATAGCCAAGCACTTTGTATCCACGAAAGAATATGCTATGGCTGAGGAACTATATCTGAAGGCTGAACTTTACAGGGAGGCTGTGGAAATGCTCATTGAAGCCGGTGAGTAAATTTGTTTGCATTACTCTTTTGTCTCAATCTGTCATCTGTAGCCACTCACCAAGTTACAACCTTCCACTGTTATGAATAATTTTTTTTGGATATTGTAGAATTATAAATAATTCCCAACTGTTATGGCTATGATAGAAATACTGCATGTGATGTTTCAGTTTTCCACAATTTGCTCAATGTGGAAAACCATATCTACAATTCTGAAAATAATCAGTTAAGCTTAGGTGCACACCATTCTGGTGGGTAAAAAACTGGACACCTGTTGGCACTTACTACTCACTGTTTAATGAATGGTTAATATTATTTGCTGTAGCTGGCCTTTCCAAAATAATATCATCTTTGGAAGCAAAATTTTTCATTGTGTTGTTGATATCCTGTGACTATCCTGTGAATCACTTGGTCAAAAGTCATAAAAGCACAAAACAAAAAAACCTCTTGTTAAAGTATCTTGTTAAAGGAAAAAAAACATGGCCAGGAGGACTCTGAACTCTGATGTCTGAGGGAAGGGAGTGGAATGCCATTTGGGAGAGTATTGTAGAGCAGGTAAAGGATCCATGAAATAACTACAGGGGTCCCTGACCAAGGGGTCTATGCAAGTAAGTTTAAGGCTTGTAAGTTTAGAGCCCAGTCAGGAGAGTCTTTGAAAGGAGGTATCGTGGGTTTATTGGCCTTATTTTGGATCAGTCTTTGTGTACTTGCTTTCAATGAACTTCAGAAGGTCATGGAATGCATCTCCTTTAGATAGAGGGGTTTGTTTTATGTATGTATACTACTTAATGTTATTTACATATGTATTTTATTTTGCATACATCCATAAAGGATCAGATTTAATTTTCCATTTATATTAAAGTATCCATTTAGATTGTGTCCCAATGCATTGTTCAGTGCATAGTTCCCAATTTCTCATCCTGGAGCTGGAAACTCAGCACTTAACTTCATCTCATAATATAGTGATGCAAATTCATGAATGAGAGGACATGAAAGAACTCTTCAGATATCATGCTTTAACACTGAAATTTGCTGAAAAATGTTGCATGGTGTCTTTTGGAAATAAATTAGAAGCGTTAAAGTTGAGGAAACTACTAACTTTATGATGTGCAAAGGTAGCAGTTTTTTTAATTCAATATTTTTATTTTTATTTAGGTTTTTCAAATTTAAACTATAGCCATTATGGCCATGAAATATGTTAAAAAGTGTTTAGTCACCCATTTTTTGACCTATACTAATACAATTGAATTACAGCAGTACATGCCATTTACACCAGTATTTTTGAGTTATGCTGTGTGTCACCTTTTCATCTTACCTTTGATTTAACTTATCACCAGGTGTTAAAAACCAAATACAGTAAAACCTCTACCTAGTGAACCTCTTCATATCGTAAACCTCCATTTTTCGTAATGACTTCAAAGTCCCACCAAAATTTGAATGCAATTATATGGAGAAACCTCTTTCTATTGTACCTCTATATTTTCGAAAAACCTCCACACTTGGTACTGAGAATACACCCCCATGTCAAGGCATTTACCTTCAAGGAGTAAAATATTCAGCTTATTCAGCCATTATGCAAGTGAAAATGATAGTAAAGTCAGGCATCCCATATGGTATATAGAGAATATAGAATGTCGATATTTTTGTTTATGGTCTATATTGGTTGATATTTCAAATTTTGGTCCAAATCGGTCCATATTTTGGCCAAAGGTTAACTACAGTTTACGCTGAAGCAGCTGGGACAGCACTGCGAAGTGTGCTTGTGTGCTTTATGTGTGCCGCGGCCAGGTGCTGCAGCTTTGTTTGTCTGCTTCATCTGGCTGAAGCGGTGTAGCTGAGGTGTTCAGCTTTTGTCTCTGCTAGAGTACTATATTACCCTATATAGGACCTCTAGTCTCTGCCTGGCAGTACGCTTGCCTGGCTGTTTCTTCCCCCCTCCCTTGCCACCTCACCTCACCCTTCCACCCGCTGGCTTGCCCGCCTCAACAGGCATCGACAGGATTGTTGTTTTTTTACATTGATGGACAAGCCGTGCATTGTACATTGCGCTGTGCTGGCGCGAGCAAGCTAGTTTTTTCTACAACCACTGTTTTCTTCATTGCCGAGTATACCATATTCTCCACATAGCCTATGAGAAAGGGCTAGATCATCTTGGGGAGTGCACTACAGACATGACAGTTCTGGTGCATACGTTCTTTGATGGCTGGCCTTCCTGCTGGGAGGAATTCGAAGCGATCCAGAAGAAGTTGAAGCTGCCTTCTCATCGCTTCCTGAAGCATGTTTCTTTGCACTGGCTGTCTTTAGAACCAGTGACTGAACGCCTGCTATAACAGCCTCCGGCGTTGGAGGAATATTTTCTCAGTCACTTGATGCATCAGAATAAGGACCTTGCATCCAAAAAAGTAGCCAAAGGATTAGGGATGGTGTGAAGGACCCTTTTCTGACAGCTGAACTGCACTTTGCCATCAGCAGCGCTCGGCTTTTCATGAAGTTCACTGGATTTCTCCAGGCAGACCAGTCATTGGTGCGCATGCTCTACTCAGAAATGGAGACTTTGGTGTAAAAGTTAGCAGGTAGAGTCTGCAAAGTCAACACTTACAGTAAGTTGGGACTCTGCAGTAAGCTTGTAGATCCTGAAAACCTGCTGAAAGTCGACAATGTTGACGAAGGGGAGAAGACTAAAGTGGAGTTGAAGAGACTTCAAGTTCTTGCTAACCCTGCTGTTGATATTCAATACTTTTGGCTGCAGGCACAGAGACACATCGACACTGTTGTTAATCACATTATTGCCTATTCTGCACTCAGGAACAAGGGTATCATAAAAGCTTGGAAAAAAGGGATGAATATTAGGAAGGTATTTTCAAGCTGAAGCCTCAGGCCAACGTCCTGAAATACGAGCTCATCGCGAAAGTGGTGAAGGCATCTCTGTCCTTAAGTCTTTCGGATCGGATCCGTCGGATCCAAAGATCCGCAGATCTTTCATTTTTTCGGTTCCGGATTCGGATCCAAAGACACGGAGTAAAATCGAATCCGGATCGTAGATTTTAAATTTTCGCGGCTTAGCGATCGAAGCGCCCCGTGAATGGAATGTAGGTGCTGTAGATTATATTGACAAGAAGAGGATGTGTAACGCAGGTCACGGAATTAGATGAAAATGTTCCCGTGCAACTAGAAGCAAAATAAAGAAATATGACTTTTTCCCCATTACACGGTATCGCGAGGAAAAAAATACGTAGGGTGTCACGCGGGTAGCCTACATTCGCCGGGATCAGGCGGACAACTAGAGCTAGTGTACTGTGCGAAGTTCGATCCCTATCGCAGTTTAATTTTTCTTTCAGTCATTGCATCGAAAATGTTATCATCTTCAATTTCAAACCATTAAATCTGAATACTCACCTTATTATACTTTTGTTGTTTAAATTAGACTTACAAATGTACCATTAATAAATTAAGGATGGTCGGGTCGGATCCACGGGTCTTTCATTTCATTCGCAACTGAAATCATATCCGAAGACAGTAAAAATTCAGATCCGGATCAGAGATTTTAAAATTTCGCGGCTTAGTGATCGATGAGCCCCGCGAATGGAATGTAAGTATGGTAGAAACTGACAAGGAGAGGGTGTGTAACTCAGTCACGAAATGAGAAGAAGATTTTTTTCGTGCCACAAAAACAAAATAAAAAAATACTCGTGACTTTTTTCTCCATACGCCCAGATGCGCGAGAAAAAAATAAAGCCGAATGTCACGCGGGTCGCAGGAATCTGGCGAATGTAGATTCGCCAGATTCCCGTGAACCTATGGGAGCGTAGTTGTTAAAAATGAGGGCTAGTGTACTGCCGGTCGCGAGTTCGATCCTTACAACTGCCTAGGAATATAGGCTATGCTGTATTCCTAGGGTGATGCAAGTAGGCAGTTAAAAAAAGTGGATTATCAGAAATTTCATGTCAATTTATGAGTCAAAAAAAAAATTAAAAAAATTGGCGTTAGTGAAATGATTGGAAAAATTTTTTATTGCAGAATTAAATCGTGGAATCATTACGTTAATTTTACCATGTATTTTCAGTGACGCATTTGTAAATGTAGTTTAAA
The DNA here is from genome assembly GCA_933228895.1 of Platycnemis pennipes. NCBI lineage: Eukaryota > Metazoa > Arthropoda > Insecta > Odonata > Platycnemididae > Platycnemis > Platycnemis pennipes. Next base: position 97,774,010 of record OW121852.1, read on the forward strand.
CGATAGGAGTACAAAAAAGTCAGTATCCACACACAAAGATTGGAAATGAAGAATGATAAAGTTTTTCATTCAGTGGCTGAAAGAAAAATTTTAAACAGTGATAAGAATCGAACTTCATCACCTGCAGTCCACAACCCCACTCTGCTATTGTGGGCTTGCCTGATTTTGGAGAATACATGCTCCCCACATGCCATTCTACTTTTTTCTTGCAAACCCGAGCCAATGGAGAAAAAATCCGAGACTTTTTTAAATGTTGCTTTTAGTAGCATGAAAAAAGGCTAATCTCATGTCATGATCAGAGTTACACAAACTCTCCTTAGGAGTATAAAATTCTATAAATTCATTTTAAAGGTTTTTATTAATGAGACAGTGCAAAATTACTAGTTTAGCAGCTTGAAATATTCTATAATGATTTTTTCGTCTTAAAAATGGAATCCCCAGATATTCCATAAATGGGATCTCTTGGACGCATTAAATTTTTTTTGTTTCTAAAAAAGAATATGAAAGCATTCAAGGATTTGATTAATAATTGGAAAATAATTTCTTTATTAATAAAAATGAACTTATGTTTCTTTTAACTGCACTCTAAAGAATAGTTGTACTGGTTTCAAAAATATATTGCTTGATGAGTATGTGATAGGGAGTTGATCTTTATATTAGAAGTAATAAGAAATAGTTATTGCATCCGTAAATCTTGATCCAGGAAAATATTATCTACATAGATGATAGGAAGTCGATTTTTTCTACAATAAATTTACTTGTTTTTTGGAAATTCTATTGTTGCTGTATTTATATATTTTTAAAAAATCTAGGTTTTGAAAATGAATGAAATTCAGAATTGAGTATCTGAAACTAAGGATCCGAAACCGAGATAAAGATCTGAAACCCAGGCAAGGATCCGGTTCCAGATCCGACAAAAAAACCTGGATCCGTCCATCACTAGCATTAAGCATGGGAATTGAAAAATTTCAATAATCAAATGGATGGCTGCAAAAGTTTAAAGTGTGCTGTAATCTCAAAATATTGAAGATGTGTGTAGAAGAAGCTACTGTAAGTGAACCAGTGGTAGAATAGGGAAGAAAAAACTTTGCAATGATTTTAGTGGGGTATAAACCACGAGACATTTTAATGCACATGAGGCAGGAGTTTTTTTTAACTTGCTTGCAGACAGAACTCTGCCATTTAGAAGCCAATTCTGCCATGGAGGGGGAAAAAAGCAAATAAAAATTCACAGTGCTTTTCTGAGTTAATTTTGATGGTTCTGAGAAATTGGAGCCACGTGTTATTGAGAAATATATAAAGCCTAGAGGCTTTAAAAATGCTTAAAGATGGAAATGAGCAACCAGAAAATAGTTTTCTTTTTTGATCAGTGTACAGCACATAAAATTGAGGGGATTGTGTTACCATACATCAAATTGGAGTATTTTTCTCAAATACCACCAGTGAATTGCAACTCCTTGATAAAGGAATATTTCCAATGTGAAGAGAAATTACTGGGTGGTTTGCATGTTGCAAACAGTTAATGAGAAAAATGATATGAGAACTGTGTTTATGGAATATAATGCATGCCATGCACAGACTGTCTTACATGCACTTATTTAAAGTTGCAGGTTATTGATAACTGTTTTAAGAAGGCTGGATTTATGTGGGACAGCAGCAAGGAAGACATTATGTATGAGGATGAGCCAACAGAGTGGCATGAAATAAATAAAATAATAAATGTTGAATCATATGTGATGACTTAATAAATGTTGACAGTGCCTTTCTCCCATGCACCCCAAATTGAGAGGATGATGGTGGGAGAAGTGGAGGAAGAAATTGGAGAGTAGTCACTAATATATCGTAATATAGAAGAAGTGGGTGATGGTGAGGAGTGAATGTCAGTGACGATCAAAAAAGAGGTGCAGGATGCTTTAAGTGGGATTTTTTTATGGAACACTGCAGCAGTGAGAATCTATTATCATTAAATAAGGTAGAAAATAGAATTTCAAAAGATTTTGAAAAAAATGAAAGAAACAAATTAAAATTTCTTCATTGAAGAGTTCTTATGTAAGTTTTAGTTCCCTTGTTTTTATTATTATAAACATTAAAACTATGTAAAATCATAAGTGCATTTATTTAAATACATATACAAATGTAATAATTAAAGAGACATCAACACGTATCTTTGCCAAAACATATTCCATAAGGTGAAAATTGGTGTTCATTTTGGTGAAACCTCTTTATAACGAACCTCTATTTATCAAAATGACAAAAAAATTGGTCCCTTCCATTTCGATTTAAAGAGGTTTTGCATATTAGTTACCCTAGATAACTAAAAATATCTGTGAAATTAGTTATGGTATGATCTTATGAGGCTGAAAAATTCATTGCATGTAATGCTTCAATTAGAAATGAATGGATAATAATCATAATTCATTGTTGTTGTTGAAGTCATTCAGTCAGTCGCTTTATGAACCCCCAGCAGTGACTGTACAAAGAAGAACCTGGTAAGAATTTTATCTGAAATACTTTTTATAGCTTCCTTGTTACTAATATTTATTTGACTATCTTTGTTAATTATGAGTGCTTGATATTGTGAGTAATGTGTTAGTTGTCATTGGTGCTCATGATATCAAAGTTCTCTATCCTCATATGACAGTTATAATTTAAATGTATAATTGATGCCTTTTCTTCCCAAATTCTTATTCTTAAATTTAAAAAATACTAATTGTTTTAAGACGAATATACCAACCAAATTTTTATGACCCAATTCATTACAATTTTATGCAAATACCATGCAAATGTAAACAAAAATTGAGTGCTCAGGATTAATGATTTCAGTGATGAGTTTTATTAACATTGTAATGATATAATTAACCATCCAGGTCATTGGGAGAAGGCTGAAAGATTGGCAAGGGAAAAACTGGACCCAGAAAAGGTGAAGGAAATGTTTGTGGGTCGTGCAGTTGAATTAGAAGAGAATGGGAGGTTTCAGGAAGCTGAAAGAATGTACATAGCAATTCATCAAGCGAACCTGGCTATAGCCATGTATAAGAAAGCAAAGAAATATGACCACGTAAGAAGTTGGCTAATGTACTGCACTTTCAAATATACATAGAGCACAATGGCACCAAAATACTAAATACATTTATGAATATTTTCTTTGGATGGTTATTGACCACTTTTTTAATGTCTTGTTTATTTATGGAGGTTTGGTCGTCTTTTTTTTAAAAAATTCAACTTCCTTTTCTTGCCAACGTTTCGCCTTTTAATTAAGGCTTCATCAGGGCTCAAGGATTAACTTTTTTACTGTGACAATTTTTTAAAATTTTTTAAATTTAGAATTTTTTAAAAAAAGACGACCAAACCTCCATAAATAAACAAGACTTTATGAATATTGCCTTTTATGTATATGTTATCCATTCACAAAAAAATATATAAATACTTGCACTTCTTATTGTATGTAGATTTATGAGTTTAGAAGTGATTACTCAATATGTGAAGAAAATCAACTCAACTTCACATCTGCCATAGGTACATTATCATTAGTAATAGGTATTAGGTTCAATGTGTTCAGAATGTATTTAAACCTTAGGTTCACAATGCATGTCATTCTTATCTTTATAAATAAAATAATGGCACCATTTCTCTCTGTACCATTCTTTGTGCACTTTCCACAGGAAAATCTGGTGATGGGTTTCATTGAAACTTTTTTTTATTATTATCTGTTAGCTTTGAGGGGTGTTTAGCAATCTGTAGCAGCCATCCACATTTACGTAAATTTTAAATGACATATGTATATTTATAATTTTTATGTTTATCAAATAGGTTTTCCATTGCTAGAGAATGCACAATGTTTTTCTTTCACTCATAATTCCTGAATGTTAATAGATTTTATTGACAAGGCTTCAATCTGTCTTATTCTTGCCATTGTTTAATGCAATGCGATCCACTAAAGAAATAAAATAATAGCACCATTTTTCTCTGTAGCACTCTTTGTGCTCTTTTCATAGGAAAATCTGATGATGGGATTCATTGAAACTTATTGAAATTATTATCTGTTAGCTTTGAGGAGATATTCAGCAATCTCTAACAATCACACACCTTTACGTATAAATTTTAAATGCTATTCATAATTTTTATGTTTATCAAATAGGTTTTCCATTGTTGCAGAATGCACAATGTTTTTCTTTCACTACTTATAATTCCTGAATGTTAATTGCTTTTATTGACTTGGTGCCGAATTCTCATTCTTGCCATTGTTTTATGCAATGTGATCCAGATTTCTCTGGTGTGTAATTTATTTGAAATTGTTTTGTTTTCTTGGGAGCATTGCTAAGGCAGTTGGCATTATTAACGCGAAATGAAAACATTGATGATGCTTAAACAGTTCATCTTAGAGAATGTTGTTAACTGCATTTTGTTCCTCGCGTAGAGGTTGGCTGTTACTTAAGGTGGCAACACAGCTAATTTATGAAGCTAGGTTGGCCGTTTTATTTGGTATGGACTTGTGCTACTCATGGATCAAGTTGTTTTTACACATGGTTTAACTAAGAGTGGTGTGACCGCGCCATCAAGAAAACTAGCAGGGTTCTTAAATTCAATTTTCCGGGAATTCACGGAATTCCAACCCAGGTTTGGAGTGAAAAATTCCATGGATTTCTGCGAACGACTTTCCAAATTAATCCCCCCTACCACTAATTTTATATTAGTTTCCTTTGATGTGTCAAATCTGTTTATCAATGTACCAGTGTTGGAAGCTGTAACGACACCGAAAAAGTGCTTAAAATAGCAGGAGCAGAAACACCCTTCCTTGCCGAATTTCTCAAGTTACTCAAAGTGTGTGTGGAGGAGAACTATTTTCAGTTTAACGGTGAATGTTTCAGACAATTAGAAGGTTTGGCAATGGGGTCACCCTTATCTCCTCTTCTCGCTGACCTTTTCATGAACGAATTCGAAATTAAGCTGTTTGACAACAAAAAAACATTTATTGCTGGTACCATGACGTGGACGATGTCTTTGCCATATGGACAGGTACACACAGGCAACTGGACTGTTTCCTTAATTCCTTAAATTCAATATCCAAAAAAATTGTTTTCGCATGTGAAAAGGAGAAGGGAGGCAAGCTTAACTTCTTAGATGTTACAGTATCAAAGACAGATTAAAGTTTTGAATATTCAATCTTTTGGAAGAATACCACTACAGACCAGGTAATACCTGCCAATTCCTGCCGTCACTTCTCGCAAAAAATATTGAATTTTCATTTTACGTTAAATAGATGCCGAGAATTCCCCTCTCGAATGATAATTTCAATCAGGAACTACAGAGGATCAAATTTATTGCGTCAAAAAATGGCTACAGCGAAAAGTTAATGGACTGGATGCTGCAGAAAAAAATGCTTGTTAAGGTGAGAGATGTACTCTTTAGCCAAGAAGGGTGAAAGGTCAACGATAGGAAATGGTACAAACTACCTTATCGTAGTGCTGTATCTAAAAAAATATGTAATATTTTCCCAAAAGATCAGTCAGAATAGCCTTTTATAGTCAAAATAACCGGAGGGCATTGTTAAGCAATACAAAGGTCAGGACGGACCCCTTAGACAAGTGTGGTGTATACAAACTGGTGTGTAGAGACTGTGAGGCAACGAGCGTGGGTCAGACGGGAAGATCCTTCCGTGCTAGGGCAAAAGAACACCGGAGATGCTTCCTGTATGGGAATGTTTCCCAGTCCCATTTCACTAAGCACCTTTTAGAAGAGGGGCATGGAAGCAACTTCTAGCCAGACATAATACATGTGGTGAAGAAGGGGTGTAAGATGGACAAGTTGGAGGAGATGGAAATAAGAAGACACCGGAAAGACGGACACATTTTAAATGAAATCACATTTGACAAACCCTTCCAACTGATTGAAACCTCCTTGTCATTAACAAATGGGAAACTTTAACTCTGTGGTGTAAGTTTTATGGAAGAGGGACTCATATTTATGACAACCCACTGTTTACGCTTCCCTGGTGTATAGGGATAAGAGTTTTACTAAAAGAAATACGCTGTGTGTAACTCAGTTCTGAATGTGGTGGGTGCTTCAACCCCCATGGGTCACGCTTCCCTGGTTATTAGGGATAAGATTTTGAACTTCCACTGTGTGCCTTTCTACTGACCCTTCACCTTTACACCACTATCCTCAGAATTCACCAGCCCCCTCCCCTGCCACCCTCCTCTAATTCTCCCTCTCTCCATCTTGCTTTTTGAGTATATATACAGTGGAAGCTTGGTATAACAAGTGCTTACAATGGCCAGGAAATCACTCGCTATAGCAAGTGCTTGTTATATCCAAAGGTGCTGGATTGAACCTCTCATTTCCCACAGTTCTTACTTTATGTTTTTCTTTTGTTACCATGCTATTAGAAAGAGGTAGAAGAGCAGTTTTCATGCACAATTGCATATTCCTCGATCATTTCGCGAATTAAATCTTCCAAAACAATAGTTTACGCTTTGCCGAAGTCTTCAAGCGTTAACCGGTACGTCCATTGGTTAGGAAAGTTGTAATGATTCACCAAAATACGGCATTTTCGACAGTCGGAAATATTTCTTGCGTAATTACCTATTCCTAGCCATTCTTAGCATTCACATTTACTTATCTCTCGAAAATAAGTTGCAACGTGTATTTATTTACAGAAGCAAATTCCACTATGTGAACTTGGCTGAACAAAAGAAATGAAAAGTGTGAGTGTTCACAAGGCACCCTGGAGCGCCTGGCCAGGCAGAGTGGGTAAATCGTCAGTGCCTGGGCTTGATTGGACTTTATATAACATAAAGATGGCACAAATCATGTATTCTAAGTTGAAGTTGACTAATAATGCCACTAAAGATAAATACCATGCGTTAATTTGTACTTTGCAGTGCATTACCCTCAAGAAATATTGCTCGTAATACCGAGCGTATACCATGGCAGGAGTGTGACCAACGAGCCGTAATCCTGAAGGAAAAGAAAAGATTAGACAAGGTGTACAAAAGAACCGACGATCAACCATCAGAGGAAAGGCCAAAACCCGCTGCTTTCACCCTAATCCCATTTGTCGCGGGAACCACTGAGAGAATCTCACGGGCTCTCAGTAAACACAATATTGTGACGAGATTTAATTGTGTTTGCAAAACATCAAACATGCAAGTGAGAGTAAAAGACAAGATAAAAAGAGAACCTTAGAGTGGTGTATATCAAGTGAAATGCAGCTGTGGGAGCAGCGACATTGGACAGACGTCCAGATCATTGAAATGCCACCTACAAGAACACCAGAGGGCAACAAGAAATAGACAGCTGAGACTCTCTGCCATAGCAGAGCACACATGGTCAGGCCCCAACCACAACATCAATTTCGAAGGCGCAAAGATCATTGCCCAAGAGAAACGATATTTTCCACGGATAATACGAGAGGGCATCGAGATAAGCAAAAATGAAGACAACTTCAATAGGGAAGACAGCTACTCGTTAGCAAATGCCTGGAAGCGAGTTCTACGAGAAAAAACTCAACAGCCAATCACAGATGCCAATGCAACGGCCAATCATGGGAGACCACAACAGCCAATCACGGACACCAATGAAACAACCAATCACAACGGACCTATCCCCAATGGATGAGTATATAAGACGGCCAAAAACTCAAAAACATTCACTTCACTGACCTGAAGAAGCCGACTGCAACGCCGGCGAAACTGTCGTCCCAGGAACTATGGACCAATGCAGAGGAAATCCTGAAATACCAGCATCTTCAAATATGTTGTTGCCACCTGTTATGTATTAAAAATTGGTAAAATGTATAAAAACTTTTAGCTAGTGGAATAAAATGCAGTGACACTTCTGTAAAATGTCCATAGGAAGATTAATTACACTGAAAGATTAAGATGCTGCTGCAGTGAATATTGGGTATGAAAACACAATTATTCATGTTTTAATACACATGTAATCTGTATGGGAGGCCATAGATAATGCAATATATTGTGCTGAGGAGGCAGGATGTAATCCTTCCCAAACTCCTCCATTCTGTCTTCATTGTCACCTGTAGGCTAGCATGTGTATGACACCTCTTGTACCTTCTAATCTTTTTGGTTTATTGCTGCCTAACTGTTCCTAAAAGCTATCCCCATTTTTGTAAATGCTGCAGTTGATTCCAGGCAGTAGGTATGCATTTACATTAGTTTAAATTAGATTTAGACTTCCTAAGTAGAATTTAAGAGGCAGGTAGCTTCAAAACTCAAGTTTGAGTTTGGCTCTAGTTGGGAATTGTCAAAACTACTTATTACTATGTGATTTATCTCCACCCCATAGAATTTTGATGGGCACCACCTTTATTTTTCAGCCCTTGAAAATGCACCTTAGGTGTATCTTATGCTTCATTTTGTTTGAGTAGCATGTCAGTCGTAAATACCCAATCAAGTGAACCTAATATGTAATAGCAATACTGTAGCTATCCGTGTTGTCATGGGGACCTAGGGTGGAATGCTGGGCTGCAGACAGGAGAGTCCTGGGTTCAAATCTGGGTGAAGCTTCTCTGGATACCTCTACCTAATATCCTCACCATGCAATTTTCTCATTGTAAGAGCTTCCTTGTGTGAAGGGAAAGGAACTGGTTCCCCTAACCTGAATGTGTGAATTTCATATGCCAATGGCTTAGTACAGGGTGAGTTCTACCCACACCTATCGAATTAAACTTGAGGTTGAACACCGACTGAGTGTAGCCATCCAAAGTCAGTGATATAAAATTTTAATTTTATGGGCTCCATTACTCATTTTGAATTGCTGAAATTTGTGCTTTCCTTAAGGAAGGTTTGATTTTCTTGTGAAATTGCATTCAGTCCATGGAATGACTTTATAAAAGGTAACTCACACATTGCGTTTATATATTTTCATTATTATCTGTGCTTTGGGGAATTCATTCCAATTATCTTCTTGGTTGTCTCTTGCAAATGTAATTACCATGTGTTTTCCCAATTCCAGATGATGCGATTAGTTTCCCAGTACCATCCTGATCTGGTTGCAAACACTCATACTCATCTGGGGCAAGAGTTGGAAGCAGATGGTCTCTACACATCAGCGGAATACCATTATTTGCAAACAAAGGACTGGAAGGCTGCTGCTAATATGTATCGCACTGTCGACATGTGGGAGGAAGCTTATAGGGTAGGAAAGGAAACTAGTCTACCAGAAATTCGTCATAGATGTATGAAGTTATTTACTATAATGTACTTATCTACTTAATTGTTCAAAATTAGGTAGCCAAGAATCATGGAACTGCAGATGCTGCTCAGGTTGTGGCTTACTTATGGGCTAGAAAACTTGGAGGGGAAGCAGCAGCCCGTCTCCTCGTGAGACTTAACCTCGTTGAATCATGCATTGATTATGCATGTGAAAATTTCCAGGTAATTTTTTTTGTCATAAGATTTCAGTCACATTATCATTATATGTACTGAAAGTCCCCAAGTTGCACAAGTCTCAACTTCAATAAATTTGTGCTCATGTAAGGGGAAATATTGCTCATTAAGATAAGATACAATCATGACTAAGTAAGATAAGTAAGCTCACCAACCATTGATGAAGATACATTCAATTTTGTTTTTACGAATGTAGCTCAGGAAAATTATAATTGACTGTAATATATCTGTGTGTGGAGCTGTGATTCCCAGCCTTTTTAAGTTGGTGGCACCCTTCAGACTGAGGTTACAATGTTTGGGCACCCTTTTTAGATTTTTTTATTTATCCAATAATGCTTTCCTTTCCATTACTAAGGATAATGGTGCTTTTTAAAAATGCAGGAGAGAAGAAATTAACTCATCTTTACAAAACCATCTGCGACATGTACTCAACAGGAGAAATACCAATGGACTTCAAGAAAAACATCATCTTTCCTATTCCCAAAAAGAAGAGAGTGGAGAAATGCAAAAATGTTAGGACTATAAGCCTGACGACAAATGCATCGAAGATATTGACCTGGATCATCTACAGAAGAATCGAACGAAAAGCAGAGGAGTACCTGGATGAAGATCAATTCAGATTCAGGAAAAGTAAGGGTACAAGTGAAGCAATATTGGCCCTTAGGCTGCTCATAGAGAAGAGAATGGAGAAGAACAAGCATACGTTCATTTCATTTGTGGATTTAGAGAAAGCTTTTGACAACGTTGATTGGAATTCAATGCTTGGAATTCTGAAGGGAATTGGAGTGTCCTACAATGACCAAGGAATTATCCAGTCTGTATAAAAACCAAGTAGCTGTGATTAAATTTGGACCCAGCTGTGAAGAGGAAAGAATAAGGAAAGGAGTGAGACAAGGCTGTGCATTGTCCCCTGTAATTTTTAATGTTTACATCGAGAGAGCCATCAATGAAATCAAAGAGAAATCTACTGGAATGACTATCCACAGAGAAAAATAAGCATGCTGCAATTCGCTGATGACATAGCACTCATAGCAGAGACAGAGAGGGATCTAAACAATATTCTAGTAACCATGGAAAGAGCAATGGCCAGATATCAGCTGAAGGTAAATAAGAAGAAGAATAAGATATTGGTGTGAAGCAGGAAAGAAGAAGCCAAAAGAAGGCATTCTTTTAAAAGAAGAAGCTATTCATTTAAAAGAAGAATCTACTTACAGCTGGAAATACAAGCATAGAAGTAAGGAAACAATGGGGTCATCTACTTGGAACCGAAATTGCAATTTTGTACAAGAAATTGTTAGATGTAAACAAAAACTGAATTTTAGTGAAAAAATTAATCTTATCACCGTAGCCATTCACACATAAATCAAAAATTAAAATAAGCAAAAGGTGACGCCCACCGAAGAAGCAGCTTTGATACCATTGATGTCATTTTCCTCCCATCCTTGACTGCTTTTAGGGGAAGGGAAGGGAGTGGAGAGGGGTTCTTGGAAGGTCTGCTCACACTGATCCTGTCGCAACGGCTTCCATTGGCAGAGTCTGCTGTCTCCCCAGTTGCGATAAGGCGAAGTAGCGTTGTGGGTTTAGTTGTGATTGGACGAAGTCGAATACATCAGAGGTTGCACCATGCCCACTTTTCCGAAACAGTTAAAAACATCAGTTTTTCGCCGCTCATAACTCGAGAAATAATTGGCGGATCAAAACAATGGAAAAATACGGGTATTTTCATTTTACAAACTCTATCAGATTCGGCAATAAAAAATATGGTAAACGATCCCATTCATCAGAACATACATCTGGAGCATGTTTCTTAACGGCAGTGAGGCATGGACAATGACAACAGCGGAGAAGAAAAGGGTAGAAGCATTCGAAACGTGGTGCTACAAAAGAATGATGAAGATTAAATGATGGACCAAGTAAGTAACAAGGAAGTCCTAAGATGAGTTAGAGAAAAGAGAAGTCTGCAGACTACTCTAAAAGGAAGAAGGGAAAACTTAATCAGCCATATCTTGAGAATGGATGGCCTGATGAAGACAGTTGTCGAGGGAAAAGTGAACGGGAAGATTGGAAAAGGCAGGCCTCATATGAGATACATGGAACAGGTTGTGAGGGATGTTAATGAGAAGAATTACGTCACATTGAAAAGGCTAGCCGATAGAAGAATTGAGTGGAAAGCTGCGTCAAACCAATCCTAGGATTGTTGACCAATGATGATGATGATGATGAACGGTGCTTTACACTAATTAGTCCTTAGGCTGAAGAAATGCTTCGATTACTTTCACCAACTGTCGAATGTAAGAATAACCAAGTCAGAAGAGTGTCCTGCTAAACATTTTTCGTTTTTATAATCTTCCTGCATCCGTTGCTGTTTTCCTGGCACCCTGAAGTGCCGTGGCACACCATTTGGGAACCACTGGTGTATTGAATAAACTGTACAATTGGAGTTTTTTTATGCAATGCACTAAATGAACTGGTCAGGTTTTATGAAACCTAAAATGAATCTTCATCATTAACACTAGAGACTGAGAAAGAGTGCTCACCACCAAAGGCAGCCAACCCTCAATTGAAGACTTGTGTATTTTATTTCTTAACAGTTGCCTATCAGCCTAGATTTCAGATGTGTGCATGAGCATGATTTTAACCATGATATTACCCGTGAATTGGTTGAAAGGACATCTGCATTTTTAAAGATATTACATAAATGTTCATTAACCGTGATGGCCTGAAGGGTATGTGACACTCAGTACAAATTTCGATGATCTAATTCCACATTTCAGAAGCAAGGCAAAATTTATCCATTTGACAATGGTGCAATATAAAACATTGCAGCAGTAAAAGGTCATCTGTGAGTGGATATCACCCAATTTGATTCGTTGTCTGCAATAAAATACTCCACCTAAAGTAAAAAAAAATCATGATCATACTCGATAATATTTCATTGTTATTGATCACTAAAAACCTCAAAAAATCAAATGACAGGTGACCATCCTCTTAGTGTTGATAATTAGTTTTCAATTGGAAATTTACTCAAAATTTCCATGATTACTATCAATTTTGCCAATCGTTCTAACAGTTTACAGAATCACATTGAATAGAAGTTTTTGCACTCGCTTAAGAACAATGCTGTTTATGAAGATGCTCATAGCAAGTACATAATTATAAAGTAAGTAATTTTGAAGCTCAAGTAGTATATTGTTGGCAGTAAAATTTTTAATTTATATTTTGCTTGTGCTTAAGCATCTCTGCATGGCTACTCATGTTATAAATTTATTTGAAAATGTATCCAGTTCAAGCAACAAATGGTGTCACTTTAACTCAGTCCCCTGTAGCATGGAGTATGATATCTCTCTACAAAGTTTTGAACTACTTCTTTCTTCATGGAAGTTGGTTACATTGCTCCACCTTTCACCTAGTCAGCAGCCGATGCTAAGGGTGATGTCACCAGACTGCCGTCAATTCACTGTTATGAGGGAATGGAAATGTATATGTACCAAATTGTGAGTGTATGTATGGTTGTAAGCATGAAAATGGACATGTCAGTAATATAGGAGCATTTACTTCTGTCTGATTTGGATGTAATTGTGTACCCCTCTCCAGCAAGTATAAACTGTCTCAATGAAGACATCACACTGCTATAAGGAAGACTATATGTATTTCTTCCTTAAGGAATACTATAGGACCTCATTATAAAGTAGCTTGTTAGTGGTCTTGATGAAAAATCTTGTGTAACTGTTATTATTTTCGTACTCAAAAAATAACATTGTTTCTTGAAGTGAAGGAACAAGACGTAGTATGTAATAATTTTGAAAATTCATTGTGGATTAAAGATTGGGAATTTGAAGTTGAGTTTCAAGGAAAAGATAATGATGGGCATATGTGTATGTCCATTGTTAATTCTATTTTTATTTATATACATCATTAACTTTCACTGCGGGCCCCAAGCATGAAATATGTTTGCCGTGAGTGGCAGTAATTTTCTTTCATGAATAGATAATAATGATTCCTTTGATGCATAGGCTGTTTTACCTAGAAAACCTAGAAACAGCTGGCACTTCGGCAAAGTTCAGATTGCAATGGAGGAGCAGGAAGTAAATTGGAGGGCCATAGCTGGAAACGGAAAAGCTGTAGCGCATTTGAAAAAGAGAAGACACAGGACACGCGGGTGTCTTTCGTTTATGGGGCTAGGTTTAGGTGGACATACCGGTCCTCCACAGCAAAAATGTTAATGGAAAATTATTATTCACATCATTTATGGGAAATGCTTATTCATTCACTCCCTCAAATGTGTGTGCATATTTGGAGACTCCCAAACATATAGTACCACAAAATGTGGCCCTGATATTAAGTACGTTACAATATATGTATACAATGTTGTTCACATGCTATCACTTTGAAATTCTCTTACATCATGATAGCATTTCGTAATTAAAAATTCTTTGACTCTCCTTTTGAAAAGCATTGAATGAATGAATAATTTATTGGTCCAGCGATTTTACATAGTAAAATATAGGACAAGTTATAAAAAATAAAACAATCAATATACATCATGAGCTTTGTACAATATGATGGATTTTTCAAGCATGTACATTAGGGTGTCCCTTATTTTGCAAAAAAAAATAATTCTGCTAATTTTTTTGGGCTCACCCCTTAAATATTTTCCATTGGGTCAGATTTACTCAATAACAAAATTTCATCTCAATAGGCCGATAATAACCCGTGCTGACTTGAGCTTGAAATTTGAATATTAGGAATAATAGGTTTTGTAGGTTAAAGTCAGGGAACAAGCTATTGATACATGTTTCATGTATAATTTTATGTTACAATTTAATGCATTTTCACTCTTTAGACTATTATTGTTTTCAGTATTCTTTAGTTTTTAGTATTATGTGGATATTTTCTTTGCAGTGTTTCTTTCTTGCAATCTGGGTACAGTCTGCGGTGTTCTTGAACACAACACAAATTGCTTTTGCTCTTCATCTATCGTCAGTAGTACATGAAAATCTTGCAATAATTTAACACCCCTTTCAGCACTGTCATTCACAGCTTTCAACTCCATAACTACCCTTTGAGCTTCTAAATATGAAGTGTTGCTCGTCCATGTCGAAGGATATTCTCGAATAAAACTAATGTCCAACTTCAGGCAAGAGAACAGATCTCTGCTTTTGGATGACACAAAGTCGTCTATAGTTTTCACTGAAATGAAGATAAGACTGAATTAGGGGATGTATATTAACGAATTAAAACTTAAAGAATGGTAATCAGTATAAAATTAAACTTACCATATAATTGTCCATCCGATTCTCCACACAGGAATAATCTCTTTTCCGTGTGTAGATTCTCTCTGGCTAAATATGGTACCATTTTGATTTGTACGTCTACTTCGTCATCAAAGAGTTATAGGACTGACAACTCTTCTGATAAATACCACATATGGTGGCTAAATGTTTTAGAGCTGCTTTTGAAATTGTGGAATCTATCTTTTCATATGATTTTAGAATTTTTAAGAAGCGGAGATCTTGATAAGGAGCTTTTACAGCTGCACTGCACTGAAGCCACGGTTTGACATAAATAGTTACAATGAATAGAGATACACCTCGTAAGGCATTTTTATTTACACGTGATAATTTAAGTTGTGACCTTAGCAGAAACATTTTTAAACAATAAATAGCTCTTGCCATCCATCGAGCTTGATGCATCGCCCCAGGAGGGCGTATTTTTAGTTTTTTTTTCAGAGTCTCCTCCCAAAAACATTAGAGAGAGCTCTATGAGTTCACGATAATCACCTCTCTGGGTTAGTTTATCTAATTCACTTTCATAAAAGTCTAGCATTTCTTTGATTTCTGACTCACTAAAAAACATTTCCACGTTCTCTTTGCAACTTGACTGGCATTGACACTTTCCCAGCTTTCCCTAAAATGTTTAAAAAGTGGTATGTCAGGACTGGTTGTTACATCACGTACTTTACATTCAAATGCACATCGTAATATAAGTTCATATAATTGATGACGGCACGGAAAAAACAACAATTCCCTGTCCAATTTCTGCTCAAGTAAGACACATGCTTCATTAAAACGTCCAGTGTTTGATGCAGTTGTGTCACAGCAGAGAATGTGAACATTGTCTTCTATACCCCAATACCATAATGCGTTCCAAACAGCGTTCGCTTGCTCTTTACCAGAAGAATGCTGTCATTTTGGAACCCCGATGAGCTGCTCACTGTCCCCAAATGTAACAACAATTGGAAGTCTTTCTTCTTTTGGGTCCCTGACATTTAATGCAGGCAACAGTTTACCATCCCAATGAACAGTAAAAATTGCAGGTATATCATTCTTGAAAGTAGATCTAATTGTTTCAGAACGTTGTCTTCTGTTCTTCTGTCTGATTCGATGAATAGAAGATTTATTAATAGAGAGTTCTTCGGTGCCTCTGAGAGAGGCCAAGTGCCTCTGCTGTCGCCTGAAGGATGTATACAGAATCTCTTACTCTCAGCTGGCATCTATTCAAGGCAGCCACTAATTTAGGAGTGATAAAATCTTTCGTACCACACCTTGTAGCATTCTGCATTGATGTACTCTCAGAAGTCTCTCCTAAAAATTTACCAACGCTGATTTCACCTGAACTTGGATGTGCGTTATCTGAATCTTCAGATGATGAAGAAGGAGGTACAGCAGAAGATGTTAACTCTGCACACAGTTGTTTCTCTTTCCTTTTTTCTTCTTCTAATTTTCTTCGCCTCGCCCTTTATTCTTTATCCGCGAGCTTTTGGTCTACTCCTGCAAGGTAGCCTTTACGTCCTGACTCTCGCTGCCGAAGTAAAAACATCCTGTCTTCTTCCAACTTGATCATTTGAAGAGCATTGGCATGTGCAATATCAAATAGATTTTCCAAATTATTTACAAACTCCTCTTATCGATGCTTAAAAATATCTTCACACTTGTTTGCATTTTTTTGCAATTTTCTCCACTCCGAATGCAAGTTAATAAGTTTTTGTGAACAATGCTGAATAGCTCTTGTCGGAATTCTTGCATTCTCCCAAAATATCATGCACTCACGAACCACAAGATTAGCACTTACACTGACAGTTAATTTTACCTCCCGTATGTTATTAAAAAAACTTCAAAAGTAGAAGGCTGGCGTGTAAGAATCACCCCGCGTGCCCTTCCCCATGTCCAACTCTGTAGTATTGTTGACACGATGTTGACGAGTAAGAAACGTAAACAGATACATTGTAACAGCTAAGGTACTTTGAGTGAACCCTCCCCATCGTTACCCACCGTAGGTTTTTAGGCGATCCCCTAAGTTGGTATCGTAGTTTGTGCACGACCTCTAAGGACAAGCTCAGGCCTCAGCACTGGGTGGAAAATCCAGACTTATTCTTCAGGCGAGTTCGCGCTCAAGTCGGCACGGGTTAGAATGCTCCGATCTCAACAAAATTTTGTAAATGCATGTTTTAGAGTCATTCGAACCAAATTGGAGGGTGAGCTTTCAAAAATTTCGAAGTCGGAAAATAAGGGACACCCTAATGTACATACATGCATATTACTACATATTTAAAAACAGTCATCTAAATAGTCTTTGATACTGCAATAACCTTTTTCGAGCAGCAAGTTTTTTAACTTGTTTTTAAATGAGCCCCTTGAAGGTGAGTTTTTTAGGCTGGCAGGTAAATGATTATATATTATAATGGCAGCGTGGAAAGGGCTTTTATTATATATTCCGGTGGAATGGCTAAATAGATGGATATCCACACTGCGGCGTGTTTTGTACCCATGTATCTGGGCATTGATGGTAAAGTGATTTTTGTTATCCACCAGGTATAAACATAAGTATAAAATGTATAAACAAGGAAGAGTTAAAATTCTTAACTTCTTGTGATATCGTTTACAGGATTCCCACACTGGAATGTTTGCTAAATATCTGATAGCCCTTTTTTGCAGTAAGAAAACTTTTTGGAAACCAGGTGATGCCCCCCAGAAAGTAATACCATAGGTTAAGTGGGTCTGAAAATTGCTGTAGTAGACCATTTTGAGCACCTCAAAATTTATGCTGCCAGCCAGATTTCTCAAAATATAACCACATTTTGATAATTTGGAGCATTAGTTATTAGTATGGATTTCCCAACTTAAGGACTCATCGATTGTCAGACCTAAGAACTTGGTACTGCCCACTCTTTCAATAGATTTTCCATTTATGCCTAAGTTCAAATGGGGCACTTCTCTTTTTTTACTGAATTGGATAAAGTTGGTTTTATGTATATTTACTGATAGTTTATTCTCCCTGAACCAATTACCCATGAGTTTTAAGGTGCTATTTAGCTTGGTTTGTAATAGTTGGGGATACTTGTGACTTACTGCTAGGGTTGTATCGTCTGCATAAAGTACTATATTCTCCTTTGAAACACTATTAGGTAAGTCATTTGTATATATCAAATACAGAAGGGGTCCAAGGATGCTGCCCTGAGGCACTCCTATATTTGTTGTCTCGGGGGAGGAAATCTCCCGGGCCCTGAAGAGGACCATGGAGCCACGAGAAGGATGGACACGGGACACGGACGAAAAACCCATCGCAACAGCCTGCCTGCCATACTTCTCCACGGTATCGGGAAAAATATCCAGAATACTCCAAAGGTTCAACATCGCCACAATTCATGTACCACCGGCTAAGTTAGGACACCAACTAGCCAACGCGAAGGACCCAATTGGCCTCAAGACTCCCGGAGTTTACCAGATACCGTGCGAGTGTGGCACGGTGTACGTCGGAGAAACGGGCCGCACTATTGAGATCAGGATGAAGGAGCACAGAAGGCACCTTAGGTTGGGGCAATTGGAAAAGTCAGCCATCGTGGAACACAGCGTCAGCCGTGATCACACCATTAAGTGGGACGAGGCAAAATGCCTTTGCCGATCACACGACTATTGGGATCGGATTGTCAAGGAGGCCATTGAAATCCACCTCAAAAAGAAGAATTTGAACAGGGACGCAGGCTTCCAGCTAAGCAACACATGGAGACCAATCCTCAAATGCATACAAGAGGAAAGGAGAAATTCTCGACCAATCATGAGGCGCCCTTTTGAAGGTTGGTCGATGGACCAATCAGGAGACACCTGACCCCAGCAGAAGGGTATATAAGGAGGACAACTTTTGCATACGGCATTCAGAAGCCCTGAAGACGATTGCCGAGTCGGGAATCAAAACGTTGGCAGACATGGACGAATTAACCCGGTGGAGGACCCGAGAAACCTTCACGCAAAAAGGGAGTATGAATGCTGACTGGCATGTATGTTATTGTTTGAGCGGGTGGAGTAGTAATGATATATGGAGTTCATTGGGAATTTATCAGGATTTTCTTTAACAAAACAAACACAAGACAAAATTTAAATAGAGGGCAATAGAGTCCCAAGAACTTAATGGCAGTTGCCTTGTTGAAGAAAGTGACATTGTTATCTGTTAGAAAGTTACTTTATGTAGTTTTTACTTATAAACTGAATGAGCTGTGTTTTTTCTTTGTTAAAAACTAGATTGTTACTATTGCACCACTGCTGCATTTCACGTATGGTGGTGTTAGTGTATTCAATTAACCTATCTAGGGAATCAACTGTAACAATGGCAGATGTATCATCTGCATAAAGAGTGATTTTACAGTGTGATAGGTGATTTGGGAGGTCATTTACAAAAAGGAGGAAAAACAGAGGTCCTAATATGGATCCTTGGGGAACATCAGAGTTTTTGTTTAGAGGATAAGATTTAGCAGTTTGTGTCATATAGGTGTCCCTGTAGGAATAGCTCACAATTTGTTTTCTGTCACTTAGATATGATGAAATCCATTCCAGTGCTCTACCAGAAATTCCTAGATTTTGAACTTTTTATTTTAATATGTTATGATCAATACATAATATTAAAAGCTTTGCTTAAATCAAAGAATGTGCCTGCAGTGAGAAGTTTTCCGTCTAAACCATGCAGAGTAATGTTTAGGAGCTCAAAATTTGCAGAGTTGGTTGATTTTCCTATTTGGAAGCCATGCTAATGTTCAGCTATGAGTTTATGCAGTTTCAAGTAATTTCATGCAGTTTATGCAGAGTCAAGTTTCAAGGAATACCCAAATATGAAATAGTTTCTCAAATATTTTGGAGAAGACAGATATGACAGATATTGGTCTGTAGCTGTCTGCATTATCACGTGTCCCTTTTTTAGGAACAGGAGTCACACGAGAGTATTTGAGGATTGCTGGGAACTGTCCACTTAGGAAAGAGGCATTTACCACGTCAGCCAAAGGTATTGCAATAGAGTGAGAGACTGCTTTTACAACAGGCATTGGGATGCCATCGATCCCTGAGGAAAATTTGTATTGGTTTTGTGCCTTCTTAAATATATTTCTTATGCAATTTAATGCTGCTTTCCCTGTGAAAAGGGTCAAGTCAAAAAAAAACAGGTAACATATTTTAACAGGTAACAGCTAAGGAATTGATTGTTTTTACAATTTCAGCTGGGCAGGCTGGGAATAAAAACATTGAGTGAGATGAATGAGCATAGTTTATGTTTGGAGGTGCACTAGTTTGATTGGTCTTGGAAGTAATTGAGCAGAAATGGTGATTAAACATATTAGCTATTTCTCCAGGATCAGACACAGTGATTCCATTGAAAGTAATGGAGGTTG
This sequence comes from Platycnemis pennipes, assembly GCA_933228895.1. Classification (NCBI taxonomy): domain Eukaryota; kingdom Metazoa; phylum Arthropoda; class Insecta; order Odonata; family Platycnemididae; genus Platycnemis; species Platycnemis pennipes. Next base: position 97,794,068 of record OW121852.1, read on the forward strand.
AGTAAGAAGCTGTGCTAGAGGCTTTTGTAGAGTGGTTAATTATATTCCAAGTAGATTTGACAACATTACTTGAGTTACTTATGTAGTTTTCAATAATAGCCTTTCTGGTGTTGAACAAAAGTGCTCTGAATTCTTTACAAGCGCTTAGATAGGATGGGTGTGAAATTACATCACCAACTTTACTTCGAAAATGAAGCTCTTGAACCTTTTTAGACAGAGCAATGAGTTCTGGAGAGTTTATCTTAAATATGTTACCCGTTTTTTTTGACTTGACCCTTTTCACAGGGAAAGCAGCATTAAATTGCATAAGAAATATATTTAAGAAGGCACTAAACTTTTTATCACTACTATCTGCATGAAACACTTCATTCCATGATTCTTGCATTATCATGCTGGAAAACTCCATGGTATATTCTTTGAAACTTGAAGTATATCAATCTCAATTTGGAGTTGAGGAGTGATCTAGTCAGGAGGTTGGTGCCTTGTGCTTCAAGCTGCCAGTATTGGATCGCAAAGTTCTCTCCATGCTCGTAGATACACTCACAATTTCTTGCCCTTCCATCCTCCAACATTCAGATGATTTGTTCACACCCATTTCTTGATCGTTTGTTTCACTTTTTTGTTTAAAACTAAATTTGCTGATTCGCACACCAACTGGCCAAGTATCTTTTTTGTACAAGTCCCCTATTAGGGCATAATCAGCACCAAGTTTGAAAGAACAACCACTTTCATTTCTAGCAATTTCTTCACAAGTGAAATCACCGCCTGAGAATCTTGATTTTAGGTAATTCACTATGAAATTACTTGTGGTTCCAGACTTCACCCGGCTCAGGTAATGCTCTACGGGGTACACCAAAACAATTTTCTTTATTTGTGTCGTCCACATTACTGCCAAATATGAGGAATATTTTCTTGGGGTATCTCTTTCTTTGACGAATCAACTGGAAATGTTCCTTGCCATCAGTCTCTGGTTCCACAGCACGAGTGGTATTTTTATTGGCGATGTCAATTTGTTCTCTAGCCACTGGTTCATTCATGTTTATGTGCAGATTTCTGGCACTCGTACGTTGAGACAGAGATACTCTCTGTATACCTTCACTATTTCGAGAAGTTCTTCCATTTTCATTATTTGAGGCTGGAGAAGTGCCTGATGACGCAGTAGTATTTCCGTGCCTGGCTTCTGACTGCTTCATATTTGTGGATGACAAGCTTACGGACGGATGGATATTGGTGTTCGCTTTCGTCACACCCGCAAAAGTAACCTTTGGCACCACATTTGGAGGTGTTTTTTGGCTGCAAAACGGTTTCTGATGCAAGAGGGATGCAAAACTGCGATGTTTCTATGAAGAATAATGATAAAAAATTAATTCTAAGTAAACATGTTATGAACTTATTGAAAGTGTGATGCGAAATGCACCAAACACTCATGGCTCTTCATGGAAAGTCCACTGATATATTGGTGGCACAGAAAAGGTTAAAATACTTTGGCATATATTGCTCAAACAGTGATACTTGGATAATTCAGGCTTCTATAATTCTAAATCCTCCTTGATTCAAATATTGTGTGGTCCCTAGTATTTTGTATGTAAAAATGTTATGAAAATGTGGTTGACTCGAACTTTATTTTGGTTAATTAAACTTTGTATACGATATAGCACTTTTATTGCATTTCGCACCTGTTTTTCTTAACATTTGGCATGGGTTTTCTGCCAATGGTGCAGGGGATAATAAAAAAATCTCAAACAATTCAATACACAATCATTGGTTGAGAACATTCTCACAGAAGACTCTTAAAACTGCTCATATGTACTTTATTTTGATAATTAATGAGGGAATGATGTGGAAAGGAAACGGTTTTAGAAGTTCTTGGGCATCTGAAGTTACCATCTAAGTACATATAAGTTGTCGATTGCATTCATGTGTCCTCTTACAAGTTACCTTAACTTATCACGTTTATTCATTATCATTTTTCCCTTCATGGATGAGCAATCTTTCTAACATATTTTTAGCTTTTTTATTTTTTTCTTTGGATTGTGGAACATGTTTTGTTTTAAAACTGCTGCTTGAGAAAGCTCATCTGGAAAAAGAACCAGACCATGGATCATTTTCTTTCAATGCTGTTTACATCTGCACAATACCCTGAAAGCCACACGCCCTCTAAAACCCTCTTAAGTCCAAAACTACTGACATGCATGACTACATGACATGCATAACAACATGCACTAATTTTTGCCTAATTCTACTGTTCATTGCCACTTGACTTCTGGGCGGAGATATTTTATTCACCTTAGGCTCGAGCCACTTGATTTGTCCAAGAAAGGCCCACACCACTCCATGTCCCTCATGTACAATAAATTCCCTACTAACATAAAACATAAGTCCACTTTGTCTACTTTTTAAATGAAGCTTTAGGAGCTATTACTTCAAAATGCCATTACACTATAGATAAATTTTTAAGTGGTACATTTGAAGTATGGAAATTATAATGTTAAATATTGTAATATTTGCAGCTATTGTAATTTATCTTGTAATTTTTATATTCTTTATTGTACTTGTTTTATGATGTTTATTTTTAATGCATCAACTTTTTTTATGAATATGTTGTTTTTGCCTTTCTTACCTTTGTAGTTTGAATTTGCTTTTGAATTGGCCAGAATTGCAATGAAAGAAAAGGAGTCAGAGGTCCACTATAAGTGTGCAATGTTAATGGAAGATGAAGGAAAGCTGAAAGAAGCTGAGGAACATTTTATCAAGGCAGGGAAACCTCGTGAAGCCATATTAATGTATGTAATTCATTCTAAAACTATTCAAACCTTACTGTACTTACCATCAGTTCTACTCCCCTTTTATTTCCTTGGATGACTAGCTAAGTAATTCTTGTCTATCAATTCATATGCAGAAAAAGTCATTGAGTTCTTCCAAAACCTCAGGAATTATTAAACAAAATGCTTGTGGAACATTATGTGAATTACACCATGTTATTAGAAGCTATTTGGACCAGATGCAAATTTCAGCTGACTTTAACATGTTTCTGTGGTTTTATGTCTATTAGGGTCCTGGAGATTTAATTGCTGATGCATAAGAAACATCTTTTTGGGAAAGGCTTAAAAAGATTTTAAGTAAATGTATACATCAGAAGAAGACCTGGGTTTACAGAAATAGTGCCAGGAAACATGATTTGTGTTTTTAAATGAAATCAGACAACAGTTTACAGTAAACACCCGATTATCTCTGCTAATGACTGGTAAAGGGTGCATGGGTAATCAGGAAACACAGATAATCGGCTGTTTGGTTCTTTCCGGATTCATTTCTTTATGGTGGACTGCCAAAATAAATGAACTCCCTAAGAAAATAACACAATCTGTCAATGAAAAGATCCTTGCTGTACATGATAGCATTTTATGGAAAAAAAGAATCCAGTATAGCTGTCCCAGCCAAAATTAAATGCAAACCTTGGGGGGGGAGGGAATGGGGGGGGGGGAGACATTTGACCAGTTAGAAGGGCAGTGGTGGAGGAAATCACAATTGGAGGAAAATAACAAAAGGTTGTTTACCTTTGAGACCACTGCCGATACACTAAATAGATTGGTGATGCATTGTTAATCCACAGCCTGGATAATGCGTGAGCGGATAATCAGTAGTTTATTGTACTTGAAATACAACCTCTCTCAAAAAAGAATAATATGTAAAAATAAAATGAAAAATAAAGCCAATAAATTAAAGTAAATGAAGAAAATTTCCCAATGTTTGTTATGTTGATTGAATTTCTTTGATGGAGATGTGATCCTGTAACTGGAGGCTGTATCTTAACTGTTCTGTTCCATTTTACATTCAAGGTATATGCATGGGCATGACTGGGAAAGTGCCAAACATGTTGCAGAACAACATGACAGTGAATTGAAGAAAGCAGATGGAAATTCTACCACTTTGCTTGAGGAAGTTCTCATTGCAGAAGCTGAAGTCTCGTTTAATGAAGGAAAGCATTCTTATGCTGAAAGCCTCTTACTTAGGGCTGGTCGTCCTGACACTCTGCTTGAATTTTACCAGGTAATCAATCTCCTGTAAATACCAAGTCAGTGAATAATAATAGTGTCTGCGGGTCAAGAGGATAAAACATTACATGGATCATGGTGAATAACACAGACAGTTTTACCTGTATAAAATCTACAGTGATGATTGCAGAAGCTGTGTAGAGTAAGTCCTCGGCTTATGCGGATCCTAGTTACACGGATCCAGAGTTACGCGGATGTTCAGTTAGGCCGGTGACATGCTTGGTTTTCTCCGCGTTTCTGTTGCCGTGACAGATTCAACCGTGTGATGACTAGTGACTCATTGCCAAGCGCACAAGAGTTGATGCCAAACTATAGGTGCTTGGAATGCCAACTCTAGTTTAAGACATTACATAGTTAGATAGGTGATATTTGATCATCGTGATGGTGAAAAAGTCTGATGTTATCGGGCGTCAACATCTTTTTTTGGCGTGGTTTGACCTTCCCGCATAAGTTGACACGTAAGTAATTATCTAATCCATAGATGACGCCTGTTGTCCATTACAGCAAAAAAGAAGTTTTAGGTAATTATACTTATTTTAGATTTAAATATCCAGTGAAAGAAAGATTGGATTTGTGTTACTTTCAGCTTTGTCATATTGTGATAACTTAACAACCTCTCAAAAGATGGCATTTTCTGTAATCATCACTGATTGCTGCCGTGAAAGCAGCACCGCTAATGGTTCAAAAATGGATAGGTAAGTTGTGGTGTTTCGCTGATGCAGATTTCTACATATGCAGAAATTTTTTACACGAATTAACCGCATAAGACAAGGGCTTACTGTATGCAGAAACATATAAAAATACATGTGTAAATACATGTATAAACACATAAATTAATGCCTAAGGGACATACATACAGTCAAGCACGTTGTTACGAAGTTGAGGGGGCTGAATATTTTCTTCGTAATAACTGAACTTAGTTAAATTGGGCCAGTTTTTCTGAGCCCAATTTTGGATGTCACTTCTGTAATGTTGAGGCTGGTGTATTTGATGGTAAGGATAATTTTAAATATGCTTAATATGTAACTCGAAGTCTAATTTCATCCTTTCATGCCCCAATGTATCGTTTATTTTGAAATGATTCACTGGGGCAGTGCACTTCGGAGGTTAGTTGGTGCGTGTCACAAAGTCAAATCTGCGAATTAAGTAAAATTAGGTGAAAAGGAAGACTAGAAAAAACAGTTGCTAATGAAATAGCATAGCCATAAGCATGATCGTACTATACGTACATGGCCGTCATCCACATCGGTCAACAATCCTAGAATTGGTTTGACGCAGCCCTCCACTCAATTCTTCTATCATCCAACCTCTTCATACTGACGTTATTCTTCTCTTTTACATTCCTCACAACTTGTTCCATGTATTTCATATGAGGCCTGCTTTTCCAATCTTCCCGTTCACTTTTCCCTCAACGATTGTCTTCATCAGGCCATCATGTCTCAATATATGGCTGATTAAGTTGTCCCGTCTTCTTCTTAGGGTATTCATACGACTTTTCTTTTCTACCACTCTTCAAAGGATTTCCTCGTTACTTACTTGGTCGATCCATTTAATCTTTAACATTCTTCTGTAGCACCAGATGCTTCCACCCTTTTCTTCTTCGCTGCTGTCATTGTCCATGCCTCACTGCCATAAAGAAACACGCAATGTACATTCTGATGAAATGTTTCCATACTTCTACACTTGTATTTCCAGCGGTAAGTAGATACTTCTTTCAATAGAATGCCCTCTTTGCCTGGGCTATTCTACTAACTATTTCTTTCTTGCTTCGTCCATCGTTGGTTACTCTCCTTCCAAGGTAACAGAACTCTTTCACATCTTCCAGTTTTTATTTTCGTAGTTTGACATTGGTTTTGGCTTCTTCTTTCTTGTTGCACACTAATATCTAAGTCTTCTTCTTATTTATTTTCAGCTGATATTTGGCCATGGTCCTCCATGGTTACTAGAATCTTATTCAAATCCCTGTCTGTCTCTGCTATGAGTGCTATGTCATCAGCGAATCGCAGCATGCTTATTTTTTCTCCGTGGATAGTCATTCCAGAAGACTTCTCTTTGATTTCATAGATGGCTCTCTCGATGTAAACACTAAAAATTACAGGGGACAATGCACAGCCTTGTCTCACTCCTTTCCTAATTCTCGCTTCTTCACAGCTGGGTCCAGATTTAATCACAGCAACTTGGTTTTTATACGAACTGTGGATTATACTTCGGTCATTGTACGACCCTTCAATTCCCTTCAGAATTCCAAGAATCGAAACCCAAACCATGTTTTCAAAAGCCTTCTCTAAATCCACAAATGAAATGAACGTATGCTTGTCCTTCTCCATTCTCTTCTCTATGAGCAGCCTAAGTGCCAATATTGCTTCTCTTGTACCCTTACTTTTCCTGAATCCAAATTGATCTTGATCCAGGTATTCCTCTGCTTTTTTTCGATTCTTCTGTAGATGATCCTTGTTAATATCTTTGATGCATTTGTCATCAGGCTTATAGTCCTAAGAGTTTTGCATTCTCAGCTCTCTTCTTTTTGGGAATAGGAAAGATGATGTTTTTCTTGAAGTCCCTAGGTATTTCTCCTTTTGAGTATATGTCGCAGATGGTTTTGTAATGATGAGTCAATGTTGCATTTTTTATTCTGCATTTCTCTCTCTCCTGCATTTTTTATTAGTTCTGCAGGAACATCATCAATGCCAGAAGCCTTATTCATCCGAAGGTCCCGTTCTGCAGCTTTGAATCCCGATCTTAATATTGATGCTCCCATGTCATCCTCTTCGACTCCACTTTCCTCTTCGATCACTTTCATGCTGAGATTTATCCCGTTGTATAACTCTTCCAGATATTCTTTCCATCTCTTCAGTTTGCCTTAATTTTCTATCAAAAGTTCTCCATTCTTGTCCCTTATGGTGTTGGATCAGTTCCTTGAAGTGGTTCCTCACTATCCTATAGGGCACTTCCACCTTTCCAAGTGCAAGGTTGTTTTGTACATCTTCACATAGATTCTTTATTCACATTTCTCTTGCTTTCCTGCTTTGCGACTTATTTCGTTCCTTATTCTTTTGTAGCAGAGGTGCCCTTCCTCAGTTTTCGCATTCTTGTAGTTTCTGCTTTCTTCAATCAGATCTAAGACTTCCTCATGATCCATGGCTTCTTCTTGACAGCTTTTCTTCTTCCAAGAACTTCTTTTGTGGCTTCCTGTAGTCCACATTTGAAGTTTTCCAAGAACTCTTCAGAGAACTTCTGATTTCTCATTGAGGTCCTCTCCTATGTTGTTTCCTACTGCTTTTTGAAATGCCAGCTGATGTTGAACCTCCTTCAGTTTTTCTACTTGCCATATTTTCTTCTTTGCTTTCTTCAATTTATTGAATTTTAGGTGGCATTTCATCATCACTAAATTATGGTCACAGTCGATATCTACCCTAGGGTAGCTTTTGCAGTCCTTCACTTGGTTCCTATATCTCTGCTTCACTAAAATGTAGTCTATTCAAAATCTTCCTCTGTCTCCTGGCATTTTCCACGTGTATCTTCTTCGGTTGTGATTTTTACACAATGTGTTGGTGACCACTAACTTATGTTGTGTGCAGAACTCTAGCCATCTTTCTCCTCTTTCATTTCGGTTTCCCAATCGGTGTTTTCGAGTTATTTTTCCATCTTGACCTTCACCGACGATAGCATTCCAGTCTCCTAAATTAATTAGGTTTTCTTCTCCTTTTACTTGTTTTATAACTTCCGTGTTATCTTCGTAGACGTCTTCCACTTCTTCATCTTCATAGTCCGTTGTAGGCATGTAAACCTGCACCACTACAGTATCTACTGGTTTGGTCTCGATCTTTACCATTATTATTCTTTCATTGTACTGCAGGAAGCTCTTCACACGCATTCCTGCGCTCTTCCTGAGCATTATGCCTACTCCAGCATTACCATTTAGAGATCCCGTGTGTATGATCCTATAGCTTCCGCTCCAGAAGTCTCATTCTTCGGGCCACTTCATTTCGCTGATTCCTAATACGTCATGGTCCATTCTTCGCATTTCCACTTTTAGGTTTTCCAGTCTTACACTGGTCCGAAACGATCTCACGTTCCATGTTCCTACCCTAAGTGTTTATCACATGTGACTGATGTGTTCTCTCAGGTAGTCCCCACCCAGAGATCTGAATGGGGGACTATTTTACCTCTGGAATACTTTACTCGAGAGGGTTCCATCACGTCTTGATAAGAAAGAAAAGAGTGGAGAGGCTGCGACTCCTCGGGATAATAATGTGGTGGTTACCTCTTGCCTTCCACATCGCAGTACTACAGCCGTTAAACAGGGTGGCGATCGTCAGGGAAAACCGGGAAAACCTGGAATTGTCAGGGAATTTTGGACATCTGGAAAAGTCAGGGAATAGTCAGGGAATTCTCGTAACAGTCAGGGAGAAATTGGGATAGGAAATTCTCGGTATTTTTCTACCATTTAGTTTACCGGGCAGTCTTTACCGCCCCTTATTTCACCAAAACATTTCACCAACTAAAACTAATGTCCGTCCCCGCATAGAAGTGCATAGAATAAGCCCCGTCAATTCGTTGAACATTCAGTTGTGAATCTTAGTTATTTAGTTGTGAATCAGTCGTACAATGTATCCCTTTTGTATATCCTTATGTGATATTTGCCTAGTAGTATTAAAATTCATGATCACCGTCTATTCTGCTCATCACAAGGAATCCGAGGCTATGCTTTTCGGAAGATTTTTACCTCGTGTTTTTTTTTAACTCCCGAGACTCAGATCGAGAGGTAGTTGTAGCACACTAGCTTGTAGTAAATACATGCTTGCAGTTCTAAAAATACGAGAGGATGATTATTAAAGCCGTAATACAAGTACGATCACACGTGTAAACAAAATCTTACGTGAGATCATCTTCGATTTCCGTACCCCCCTTTGCGACACCATATGAAGAGTCCTCCTCCCCTCCCCACCTTTCACGCTCGACGTAATTATTGAATGGCCCCCTTAGCTCCCTCTCGAAGCAATTTAGTCAGGTCACAAACCACCTAAAATGTGACATTCCTAAATATGATGCTGCCGTTGCTAATTGTCTCCTGTTTTCGCTCGGAGTGGCGCGATTACGTTTTATTTGTTTATACAAATAATAATAATAATTTTTATTCCTATATTTTAACAATTTTTGTTCCCTTTTACAATCAAGGGGTTATGACCACGTTAATCAAGTTGTTATTCACTTTTAAAACTCGTGCCATCCGATTTTGATCCAGTCTAAGAACTTGGCTTTGGTTTGTATTTTTCGCGTAGCTTAGTGATACCTGTGCCGGAGTCTGCCAGTAAATTGGCCATATACTTTCCCTTTGATGCCTTTTCAGTAATCCTCAACATCCCAGACCTACTGTGTAATGCTACCTCTTCCTTGAAGAATTAGACATTGGCAATTTGTAATTTTACTGGAGGAAACATACACGGCCATGGAAATACGAGTCATGGCCGCGAAAAATGTATTAAAAGTGTGTACAATTTGTGTGAAGGCTTAACTTGTGAAGGTTTAATATATTTTTTCATTAGGGGTTAGGTTCCATATATATTTTCATTCTTATAGCTTTTAATGTATTGATTTCAGCTTTTAACATTTTCTGAGTTTTGACGAAAATTTAATTCAGCAGAAATAAAATATTCTGATAATAGGAGACCTTTTGGTGATCTGTCAGGGAAATTGGTAAAGCCATAAGGGAAAAACCAGGGAAAAGTCAGGGAATTTGAAAATTGTTTATCAGTAGCCACCCTGTTAAAGTAAATGTTACCATGCCTGTAGTGAAATGTGTGTCGCTGTACCGACTACCTTCACTCATATGAAGAAGAGCTGCTGCCCTCTCATGGCCGTAAGAATGAAATTAATCTATGTCTCTTTATGTTTCCTTCAGTTATATCCTTCATTGTTCAACAATTATTTCAATACTAAAGAGTTGCTTAAATCTGCAAACATTGTTATAATGCCTGTTGAAGTTGACTGCAAACAAACATTGTTTATCTCCACATGAATGCTAGAGACACCTGGAATGTAGCTGGTTAATTACTAAGTCTTGCCTATTGACTACTTGTCCATTGTCATTCAGGTGTAGGCTTGACAGAGTTGCATAAAATCTGTTTCTACTTAGGAATGATGATGGAAATAGAGTATTGATAAAATATTTCCGTATCCAGTAGCATTTTAGTGATAATTTTTTGACTATGTATACACATGTGAAGTACAATATTTAAAAAGAGGAGTAGTTAATGACATTTCAAAAGTTTCCAGTTTGCTAATATACTATGGCTCTCCAATGAATTTGTACACCTCACTTTTTCTACAGTTGAAACGGCATGCTTGATTGTTTCCTTTCTTATATTTCTACCATTGATTTAGGGAAAAATATTGAGAAACATTCATAGGGAGTTGACATTTCATGAAAATTGGCCATTACTTCTGGCTGCTCTTCAAAACCTGGAAGCTGAGGTGAAGTATCTTGAAATTTCCATCCCATTCTAAATCTGTCGGATGTTAGTTATCTGGCCCTTTTCTTTCAGCAGACTGTTGGATATCTGCAGTTGTAGTTAAAAAGGTAACACAAAGAAGGTTGATGATCATCTTTGTCTGAAGGTGCCACAGCATCACCATCACCAATTGGAATCACTATCTTCATCCATTCCATCTGAACTATAAAGTCTATAAAACTATAAGAGAATGAACTATAAATATAATTTGTGATATACCTATTTCATAATAACCATTAGAATAAGTGTTAACAGTTTGCGTGTAATATGTAATTTTTATATAACCAAAACTTAATGAATGAGTATACATATTACCTTTATCTACCTAAATTCCCTATTGTGAGAATCCTTTTCTTCTTCGGCCTCTGATCCATAATCATCATTTCACTCTCTCACTTTCAACTAAATTTTCAATGAGCAGAATGCCAAGAATTACTTGATGAAAGTGTACAGCTTGGCTTAACAATTTCATCTGTCATTTTATTTTGATTCTTGATCACTCTCATCATTCTTCATCACATAGAATCATGAAGTACATGTGTCCAATATATATGGCGGCACTGAGCAATTTCGATCTTCTGATTTTAGCAAAATGTGGGATTAAAATTACTCAAAGCAATTACAAATGGCCAAACATGACGTATTCTCTTTCAGAGAATTATGGGAGGTGAAATGCAGGAGCCCAAGCTATACTCAGGCTTGGGTGAGAGACTGACCTATACTCAGGCTTGGCACTAAAAGTGTTAAGAGCAGCGGAAAAATAACTTTGGAAAGGTGTCAGATTGGAAATATTAGTAATGGGCAGGGTAATAAATTTAGCCACTATTTTGATCATTTGCATATTCATACCATCACGTCACAATGACCAGGGTTTATAGGAACCTGGAAATCCTGGAAAACCTGGAAAAGTCAGGGAAAATGACCGTGGAAATCCTGGAAAAGTCAGGGAATTTAACGTGTTGTCAGGGAAAAATCACAAAACATTCAAATTTCGGAATTTATCACTTGAAAATGCCAAGAGATTAAAAACTGTGCATAGGAGCGGAGGAGGAAGGTGAAGGAGGGGATGACTGGCCTCAGGCTGGCTTCTCTGCGGAGACAGCCCAGCCTATTCTGGTTCCTTCTGGCTATTGCCTGCACGATTTGGTGATAAGACTGGCGAAAGGTGTGCGCATCTCATTTTCATTCGCTAGCGATTTTGCCAAGAATGCTTCGCTTTGTTCCTCTGGTGACAAAAAAGTTTTCTCAGTCAAATTTGATTTCACTTAGCCAAATTTGTAGAAGGATTTGAGGAAGAAAAAATCAAGATTGATTCAAATAGCTACTTTAACATGACATCAGGTTTGAAGAAAAAGCCAGGTTAGCCCTCTTTGCATATATTTTTCTGCAATTAAAACCCTTTCTGAGGGCATATCAATGAAAGTAATCATAATTTTTATTTTGTGGGCTTAAAGTTGTTGATCTCTTATTATTGGAAGTTCATATGATTAATATGAAAATAAACCTACAGTTTTTCATAAGTTTAGACTTCTCTGCTTCCTCACTACCACATTTATCTCTATAAATGACCAAAATCTTGGAGTTTTCAGGCATTCAAAAGTCAGGGAAAATCACTAATAATGGTCTGAAAATCCTGGAAAAGTCAGGGAAAATTAAAATGAAAACCCCTATAAACCCTGATGACTATTTATTCTCAAAAAAATTAATAAGATCTTCAACTTCCTTTAGGTCTGATGGAAAAATAAAAATTGAAGGAGAAAAATTCAGTTGGCTTGGCAAGGAGGGGCTGTAACTGTTTTTAGATTCACGGAACAAGTTATAAAATTAATTGGCAATATCAGCAGGATTACACCCTGGAATACTATCAAATTATATGTAAGAAGGTGTCTCTTTTGCAGCAGAATCTATGCAGCTATGTCTACCACCTGGGCAAAAAAGTGACACACCTCTGGCAAGTTAGTGTACTACATCATTGGCAAAGGCTCTGTCTCCTTCAAAGGCAGATGATCCACCCACTGCAGTGCCTCCTGCCAATATTCTGTGAAGGGAGATGAGCTGAAGGCTGATTCTGACCTAGAAATACAGTTTTAGAGCACATTGAAAATTATAATGAGGCATCAGACCATCGGAGAAACATCATGAAATTTCTCTGTGGCACTAACAACAAGAGCTGTTCCAGTTGAATAGTATGGTAGATATGGCCTTATTGGAAGCATCTAGTCCCTAGGAAATCAATTGCATGATTTATGTGTGTGCCAAATTGGTGGCCTCATTTATGGTGAATGCTGTCTGGGGAGGGTAAAGCAGTGAACATGCCAAAACAGCTAAAAGCCAAAAGCAGCTTGTGTCAAGCAGCATGAGGTGGATACAGGTTGGGTTCTAACAATAGCAAAGAACTAGCTGGTCAAAAGGAACAATGCCAGGAAACATAACTCCACTTTCTACCTTCAGCCTTTCCATTTATTCAAACCTCAATTGCCAAGCCATTCTCATACAATTCATACGTCAATTGGTCAGTTACTTTCCCTGATATGCTGTCTATGTCCGCTGATTTCTTTGTCCCAATCATGACAAGACAGGAACTTAACTCACTCTTCACTGCAGGACATTAAGTACATGGACATACTATGCCATTCTTATAGATTGCATTGGTAAATAAGTAGCCAGTAAGGTATATTGGGCAGAGTGAAGAAGGTATTATTAAATTCATTTAAAGAAATTGCCTTTGTGATCAGGAATCCTGGGTGGCGGCATCAATACTCGAAGGTCCATGACTAAGTTACCGGCCCAGGAAACTTTTTTCCCCTGGCAATTTTCCACTCAAATAGGGATCTTGAAGAAGATGAGGAATGTTATGAGATGGTATATGTAAAAGAGGCTCCATATGAAGAGTTGACGTCATGTGAGGTGACAGTAATGCCAGTGGGATGAAATGATAGTGCATATATCTGACCGTAACAGAAATATTTTTACCAATATATGTAACTTGCCAATAGATGAGTGTTTATGTATTAACATTGCTAATGTAGTTATATTGTGTATTGCATTATATTAGGTACCACTCATTTGCTTCATAATGTAAGCATTTCTGCAGCCTGTAAAGAAAAGTTTTGAATATTTTTGACTCTCCTCACTAACTCAGTAAAAAAATGTTCAGGAAGTTTAATTCAAAGTTTTTCATGGAATTCACATTAATTGCCATGCGAAAAAATTCACATGGACCAGGAATCGATCCATGGACCTTTGGCTTTGTGGGCCACTGCGCAGACCACTACACTATCCAGGATCTCTGATTCGCCTCGCAAATTCTTTTATTTGTGAATTTTTTCACATGGTAATTAATGTGAATTTCACCGTGGTTCACGTGGCAGGCTTGGAATATCATACATTGTTCCTGGAATATTAATTTTATAGATGTAGCACATGGCCTTGGTTTCATGCTGTGGTGTTGTTTACATGATGAAGATGTAAATTTTAAAGTATGACTTTGTTTTTGGTGCCTTCAGGAAGCAGGAATGTGGTCTGAAGCACTACGAGTATGCCGTGAGTATGTCCCATCTAAACTGGACACAGTTCGAGCCAAATTTGAGCGTCAGGATACTGATCTAGTGAAGGTGGCTGGTCCAGGTAATGCTGCACGGCAGCATCCTCGTGGCATGACAACTGGAGGACCCTCTGGACTGTATGAGAAAGGGTTGGAATGGGAGAGGGGAGGAGAGCTGTCACGTGCATTGCAGTGTTTTCTTAAGGTTAGCAGCGGTTACGTTGTGTAGCCAGAAAGTAATTGCATAGCCTAGCCCCACTGTCATAGCCTAGTGCCTCTTGATCATCAAATCTTATTTGTAAATCAATACGGTGGACTCCCATTAGCACGTTTATGCAGGGACCCAAAATCGTGATCATGGTAATGAGGAAAATGTACTAAACAGGTTAGGCTTTCCACCTATGTCAACCTGGCCTAAATTTTGCCTACCTTCCCAAACTTTCGGGGGCAAAAAATAAACGTACATGTAAGCTTTAAAACTATTGCGTATTTTATTGCTATTAAATTCAATATGGAAACTTCCACATATTTTGTAAACAAATCAAGGTCCATATTAACTTCTGCAACTGAATATTCGGATGACGGGATATTAAATACATATATACCTACATACCATTAAAAAGTAACAATTTTTCTCAAAGTTAAACAATTATTAACTATAATCCTATCCCGTAACTTTTTTCATACTAAAAATGATTAATCTTCAAAGTCATTTCTACATAACTAACATAGTGGATAGTTTGTGCCCTTATTATTTAAAAAAATACTTCATGCCGAATACCAGCCTGTTATCTGGCATGATTTAATTTTTAAAATAATAAGGGCACAATCTATACACTGTTAGTTATGTAGAAATGACATTGAAGATTAATCGTTGTAGGTATGAAAAAAAGTTATGGGATAGTTTCATAGTTAATAATTGTTTAACTTTGAGAAAAATTGTTACTTTTTCCTGGTATGTACATAGGTATTTAATATCCCGTCATCTGAATATGCAATTGCAGAAGTTAATATGGACCTTGCTTTGTGAACAAGATATGTGAAAGTTTCCATATTGAATTTTCTAGCAATAAAATACGCAATAGTTTTAAATCTTGCATGTACATACATTTATTTTTTGCCCCTGAAATTTTAGGTAGGTAGGCAAAATTTAGGCCAGCTTGCCATAGGCATGCTTTCCCAGGTTATTTAAAGACGTGTATGGTTGCATAATCTTCAGGGGGAACAAATTGTGAGCCATGAAGTTAGTTCACTCTGTAGATCGCTGGTGTACATTTATTGTAGCCAAGTTTCATTTGCAATTATTACGTCTCTCAAGAAATAAGAACGATACTTAGAGTTAATGGGCACTCAATGATTAATTATGATGATAATGACCGGAGAGTACTTTTTACATATACAGTCCATGAAAAAATACTTAAGTTTAAGGCTTTATATCCCAAAAACGGAAGAAGTTATATTCATAGAAAGATATCAGTGTGTAGATAATTTAGCCTTTTGTTTAATATAGGTAACAGACTTTTTTTAACAATTAATTTTGAATCATGTTTTTGCAGTGATGATGAAAAATGGTACATTTTTTAGAGTAGCAGAGGGCAGTGTCACTTTGGAGGTTGTCATAACAATATGAAATGCAGAAATGAAAGAAAATTTTGAAAGAATATGAATTGTACTTTTGCCAATGTGTCCTTTAAGTTTCAATTGATTTACTTCCATTCATTTAAGTTATTCTGGTCAATTTATGAAACAGGGTTTTCTCTGTAAGTATGCAAAATTGGATGCATGTGAACACCTTAGTCTTCATTTTAAAATTTCTAATGGAAATCCATTAACGTCATGACACTTTTCCATGCCACAGTACTTTATTTGAATATTGTATTTTTTGAAAACGAGTTCATAACGTAGGTGTAAATGCTAAACAATGCATGCATTGAGCAGAACGAACTTAAGTTGATGGCATTACCTTAATTTTTGCCACTACATATTTCAACACGCTTCATGTGTGGATTTTTGTCTACTTTTCGAAGGAGGTTGAACTTTTCAATTGATAATTTTATTTTCACCCCAGAGCTTCCCATGGCTAATTCTATGCACTTGTCTCACTTTTACTGTCACGAAGTATTGGTGCTTGCAAAGTTTTGGTGTCCCGTTGACACTTGTAAAACAAGCAAACGTTGTGATAAAATGCGGGGCTTAAGGGTGCCCTTTGATTTCTTCTTAAGCATATTTTTAACCATAATATACCCATTTAAATCTTTTTATAAGGATTAAAAATATTTTTAGTGCAAGATTTAAAACTTTCGTGCGATATTCTTTGTCTAATCAACCTATATGATGATTATTTTCTTGGAACATATTATTCGGCTTGGTCCTCCTCTGAACGTGCATAAGAGCCAGTAACCAAAACGTACTAACCAGTATTGTTTATATGCACTGGGATGCGGACGTGAGGAAACAAATGTGTAAATGAGGAAAATGTGCTATCAAGGAACGTCCTAGTGAGAGTCCACTGTGCTAGTCAACATTTTACCTTATATCACTTCATGGTTGGAGAGATATCGTATCGTTATGTGCTATTACATACACTTCTACAACCTTTGGCCCCCTCTAAAATATCTTGATCTTTGTCTAGTATCGAGTGTTAACTATTCTTTTTATCATGATAAATAACTTATGGCTCTCTATTTCTAACATTTTGACTTAATACTCAATGCATTTTGTGTCCTTCCTTCTCTCCTTTGTGTCTTTTCTCTCTTCAAGGCCGCTGATGAGGATACTGATGGGACTGTGGCGATGAAAGCACTTGATGCTGCTCAAAAATTGTTGCAGAGGTTACCTCCAGGAGGAGAAGCATTGGAAGATGCTGCAAGAGCTGTTGGTCAGAGGCTGTCTATGAGAGGCCATGCAAGCGTAGCTGCACAGATGTACTTGAATGCTGAAATGGTCCGTGAAGCAGTGGAAGCTCTTGTGGATGCTAAGGAATGGGCAAAAGCTAGGAGGGTTGCTGCAGAACTTGATCCAAGGTTTCCTTCAATTGTCCTATTATTATCTTAATCACTACCCAATACAGTAGAAGCCCATTATAGTGAGTATGGCATATAGCAAGAATCTCGCAATAGCAAGTGATTGGCAATGTACCATCAAAAGGCCCATGATTAACATGTAAAAGAAAACGGATATAGCGAGGCCAAGAAGCTCCTTCCACAGTATACGCTCAGTATTGCGAGTGATATTTCTTGAGGGAGATGCACTGCAAAGTACAAATTAATGCATGCTATTTATCTTAAGTAGCATTTTTAGTCTACTTCAACATAGAATACAAGATTTGTACCATCTCTACATTATTTAAAGTCCAATCAACTCCAGGCACTGACAATTTATGGCCCGCCCTGGCGTATCTTGCACACGCTCTCACTTTTTAGTTGTTCTTTTGCTAAGTCAAGTTCACATAGGAGTGGAATGGGCATTAGATGGACAAGCAGTAAAGCAATAAACAATAACATGACAGCGGAGAGCATTATCAAGGAACGGAAGGACAGGAGGGCAAAGAGCATGCTAGTTAAGTACACATGATATTACTTGGGTAGTAAAATTGGGTATTTCCCAGGATAAGGTAGGCTGGTGTGTTTTAGTCTACCTCCAACTCGGAGCAAGCCTTCTTTGTCCACGAAGGGAGAAAGACGTTGAATTCTCATGGTACAAGGTTGTCCTTTTGGAAGTAGTATCAAGTCTTCCTTAAAAGCATTTTCCTGAATGTGGTTGCAAATTACATGTGTGGCCTTTTGGAGTTCTTGAGATGAAAGCATACCATGTTCACTGTCTGAATGGCGACAATTTTGTGCAAATCATCTGATGTATGCAACTACGCATTGAAGTTTTGACCACTTTGAGAACTTGAAAAGTAGATCCCACTCAGTAGATATTGTGGAGGAGCAAACATTGAATACTGGTTGTTTTAATTCTGGTAGATCCTCGTCCATTAGAGTGAATGGATATTTCGGCCAATCTTCCAGTGGAAGAGAGAGCCATTGAGGGCCAGACCACCACATAGAATTGTTATCAAAGAGGTAAGTGGGTAGCCCCCGTGAGGCACAATCAGCCGGGTGGTGTTGCGATGAAACATGAAGCCATCTTTCAGGAGGTATCCATTCTTGAATCTGCACTTCTTGATTGGCTACATACACCTTAGGCGATAAGGAGTGGGGATCCAGGACAGAGCAATGGTTGAGTCACACCAGGTAGTGACTGACTCAATTTGGCAGTAATTTGACACCAAGTTAACTCTGGTGGATGAGTTTAGCTAACAAATATGCCCCACAAAGTTCCAGTCGAGGTAGAGAATTACATTTGAGGGGTGCGACACGAGATTTGGCCACAAGCAATGTTATTTTGGGGTTGATATCAACAGAATCACATCTTAAATAAATGACTGCGGCATATCCTAATTCCCATGCATCAGAAAATCCATGTAGCTGGACACTGTTTGATTTAGAAAGGAACAATGTGCGAGGTAAAGTAATTTCCTTTACTCAAGAAAGAGGTTCAATAATTTCTTCCCACCGGAGAGCAATATTTGGAGGTAATGGATCATCCCATTGAAGGCCTAGAGTCCATAAGTATTGCATGAATGACATGGCTAAAAGTACCACAGGAGCCAATGAACCACCAGGGTTGTATATTCTTGCAACAGCAAAAAGCACCGAACATTTAGAATGAGGTATGTTGGATATATTCACTGTGTAAGAAAACTGGTCAGATGCAGAATTCCACTGCATACCCAGTATATTGTAAATAGGTTGCTCTGAATGCTGGAAGGAGAGAGGTTATTTCTCCCTCTTCTTCCGGAATGTGGGATACCAAAGTATCTGAGTTGCTGCACCACTTTCTTAGCTGAAAACTGCCTTATTAGGACGTGAGCAGCTCATGGAAACTTGGCACCGTCATCTTCAGCTAACTGTTGAAGGGTACGGATAGCTAGAAATGGTGCGCTTGTGACTCTGTAAGTAACAGCTGTCAATTTGTATACTGTGAGAGGATCCGTAGGGTTTTCATGCCAAAAAATCAACTGGAAGTGATGGTCATCGGGACATTTTGATCTGTTGATGCATTTGATGGATATCACAGGCGAATACAACTGAATGGCACCTAAATTGCAGAATAACACAAATGTCATTTTGTAATTTTGGCCCCGACAATAAAATTTCACTGAGTGAGACATTAGATGAAGTCTTTGATTCACGTCAAACACTATGTGCAGATTGGAATTTGGATCCTGATTTTTAAAGACTCCATGGTGCGGTAGGAAATAATGCAGATATCTTGAGAGTTGACAACAAGGTTCCATATGACCTAGGTCTAGATATTCTGACATAAACTTAATATACAGTGGAACCGTGGTAGTATGAGTATGACCTATTGTGAGACCCTCGCCATTACGAGAGATTGCAAGGGCACTGTCAATTGACCCTATGATTGCCATGTAAAAAAATATGGTTTTAACGAGACTCTTTTGGTGTTGGCTCCCCCCATTGCGAGAGTTTCCGTCACCGGCAAACAAACACCATTAGTGGCCAACATCTGCCATAGCTTGCGATCTGTTAGCAATGCAATTAATATGAAGTGTTACGTATCAACTGCACATTATAAATCACCATATGATTAATTTATTGAAATATTGGTGGAAATACCACAGCATTAGCAGTTACGAATACGTATTTGATCTTCTTTTGTTTCCCGGGGGGTCGAGAGTACATTCACATGCCTGTGAGTTGAGACATGTTGAGAGCATTTCCAAGGTAGACACATGGCCCAAAAACGCAAAACACTTAAGTGTCGGAAGGGAAAAATGGCAAGCTACTCAATTGTCTATCCTAAATTTGTTTTCATATTATTTAATGTGATGAACACAGTGCCAAAGGAGTAACGCTCTTAGTTTATTGACTTTCAATACGTCTATATTCCTTTCTATGTTTTGTTGCCATTATTGAGCAATTATATGAATTAATACTTCACACATTTGTTGGTATAGGAGGGCTATTCATTAGACCCTTTTTTTCAGTCGTTTGTATCATACAACCATTGCGCATATACACCCCACAAAATTACTTTAAGTACGTCGAGGGCCTAACGAAATCTTTAAAAAGAACTTATTGTGATACAACCGCTATTTCAATTAAATTTTATACATGGTAAAGCAGATTGTTTTTGAATGTGGATATAACATCAGATGAAAGAAAATACCCTCCAAGGCAGGAACCCTTCCACCGCTTCCACGGTCTCTTTTCATCTGCTGAAACAAATGCAAAATGTTATTCCAAATGGCTTCCGCGAAGTGTCGCGAAGAATGTGTATACTGATCGTAAAAATTAAGACCAACCAAGGGAAAGTGTAAAGGCTAGTATTAAAGGTGATACACTTTTGATTTATCAGTTATGTTTAAATTTTTGGCGAAACTAATCAGAATTATGGAATCATCATTATAAAATGGAACAAGCATTAGAAAAGAGTAGCTTGGTCAGTTGTGCATTTGGGAAAATGGTCGGCATTTTGAGGCTTTTTGCAATTTTTGGAGCAGGTACGGTGCTATTTGATCTAATGGTTAGTTGGTAAATTAAGTAGGGATATGAATTACTGCAAAAACTTTCCCCTTTTTTCGGGATTTGTGCTCAGGCTCTCCATACGGAAATACTTCTGCCACCACACCAACCCGATTCCTAGAAAATTGTTGACAATAGGTTTCATGGCGATTATTTACACCAACCTTGGTAAGACAATACTTCAGTATAGTGAGGGATTTCTTGGGCACCGTAAGGTCTCATTTTAAAGAGTTTGCACTGTACTTCTCTCTCAGGAGGGGTTGTGCTGACAGTTTTCTTTCCAAACCAGAGAATCTTCTTTTGGCGATAAGCGATAAATCTTGGAGAGGGGGATGATGATCCTTGAATGGCAACCGAGTGACGTAACATCCCGTTTCATCTCTGGTATGCATAGATTGAAAATGCTCTTCACATAATTGGTCTTGAGGGGAGAGAGAGAGATGAGGTACTTCCTCCAGTTGCCAAAATTTTTGGATTGAAGCATGAAGATCAGAATCATGAGTTGAACTTAGAGCGACAGAGTGCTGGTAATTGGTTTCAAAAGCTGGAATGATTTCAGTTGTTCCCATTAGAATGAAGCCAAAAATTGGAGAGAGGTTATTTCCCTATCTTCTTCCGGAATATGGAATACCAAAATATCTGAGTTGCTGCACCACTTTCTTAGCTGAAAACCACCTAATGAGAGAAGCTGTGTTAATTGTACCTGATGATGACGTTAATCGTTGAAACCATGGACGTAATAGTGTGATATAAATAAATGTGGAAATGCAAAGATTATTTTATCATTCATAATGAATACAAGTAAATTCCATAAAGTGATGCCAGAAACCATCAATGTTTTTCAGCTGTTATTATCGTGATGAGTTAACGGAAGTTAACGATGAGGTCGATTGTTCACTAACGGTTGAGGTATCCTGGTGACTATTTGGTAATGAATGAGAATTCAAGTCGAGGTGCAGTAGGGAGTGATGTCTCTTAGTGCAACTGCTGCATCTCTGGGAGGAATTGCACGATTTGATAGTGTGAGATGTTCCAAGACAGTTGTAACACCATTTTTTCTCCCTCACTATTTCTTGCCTTTTTGAGGCAATTTCTCTTTAAAGGCAGAGCATGAATAAATGGCATGGCTTGGGTCTCAACAGAATGCACAGTTATTCACTGTAATAGTAGTCGGAGCAGTTTTATGAATTTTGTTATGAGAATTTTTTATTGTTCCCTTTGATTGGCCATCGATTATTGCATCTTCAAAATGAATGCATTCGGCTTCAAAAAACTTGATCAAATCGGAGAAAGCAGGAATTTCATGATTGACGCCTCGCATATCTTCAAGGCATTTCCGAGTTTCGAAATTCAGTTTCCGAGTGAGGATAGTGAGAAGCAAAACGTTTCTTGGGTAATATCATACTCTAAAGCAGTTAATGCTTGCGTATTTTCAAAGTAAGTCGGCAGAAACAAGCGAATACTTGAAAGTGATCCGTTAATTACAGGTGGCATGTCCATAATTTTACTTACATGGAGAGAAACTAATTTCTGCATGTTATGGTATGTAGCAAATCCCAAGCAATAATATAATTTTCACCGGTGATGGGCAGTCCAGAAATTAGTTGCAGAGCTTTGCCACAGAGATTCACTCAACAATAAAAAGTACTGGAATTTTTCGACGGGCTAATACTGGATTCTTATGGATTGTCATATCAAACGTGTTATATTAGGGCATCCATTTAATGGGTTTTCCAGCAAATTGGGGTAAGTCGTGCTTTGGTAAGCGAACAGAGGATTGTAGTTGCGGATTTTCACAGGGGTTTTCAGATTGGGCGAGGGCGGGAGTTTTCAGAGGGGAGGGCGACAAAAGCTCCACCATAGCAAAAAAAATAAGGGCATTTAGCATGACATCGAACACTAAGCCTGTATTTGAAAGGTTGTTAACTCTAGTGGGTTGATCATAATAGTTCAGATGAAAACTAAAAGAATTTAGCATGTCAAGTAACCTTACTTTTACTTGATCGTAATACAGAAAATTGATATTAAAATCACCACCAATACATATTGTAAAATTGAGACCATACTTCCCAGAAATAAAATGTAAAGTGCTTTCTAAGTTATTGATAAACAGCTCAGAATTACATAATGAACTACGGTATAAACCAAGTACGATCATATTAATGTTGGTGAACTTGGCTGCACAGCATTCAAAATGAATGTCAGCAGCAAGTGGAATATTGACCTGCACACACCTCAGATGAAGAGAACAATATTTTGAGTTAACACCATATGTTGTACCTGATCTTATAAAAGAGGCAACTGGTTAATAATTAAGGGGGGTGTACAAGTCTGTTCCATTGGATTTTAACCAAGTTTCAGAAAAAATCAAAATATCGATTTTCTCTTTAGACAATTCAAAGTTTATAATATTGATTTTGTTCCGTATTGAGTGCACATTCAGATGCAGAATCTGTATAAAATTATTTGATTTCCACAACCCTAATTTAAAACTTTCACTCTTGGAACTACAGTAGAAACTCGAAAATATGAACTTCGAAATTATGAAAATTTGATTTTACGAAGCAAAATCTTCGGTCCCGACCAAAAGGGTATCTAAGTGTATGTAACAGTACGCGATATTACGAAATAACGAAGTTTTAAAGTTACGAACCTCGGATCTTGGTCCCGACGTGAAAAAGTTACTCGTTTATACGAATAATGATGGATCACAGTAACGTTTTCCGGCGCTCCTTGTCAGAGTTAAACATCTAATTAATCATCGTCGCCGAATACATTATGCACTGAATGTATTACCTGAACGATATCTCATTTTTCAATGCTACAATAGTAAGGACGACTTTGAATCGTAGGCATCGTAGCTCATAAAATATGAAACCAATCTGACATAAAATGCGTTCGGCTTTGTGACCACGAGTCCATAGAGTTGCCAACGAGTAAAGAAAACGTAAATTTGTAATTTAACAAAATACACATTCTACCACATCGCCCAGCCGCGGAAACAGGATGTAGACGCCTGAATGAAACCACCCGGCAGCGTCGTCTAGCCTTGACGTCCAGACGCGACAGTTGGACGTGGCCGCTGGACGCCCCAGTGAAAACAGACCTTCAGGACGACTTTGAATCATAGGCATCGTAGCTCATAAAATATGGAACCAATCGGACAAAAAATGCATTTTGCTTTGTTACCACGAGTCCACAGAGTTGCCAACGAGTAAAAAAATGTAAAGTAGTCGTGTACGGATATACTCACCGGCAAGAGACTAATAGCTACAACCAGCATTTTCCTCTCATGATCCCTGGCATTTTTTGCTACCAGTTTTCCCAAACATAAATCCATGATGAATATTCCTGGTATAGAAATCGTTTGCTGCGCGTTTGCAATAACTAGGACATTATCGGAGATGGTGCTATGTTGTTGTTCGAGCGTTAGATTCAGTCGTGAATATAACCCAAGGAAGCTTTTCTTCTTCTCACTATTTCAGACTTATTACACTCAACCTTGGTCGACGGCATAATTATTCCGACTGGCCATAGTTATCATCGAAGGACTCATGTTTAATTTACCGTCCTCATTGAGCGTTTTGATGTAGTCATCGAGCAAGGCTCTTCATATGCATTTCCCTTCCCTTCTTCCACCGCCAACAGCAAAGAAAATCAGAAAAAGTATGAGTTCGCATGGTTCATAGGGCCATTTAGTTAAACGCACATTAATTCTAAAGGAAGACTAGTTCTGGGCGCATGCAAAATCAATGGGAAAAAACGCTCAAGCACCCATATATATCGGAAAATGGTGTACCCTCCTCCCCTTTCACTCCAACATAGCGATCGAAGAAATATCCTAAAAGAGAGATCGCTAGGCACCAGGAAAATTCACCCAGCTCTCCTTCTCCTTTGCTCCAAAACCTCGGCATACTCTCCTCCATCACCTTTCTCTCTCACTTGCGGCTAACCTATCCCTCCCACACTGGCTATATTTCCCCTTCAAGTGACCCTCCGTGTCCCCCCTTCCCGCTCTATGAGTGGGCACGAGCCATCCCCCTCACACCCAAGCCCCCCGTGCCCGCCCTCGGGGATATCAGGCCCCTTCGAGTGCCCCTCCGTCCTACCCCCTCAACGCTAGGCTAGCATGAGATGCCCCACGCTGACTTTGCAGGCCCCCCATACCAGCTCTTGGGCCCTTTAAGAAGTTCCCTCCCCAATCTCAAGGAATCTGTGCACGCCGATGGGTCTAACTCAGCGTAAATATTGTTTTGCGGGCATATCTTGATTCATGGTAAAAGATCCACTCGCCAGAGTCATGTCTTCCCTCTCCGCCGACGCAGCAAATTGAGGTAAGGGAGGAGGAAGATAAGATGCGACTATTCGGCGTAAAGCTGATGATTCATTCGAGGTTTATTCTTCGCGCGCAGCCCTTGGCCTTGAATCCCAGGTGGATCACCCTCTCAACAGACGTAAGATACTACGAGACCATGGGCCTCGCAGCTGTTTTTGTGAGCGGGCGAATGGAGTAACCCCCACCCACAGCGAGGAGGAAAGGAGGGAAAGAAGGCAGCTTCCAGCTTGATGCGTGGCCTGACCTGGAGCTGCAATGCTTGGGGGAAAGTCTCCTTGCTTGATCGTAAGCAAAGGAAAAACGATTAGCAAAAATATCCCACATTTCAATTCAATAGCGGATGTTTAAAAGAATTCTGAGATATAATGAATGAAGAGCAGGCAGGCAGACCTAATCTGAATAGAACCACAACTGAAGCTTTCGTGTAGTAGGGTGAAAAACGAAAATTATTGATTTGTAATGTTAGCATCGTTAGTAGCCGATGAAGTGTAAAAGGAAATATCAACCTTCACCGTTGAAGTGCGTGGCTTGTACACCCTACTTCTGAAAGGAGGAACACAGTTGGACTCTTCTATAAGCTCTTCTTTCAGCTCTATCATCTCGGAAATAACCACGCACAAATAAGCTGAATCCAAGGGAGAAAAACGATTGTTATTTTGGGAAATTAATGGGCTTAGCATTATTTATACAAAATACATAACGTGTATCCATCTCATAGCATCCGCGAGAGAATCTTATTTTCACTGTCTTAGCTTAACGTAGGTAGTTACATTTATTATGCCTGATGCGGAGAAAGGACCATATTCTAACGAAATTTTATTCCTCTAATTTCAATATCCGGTGCCAATGATCGCGCAAGTCGCACACTTTCACTTACAATAAGTATGCATCAATCAGTATTACTAATGATTAAACATCGCTCACGCTTCAGTTAAAGAGTTCTCCAGTTAGGAAATAATATAGAAAAAAGCGCAATGAAGCTTCATAGGCTTATTTCAAACTGCACAAAAAATTGGGCAAAAGACGCTTCAATGCCTAATCATTCATTGGAAAAAAAGAACGGCAAGTTAGTTGTCTGCATGTAAATTTCCGCGGGGCTTAGATGGGAGTTTAATTCTTCCGAGTTTCGGGATTTCGGCCGTGAAAAGATGGAACGATGTGGTGGAAATCCCGAAAATGGGAAGAATCAACCTCCGACAAATTAGTTGCGTTAAACTGTTTGCACCTTGTGGGCATGAACACACATTTAAGTATACTTTTATGAATTATAACTTCGTAAATCATGCAAGTACGTCGCAGGAGTTCATCTTAATTTAAGGAAACGACAAAGAGCTTCATCGCGATGTTTTGGAAAGATACTCGTTGATACGAAATTTGATATTAAGAAGTGCCGATTTTTCCGGTCCCGTCGACTTCGTAATTTCGAGTTTCTACTGTATTACTACTGTTTACATTAATCTTAGTATGGTTATCCACATTCGTGTCGACGAGTCACAAAGAGTTGTCTGATACATTTTTTGATCTAGCACGAGTAATAGCACCACTTTGGATATGTCCTGATTCATTGACTATGGCTGTTTCAGGTTGAACACCGTTGCTGTTGGGGACATTATTATTTTCACGTTGATGAGCACTTTTAGGTATAATAAATTTGGGGACTACAACACCGCATGGCCAGAGGATGAGGTTCCTTAGTTTAATTTGGAGACTACGGAGAGTTTTTAATTTGGAGACTACGACACCACATGGTATCGTACCATCTAGCACGAGTAATAGCACCACTTTGGATATGTCCTAATTCATTGACTACGGCTGTTTCAGGTTGAACACCATTGCTGTTGGACACATTATTATTTTCACTTTGATGGGCACTTTTCGGTATAATAAATTTGGAGACTACAACACCGCATGGCCAGAGGATGAGGTTCCTTAGTTTATTGCATAGCGTATATTTGACACCAATTTTAAAAGCTGCATGGGCGCTTTTTCCTTCAACTATTACACATTAGTTGCAAGTTACATTAAATTTATTTTTCACATGCATAACAACTTGATCACAGGTGGTATCATGAGCCAAACGGCTTATGTACATATACTTGACAATCTTAGCAGTTCGAAGTCCACTGAGATCGTTCTTACTAGTTTCCCCTTGGCTGATGATGTGAGATCACCTTCGATTTCCCTTCTTATGATTGTACACAGTGAAGCCATCATTTGACTCCTGATCAGGTTGTATCTTTGACTGAATCAGGGACAGCATGAATGATTTCTTCATGCTCCTGAACCTGAAATATATCGTCAATATTGAGATAAATACCAACTTCATAAATTAAAATTAAGTACTCTAATTAGTGTAAAAATAACCTTATGGCTTTCATGGAAATGAGCTTGGCTTTTGCAGTCTATCCAAAATGGGCTGGCAGTGAAATGAGCTAGGTGAATATTTCTAGCTCCTCCAAGGGATCTGTGTCCCATCCTCTCCATGTGCAAAATATTTGGGCTGAAATCACTATTTTTCTCATATCAAGAGATTCTTGATTATATACATATACTAGTGTGTTTTTCTGTCGTATTACATGAAGAAGTTGCATGATAAGAAAACCATAGTTGGCAAAATGAAGCTTTACATGGAAATAACAGAATTGAAATTTCCTTAAACCTCCCATATTATTATTTCGAGTACCTTGTGGGAATTTTGTCCTGGTAGTCTCAAGTTGTGCTGAAGTTGATTCAATATTTCAATAACCTTAATATATTTATACTAGAGCCATCTGCAGTATCATATTTTCTTTAATCTAACCTTGCCTTTGGTGCCATAATGTTACCCAAGTGATTTTACACAAATACTCTTGCAATCAGCTGCCAAAGTCAGATATAGTTTATAAATATTATATTATTTAGAGTATAATCAAGTTGTTTGACCAAACCAAATAGAGATTAGAGGTGAAATGAAGACCTTAGTGTGAATGAGTTACAATCAGGCTGATAGCTTGTCTGTACTGAAAGCATTATTGTTTTATGTATTCCCATCAAGTGTCTGTAAACGTGCTTTTTTCCAGTCTGGATGAATTTGTAAATGCTCGTCACAAAGAAAGTTTGAGGAGAGTTGGAAATGTGGATCAATTAGCTGAAGTTGACATAGTGGCAGCTCTTGATCTCTTGGCTGAGCAAGGTCGATGGGGGTCTTGCTTGGAGAAGGCAAAGGCACATGGAGGAGAGAAGAGTAGCTTTCTCCATAAATATGTGGCCATGTATGCAGCTCATCTTTTAAAAGTAAGATTATCATATAGTATGAGTTAATTGGTAAATTTTTTATGATGTTTGCAGTTAACACTTTCACTATTAGCCATATGACTGGATGACACGCTCAGAATGCTGGCATTTTTTTCCTGCATTTTTCAAAATATTTTTACAGAAGTTGTATATTGGATAAAACTATAGTATTTTATATACACTCAATTGAAAAAAGCTCAGCTGAGCAAGTATACAAGTTCTCAACGAGCGAGGATAAAACACAGAATCAAAAACACAGGCACAAAATAAATAAAGGACACTCACTTGGAACTGTTTTGGCACGTCAAGCGCCTTCTTCAGCCAAGAGACAACTGATGGTTTTGAGGCGTGCTGTGGAAGGGTTCGAGAGTGGGGTGGGGAGAGGGGTAAAGGAAAATGGAAAATGGTGGAGTGCTAGTGAGAAATGTTAATTCCATAGGGTCTGAATGCTTTTAAAGCCCAAATGTGTGCCATTTCTCTAGTTTTAACTTCTAGGGAAGATGCAGTTCCTGGGAGAGTTTCAAGGATGGTGAGTGAGAAGCAGTTGTCAAAAGAAAGATTGTGGTTCGCTGAGTGGATGGAGACAGGAAAGTTACATTCGGATTTTGTGGAAGAGCGGTGATTATTAATTCGGATTGAGAGCAGAGTAGTGCAGTGTCCTACGTAGAAGGATGGGCAGCGATGACAAGTAAGCAAGTAGACTATGTTTTTAGAAAAGAAGTTGGATTCATAATTAAGTCGGCGGGTGGTAAGCGGGAGCTGATTGTTAGGGGATTGGTTAAAGTTATTGATAAAGGTGCATGTTTTGCAGCGGGGGCGGTTGCATGGCGAAGGTAGTTGGTTGGTCTTTTGGGGGCGTGACAGAGGGTGGCTAGATTTTAGGATGTTCTGTAGGTTTGCAGGTCATTTGTAGGATACAGAGGGGGCAGGTAGGGAGGAGAGAGGAGGTGGCATCGCTTTCTTTTAGAAGCGGATAAAGTATTTTGAGGATAGATTTTAGTTTATGGGCCCCCGGGAAGAAAGTGGTGATGATGTTTAGTGAGTCAGGGGCAGATGTTTTCGGATGGGGCGTGTATTTAGAGGAAGATGGGAGCATTTTGCTGCTTGCTTTGCAGTTTGTGATGTGATATTTGTTTGGGAATATGACATCATCATCAAGGGTCAACAATCCTAGGATTGGTTTGACGCAGCCCTCCACTCGATTCTTCTATCGGCCAACCTCTTCATATTCACGTAGTTCCTCTCTTTCACGTCCTTTACGACCTGCTCCATGTAACTCATACGAGGCCTGCCTCTTCCATTTTTCCCGTTGAATATGACATAGGGGATGAATATAGTAACAGAAAGTTGGAAGGGCTCTTCCATTTGTACAAGTAGAAACTATTTTCAAAATTGCTAAATGTTACTTAAGGCATGGTGAAGGAATATTTGCAGAGCTGTAATAAAATATCACAGGTGAACAATATATGCATTCAGAAATTGCAAATAAAAGGACTGGCAGTTGTGAAGACTGAAATTTCAGTAAAGTCTCTGAAACATCTGCTTCAGATACCAGAAAGTGTTCAGTTTACTCTTTTAAGATAAAGTGTATATTTTAGAATGATATTTTTTTAAAGTGTGTCTGGTGCATTTTATTTTAGTTTTTCTTGCAAGTAAAGCAGTTTTCTTCCCATAATATCAGGAAAGTCTGTTTCCTTACTCTGATAAACAATGGCTTGAAATAAGTTCTCAAAATTGAAATGGGTTATTGGCATCTAGATTCAGAACCTTTTCAATTTGTTCTTATCAATAATTTATCATTGATCTTCTTTTTAGGAAGGGAAGGTTTTGGATGCTCTCAAGCTCTATAAAGTGAATGGAACACCTGCATTTCCACAAAACTATAATATTTATAGAAAAATTATACTTGGAGTGTTTGCGTTGCCGGGCATAATAGGATCAAAAACATATACCATCTGGGCAGATCTCAGAGATTGCCTCCTAAAATTGGTAAGTATTTTGTGGTTAATATATTGAATTGGACAGTTGAAGCAGCTCTTTAATGAAAGTGTTACTGCGTCTTGATGAAGTTTAATTGCTGGTGTATCCACTTATTATTCTTATAATAAAGTTTTAGTATTTTTGTTAATGTCAAGGATGTTTTTCTTTTGGCCTTTTAATCATGATACAAGATTTATATTTTTATTATATCATTTATTTTTAGTTGAAGGCCACAATATTAATTGAATGTATAACAAGTAAATTTCATGTATAACAAATAAATAATTACTGTATTTGATCCCAATTAAGACTCAACTATTTACAAACATTATGCCTGAGAAAAGCATCCCCCGATCTTTTATGTGAAGGTTCGTCTGTCTATAGACTAGCTTTCACAATTGAATGCTCTTTTAACTAAGGATGGGTTGATAGCAGTTTTTTTCGATTCCAATCCCAATCCCGATTCCCGTGTTTTCGATTCTCGATTGTCGATTCTGCAATGGTACTCTAATTGCAAATTTTGAATATATACATCTACAATAAGCTACGAAATACATATTAATAGCCAAGCTTTAAAATATAATGAGAAACTAGTTTTGGGTTTGTTTTGAAATCTTGAAAGAAACTGAATGTTGAAAATTTTATTCTTCTTCTAAAATATGTAGTGAGGAATGCATGTAATATGACGTGGAATTTCCATATTAGCTGAATTCTATATAATTCAAAACTAGAGATGAGTGAATACCAAAATGTATCGATTCTCGATACCATTCAGATTCCTGAAAATTGATTCTCGATATCGATACCATTGACCTAGACATGTATAACTAATTTTACTTAGTTTTCCTGTACCTTATTTAAAAAATGTCCAATGAAATCTAAAAATACAATTTTACAAATAAAAAATTGGAATTTACCATTTATCTTGGGAAAAAACTTCTGATATTGCACTATGAGGACATTATAAAAATAAAAACCTGTTTGATACACTGAGTTGTATATTTTTTGCATAAGCATGTTTAGTAACAAACATGTTTAGTATCAGATAAAAAATGTCATAACAGATTCAAAATAATGTCTGTCATGACATAAGTTTAATTTTAATATGGTTTATAAGTAGTTATAGCAGTAATAAAACACTAACTAAACTTATAATTCAAACTTTAAACATTAAGAAATAAGAATAAAAGGTCATGCCACTAACCCTTGAGCCTACTTCAGGTTTTGGTTTAAAAAAACCAACATTTTTAGCTTATCTGGATCAAGACGATTTGGTTTCTGGTCACAAATGTTTCCTGCTGTGCAAAATATGTTTCTCATTTCTGATGAGAATCTCACATGTTTCATGTAGGTATCGATCAGTGATGGACGGCGATCAGTGATGGACGGATCCAGTTTTTTTTTCAGATCTGGATCCTTGCCTGGGTTTCAAATCTTTGTCTTGGTTTTGGATTCTTAGTTTCTGAATGGACTCTGAATGGACTCTGAATTTCATTTCTTTTCTAATCCTACATTTTTAATCTATACAGAAAAACAGCAACACTAGTATTTACAAAAAACAAGTGAATTTATAGTAGAAAAAATCAACTTCCTATCATCTGTGTGGATAATATTTTCCTGGATCAAGATTTATGGATGCAATAACTATATGTTAATACTTCTAACAATGTACACTTTCCTTATCACATATTCATCAAACAATACATTTTCGAAATCTGTACAAATATTCTTTAGAGTGTAGTTAAAAGAAACATTAGAAGTTCATTTTCATTGATATTTGAATTATTTTGCAAAATACAAGATCCTAGTGATGCCATATTGTATCACCCTATATCCAGAAAGGTATAAATGTAATTATAGTAGTGATGGCCGGATTGGATCCGTCGGATCCAAAGATCTGCGGATCTTTCATTTTACTCGGTTCCGGATTCGGTTCCAAAGACACGGAGTAAAATCGTATCCAGATCGTAGATTTTAAATTTTCTCGGCTTTGTGATCGAAGCACCCCGTGAATGGAATGTAGGTGCGGTAGATATTGACAAGAAGAGGATGTGTAACTCAGTTCACGAAATTAGATGAAAATGTCCCCATGCAACTAGAAGCAAAATAAAGAAATATGACTTTTTTCCGCATTACCCCGGTATCGCGAGAAAAATACATAGGATGTCACGCGGGTAGCCTACATTTGCCAGGATCAGGTGGGCAACAAGAGCTAGTGTACTGTGCAAAGTTCGATCCCTATTGCAGTTTAATTTTTTTTTTCAGTCATTGCATCGAAAATGTTATCACCTTCAATTTCAAACCATTACATCTGAATACTCACTTTATTATACTTTTGTTGTTTAAATTAGATTTCCAAATGTACCATTAATAAATTAAGGATGGTCGGGTCAGATCCACGGGTGTTTCATTTCATTCGCTACTGAAATCATATCCGAAGACAGTAAAAATTCAGACCTTTTTCGGAGATTTTAAAATTTCGCGGCTTAGTGATCGATGCACCCCACGAATGGAATGTACCTACTTATGGTAGAAACTGACAAGGAGAGGTTGTGTAACTTGGTCACGAAAGGAGAAGAAGATTTTTTTCCATGCCACTAAAACAAAATAAAAATATATTCATTGTGGCTTTTTTCTCCATAGGCCCGGATGCGCGAGAAAAAAAATCAAGCCGAATGTCACTCGGGTCGCCTACATTCGCCAGATTCCCGTGAACCTATGATAGCGTAGTTAATAAAATGAAGGCTAGTGTACAGGCGGTCACGAGTACGATCTTTAACACTGCCTAGGAATACAGGCTATGCTGTATTCCCAGGGTAATGCAAGTAGGCAGTTAAAAATAGTACATTATTAGAAATTTCATGTCAGTTTATGAGTCAAAAAAATACTAAAATTTGGCGTTAGTGAGATGACTGGAAAAAGTTTTTTTTTGCAGAATTAAATCGTGGAATCATTGCGTTAATTTTACCATGTACTTTTGAGTGATGCATTTGTAAATCTAGTTTAAACGATAGAAGTACCAAAAAGTCAGTATCCACACACAAAGGTTAGAAATGAAGGATGATACAATTTTTGATTCAATGGCTGAAAGAAAAATTTTAAACAACGATAAGAATCGAACTTCATTACCTGCAGTCCACTACCCCACTCTGCTATTGTTGGCTTACCTGATTTATGAGAATACATGCTCCCCACATGTCATTCTACTTTTTTCTTTCAAACTCGGGTCAATGGAGAAAAAATCTGAGACTTTAATTTTGCTTCTAGTAGCATGAAAAAAGGCTAATTTCATTTCAAGATCAGAGTTACTTTACCTCTCCTTAGGAGTATAAAATTCTCAAATTTCATTTTAAAGGTTATTATTAATAAGACATTGCAAAATTACTAGGTTAGCAGCTTGAAATATTCTATAATAATTTTTTCATCTTAAAAATTGAATCCCCAGATATTCCATAAATGGGATCTCTTGGCCCCATTATATTTCTTTGTGTTTCTATAAAAGAATTGGGAAGCATTCAAGGGTTTGATTAATAATTGGAAAATAATTCCTTTATTAATGAAAATGAACTTATAATGTTTCTTTTGACTGCACTCTAAAGAATAGTTGTACAGGTTTCAAAAATGTATTGCTTGATGAGTATGTGATAAGGAAGGTGATCTTTATATTAGACGATTTTTTCTTTTCAATGGTTTGCCGATGAAAACAAGAAACTATGAACATCTTCCAGTCTTTTAACATAATGAAAATGTTTGTTAAATATTATTTTTTATATAAGAACATTTAAATAAACATATGTTTAATTGTTGTCATGAAAGCGATTACTCTGGAGAACTACAAGTATTTTGCACATGTCCGAAATTGCCCCACTGTGTGTGGCATGTGTGAATGGTGTTTATGAATATTTTTCATAGTTTAAAATAAAGCAAAATCAGTTTCTCTCCCATAACAATGTTTCTGAAGGTATATAGATGTTTAATTTCATTTTTCACGAATATTGGCAAATATATCTGAGTAAAAAATAACGATTATACAGGAGAGTACCAATTATCTGTGGAAGGATTATGGGTAAGCCCAATCAGATAATTGAAAGTGATGGATAATCCGTTCATGATCATTTTCCAAGTAGTTTTCAGTGCCACGCTTTCTCCTTGTCCTTTGTGCCTACCCCAATGAAATTCTCATTGTTTTCGTACAATTTTGTTTATCGGCCAATAGTTCATTCAATTTATTTCTCTAAAACATTTCAACATCTATTTATATTATAATAATGTCTGTCAATAACGTACATTGAATATGCTCCATCAATCCCTGGAACATTAAGTGGTGAATCTTTAGTCGCTTTTTTTAATACTTATGATATAGCCTAGCAGCTTAAGTGTTTTAAGTCTTGATCACAATGTCTTACGCTCATTGCAAGTCTTGAATCTTTTCATAGTACATTATTTTGAAGTAGAGCAATGATTGTATCATTTATCAGGCTTTTCTGAAACTTTAATTTAATCACAAACTGAAAGAAACCATAACTTTGACAATGCTAAGCTTTCTTGGGGACTTGTAATTTTTTTCTTTGAGTGTTCCCTATTGAAATGAGGGTCTTACTGTGATGATCCAGTCTTGCTTGTGTCTTATATGCCATCAAAATGGTATAAAAATTCTGGAACGTGGTTTGCTTTCTATCAATGTGTGCAGAATCAGACTAGGTGGGTAAATAAATTTCCTTTTATTTAAATTATAAAATTCATATATAAAAATTATATGAAACAAATTGAAAAATATTGTTGTTACATGTCTGGTACTTGATTACCATGGATATTTAGAATGAAAAAAAAACTTTCTCTTTGGTAACTTTGTGGTACTCCATTGCATTAGTTTGTAAAAAAAAACTTTTAAAACCACAATAACATTGGATTACCATGTGTAAATCTATTTTGTTGTGGTTTATAAAAGTTTTGTTTGCATTAAAGTTTTAAATAACCATGTAAACATTTGAAAAGAATAGTATGTCTCATGTATCTTATTGTACATCTGACACCTTGTTGTATACCTTCATTAACTTATCTAGGCTAATTGTTTTTATGAAATAACTACCTTTATAAATCATGAATGCAATTTAAATAAATGTTGTGTAAATAATTAAATATTTGTTGCAAATTGCTTCCACAGACAGATTCCATGCATGAGGATGATGAATTAGAAGCTGAAATGAAATCAGAATTTGAAGGCTACCTGCTGGCCTCACATTACTCAGCAATGCATTCGGCTTTCAGTGCCTTTGATGCACAAAAATTTTCAGGCCTCATTTCCAAGTTGTCTGTTTCCATCCTGAGGCATATAAAAGTGGTCCCTACAGACAAAGCATTCTATATTGCAGGAATTGATGCTAGAGTAAGTCAAATACAAATGTCTATCTCTTTCTGTCTGCCAATTTTTGTTTGTGTAAAAATGGAATATAAAGTACTGGAATATAAATCTTTGTTGTACTTGGGCTAAGTAAATCAAGTAAGATAGTGCAATTTTTAGGAGTTGTTCAAATTAATTTCTGTTTCACATCTAAATATTTGAGGTGAAGCAATATTTTTCAATAAATTCAGCTGGAATATATTAATGGAATATAAAATAATGCAAAAATACACATTCCACCGTGTGGCTAATTGTTTGGCCAAATCTTACTTTCTATTGTAGTTAATGTATTTGGTTAGGAATTTGTTCAGTTATCCAAGTGCAGTGAACAGAACTACAGTCAGCTTGTATTTAAATATGTATCCCTCTATTTATTCTTCATATTTGTATGATTTTCTGTAAAGTGCCAATGATGAAGTAGTGATGTTGGGGAAGAGAGAAAATTGGTGTTATAAACTCAGAGGAACGAAAGTAGGTTCCTCTGAGTTTATAAATAGGCCATACAGTAATAGTCAAAGCTAGTCGTAGGTAGGTACCAAAGTACAGTAGAACCTCTATTTTACGAAGTTGAAGGGACCCAAAAATTTGAGCTTTGTAAATCAGAGGGTTTGTAAATTGGAGGTTATCTTCCACTAACTCCTCTGTCTCCGGAACTGATGTGTCACCAAAACCAGCTGATCTCTAACAGTAGGAAATAGTTTTTGCGGTGACACTCCCATGCTCTGTCAACACCTTGCACAGCATGGAACAATGTCCATGGAGGCACATCATGCACATAAGAGGCTTGATCTGCGACAAATGTACGTCTACTAAAACTCTGCTGACAAGAATGCGAGTATACTTTCAATGCAATTAAACACTATGCTGTACTTAACTTGTCAAATAGTTATGTTAGGGTTGAAATCAAACTAATTACTATAACAAATAATAGTCATCTGCTCATTCTGGGAAAAAACAACAGAAATTATGTGAAATTCTGTGTGCAGAGTATCTACATCAAATTGAAAGGATTTAAAAATTACACCTCAATTGTATTGATTCGCTGTATAGCCTAGGCGTTATTCCTAAGGCTAGGAGACTCGTTTAGTAGAAGAGAATGAAACAGCCATGAATTAAAAAAAAACAGGTGAATATTTTCTACAAATTTATAATGGTATGAACTTGGCTGCTGCAACTGAATTAATTCTTGTAGCTGTTCAGTTGGTAATCTCAAAATAAGGGGAATAACTCATAAGAGAATTAACTCATCCCGCAGAGTATTTTAAGCGTATGCAGTTATGCATTAATTAACGAAAGGGGTATATTTAGTGCTAGTCGATTGGAGTTTAAAGAAGCCATTTTTACATGGGAAAGCCAGGGATGGATTTTAACTACGAAATTTCAAAACAAAGTTCCAAATGACCTAGTATATTTCAGTACAAAGACCAGAAAATGCCTTTTTTTAAGAAATCGTATCGTTTGAAATATATTTAATAATATTTCGCAGTTGATGAAAGTCAATCTTACAAATTCACTCAGTTAATTTGAAATTCCCCCTTTTTTAAGATGCGTTCTACAGTGCTGACATCTAGCGGCGATTTACGAGAACTATTTACTCGCGGCTACAGAAAGCGATCGCGAACTCAAAGCCGCGATCGCAAATTCTTACCTAACGACGTAAAGGACTTCTAATGAAAAATTAAATAATCAAATTGCATCAAGATTTGAATATGAGTAATTTATTATTGCAAAATTGGTATTTTTTAATGAAACTAAGCTCCACGACAGCTGCAGCAACGAACTTCCTACGGGAATGCTATTTTCAAGTGAAAGGCTGAACAAAGTTATGAATTGGGGTTGCGGCGGCTACCTTAAAGCTAATTTTAAATAATTCTAGAGAAAATATGGATCATTTGTGACGACGAGTTAGGTATTCGCAATACACAAAATGATAGAAAAGGAATAGAAATTACCAAGCACTAATCTGATTATTTTATGAACTGGGGCATTGTTTTCGAGAAGTAGGCGTCGTGCCATGCGTCTTTGAACATTTTTTCCTTGGATCATATAATTAGGATTGAATTACGATTGGGATGATCAGTCTCTGGGATTTTTGCTACAGTTTAAGCACTTCAAAAAGCACTATGCTCACATTCGATTTTTCCACATTTTCCCATATACTTGGACCGAGGGCCCTCTCAGCATGACCTATCTGGCTTCAGCTGCTCCTGTCGCGGTATACAGCGATCGTTATTCCATTGTACCGAGTTCAGTGCGACAAAATTATTTCAAAAACTTCGTAAAACAGAGGTCAATCACTCCTAGGGACCGGCCTCTCACTTCGTAAATCGGTAAAATCGAGGTTTCGTAAAATAGAGGTCATTTTACATGGTTTTCCTATATTCAAAGATCGGGACCGGCGGAATGGTTCGTAAATTGGTGTCATTTCGTAAATTAGAGGTTCGTAAAAAAGAGGTTCTACTGTAGGTATGCAATAGGCAGCTAGGACAACCTAAAGTCCTGCAGAAAGTTAAAATGCTGTGGAAGGGGTAGGAAAATGATGAGACTTTTAGTGGGAATGAAATGAGGCAGGAGGTACGCTGAGTGAAGAGGAGAAATGTGTGGGAAAGGAAATTATTAAAGGAGGCAAAAGGGATTAGAACTGATCCATGCAATCCCACCCTGAATGAAAGCACCACTGTAACCTTAATGTGGTCTTCATCATAGTAAAATGCCAGAGCATTATTCTAGGATTTGGGTGTGTAAGTTCACTGTACACTTCATAAGACATAATTCCTTCTATATTTTAAAAGGCAGATCATTCCAGAGAATGCAAACACTGGGAAAAGATGTGGAGAGTTGAAGTAAGAGTGCTATCTATGAAAATTAGAAAACCCTGAAGGTGGAAATGCAAAGAATTTCAATGAAATATAGTGGCCTTAAGAAGGAGACATTTGGAACAGAAGCTAGTGTCATGCACAGTACATAATTGAATAGAAATGCTAGAGTAGGCATGATACTTAGAGTGAGTGCCAAATTGTGTGCGAAGAGCTTCCTGTAACTGTGCAAAAGGATAGTAATGGTGAAGATCAAGACCAAGCCTACAGAGACTATTGTGATGCAGATGTAAATGCCTACCTTGGACTACAAAGATGAAGTAGTGGAATGTCTACAATTATATCACAGAAGTAATAAAACAGTTAAGACAAGAAGAAAACTTATCAATTTTAGGAGATTGGAACACTATTGTTGGCAAAGGTGAAAATGGAAAAGTAACATACAATTTGGATTGTAAAATGAGAATGAGAGAGGAGAAAGATTATAGATTACTGCAGCACACAACACAATCTGGAATTGACTAACACATTCTTTATGAAAAAAATCTCAACCGAAGAAGAAACATGTAGGAAATACCATGAGACAGGATGCAATTTCAAGTTCACCATGTATTAAGAATAAGAAATTCAGCAACTGGATGAAAACTGCAAAAGCTTCCTGGGTGTTGATATAAACAGTGCTCATAAATTGTATCTAATGATTAGAGCGCGGAAAAAAAGTCTTCAATTTTGCAAAAAAAGTCGCCTAAAAAGTCACCAATATTTTTTAAAAAAGTCTCTCAAAAGTCTGAGTTATTTCCGTGAGAAAGTTGCTGAATTTAACTGAATTGTTGGAGAAAAGAGCCTAGAGATGCTAGTCCAGGCATTAGGGGATTTTGCTTGGAAAAATTAGAGGTAGTTTGGAAATTGATTATCCTATGCTTTTTGGGTCGCTGAATCCGAATTTCTAACTTCCCACCAAAAATTCCCCCCGCAACCCCCCCAAATTTTGAAAATACACTCCAAAATCGCTTTTTTAGTTTTTAAATTGTTTAGTTTTGATTTTGGGAAAAACTAATCAGATAATCGGAAAGTAGACAATATAAGCAACAAAAAAGGTATTCTAACATTTTGACGTAGGACGAACAGGGGGGGGGGGGCATTGACAGCGCGCCCTGAAACATGCGCCTCGGTGTCGTGGGGCTGTATGCTCCAAGTTATGCAATCCCGCTTAACCATTCACGTCGTTTATATTCGCTCTCCCGTCTCCCCATGGTTCATTTTCTTCGAAACTCACCCTCCCATCTCATTGTTCCTCTATTTCAATATCTGGAAGTCCCCAGGACCCTACCTCTTACTAAAAAGGCATTAGATGACAAAGAGGGTGGAAGTACACTCCATTGTAAAACCTTGGAAACAGGGCGTTTTTTCATTTAAATTTAAAAGGGAAAATTTTAAAATATACAATACAAAGCAAGTTTTTACATAGGATCAATAATGTTATAAGGCAGTTGAAACATGATTTAATAGTTCAAAACTCAGTTTTCTGCTCAAGAAAAACCGAAAATGAGAAAAAAGTACTTATTTGTTGTCCATTGTACAGGTCAGGACCCCTATTTTCGGGGAAGCTGAGGACCTTTTTCTCTTGTTTTTCTCGATAATTTCAAAATCTTCTTCTCCGCTTGATTGCAGCCGAGGGTCCAGGTTCATCTACGTCATGCTTGCATCGCTACAATGTAGGCTTATTTAATGATCATCTGCACACAATGGGACGTGTTCACCTCGTCGGAAATTCTAGATGATCTTTCATATAATTGTATCATTTTTCCACTAATCTCCTAAACAAAAGCGGAGTGATAGCATACAGTGTAGCACTGTCGGCTTGTCAGAAGACCACCCGGGTTCAAATAAGCTGGTTCATAATTAGATCAATGCATTCTTTCAGATCAATCTATCCCTTTGTAAGTCTTTGAACACCCTCAGCAAAAAAAAAACTCGAAGTGCGAGGTGGCCCAGGGAAAGGAACAATATGTGAATTTGACATGCAAATGGATAAGTACGAGGTGAGCTCTAGACTCACCTATCCAAACCAACCTTCGGGTTGAAGCACTGAGTGAGTGTGATTATTTCTTGAACAGTGAAGCAATAGAAAGAATTCATTGCAGTTTCCGGAGCTATTATTAAAATTTCGCATTAACAATTGTTAGGAGCTTACATTTTTCAGTACATCTCTACTCTGTGTAGTACCGCATGAAAAACACAGATGCGTCCAACGCACAGTTGAACAAATGTGATCACAACAGCCAAATATTAACTTAGGCCTGTGGATTAAATAAAAAGGCCCATAAAAGTCTCTTTTAATCAGAAAAGTCCCGCCACGCCAAAATGTCCCAAAAAGTCTCTAAGAAAGTCATTAAAAACGGTTTTATTTGATGAGATTGGTGAAGATTTGCATGTAAAACCACAAAAGTCCCACTTTTACAAAAAGTCAAAAGACTTTTTTTCCGCGCTCTATAATGATGATAAAATGTTATTTGAAAGTTTATAAACTGAAGAAAATGATGAAAAGCAGATGACTAGTAGAAAAATTGAAGGAGACTAAGCATCGGCTGACCTTATGAGGGCAGCAGAAGACAAGTCAGGAGAGTCCTTGCAAACTGTGAAATCAATGGAAGAGAGATGGGAGAAAACATTTAAAAAATTGGGTACAGGGAGCCACAAAAGAGGCTCTTGAGGAAAGTAAAGTTGTGAAGGAGTAGGTTTGGATCACAGAAGAAGTCGTAGAACAAATTGAAGGGAGAAGAAAATACAAGAATTTAAAAACTGAAGATGGTAGATCTAAAAATTTTTTAGCCAAATGACCCATGCCTCAGGACAAGGGTCGTGCATGGAGGAATAGAATGTAAAGAAGAGGAGTTCTTGGATCAGGGCCAATTTTTATTCAGAAAAAGCTGGGGCACAAGAGAAGTAGTGTTGGCCCTTTGGCTTTTCAAAGAGAAGATAAGAACATTTCTTTGTTTTGTTTCTAGATTTGGAGCAAGTTTTTGACAACATGGATTGGAATTTAATCCTGCTAATGCTAAAGGAAATAGGAGTGCCATACAAAGACCAAAGAAATATCTATGGTTTATATAAAATCAAGTATGTAGTTGTGATTAAATGTGGACCCAGCAGTGAAGAACCGAGAATAAAGGAATGAGTGAGACAAGTTTGTGCACCTTCTGCAATTTTAAATGCCTATGTTGAGAAAGCCATTAAAGAAATCAAAGAGAAGGTTTATGGACTGAATATTTACTGGGAAAAATCAGCATGCTGTGTTACCTCTATCACTTGAAATAACTTGAAGCTCAATAAAAAGAAAATAAAGATAAGATATATAGTCAAAGAGACAAAGTCAAGAGTATTGTTAAACTCGGTAAGTAAAGCTAGAAGAGGTGGGTGAGTGTTTCTATTCAGGAAGACAAAGGAACTAGCAATGTGTGAAGCATGAAGGAAAAATGCATGTAGTCAGTAGAATAGCCCAGACAAAGAGGGCATTCTATCAAAAGAGGAATGTACTCACAATGTAATGGAAATAGTAGCTTGGAAGTCAGGAAACTTCATTGGAACTTACATCTGTAGCATGTTTCTTCATGGTAGTGAGGCTTGGATGATAATATGTAGTGACAAAAGGTGTAGATTGTGATTGCTTGAGTGGTGATGTTATTGAAGGATGATGAAGAAAAAATGGATCTACCAAGTGTCAAATGAAGTCCTGAGGAGAGTGGAAGGAAAGAGAAGTCTGCTGAAATCTAAAAAAAAGGTGCAAAAATATAATTGACCACATGTTACGACTTGATAGTTTGATGGAGACAGTTGTTGATGGAAAAGTGAGTGAGTAGAATGGAAAAGGAAAAAAACAAAAGAAGGCCTTGAATGAGTTACATGGAGCAAGTTTTTTTTTACAATGAATTACTCATATTTGAGGTAATACTATTTTTGCTGTTTTTTCCATAAATATTTTTAAAAACTATGTCCAGAAAAGGAATGCAATTCAGGATCTGGTGATTGAAAACCAAGACTCCAAAAACAAGGCAAGGATCCGGTTCTAGATCCAGATTTGAAAAAATTCTGGATCTATCCTAACTAAAGCTCATTCTTGATGTAATCTTTCTTGTCAGATGTAGACACCTGACCTTTTCAAGAAATGCTACCAAAGAGTACTTTTGGTGCATGATGCATATTTGTTACAAGATTATAAGTTTAAGTATGGAATTTTGTCATTTTCTTGTTAAGCATACAGTTTGCAATGCATTTACAGATGGATTGTTACAGCTACCAATCTTTGGCCACTTTTAGTGCTGTTATACATGACAATAGAGGAGCATTAAAGTTAGCATAGGCCATGGATGAATGCTCCTCATAGCTCCTCATATGCTCACAGTGCTGTTTCCGCAAGCAAATAGTGATTTATTTGTTTTTATCAGAAAAGCTTGTGATGTCACTATCTTATTAAAATATTAAATATTTATACTCATGCTTGTGTTCGGCAGAGCCTTGTTCTTGATGATTTTAGGAATGAAATTACCAAGTCCTCTTAGATAAGTGTACACATTTTTTGTGTTTGTGTGAGAGATTCCATGATTGATTCTAATTTCTTGGATTACAGGCAGCTGGGAAAGAGAGTTTGGCATTTGTTTTACTGAACCACTATTTGGATGTAGTTGAAGCAATTGAAGAGGAGAGGGAAAACATAGATGAACAAGTTGATGGCCCAGAACCTGTAGAAC
The DNA here is from genome assembly GCA_933228895.1 of Platycnemis pennipes. NCBI lineage: Eukaryota > Metazoa > Arthropoda > Insecta > Odonata > Platycnemididae > Platycnemis > Platycnemis pennipes. The sequence continues at coordinate 97,837,326 of OW121852.1, forward strand.
CCTGGAGGAGAAGTAGCAGACCTGCTATTCTTGACAACTCTGACTTTGAAGAGACGGACATTCCTCTAGATGTCCCCCTTCCCCTCAATCCATATCTTGATCCTGCCAGTCACGAAGAGGTTAAAGAATGGGTTCTGGCTGTATCAGTTGATCAGAAAATCGAGCAGGTATGCATAATCACAAACTGATATGTTATTGCTGCTTCTTAATGCAGTAATGTGTTACATACATATATTTTCATGTTTATTCACCAAAAATTTGATTTATACCTTTTCACCATCCTTTATCTATAAAATTTTAGCGGTTTGCTTTAAAGTGTCTTGAAAATTTTCATCAAAAATAGGAAAAGATTCTGATAAATATTGTGGAATCATCGCTGTTTTATTCACAGAAATTTTAGCAATACACTAGCTGAGGTGTCCATTAAAATTTAACTGGAGGGAGAAAAATTAAACTAGGTTATATTATATATTATTGGATATGAAGAAATTTTTACATTTTTTGCAAAGAAGCAAAATAATACTTGTGTTCTGGGGCTATCTATGGCTCCCAGTCTATATTGGAACCCTAAATTGAATTTAAACCAATGTAAATTAGAGATGGGATGAAAAGCCGATTTATTGAATTATAATATCAAATTCGAATATTTATCTTAACTCAGATATTTAAATTAGGGTTGGGGCAGGGATTCGAAGGTTCAGTCGAGTCCTATGGAATCCATGGATTCGAGATTCGATCAAATCCATGACTAGAAGATTCAATCGAATCCAACGATTCGATCGATCAATGGATTAAATATTTGAATACCATTCATGCTGATCCTATGTACCGGTGGCGGAGAACTATAGTAAATATTTGACCTATGCTTGAATCCATATCTGATTTAGCAACTTCACATTCGAATATTCGATCACATCTGAGTTACACGGATCTGGAGTTATGCGGATGTTCAGTTAGGCTGGTGACATGCTTGCGTTTCTGTTGCCGAGAAAGATTCAACTGCGTGACAACCCATGACTTATTGCCAAGTTCGCAAGAGTTGATGCCAAACTATGGGTGTTGGAATGCCAATTCTAGTGTTAAGACATTGCATAGTTCGATAGGTGATATTTGATCATCGTGATTGTGAAAAAGTGTGATGTGATCGAGCATCAAGGTCTTTTTTCAGCGTAGCTTACCCTCCTGCATGTAGTTAATTATGTACTCCGTAGATGATGCCTGTTGTCCAATACAGCAAAAAAAGAAGTTTTGGGTAATTATACTTATTTTAGATTTAAATATACAGTGAAAGAAAGGATGGATTTGTATTACTCTCGGCTTTGTCATATTACATTAACTTTACGGCCTTTCAAAAGATGGTGTTTTCTATAATCGTCACCAACTGACACTGTGATAGCGGCACCGCTAATGATTCAAAAAGGTATAGGTAAGTTGTGGTGTTTCGACTCACTGATTTCTACTTACGTGGATATTTTGGGACAAATTAACTGCGTAAGTCGAGGACTTACTGTATACCTTTTCTAACAAAAAATTATAAATGATCTTGATAGTTTCAGCCACGGATGCCTCTAGTTTCTAACATTAATCTAATCTTTGCTCACACTCAGCTAAATCGCAACATCAAAAATTATCAATATTTTGCTCACCCCCAGGTAGCACAAGGGAGAAACGTTCTCCCGAAGAAACGTAAGGAATCCCGAGGAAAAGGTAGCCCTTTTCCTCATTTCTCCACTTTTGGAGGGTACCCATGTACCACTTCCACTTCCTTCGTAGGCAATCAGAGGACAACACTTTGCCTTTTGGAAATTAAATTATCTCCAAAAAGCAGTATGTGGTGACTGAAGGTTCACAGCAATCATTTTAATTGCTACCAGCTTTAATTGCTACAAATACGGTTAGCTCTAACACGAATTTGACAATAATTAATACTGTGATTTCACTGACTGTATCCCGAAAAGCAGAAATCCTGGGGATAGCGGAAAGTGGCAATTGGCAACGATTACAGAAAACGCCATCTTTTGAGAGGCTGTTAAGTTAACGTAATATGACAAAGCCGAGAGTAATACAAATCCATCCTTTCTTTCACTAGATCCTTAAATCTAAAATAAGTATAATTACCCAAAACTTCTCTTTTTGCTGTATTGGGCAACAGGCGTAATCTATGGAGTAGATAATTACCTACACATCAACTTATGTGGGAAGGTCAAACTACACCGAAAAAAGACGTTGACGCCTGATCACATCAGACTTTTTCACAATCATGATATTCAAATATCAACTATCGAACTATGTAATGTCTTAAACTAGAATTGGCATTCCAAACACCCGTAGTTTGGCATCAACTCTTGTGCGCTTGGAAATGAGTTGTGGGTCGTTATGTGGTTGAAACTTTCGCAGCAACAGAAACATGGAGAAATGCAAGAATGTCACCGGCCTAACTGAACATCTGCATGACTCCGGATCCTTGTAACTCAGAATCGCGTAAGGACTTACTGTGATTGCTCCTTTTTTGCATTTAAATCATTAATACCATGGTAGGAAATGTTTAAGCAGCATATTGTAAACTAATAGTTCTTGTCCACATATGAATTCTTTGAAATTCCCCAGTTTGAATATTCTAACAAAACACCCTCTGCATTCTTCCAGCAACAGTATTTTCAGAAAGAGACTTCAGTACTGCTGGAAATTGAAATTTGGTTGATAAAAAAAGAAATCAATTAGAACCTGACAGAGTGAAAATGCTACATTTTCTAAACAAAAACTTGAAATCTGTATTCATTGGATTTTCAGTGTTATTTAAGAAAAATTAAACTTTGAGATACTTTTGAAATTACCCATTCTTTTTGTTTCCCCTGAACATGTACTTAATTTCAGTGAGTGGGGACTATATGACCATTATTTATTAATTATTTACGTTAAGAAATAAGATTCAGCTTCAATTGGATTTAATTAGAGAATTCACAAGAAAAGAAGCATTATTGTACAATTTATAGATAAAAGGAAGATTTGAATTTAATGAAATTGAGAATTTGGGATTAGGATTCAAGATTTGGATTCGATAAAAAAACAGGATTCGGATTCAATCAAATTTTGGATTTGCCCCATCACTAATTTAAATACCTCCAATTTTGAGTACCTCAAATACTAGAATTGCTATTAATATCTTAATGTTATTCTGCTAATTTATTCATTGCCTACTACTCAATTTATTTAAAATATTATTCATGGTTTTAAATATTGAATAACATAACTTTACTACCAGTTATGGACTGAATTTTAAAAACATTAATAAGCAAGCAGAAGGTGTCAATACACCTGCAAGTTCTGTCCAGTTTTGAATTAACACAAACTAGTTTCAAAGTTCAAGTAAATTGAAAATTTACAGGAAAGATGAAACTTGGCAACATTAACCTCTGATGTGACAAAATGAACTATGGTATTACTATGACAAGGGAAACATTTTGTGCATAATTGATGCCCAGTTTGGTAAGGATCTACTCTGAGCATAGTATATTGAGACCTCCCAAGCTGAAAAGCATCTCTTCCAAAAGAGAAAAAAAATTTTAATGCAGTTTAGTAAAACTGGTCATTATTATTTCTCTTCGTTTCTTTACTCTTCAAACTGACAACCTTGTGGCCACAATGGTCCCATTCATGTTTCAGTCATCAGCTGTTTCGAAGTAGGGTTTCACAAATTTCATAACAAGTTTTGTAAATTTTGAAATAAATAAAAATTGTTTTTATCAACAATATTTGCTTTATTTAGTAGAAATTTCGATGTAATATGACGACCGATAACAGAATAAGAAACATACAATTCTTGGTTATTAAATTTTAAGTCCCAAAGCCTTTTTTTCTAATAAATTTAGTTAAAGTTTATCTCAAGTGTCAAAAAATTTTTATTTACATAAATAAATGTCAGTAATGCTTGTACAGAAATTATCATTATATAAGATTAATTTTTGTGCATTAAAATTGGTTTCCTCTTTTGGAAGATAGAGCTTCTCAAACTCAGGGGTCTTGATGGAAAATAAGTCATAGTAAGATAGCAGAGTAAAGGCATGAGTTCTCAGTAACATGCATTAACTATTTGTGAAAGTGCGATTGACAAGAAGAGATGCATTATGTGACCTCTTATAAATCAATGATGAATATGTAACAGATCGAGTTGCAACTGTTGGAAATGTTTACCTATGAACTTTTTTTTTCAAATTTAAAAATCTTGACTAGCAGTGATTAGTATCAGTCCATTATTTTTTTTCAAATTTGAAAATCTTGACTAGCAGTGATTAGTATCAGTCCATTATTTATGGTGAAAAGACAACAGATTTGTTGAAACTGTTGTTTTTCGTATATTATGTGGCAAACATTTTTTTATTATTGTATTGTGCATTGAAATGCCCAGCCAGACAGGGCGCTCACTCCACACAGCAAAATATTCCCAAGTCTATAGCACTAAATAAGGGTCTTGAAAGTAGTTATTTTTTTATTGTTAATTGTCTGTGGAATGGCCAATATCTTAGCACTAATCACTAAAAGATTTGAGTTATTTCCAAATCGCAGAAAGTATTTTTTAGATGGATTTACCTATTTAAGTAATAATCATGCTATGCCTACATTTTTCAGGTGTTACCGTCAGATAGTCGTGGTGTTTTTGAAGGTTCATTGCTTGGTTCTGATGGTAAGAAATCTCTCCCATGTATTGTCTCAGGATATCCTTTAGTAGGACTATCTGTTGAGGGAGGTATGAAATCGTCATCTTTGATGAGGGAAAATGGTTTTGTTGAGTTCAACCGTGAGGGAAAGTATGCTTTGAGAGAGGATTGGAATAAACTTACTGTGGCTGCCAAATCATCTGGGGAAGATGCATCAAATTTGAGGGATAATGTGCGCTTCATTGGAGAATGGTGTGGAGGAGTGCGTGGGGCTGCTGGTGGTGATACTGGGTTCCATTTCTGAAGTTGGTATTTTGAATATGTTGCTAAACAGTGTGGTTTTCATATTTTTTTAAAATGACACCATGATTTCTTACTATGTCAGTTAATGAGTTTCTACTATCACTGTTAACACATTTTAAGAATTATGTCAAATAAAAGAATTGCTCTTTATAGAGATTATTTCATGGTTAGTTGCTGTAATTTATGCCAGGAATATAGAGAATTATAATAAAGAAGGATGGATAACTTATGCTATACCTACTACATTTTTAAGCGGTAATGCTTCTGGGTGAAAATTTCCTCTATATGTGAAGAGTTAGCCTGCATCTATTTATCCTTTTTATTTATTCTTACACATCTATAACTTTTTAGATGATTGTGAGTGATTCCATGGTGCAATTTTTCCCTGTGACATCCAAATGACAGTAATGCTCAATTTAAAGGAATACTTTTGTTGATTAAATTTTGCAAACCCCTTCCTCTTCATTATGCTTTCTTATATCTTAACTCATCCAGACTGACATATGTACAGTTGACCCCTGTTTTTTGGTTGGTTCACAATTGGATGCAGTCACTCTATGAACTGACTGGTAATGAAAATCAAATCTTATCTTTACTGTGAGCATCTTAAAACTTTATTGTAAGCTCAGGGTTTAGTGACCTTCAGTTAATAATTTTTATTTCTTTCATTACAGTAAACAGATTTACCACCCAACATTATGTACATCCTTCCGAGTATGTATTCTTCTTCTTCCTTGTCTTCACCTTATCCCAAACCAGTGAGGTTGTCATTCTATTTTTAAATCTTCTCCTCCATAACTCCCTGTATAGCACCTCAGTGCAACTACTGGTCCTTATACCACCCTTTCTCTCTGAGGTCTTCTGCTACCTTGACCATCCTTCTCATCTTTGGTCTCCCCATCTTCCTCAATTTTCTATCACTTTCAACTGTTCTACATTTCTCCCCACACATTCCTTTTCCTTTCTTTGGATATGTCCAAACCAACTCAATCTGCTTTTTTGGATCTCCCTCCTCAGCAGTCCCACCTTGAACGTCTCTGTGATCCTAATTCTGTTATTCGCATGACGCCACATATCTATCTCAGCATCCTCATTTCTTTGACTTCCATTTTCATTTCATGAGCCCCTGTCATTGGCCAGGTCTTGGTGCCATAGAGGATTGTGGGTCTTATCACAGACTTGCAGATTTTGCATTTCATACTGCAGCTTATTTTCTTATCACACAGTACTGTGCTGATTTTTCTCCAGTTCATCCAGGCACTAAGCTGTATTTCAGCCTCAATCCTCTATCAATCTGGACATTTGATCCGAGGTACTTAAACTTCTCAACCACTGGTTTTTGCCACCACTAGTCTTGCAGCGTCTTTATGAGGCCTCTAGTCTCTGAGGTAGAAACTCACTATGTTACAACCCTCTTTAATATGATATGTACAGCTCTTCACAAAAAATATCTTACCCCTTTGATTACCCCTATTGAAATTGAAACCTTACCCATACCCGCATTTTATCACGTGGAGTAAAGGTGTCTAGGAGGTATTGAAAGACTGCTTTCTTCGGGTGTACCGCAGAGCTGGGAGCTGATGAACAAATATTCATCCGACTCCGATTCTCAATGCCATATTTGCTTATACTGAGAATGTACTGAGCTTCCATCTAAGCCACATTTACAAATTAGTGTAATACTTATATTGCGCGGTTGTTGAATCTCTGGAAATGCATTCCAAGATACATGATGCTGTTATGATCAAATAGATTTTGATGTTTAACTTCACATGAGTCCTCTAAAATAGTAACTTCACCTGGATAAGTAGCACTTTTAGCCATCCGTAGCTTTTCGTAATTAGGATATAATTTATGGCCATGATATTATGCTATTTTTCGAAGGCCTATATATATACTGGTGAAAGCAATATCACCCTGAAGATGCAACTGTGAAAGGCCGCTAAAGCTTGGTCTACAAGGCGCTGCACGCTACTGCTCCCGACACAGTGGTGGGTACAGAAAAACTCAAGCTAAAGATATCTTGAGCTACCTTTACTTTTATCGTAATAAAAAAAGAAGTCACACACTAAGTTTAAGAAAGTTTTATTTGAACTGATTATACACATATAAAAGACAATGCCATCTTATGATATAAAAAAGTTACAATTGTGGTTCTCTTCCTTAAATGATGAATTCTCTGTGTCTATTCTTCCTGGCAAATTGGATAATTACATCGTAAATAGGACAATCAATTTCAGGGTGAGTGATCAACAGAGCTAAGCCATTAAGTCGATCCTCCTTCATTGTCGACCTCAGCCATGTCTTGGTACGCCGCAATGTTGAAAAACTTAAGAAATCTTTCTACTGTAGCAATAGATACAGGTAGACCAGCAAATATTTTGTACAGCGTGTGCAAAGTACGATAGTCAGATCTAGGACAAACAGACAACGCTTGCATAACAGAATCACGATCATTAAGGGTGTTTATGCTCGTTTGCTTGTATTGAAGAATCTCTCCCATTAGTCTCTTTTTAATCACAAAGGGTGATTCTTCTTCAAAGAACAGTAGTTCAGTTAAGCACTGATTCAATTTATGTGCCAGATCATTACCGGCATGTTTCAGTAGTTGTGAGGGCAAAAGTATGTTGAATTTTAAGTTATAAATATTTTCTTCAGCAAAATGTTCTCTCATGTCAGTCGTAAAATGGTCCAGTGTTGGAATAAAAACAGTTCTATTCCAATATGTCATAGCATAATCATTATGATCACAGTTTTCCCTGTGTCTTTGTCTGCCTGTAACATGAGGAACACTCATCTTCACGTCTAACTCTTCCATAACTGCCTTCGCCTCTTCAACAATACAAGCAAAGTATCAGCATTAGCTCTCATGCCATCATACATCTTGAGCATCGAATCTAATTGAAGACCTGAGTGCAAGAACAAGATAATAACCAAAAGTGAAGTTTCGAGAAAACTCCGGCTTGCTGGAGCATTATTATTAATTATCTGGTTCTTGCACTCAGAGAGCAGAACGTAAAATTCCAACAATGTCTGCTGAACTTATTTAGAACTTACCATCGATAATGACTATGTCTACTGGTAAAGGGCTTCATGTCTTTGTGGTAATCTCATTTTTGCAAAAAGTGGTCATTATCTGGTTCTTGCACTAAGGTCTTCAATTTTGCTTTTGCCATTGCGACGTCCATGCTAGGGTCTTGTAAGATTTTGCTGACAGGATATGCTATGCTCATAATGTCACTCAGTGTAAACAGCAGTGTAAACGAAGGCCTGATACAGAATTAGCCCCCACCTCGACGTTACTCCATGGACCTTCGCATGGACTGCCTTGACTAGATTGCACCTCCTGCTACATTGTGCCCTGACCTTCCCCACATGTTGCCTGAAAGAAAGGTTGCAGTCAATGTCCACTCGAAGGTAGTTGATGGATTTGGAGTGTTTGATCCGCTGATTCCAGAGTGTGGGGTGTGTGTGGTCTGTTGCGTGGTTTTTGCCGAAGATGATGAGGTGGGATTTCTCTGCATGTGGTCGCATGCGCCATTGTTTGAACCAGCCCTCTAATTTGGTGGTCATCCTCTGCAGACGTCGCAGAGCAGTGTCCAGGAATCTTGCCGTGCACCATATGGCAGTGTCGTCGGCATACTGTGCTAGCGTTACTGGGCCCGTGGTAGTATCTGCGGTTGGCGTGTCCCAGCAGTACAAGGAGAAGAGAAGGGGTGATCATTCTGTCCCACGGGGGACTCCTGCAGTGGGGTAGAAGGGGGTGGAAAGATGTTGGCCCACCCTAACCTTTGCTTCTCTTCCCCTTAGGAAACAGTTGACGATCCTTAGGAGGTTGGGTGGAATTCCCTGCATTTTGTTGGGCTTCCAGATCAGTCCGTCATGCCATACGTTGTCGAAAGCTCTCTCGATGTCCAGAGATAGCGCTACGGTAACATTCCTTTGGTTTATGGCTTCCGCTGCCGTTGTCGTTAGAAGTGTTAGTGGATCCAGGGTACATCATTTGTTACGGAAGCCATATTGGTGCTGGGGAAACACACCGCTGTCCTCGTATTGAGTATTTAGTCTCCTGACCAGTATCCTTTCGAACCACTTCCCTACCGTACTGGTCAGGCTTATGGGCCGGTAGTTGCGCTGATCTCTGTTATCCTTCCTGGGCTTAGGGATCATTACCAAGGTCATCTTTTTCCATGCGTTCGGGTAGTACCCCAGCGCTATTAGAGCGTTGAAGAGGGCTAGTATGGCAGGTGTGCAGCTTGGTACTTTCTGTATTAAAGGGTTCTGTTCTGATGTAAAGGGTTGTAATCCCGTCGTTTCTTGAGCTTTCAATTTGTAATGCATGGCCGAATGCAGTCCTTCAGGGGAAATTGGCTTTAGGGTGTCCTCTGGCTCTTCTTCCTCCTCTGTGAGAGAGTGTAGGGGTTCTAATGGGAAGGGGAGGCTAGAGAGCGCTGTTTCGCATTCCTGTCGGGCGGCGTCGTCGAAGTTGTCATCCTGAAGCGGGGAGTATATATCGGCGAGGCCCCCCCTAAATTCTTCAGCGTTCTCTTGTCGTGTGGTGATGGGTGTCTGGTTGGCGCCAAGGAGGTTGTGGGTGGCGCTTTTCTTCTGTCCCGTCAGCACTTTAAACTTGTTCCAGAATTTCCCTGGAACGGCTGGTGATGGGGATGGCATTGGGCATGGTAAGGGGGTTGGGGTGGGTGGGGGTGAGAACCCTGGCGCAGGATAAAGTGCTAGGGGCGCGGGGGTCGTGAGGACGGTGGGGTCGATGGGGTCAGCCGGCCGAGCTACTGGGCGGAATGGGGAGGAGGGGGTGTGAACAAATCCGGTAAGCTCCCTGAAGGGAGATGGAATAATGGTGTCCACCAGGGAGGGAATATTGTTACTAGTTGGCGGGGTGGGGTTTTGGGGTGGGTCAGGGGTCATCGTCTCCTGAAATTTAGGGGAGAAAGGGTTAGTGTGATATAGCCTCGCGCTGGCGTCATCCTGGATAGGGTGAGGAGTGGCCAACGTTGTCTCTAGGGAGGGAGGTGGAGGGGTGAGGATGGGAGGGAATAGAAGCAGGTGAGAGGGTGATAGGTGAGGCAATAGGGGGTGAAAATCCTGGGGGTGGAGGAGGTGAGAATGGGATGGGATGAGAAGCAGGTGAGAGGGTAATAGTTGAGGCAATTGGGGTGGCGGGTGGAGTGGGGCGCAGCTTCCCTTTCCCTCTCAAGCGGCCCCAGCGCAACCCTTCGCAATCGTCCCCCGGAGGAACGGATCCCTCCGGGTTGAGCATAGCGTCGAGGCTCTTCACCTCCTAGCGGGAAGCGATCTCTCGCTTAGCCCTGAGCACACCACGCCCCGCTTTTACTGCGATCTGGATAGGGGTAAGGGTGGTGTCGGTGTAGCAGTCAGGAGACAGCTCCCAAGGATCCTAAGGCGGCTTTACAGGGCGGACGGTAAAAATAGGCGGCAGGGTGGTTGCTGCGGAGAGCCTCCACCGGGAAAGCATTCGGGCGAGGGGGATGGCGATGTGTTAGTTTAACCGTTCGAACAGTAGATAGACAGAATAAAATAGAATAAATGAGATTTAGGGCAGGGGGAGATAAAGAAAGGAATGGATTTTGAAGGAAAGGTTAGGAAAATTTTCAAACTGCAAATAGATTAGAAAGGGGGGGAATAAGGATTGAATGCCTGTGGAAGGAATATCTACAGGAAAGTGACAGGTCAGTCGCCGATAAAAGGCACGAGGGATTGCCGGGCAATGGCAGGGGAGACTAGGGGCCCTATTCTGTAAATATCACTTTCCGTTTCCAATTCCTCGACGTTTCAGATTCCGTTTCCGTGATCTGGCCACGGAGACTCGAAATGGCTAGTCTGTAAGGACTTCGACGAATTTTCCGTTTCCTCCCCTCGACCTCGGAGAGAGGAGGCGAAGTTTGCCGAAGTATTGGTGAACTACGTCATGACTGTTATGACGTAACATCGACGAGCCAATGAGAAAAATCAGCAGTGATTTGTTTTTCAAACAAAAACAACATTGTGGATGGTTAGCAAATTTGGTGAGTACCTATATATTTTCGTGAAACTAATTATCTTTATTTAATGGAAAATTGAATTACAAGCGTCATATTATGTGATTTTTATATATTTAATAAATGAATCTATATAATTTCATGTGTCTGTGAAACTTTAAAAGAATATGTGCATATTTGAACGCCAAACTCCTAAATCGACGTGATGATAGTCAAAAAGTAATATGGAAGAGCAGATGCCATTTGCGGACATAAAATAAGCAAATTTGTGTATTGATAAAGGTAATCAATTAGCATTTACTTGTCATGGAAGGGAGTTTTGGAATTGTGCTATGGTGGGAACTAGTGATCGTATTGTCGTGTTTGCGAGAACGGTGACGGTGGGTGATTAAGTATGTAATGTAGGTAGAGGGGCATTTATAATTTTGAAAAACGCACAAATAGACATTAGCCAGTTGCTCGTGAAACTGAGTAAAAAATTTCCTGGAATTCATTTCCGAACATTTAAGTGACACATTTGCCAGTAGCGAATTGGAAGGTACCAAAGAATTCAATGTAAGCACTTAAAAGTATATGCATTATCCTTCGACATTAATTACTTTCTGCAGGGAAATCGCTCAGTAGTTAATTTATTGCAGCAGAATTCTATTGACAATTGTATGTGTATATTCATTTTGGTGAAACGATTAGTTTGCACCCCAAGGATGCTTGTACTGTAAATGTATATAAAATTGTAACTATATTAATTAAAAATGTATATTATGAAGGACGATATTAATGTCTAAAGCCTATAAATCTCTTTTTTACAGGTACCTCAGAAGGCAGTGAATCATTGTCTTAAAATTGGATGATACCTATATGTTTTTGCTATTTGCATTATTTCACAAACTTGTTCTTTTTAATTCTTGTTTTATTGCACAATTTGTTCTATTAATATCATTTTATATCACAATTCTTGTCAATTAAAAATATGTAGAAACACTTAGTTTCTTGTATGTTTACAGTTAAGAATAAAATACTTTATATTTAAAAAAAACTTGTTACATCAAGGAACAGTAAAAATAACAACATATTTAACAAATAGGCAAATGCTACCACTGAGAAAGATCATGCATTCTTGCATAGATATAGTAAGTGTGAAAAGGTGGTTTAGGTAATTCCATTATTATATAGCACCACCAACCTATTGCTCTTGCGTCAGTGATGAGGAAATTTCTACATAAATACGTATTTCAATGTGGAGTTATAGTTAGTTACTGTCATTTTGAGATAATTCCAAGAGTGAGATATGAGTTAGCTGTGCATGGTATGAGAAGGGTGACATTTACCGCGGTTTGGCATAATTCAGTAGGGGTACCGTGGAACCCGGTTATTTAGCAGCCACTGCAACAAATCACTGGCTGGAAAACATCTAAGGCTATGTACTGAATCAACAGCTCAAATCGTTCAGTATCATAACAAACGGCTCGTACATAACTAACAAAAATATATGTGTACGATAGTTTGACGTTCCTACGGGAAAAATAATTGAAATATTGGCAGTGTTGAGAACAGTCAACCCAATCAATCACTACATTGAATTAAAAAAAGATAAGCTTATACGTTTCTTAATATAACATCGCGCTCATATGCAGTATTGAATTCGAAGTTCCCGATAGTAATACACATAAAAAGAAGACGATACGGCAGAGACTCCGTCATAAACTTAATGAAAATAACGATCAATCAATCCATATCCGATAGATAAGTATATTCTTCAATTTATATGCTAAATTTACTTACGTATGGACAATATGTACGTGCGAACACTTGCGTATTTAACACAATATAAAAATAACACCAAAAAAACTGCAGACGAAATTCAATCTGCCGTAATGCTTACGTGCCGTAAATAATGATATCTCTGTTGCCACAACAAACACAATAGGCTTATTATTTTCGCTAAATTCGTGAATATATTACGTGAAGTAGAACCATCTGCTGCTGTTTCCGGTTGGATTGCTGTGTTTCCGAGACCCATGCCTTCATCGGAAACGGAAACACCATATTCCGAGGTTTTGAATCCGTGAAACTGTTATAGAATTGCGTACTTGGCGATCCTTCCGAGATTGTGACGTCCTTCCGTGAACCAACCTCGGAATTCCGAGGTTGTTGCCTTACAGAATAGGGCCCTAGGAAAGGAGGTGTGGTGATTTGCCATGAAGCGGCCACCGGCAGGGAAGCCTCAACCTGCCATTAGCCAGGATGCCTCAACCAGTCACTGGCAGGGATGCCTACCCCGGCCACAGACAGGGATACCTCAACGTACCACAGAGAGGGATACCTCAACGTGCCACAGCGAGGGATACCTCAACGTGCCACAGACAGGGATACCTCAACGTGCCACAGACAGGGATACCTCAACGTGCCACAGACAGGGATACCTCAACGTGCCACAGCGAGGGATACCTCAACGTGCCACAGGCAGGGATAACTGAACGTGCCACAGGCAGGGATGACTCCCGTGCCACAGGCAGGGATAACTCAACGTGCCACAGGCAGGGATGACTCACCGTGCCACAGGCAGGGATAACTCAACGTGCCACAGGCAGGGATGACTCACGTGCCACAGGCAGGGATGAATCAACGTGCCACAGGCAGGGTTCCTCGACCAGCAACAGACAGGGATACCTCAATCAGCAAGAGACAGGGATATCCCCCAACCAGCCACAGACAGGGGGACCTCACCCTGCCACAGACAGGGGAACCTCACCCTGCCACAGACAGGGATATTTCAACCTACCACAGGCAGGGGTTCTTCAACCTACCACAGGCAGGGGTTCTTCAACCTACCACAGGCAGGGATACTTCAACCTACCACAGGCAGGGTTCTTAACACTAGAACTAACGATGGAGTCATTTTGACTCCTCGCGATTTTTATTTCTCTGCCCTGACTAAAATATTCCGAATTTCGGCTTGAGATTCCGTGACATTTACTCATTTTTGACACAAAAGACGGCTTTGCGATTAAAAGTTTTTGAAAAAAAATAGTACCCTTTTGTCAAAATTTACCTTTGACTACCTAAGAGAGTCATTTTGACTCCCTACTGTCTTTTGCTAGTTTTTTCTCCAAATAGTAATACCTGTTCAAGTTTTTATTTTTTATTATGGTCATAATTGATTTAAAGCAATTGTTGGCTTAAATCTATAATCATTACGCTTTTTGGAAACTAAATGTGGTATTTTGAAGGCATTTCTAATTTTACGGGTCCGTGTTTGGAACTACAAACCATGTGAATGTCCTGATATTATTTTACCTTGCGATAAAGTGGTGAATTTGTCATCCATATGAGACAGTTTCAAATTCGTGTGTTTGGAATCCGTCGTGTTTTTCTCGCTTTCCTCCCCCCTCCCTTCAAGTCGCCTCCCGTCAATTTCACTGCAGCGCAGTACTGTCTAGCATGCTCTAAGGTTTCAGCCTCGACTACGTGGATGTTGATTTTCAAGCGTGAAAAAGTAACTTTGAATCCTTCAATTGGCATACTGATGTACCAGGAAAACAAATCAGTGGAAAGAAACAAAGTTACTGTCCAAGCATGTTCGGCCCTGGCTGCCGCGTGCTGCACAGGACAACCGAGCGCTGCCCTTGATTGGCGTTAGTGAATCCTTGTGAACTCTCGAGTGGACTGCACAACTCCTGTGAAGTACGGCCTTCATTTTTCCTGACTGTCTGGGATCCGTTTTGTAAACATTTTGCATTATCTAAGATTTGATGAGAAGTGTAATCGATCCCAGCAACTCAAAACTGACAAGTTTATCTCTCTTTTCAATAGTGTGGGATAGGTTCATTGATAATTGCATTGCTTGTTAAAAACCTGGTCCGTACATTACGGCTGATGAACAACTTTTCTCCAGCAAAACTAGGTGTCTTTCACTCAGTACATTCCTTCTAAGCCGGACAAATACGGCCATAAATATTGGGTAGCTGTTAGCAAGGATAGCAAATATCTTGCAAATGGCTTCCCTAATGCTGGAAAAGATAATTCACGTCTAACTGAATGCAGTTTAGCTAAAACGTCAACTGTTGCAGGCTCTACTTTGTGGAATGACGGCATGATGGGAGAAATAATTCACTTTGTGCTTATTCCACGAATTTATTTTACCCCAACCGGTTTTGACGTTAGCACGTCATCATCAGGGGTGCAATCTCCCCTGATATTTTCACACTTACTGTACATAAAGGTAAACCAAACAAGAATGTCATAATTCGTAGTTCCATCCATCCCGATGTCCACATTGCTTCTGATTATGCCATAAAAACTCCTAAAGTTAAGTTTTACAAGGTATTAAATACGGAGTAGATGTAGTAGTAAATGGCGTGCAAATATACCACAAGAACGTAATCGGCGATGGCCTATCCACTCATTTGAAAATACTCCCGACTTAGCAGGCACAAATTCTTGGATAGTGTACAGGAAAACTACCTCCAAAAACATTTCACGTAAGGCATTTTTGAAAAAGCTCGTTACAGAGCTGCCTGTTCCTTACGTTAGATCTAGGCAAAATCGTGGCGTGTCCAGTGCCGCAGATTCTACTGACGGGATTGTGCAAACAAAATTTTTCCAGGTAAAATAAAAATGCAAAAATAATCGATCAGTCGGACATTGTATGGCCTGCCAAAAATCTTTGTGTGGACAATGTACCACCATGAATGAACAACGATGCTTGAACTGTGAAGCACCTTAGAGAAATATGTGGCTTGCCAATTGTAATGAAAATCTTTTTATTCCATATACTTATCTATTCTCTTATATCTCGCCATTGTTCAATTATCTTACCGCATTCCATATAGCCTGTGTAATACGTATGAATATTCAAATATGATAATAAAAGGTAGTTAAAAGTTTGTTTTATCAAGTTCCTTTGTGATAATGCCATAAAAATACTAACATGTAAGAAAAAAGAATGTCAAAGCAATACTACCGGATTACTGTTGGCATTAAAAATACATTATTTTTTATTGAAACCAGGTTTTAAATATTACAAAATAAACAAAAATGATAAAATAAAGCAATGTGTCAATAAAAGCAGAGGTAAATTGCAAAAATAACCAATGATAAGGTAGGAGTCAAAATGACTCCATTCGGTAGTTCTAGGAGGGGCGACAAGTCCGGTATTCCTAGTGTTAAACTTACCAAAGGCAGGGGTACTTCAAACTACCACAGGCAGAGATGACTCAACTGCGACAGACAGGGATGAATCAACTGCGACAGACAGGGATGCCTCAACCTGCTAGAGACAGGGATGCTTCCACCTGTCATTGGCAGGGATACCTAAACCTGCCATCCGTAGGGATACCCGGCCTGCTTAGGGTAGGGAAGCGGTATACGAAGGCGGCTAGGGGATTTGCCACGAAGCGACGGGGATATTCGTGGAGAAGAGACGGGGAGATTCGCCGATAAGCGTCGAAGAAAATTGCCGCGAAAAGATGGAGCAATTCGCAGCGAAGCGACGGAGATTTTCTCCCAGAAGTGACAGGAAATTTGTCGAGAAGCGACGGGGAGATTCGCCGAGAAGCAAATGTGCCTAGAAGCAACGGGGGATTGTGCTGAGAAGCGACGAGGAAATTTGTCGAGCAGTGACGAGGATAAATGGGAACAAACGCCGTTAGGCGACGGGAGGATTTGCCGTTAGGCGTCTCTTACCTTGTTGCTCGGCTCCTATGCCAGAGCAACGGTGTTGGCTAGTAGGCTCTTATGCCTGCTCGACTCCTCTTATCAGTGCTAAAAAGTGTTGCCTCGTTAGTCGGGGAACAGTGTTGGGCCCCCCTACCCACGTGTTCTAATTGGGCCGGCCATCCGCAGATGGCCGGAATGCCGCCTTTCCCCACGGGTGAGAACCGGGGACTGCGTTAGCCCGGCCCCGTTAGTGTTTAGCATATGGGAGGACCTTTGCTGCTAAAGAGTGCGTTAGGGTGCAGGCAGAGGTAAGAGCCCCTCCTGTCAGGCCAACGGGTGCGTCGGGGGCAACAGAAGGGGTTGGTGTACCAGCCGACGACTGAAGGACCAGACTCTCCTCACCGATGAGCCCTAGGACGTTATTCCCTGGATGGGATGACCTCTTCGGTAGGTAAGTTAACGCAGGTGGGATTATCTCTGGTGGGGTTCCGACAAACGTCTTACCACCAGCCTGTAAGATAAAAGAGAATCCGCTAGGTCCTTCCTCGTCGATAAGGCCCTAGAAAAGGCCACAATGATTCCTGGAGCCCGGAGTCGTGGCGCCTCTCGTGCGCTGTCTCAACGGGCTGCCTCCCTAGACTGTGTCTCCCCGGGCGGGGCGGCCTGTGAGTGCTAATCGGTTAAATTACCAATCCACAAAGGTGGCTGGGTCTCCCTAATATCTCACTGCCGGCCTGTAAGAGAGAGTGAATCAAAATAGCCCTTTAAAGGGCTTGCTCCGAAGAGCAGAGTTATCCAGGGGAATCGTCCGCCTTATGTAGGCAGCGAGCTGGTGACCGCCGGAGAGAAGTTCGCTGATTGGCCGCGCTCCGCAGCACTCCCTATTCCGTTATTTCCGGGGTGGGGCGACCTCTACAGTTAGTGAGTGATAATCGGGTCGATTACCAATCCACCAAGGTGGCTGGGTCTCCCCGATATCTCACTTCTGGCCTTTAAGGAAAAGCTCGACTCGAAATAGCCCTTTAAAGGGCTTGCTCCGAAGAGAGACGAAGCGACTAAAAACGCCGCCTTATATAGGCGGCGAGCACGTGTCCTCTGTGATGGAGCTCCCTGATGCCGAGCTGAGTAGGGACACAACAAAGGCCTCTCAGTTGACTCTGTGCACCGTTAGCGCTCCCTCGCTGGATCCCGGGCCCGGAGTCGCGGCGTCACCGGCTGGTGACGCTGTCTCGACGGGCAAAAGGATTTCGCTTGATCCCGGAAGAGCAAGATCCTTATCCGAAGAAGTCCACTGGTTCCGCCGACTCCTTCCCCGGCGGCTGCTGGGTCCTCGACGTAGGCTGCTTTCCTCCTCGGCTGCTTCCTCCCTCGAAGACTCTTACGCTGGAACTCTCCCTCGTGGCTCGGAAAGTGGCCGCATTATATAGCGGATGTCGGGGACTCAAATAACCTCTGATTGGTCCTTGGTTTTATCCAATTGGTTGCTTCGTAGGACGGGTTGCCAGGTGTTCCTAAGGGAGTAGCCGCCATATTTATTGATGCTTTTCTCCGCAAGCCGGATCTCTATGGCCTCCCTCATAATCCTTTCCCAGAATTTCTTCTCTCGAGAGATGATCTTCACCTCGTCCCAATGGATAGCATGGTTTTTGTTGATGCTATGTTCGGCCACCGCAGATTTTTCAGGTTGACATAGCCTGAAACGCCTTTGATGTTCTTTGATTCTCGTAGAAATTGTCCCACCAGTTTCCCCCAAGTAAATATCTCCACATTCACAGGGAATCTGGTATATTCCGGGAGTCGCGAGGCCACAGGGATCCTGCACTCTAACTAATTGGTCCCTCAGCTTGGTTCATGGACGAAAGAAGGATTCGATTCCAAGTCTCCTTAAAATTCTGGAGATTTAGCCGGAAACCGTAGACACGTATGGCATTCCGGCCCTTGCCACCGGATTCTGGCGTTCTGTATCCTCCCGGGCGCCTTCTCGGACGCTGAAGGCCCTTTTAAGGCTGTCGGATACCACGGCCAAAAACGCTTCCGCTGACGTCTACGCCTCTTGACTTGAAGACTCTATTTCGCTACTTAAACAAAAGTTTTCTGCGCAATCTTCATAGAATAAAAATTGATCTATTCAATAAGTTTCGAAATTTTTCGCGCGTTGCTTTTCTCATAATTCTGTTAACCTAAGAAAAACGTAAATTTTGGCGAAAATAAGTTGATTGCCAAGGCGTGTATGACTTTAAATTCTGAACATAATGACTCATTATGACACTCTTTAAAAGCAGGAATCTTTCATTTCTTGGTGGGACTATCATGCTTTTGTCTACTGTTTATAACAACAACACAGTGACCGTAATCCCGAACCACTGCACCTCAATTTCCACTTTCCTTCACGGGGCGAGGATTTTCCCCTAGCTGGAGAGCGAGTCCCAGCGGGCGCTAGGGAAGGGGAGACCAGCGGAGGAGGAGAGAGTGGGAGAGGGGCCCGCTCCGCCGGCACAGGCCCTGCAGCTTCAGGCGTGAGCGGCTCATCTGTGAATTGGTTCTTAGATATTTGTTTGTTCGAATTCGACAACACGATCCAAAGTCGAAGCGTAGAATGCGAAATGCTTTTCACAATACAAAACTATATTGCATCTTTACCAACAAGAACATGTTTAACCGTAAATATAGAGTGTTTATGAAAAGTTTATTATTTTAAAAACTGATAATTTTGATGGAAGTGATCCTAATGACTCTAATGACTCATTAGCTAACATTTGAGACAAAGCCTTAAGTTGTAATTGTTTGATACAATACCATTTCTAGGTTCACTTTTATGATACCGCAAATTCCCGAGATATAAAGCGTCAAACAGGTTTTTTCTTCTGAAAAGTTATTTTTACATTGCGCGCTGAATTTTCTTCTAGGAAATATATCATTTTTTATTATGTCAGATTACTTTTTTCTTACTTATGTCATAGAGGGCCCAAAGCTGTACATGGTGACCAAGTTTCTTATCTTTCCACGAAATAATATCTGGGAACCCACCTCTCTAATTAGCCAAAAATGTTAGTCTTATATGAGAAGTTACACGTATATATAGTAAGTACACATAATAGTGCATAAAGTACATAATAAGTTACACGTACGTAATGATGCCAAACAAGTTGCTATATCTCAGCAAGTATTGCATCGATGAGTGTAAAACATCACCAATTTTTATTGGCATGTATGCAAATAGCCACGCAAAATTTCATCGAAAACTGTGAAGATCACGCGGGCGCTATAAAACACTTGACATGGAATAGCCCGTTATTTGTGCATCGCAGCTGCGGAAATAGTTTATTCGTGTTTTTAATACTATCTCTGAGCTAAGTTTCTAGACCCAGTTTTTTATTCCCTTTGCGGTCCTGTTGGCCTATTGGAAGATTGCATATTCTCTGTAAACCCATAATAAAATAAAATTCCATAATCTCTGGCCTGCCCGCATTCCTACTGCACTCACCAACCCTTAAGAGATTCCACCGGTTGGGAAAAGAACAGAGAAGACTGACACCACGGAAGAGCCGAAACTTCTTCCCACTACTGAACGCCGGCCAAAACAAGGATGTGCCAATTGGTACACCCTTACCCTCAACCCTACACCACAGACTACCGAAATTCAAGGGCGCAAGGTTTTTCCACTAATTTCACAGTTTTACAATCCTTTCCACCTCCGCTAACCCTTACAACCCAACACATCTCCATAGTGTGGAAGGTCCAGATGAACATTATGGAATCGTTGAGAATGAGACCACGGAGATGGGCGCACAAGCCGCTGACGCTTTAATAAAATCCATAACTCTCAGTGCAGAAGAGAGAAAAGCGCTGGAGGATAAGACAATGATCAGCGGCACTCCAAGATATGAATGACGGAGAGATTGAAGAGACTGACTGCCTCCAATTTCGGTCGTGAGTGCAAATTCGACTCGGCAAAATACAGTCCGGGCCATTTTATGCTAGTCATTAACAAAGCATAACGACACAGAATACGGCGATATTCGGGAGAGAAATTTGAGGTGGAATAGAAATTCTGATTATTTCTACCTAGTTCAGGGGCAGCTAAATATAACAAAATGGGAATATTGCATATTTATCTTTTGGACCCGACATGGTCTCATTCCGGAAAGGATCCAGAGAGATCAGGGTTACTGGGAAAATCGTACGGTGGAGAAGTTAAAAACCTTTTACCTAAACCACCTTCTACCCGAGATTGCGAATTTAGAACAAATCAATAAATATTTTTAAAACCAATTGCAACATATTTCAATGATGACCTACTCCATGGAATAAATCATTGTGACGGGCTTTCTTTCTAAATTATCGTACAGTACCTACTATGAATATTTGTAAGAATATAATCTGGTGCTTCTTAAATTTGAATAAAACCATTGCTTTCTCCAAACAGAATTACTCTCTACTGCATCTATAGTACTGAAAGTACCTACTATAGATACTTATCTAAATTCTTTCATTTTCCTACCGGGTAAATGACGGTATTCGAATCCCAAAGTAGAATGCTACAGTTGAAAAACTCCAAGATGATGCAGAACAATGCAAAGGAGCCGGTGATGTGTGCCATTTTTAGGATCTCAAATAAATAGAATCTTCATGAGCGCCTAAATCACCTGACATTGACTCAACTGCTTTACGCCTTTTACGCAGCGTCGATCCATGTTCAGGGCAGTATTTTGACGGATACCCTGTAGGCTTCTTCAGGACCTGGAGGAGAAGACAAGGATTAGCGGCACTCCAAGATATGAATGACGGAGAGATTGAAGAGACTGACTGCCTCCACTTTCGGTCGTGAGTGCAAACTCAGGGTAGCAGGTAAAGTCCTGACATGAATCGACTTGGTAGAACATTCATAAAGCAGTTGAGTCAGCTACTATCTACGCCCCGCGGAAACCTTCATCGCAAACAATGACGCCTGCCGAGGAATGCTGCTACCAGCATGAGCCGCCGAGATGATGAGCCGTCAGTCGACTACAGCCGTTGCACCTGTTTTAGAAACAATTAGGTAGGACAATACGTATGTTGCGGCTTCCGCATTGTAGTCTGGCCCTCAAAAAACTCTATGGTCCCACAGTCGACCCCATACCCTCGGTTTCCCATCCCCTTCCCCTCTCTGGACTTTCGCATATCGCTCCGCAGGGCTCGCCTCTCCCTCCGCCAGCCTTCACGCCGAGAGGCGACTCCAAGGTATCCGGGGGCCCAAGATATCTCCTCCTTGTTGTAGCCATTCAGGCGGACGGTTTTTTTGAGATAATTAATCTCATGCGCTAGGCTCTCCGAGTCGGATATGGTCCTCGCTCGGTGGAATAGCGTGGACAAAACCGATCTTCTTTGGGAGGGAGGATGTAGACTGCGTCCATTCAGGTAAAGGTTGGTGTGCATCGGTTTCAGGAAAACGCTGTGTCTAATTCTACCATCTTTCCGGCGGTGGTTCAGGATGTCGAGGAAGGGTATCCGGTTGTTTTTCTCTATCTCCATGGTGAGGAGAATATTGGGGTGCTGGCTGTTCATATGGTCTAGGAAATGCTTTAGTTGGTCCGCACCATGTGGCCAAATGATGAAGGTATCGTCCACATAGCGGAAATACACTTCGTTCGAAGTGGAGACGAAGAAAGTGCATTTTCCTCAAAGTCTTCCATGTAGAAGTTCGCGATCACCGGAGACAGCGGAGATCCCATGGCGACTCCATCGCTTTGCTCAAAAAACTGACCGTCGTACTTAAAGTAGGTGGACGTCAAAACGTGGGGAAATAGATTCACCGTGTCCTTGTCAAATTTGGCTTCAAGGAGCCTCAAAGTATCCATAAGCGGACACGAGTGAAAAGTGATACGACGTCAAAGCTGACCATCATGTCAGTTTGCTCCAAGCGGATGTCGGCAAGAGTTTCCACTAACTCGGATGAATTCTTGATGTGCTCGCAGTGACCAACGTGTTGGGATAAAACTCCTGCCAAAAATTTAGCCAATTGGTGGGTGGGGGATCCAATGGCACTCACGATTGGCCTCAAAGGCACATTCTCCTTGTGAATTTTTGGCAGCCGGTAGAGCCTGGGAGGAGCCGGTGCTGGGGGGCGTAGGCTCCTAGTGACCTCCTCTGAGAGACTTGATTTCTTGATCAGGGCATGGGCATCGGCAAAATCTCCAGAATTTTGAAGAGACATGGAATCGAATCCTTCTTCCGTCCATGTACCAAGCTGAGGGACCAATTAGTTAGAGCGCAGGATCCCTGTGGCCTCGCGACTCCCGGAATATACCAGATTCCCTGTGAATGTGGAGATATTTACTTGGGGGAAACTGGTGGGACAATTGCCACGAAAATCAAAAAACATCAAAGGCATTTCAGGCTACGTCAACCTGAAAAATCTGCGGTGGCCGAACATAGCATCAACAAAAACCATGCTATCCATTGGGACGAGGTGAAGATCATCTCTTGAGAGAGGGAATACTGGGAAAGGATTACGAGAGAGGCCATAGAGATCCGGCTAGCGGAGAAAAGCATCAATAAAGATGGCGGATACTCCCTTAGCAACACCTGGCAACCCGTCCTACGAAGCAACCGATTGGCTAAAACCAAGGACCAATCAGAGGTTATTTGAGTCCCCGACAACCGCTGTATAAGGCGGCCACTTTCCCATCCACGACATTCAGCCCTGAGGATGGAGTACAACTCGTCTCCCGAAACGTCACGCAAGTCCCCCCTCAACCTAAAGGCTAAAATACTACTTATAAGAGGCACAATAGAGCCCATTCTTAAATATGCAGCACCGGCATGGGCATTCAAGGCGCCTGTTACAATAAGGGTCTTCAGGCAATTTTTCGACGGGCGGCTCCGTAGGGCAGTAGGAGCTCCATACTTCGTTAGAAACGAAGTTATCCATAGAGACCTCCGCATCCCTACCTTTCCCCAAATCCTGCATCAAGAAGCCCGCAACCTCTTCAAAACCCTGACATCCCATCCTAACCCGATCCTTCGCCAAATCATATAAAACAGCAATCCCGGCACGCGCTTTCCTTTCCCATCATCCTTTGCTACCCATCCCCTTCACTGAGCCTTTCCCACGTATATATTGTGCAAAATTTTTCTGCAAGTAAATAACAAAACCTCTCCGGCAACAGCCTTCGGCTGGAAACGGAGGAAAGAAAACATATTACGGTACGGTACGGATCCACGACATTCAGCCCTGAGGATGGAGTACAACTCTCCCCCGAAACGTAGGCACCCATGGAGGAGATTACCCGGGGGAGCACCCGAGCAGCCTTTACTACCAGCATACGCCGGGAAAGCATCAGATCTTTTTTATCGTGCGCATGTCTGCGTTCAAACTCGTCCCCTCTTATTGTGCTCGGAAGTAGGAAAGATATAACCTTTTACAGGTTTCCTTGGAGTAGTGAGAAGCTTGTATTTTATATCATCACTAAGATTTTCTGACGCTAATATATCCAAATAATTACCAATATCCGTGGGATTAAAGGAATCAGTCGATGAACTTTGTTGTGGAAGTATCGACGAAGTGCTGGGCTCAGCCTGTACATCTAATGGTGTTTTTGTAGCTGAATGGTGACCGGAATCTTCAGACTTTTCTTTTTCTTATTACATAACTGTCCATTTTATAATATTGTTACGACGCAACGTAGGTAAATTAGATGCCAATTATTCTGGGATAAACACTTTATTTTATTCGAACTGAAAAATGCAACTCTGGTAGACTTAGCACTAAAACACACAAGGTCACACTCTCCGTATTTATAATATCACTAAGCACAACATTGACTGAAGTCCGTGGTAATAGCCAATAATCGCAGTCGTTCACTTTTTATCATTTCCAAGTTATCGCGACGATTGTAGCTTTCAAACTGACTGCCTGGCAGCGACTCTGCTTATATATGTAGCTCTGTTGTTTCGAGAGCATTCGGTGCCAGAATGTTCGCTTTTAGATTTTTATGTGAACAAATACAAAAGGTAGAATATTCACGACTTTTCCCGAACAAATGACAGACAATAACGTATCGAGATCACTAGTTTGGCCGCAACTTTTCTCGTAGGTTAGCTATCTATGTACCAGACAGAAACGTATAAAATACGATGACGCGAGCGCGTGCTACATAAGAAAGTACAACTCGATAACTCGACTCGTAGTCGACTGACGAAAGAAACGAACGAATAGCGTGCAGGCTGACTGGCGGGTGCGGCAATGCGGGCGGCCCCGCAAGGGGGGTGGCGCGCGCCCCCATTAAGTATCCGCCACTGTCCCGACAATGACTCATGCACACCTATATGCTGACTCTTCGAGAGTTGCATAAAAATAATTAGCAATGGAGCATCTTTCTCTAACCTAGCTGTAGGCATCAGGTCAGTTGTCTTCCACTTCGAAAGTACTCTTCTCAACTTAGTTGGTGTGGTCGTGGTAATTTCAATGAGAAGCTTGGAGACTGCTTCATCTTCCTCTTATGTTAAGGGGTCCGTATACCCCGGGCGAAAAGCCCATTTTAGTTCTCGAATCTGCCACGACCTTGGAGAACCCTTTGGTTCTCCGCCAGCCTTTGGCTAGCCTATCCACCTTCCCCTCCATTCCCCACCCCACTGAAAAACGTGCGGTGCCGGCTGTGCTGATAAGACACCTTCCACGCGAGCTCTCGTGAGCGCGCTCACGCGCTGAAGCGAACGGCAGGGTTTGAGCCGCCGTAAAATTAAATGGAACTGAGCTAGACCCTTTCAGACGAGTCCATATGATCCGTGGTTGGAGGCTCTCGAGCCGGCATGCGGCTCAACCCGCTGGTAGCCGGCGGCTGGCGGGGAGTGCTTTGCGACGTTCCATCGCATGCAGGCCTTTCACACGAGGCTCAGGAGAGCTGCAACTCTGTAGCTTTCGTCACTCTGACTCCGACTGGCAAACAGTCCGTTGTGTCTTGTGCTTTCGTGGCATCATTTTGAAAAATTATCGCTAGATAAAACAAGCATGTGTGCAATACTTTTCAGCCCCCCCTCGTACTTTTTTTAAAATATGAAGCTCACAAGGACTTGTTCCTCTGAATATAGATTCCTCCTAACTATCTTAGACCGATACAATTCCTCTTACACCATACTATTTCTACGGTATTGTTCACTTCAGCGGAATGCGGAAGCTACATCCCGTTCCAGCATATTTTACAAGCAATCCCGGTTTTAAATTTACGCCATAATATTTTTCTCTGTTCTTATGGGATTACAGAGTTGTGAGCGGAGCTGGTGGAAGTACTAAAACGATGGGTACATAAAAGCCGAAGAGATATATAATCCCGAAAACATAACTTTCACGTGGATGACATGGCAAAAGTTCGTATTTACCGCACATCTATAGAATATGGTGCTTCTGTTGGTGGAAAAGAATGGTTGCGGACAAAATTTAGGTATTTAAACCTTATACGTATTACAACCATTCTCTAGATCGTAATTAGTACTGGTTTTAGAAAAGAAAAAAAAGTGCTATTTCCTCTATGGTACCATAGATGTGCTGATAAATGAGGAAAAGCAGATAAAGATGGAAATCATTGTTTCATCATGTGTGTTTGTGGTTTTTGAGGTTGTCACCCCAAGATGACTTATGCTCATTTCTTAGTTTGAAGGATCAGCTAAGTGTCATTATTTTAAAAAACTTCTTCGTTTAAAAGCATCCGCTCCAAGTCATTTTTATGTTAAAAATTTATCGTCAATAATTTATTTAAAAACTGGATTGAAATAAAAAATTTAGAATATTACCAGGAGTTTTGTATTGGTTCCGGGTTACGTCTTAACATAAAAGTAAGTCTTTTAAAAGCGGATTGTCGCTGCCATCGAATTGTTCGTAATAATTTGTTGCGAACGCCTATTAATTTTCCTTTATCAGGTTGATGCCTGTTACTTTACATAATTTGTCATTTGTCTCTTTTCCTGACTTTGAAAATTGATCTAATTATTCTTCTCTCCTGGACCTCCAGTCTATTTATTTCTGCTTTGTTTAGAATACCAGCCGAAGCAGGTGTCGCATTTAGAATTACAGGTTGTATGTAGCTTTTGTATAATGGTTTTTTTGATAGCTGAGGGACTTGCGTTTGACCTTAAGATAGGGCTTAACTTGGCCCTCATGACCACACTTTTGCTTATCACTTTGTTTAGGTGACTACTCATGTTTATTTTCTCATCAATTGTACTCCAAGGTATTCCGCTGCCCAGGGCCAATCTAGTTCTTTCTGATCTAATTTTATAGTATTCAATGGTTTGCTTCCTTCCTTGGCGGGTGAAAAACTATGACTTCAATTTTTCTAGTGTTTATCTGAAGCCGCCACTTCCTATACCATTTAACAACTTTGTCAAAAGCTTCCTGCACATAATCAGCAGCAAGGTCCACCCCGGGAAATTATTGTCGCATCGTCAGCATGTAGTGCCACTGATGTATGCCAGTCTTTTCTGTAATTGGAAAATGCGCTGTATAGATATTGAAAAGTAGCGGCCCCAGAACCAATCCCTGAGGGACTCCTACCTTAATTATTTTTTTGTTGGTGGCATTATTCTTCCATCTTACGCTAAAAGTTCTTCCACTCAGGTAATATTGAGTCCGTTCTCTAATCCAGAAGGAAAATTCCCATTCTTTCATCTTGTAGAGCAGGCCCTCATGCCACACTTTGTCGATGGCTTTGGATACGTTAATGAAATCTCCCACCATGACATCGCCCGTTGAACCCATTGGTTATCGCATGTAGCAGTCTATATACCTGCTTTTCAGTAGATAAATCCTTTTGGAAGCCAAACTGTTCAATCGGAACTACTGTCTAAGCGTATTTTTGTCGGTAGGGTGCTATCACCCTCTCAAGCAGCTTCCCTAGATTTGATAGTAGTGAGATTGGCCTAAAGTCTCTCTTTTAAACTGAGTCCTCCTTTTTTCGGGTTGCATGTAACTACGGCATGTTTCCACACCTTAAGCTAAAAGTTCTTCCACTCTCTTCTCTTTTGCTTCTAATCGAGGTGGGTGCAATATTTGTGAAGTACTCCTCTGCTGCCGGTGGTATTCTGACTATTACTTCTTTAGGAAGCTTGTCGATCGCTTTTCTTTTAGGGAGCTTCTTCATTAATTCCCTCAGTTCACTCCTGCTGATTGTTGGGTAATTCTCATATATTCCAACACTGTTCCCTGGGTCATCAGTAGTTGTTTCGGGAGTGGTTAGCCCTTTTGGTAAGGGCTAAAGATTTTGTCTAGTACCGTGGCCATGTACTCTGCTTTATCTTTCGGATCTATTAGTTTATCTTTTCCTGTGTCGATGACTGGGTCCGCTCTGGTATTCGCTTTAAACTCCCTGCTACTTTCCTTCCTTCCTTATAGGTGCACTGCCCATAATTGGTCAGTTTACTTAAGATACCTGTCATCTTCTCCATCATCTGTTGGAAAAGTGCCATTTGTTGCTGCATCATTGTGCCGAACGTAATTATACTTTGTAATAAGGTTTTAAATTCGTTTTTATCGTTTCGTAATCTATGCACGCGTGCCTAAAGTGACACGTGGAGATTTACTTCTGCACGCGGAGCTGAAAGGGCACTTGATCGATACCTGCTCTGCACTCTGGTTGCGAGTGCTGAGGTGGTGTGGGTCCGCGTAGGGCGGCCGGAGGTGCGCGGGTTTTTGGTGGGCTCGCGCAAGGAAGGTCTCAACCTGAAACGGACAACCACCACCAGAAGCGCTATATCCCTCGTGCTAGCCCTGGCGACCGCACCGGTTTGCGGCGCGGCGTCCCGAATGTGTGGCTCCGTGGTGGGTGGGGAGGCCGGGGGACGAAGCGTTGTTAGACACCAAAACCAAAAAGATCCCGTTCGGAAACGGACGGGGGAATCACAGTTAAGACGAGCAATAAATATCTCGTGATGAAATGTAGTGGAGAAGGAGAGTCCCTGAAGAAACTCTCTCCTTTTCTAGTTAAGAAAGTATTCACCTCACTAGTGCCAGGAGAAATTAAAATGGCGAAAAAGTTGAGAGATAGTTACCTTCTCATAGAAACCGCAAACAATGCCCAAAGCGAAAAGCTGTTAAATGTAAAAACCTTTAATGTGGTTGTAATGGTTGAGGCACACCGTTCCCTTAACTCAAGTCGGGGAGTTGTGAGCCATTACGACTTTCTATACGTCGACGATGCCGAGATCGCGAGAGGAATGGCCCCTCAAGGTGTCGCGGGTGCTCGCCACATCACCCGCAAACGAAACGGGGAAACCTAGCCTACCACATCCGTTCTCCTGACATTCGCTCTTGACCAGCTCCCTGATACGGAGTCTCATGTTTGAATATTGGAAACAGGGTGCTCACGTCCCCTCGGAATATAATTGAAGCTTTTGGCCGACAACTCGCCGAGATCTCTAGTAACGCGACTTACGATGCTGCGTTTGCAGCCGTAAAAAAGCGTTGCGAAGAGACCGATGTTAGCTTTTCCGAGGCGCGTGAAGCCCATGACTACAACGAAGCATTCTCGCTGTGGGAGCTGAAGGCCGCAATTGCGGTCTCCCGGGATACCTCTCTAGGACTAGACAAAATCCATAATGCCTTCCTCCGGAATCTACCGGAAGCAGCTTTGGCGGAGGCCCTTCAAACCTTCAACCAAGTATGGTCGTAGGGTTCTTTCCCACAGTCCTGTAGGGATTCGTTAGTGATACCCATCCATAAGAAGATAGGTCAGATCCGAACAGCTACCGACCGATCTCGCAAACAAGCTGCCTATGTAAGCTTATGGAGAGAATGGTAAATCGTCGCCTAGTCTGGTGCCTTGAGCGAAGAAATCTTTTCTCCTGCATTCAGTGTGGCTTTAGGCGCGGTGGATCTACCGTCAACCATTTAGTACGTGTGGACAATTTTATCCAAGAAGCCTTTCTTCTCCGCCAGCACGTCGCTGCCGTATTCTTTGACTTGGAGAAGGCATACGACAGGGTCTGGTGCCATAAGGTTATAAAGGCTTTTTATGATTGTGGTTTTAAAGGGAATTTTCCCATATGCATAAAAAAATTTTTAACTGACCGTACGTTTAAAGTCAGAATTGGAAACTGCCTGTCCGACTCTTACGTTCAAGAGAACGGAGTACCACAGGGCTCCGTTTTTAGCGTAACACTCTTTGCCATTGCAATAAATGACGTAGCAGAATGTATCCATGCACCATTGATGGGGTCCTTGTTTGTAGACGATCTAGCAATTTTTTGCAGATCGTCCTAGCTGGTCAGTGCTACAAGGCAACTACAGATGACCTTTAACAAACTCCACACCTGGGCCGCGAATAATGGATTTCGCTTTTCGGCTGAGAAGACAAAATGCATGCATTTCTACCGCTTGAGAGGACTACACCTACCGCCGCCTTTGCGTTTGGGGAACACGTACCTAACCTACGTCCAAGAAATCAAGTTCTCGGCATGATTTTAGACTACCAGTTGAATTGGCGAGAGCACATAAGATCTTTAAAGGACAGATGTATGAAGACTAAATATTTTAAGGTTTTTATCAAATATGACGTGGGGAGCCGACCGCTCAACCCTAATTTTACTGTACCGCGCCCTAGTACGCTCAAGATTGAACAATGGTTCCATAGTATATTATTCATCCCGGGAGTCGTATTTACGACCATTGTCAACGGTGCATAATCCTGGGCTACGGATGGCAATTGGTGCCTTCCGTACCTCTCCAGTACTGAGTATCTATGCAGAGTCGGGCGAACCTCCGCTGAATGTCAGGAGAAATATACTTATGTACAACTATGTTGCCAAGGTATTCGCCTCAAAGGATCATCCTTGTTTTAATGTTGTTTTTAACCCCTGTTTTATTGATATTTTTAATAGACGAACGCGGTGCACAAGACCACTAAGTGTGCGGTTTAAGTCTTTTAACGATGACTACGGTATTTGCCTCCCTGAATTAAACCAAGTCGAGCATCTCAGAATACCTCCGTGGCAAGTAAGTCAGCCAGTCTGTAACTTCAGCTTACAGAGATACTACATGTCTTCCACCATTGCTGCCGAGTACCAGCGCTCTTTCGAAGAGATTTTTAACGCACGCCCCGACTTCACCGCCGTTTACACGGACGGTTCGAAGACGGAGGAGGCATGTTCGTGTGCGGTGACCTCAGCTGACCACGGAGTCATTAGGGAAAGGTTGAATCCCATGTGTTGTATATATACAGCGGAACTCCTTGCTATAAGGATGGCTCTGCGCGGGATTAAGGGACGTAATGCGTCCTTTCTAGTCTGCAGTGACTCCATGAGTGCACTGCAGGGCATTTCCCGCTTTTTCCCAATGCACCCCATTGTCCAGTATATTCAGCGTAGCCTGATATCTCTCGAGAAAAAGGGAATTCATATTGAATTCTTATGGGTCCCCGGACATGTGGGGATAGCAGGGAATGAGGCAACGGACTTCGCCGCTAAAGAGGCGGTGCGAGAGGCCAACACTGCCGTGGCACAAGTACCTGTGGAGGATCTGAGGGCTTCCTTGAGGTACGTATGCCTTCAGCAGTGGAGGGAAACTTGTAATCAACAAACCACAAACAAGTTACGTGAAATTAAGGCCGACATAGCAATGTGGTCCACTTCAGTTGGGAGGACCCGGAGGGAGGAAGTTGTCATCACAGGGCTGAGGATAGGGCACAGTGCCCTGACCCACTACTACCTCTTTACGGAGGAGAAGATCCAACCCCGTTGTGATCGATGCTACTCCCCCCTCCCTGTGAGGCACCTCCTGACGGAGTGTTATGTCTATCGTGCTGCGCGAGAAAAATTGAACGTTGTGGGCAATCTAGGACAAATCCTAGGAAATGACCCCAACATGATCGACCGTTTACATTCCTTCTTGAAAGATACATTTATATGAAAAAAAAAATAACTTATAACATTTTAGTATTCTTACCTTTTTATATTCTCACGTTTTGATTGAATTAATCTCGCATATACGGAGTAATTGACCTCGACCCTGATGAGCGGAATATTTTGATATGCTTGTGTCCAAATTTGACTAGGTCTTTAATGAGGGAAATTCAGTTTCTTGGTGTTCCATTTCAAAGTGCGTGCGCAAATTTTTATCTAACGTTCTTACCGCAAGAACAAATAAGATAAAATCGGCCAACCTAGGGATATTCATTGCCTTCAATGCATTCGCATTTTCAGACTAATTTTCAGTTAATGACTGGAGGCCTTCTATCGAGTCGTTGTTCAAAACGGGAGCATTTATTATTTTCTCTAGGTATTGTAAAGCTAACAATACTTATTCTCATATTGGCGAACTAAGTTTTTCCACGCGATAGCGTAATTTTTAGAGATTAATGGAAGACCCGTCACTATTTTCCGCGCATTTCCCTTTACACTACCAATTAAGTAATGAAACTTCTCAATATCCGGTAACTGAGTACTCTCATGTATCAGGCTACAGAAAACATCGTATAAAGGTTTGAATTTCGCCAATTCCCCGTCAAATACAGGAATATTTATGTTGGGCAACCTGGCCATTTGCGAAACAGTAGGTGGCCCCATACTGGCATCACTAACTTCCGTGGGTAGAATCTGACTTGCCACCGCTTTGATTTCGTAATACAGCTCTACCACGCGATCGCTAATACTAAATTCTTCATCGAATTCCAAGTTCAACTCAATCATATCCTCACGAATTCCAAGTTAAACTCGATCATATTCTCACGAATTTCATCAGTAAGCGTTAAAAACGAACTATATTTGTCCTACAGAGATGCATATCTACATTTAAGCATCGGCATATCTATCTGATCCGCACTTGTGAGGCCATGATGAAGCCGTTCTATCATCTGAATTATGGAATCCCGACGACCTTTCTTTAATTTTAGGAGGCGATGACCGCGTGATTTAATCATCGCCTCTGCTACTTGTCTCTTTTCGATAACCATTTTGCACGTAACTACACAGATAATTAGACCACTAGGTCGCGTGCGAGAAGTCCGACGGCCGAAATACAGTAACACTAAGCAATTAACCAAAGATATTCTAACTACACAAACAATAAAGAAATTAAAGCATATGGACACAAAATGCAACCATGAGATGTACCAGAAACCCTGCTTCTGATCGCAAGGATCCGGCCCTAAGGCCCCGCACGGGGAAGAGCGCCCCCTAAGGGGAGTAGCGCCCCCACGGACCCGAGCCCACCGAGGAGACAACCTCGTGAAAAACCCACAGTGCGATTGGGCAGTTCCGGCGATTGACAAAAAAGGAGAATGGCGAAACGATCAACACAACGTCCGTCATCCTTACATTCTCTTATGAAATACCCCCGAGAAGGTATTCTTAGGATTCGAATGCGTCCCAGTAAGGGAATTCATACCAAGCCCCTTTCGCTGTTTTAAATGCCAACGATTTGGCCACATTTCCCAAAGGTGTGAGGGCAACACTATTTGCCCACGATGGCGTCAAGGGCAACACGAAACGGATGCACGAGAGATTGAACCTCACTGCATTAACTGCGGGGGCAAGCACCATGTATTTTCCTGAGAATGTCCTAAGATGGTCGAGGAAAAAAATATAATGGAAATAAAAACTTTTAACAATATACCTTATCTAGAGGCTCGCAAGAAGTACAGAGAAACGGTAGCGCCAACCTTTTCCCAATCTTTCGCCGTTGTTGCTTCACAGCCAGTGCAGAAGACCACTTCATCCACGCAGACGGAAGACCAGAGTGGAAAACAAAAAAAAACACTTGAACGACTGTCCGAAAATTGCAGAGCAGAAAGACTCCTCAAAACCCGCACCGCAATCAATGCAACATATCACCTCACCTATGAAAAAAAACTCAGCACCAAAAATAAATAGACATCTTTTAATACCGGGGCGCGCGAAAACGCGCCTTCCTCTAGCCCTACAAGAAACAACTCTTCTTGTGTCGAGGGAATGGACGAATGCCTGACAAGGCGTATCTCTGTCCGAGACAGAGATACGCCTTGTCAGGCAGAAGGAAAAGAGAAGGCATCGAAAGAGATAATATCTCCTTCGCAATGGTATACCTATAATGCACTTTGCAATTCAGTGGAACTGTAATGGTTTCTATTCTCACAGAGAAGAGATAGATATGCTGATATCTGATATTAACTCACATTGTATTTTTATACAGGAAACCCACTTTAAAGCCACTGATGCGGCCAGCATAAAGGGTTACAAATTGATACGCGTAGACGATTTAAGCGGCCGAAGAGCACAAAGTGGTGTGGCTATAGCCGTCCGGGAGGCCCTATACAGTGTATAGTATACACCTCTCGAGTGGATCTCAACACGCCTTTGCAGGCTGTTGCCACCACGATAGCCGCTTCGGGGAGGATTACTTTCTGCAATGTGTACCTCCCGGAATGGGCCCCGGTAACTTATGAAACTCTTGAGAACTTGATAGGACAGCTACCAAGACCATTTGTATTACTTGGGGATTTTAATGCCCATAGTTGTGTATGGGGGACAATATGAGGGGTAATAATGGGCAAGGAGGCATGTTGGAAAGAATTTTGAACAACCACAACTTGATGATTATTAACAACGGAGAAACGACACGCTTTAACCCTTACAGTAGAGAATCCTCCGTCATTGATTTGTTCATATGCTGGAGTAACGTTGCTAATCTGTTCAATCTGACCGTACATAATGATTTGTGTGGTAGTGATCACTTCCCCATCCTAATCTGTAAGCTGGATAATCGAGCGAGCTGGTGCCAACCTCAGCGGCGGAGTTTTCAGAAGGCAGACTGGGCGGGTTTTAAAGACAGCTGCAGGTTCACTTTCAATGACAACTTAACACGTTCCATGCGGGTGACATCTTAAGATGTCATGTGTTTCTCCCATAGGTGGTGGGTGACATCTTAAGATGTCATCAGGGGTATAACATTTCATTTATTTTTTTCTCATCCGGTATTGAGCCAGAGTGCCTTATTTCGACGCACTTTAGTAAATTGTAATCCGTTCTTTCTATTGGCCACAGCCGTTCCTGAATTCAACGATTTTTTTCTTATATCCACAATCTTTTTCCTTAGGTTATTTTTGCACAGTTTTTCAATGTTTTGCGTTATTCTCTGGGGCACTGTATGTAATATTTGTCTTCTTTCCTTGTTAATATTATGTGATTTTTGTATTATGATATTACGACGGGCAGGGTGGAAATCATAGGTGTTTCACCTGGTCAATTTTAGTTTCAAAAAGAGTTTTTTTTTCTTTTTTCCAAAATTGCTACATTATCCTCCCTTCTCCGTTGGCACGCGGTTCAAAATTACGGAAAATTACTCAAATATTAGTCGCTAATGGTGCTCTATTCTACCATGCCCCATTCCGATTCTTTACTTCAGCTCAGAGATCAGACAAACTCAGAGTTCAGTTGACATGCGTGCGACCTTAACGTCTTGTGTTTTGAATTGTATACGTTCGAAATTCACAAAAATAAATAAACTTCCCATACAGAAGATACCACCACCTCCGTATTCACTTCTGGTAGTTACCACACATTCGTTCATATTCAATTACGACAAATATCTAAACATTGCATCTATATTCGTATGCTAAGGAACTGGGAATAGGAGAAAGAGGAAGGTGGAAGAAGGTGAAAATGATACCAAGAGAACTGAAATGGAAGCAGAACCATCTGTCTCCGGTGAGTTTCAATATCTGCAGGAGTAGCGTGGAAGACTTATATCATTTTAAACTTGTTATAATTTTTTCCAATAATAAGATCATTTTTTCTGTCAATAACAAGGATGTTCAAAGAATGATCCTTCGCGAGCCCAACCTCATAGAATGACCGAGGACGACCTGAGGAGGCTGCTTTTTGATACGGATTCTTCGGGAAAAGATGACGAGTCATGGGCGGATAGCGCTGAAGATTTCCATGCTGAACATAGTGACAGCGAAGACGAGAGCGAGGATGAGTTCCTTGGAGGTTCTGAACGTGACAGGACCATTATTTCTACAATTTTTACCACCATTGAAACCATGGCACCAAACCCCTCAGGTACCGATAGGCTTTCTTAAATGTGGAGTAATGAGCAACCTGCTATCACACGCATGCCATTCACTGGGTGTCCGAGGTTGAAGGTATTCCCAGCTGGGGATCACCCACGCAATTATTTTGACCTCATAGCCAACGAGGCATTTTACGACCTCTCAGTGTTAGAGAAAAACAGGCAGGCCGAGAGCCATCTATCGGCGAATGTTTCGCCACATGCCAGAATAGCCGACTGGAAACGTGTCGAAAGAAGAATTTGAAAAGTTCCTTGGTTTATTGTTTCATATGGGAAAGATTACGCTGAATAAAATCCAGGATTATTGTAAAAAGGATGATCTATTCAATTTAACCGACTTTTCGCGGTCCATTTCTCGGGATAGGTTTATTGGAATTTTACAAACGTTTCATTTCGCAAAAAAATCCTGCGGAAAATGGGCCTCGGCCAGAGGACAAATTGTTCAAAATAAGGCCATTTATAAACCGTTTTCAAGATAGAATGCATGCAATTTATTCCTCTGCAAATGAACTATCATTGGATGAAGCAATGGTTTTATGAAGAGGTCGTCTGGTTTTCTGTCAGCACATGAGAGGAAAACGCCATAAATGGGGCATTAAAATGTGTTTGTTTACGGACTCATCCGGAATAGTAATGCGAATGCTGATTTACTCTGGGTCTGCATATAAGGAAGTAGGAGGGCAGGGGCACGTAAGAAATGTAGTGCATAAACTACTTGAGGGCCGAGAGGGTTTTCGCCATTGTTTATTTAGACAATTGTTACTAGGGTGCAAATGGCTAGAGAACTCCTAGAAAAAAACATATTGCACAGGGACATTACGGGCAAACACAGGGAATCCCAATGAAATTGTGTCCCAAAGAATTAAAAAGGGTGAAATTCTAAAGCGGTGGAGTCATGATGGCATTTGTGTCTTGAAATGGAGAGACAAACGGGACGTTTTGGTCATCACCTCTGAGTTTGGCAGCCAGTTGCTCGAGGTCCCAAATAGATAAGGGATCATGAAATTGAAACCAAAACCGGTTGCTATATACAATAACTATATGAGAGGCATTGATCACGGCGATCAAATGCTAGCATATTACCCCTGTGAGCATAAATCGGTCAAGTGGTATAAGAACTAGCAATCCACATCTTTCAGTTGATAGTTGTAAACAGTTATCGTACCAAAAATACAGCGGACAGAAAAAAACACTACGAGTTCCGCATAGAGCTAATACACTCCTTACTTGGAGCACAAACAGGACCTACCTCACGTCCTTCTACACCTAAGCCCCCCGAATCTCATTTTCCTGATTTCCTTCACGTTCGAGGTGGGAATAGACGGAAACAAAAGCGGTGCCGCGTTTGTCATAAAAAAAGGAATAAGGAAGACCATCACCACCTTCTTCCCAAATCGTCCGGATGGGCCAGGATTATGTCTTCGTTCCTGCTTCATTGAATACCATAGGAAGAAGCTCGATAAATACTAAATAGGTATTTTTAAATGGAAATGCATAAGTTAGTCTTTTTCATTTTTTTACTGTAATTTGCTCAATATTATATTTATTAATTTGTGCAACATTGCATTTTATCTTAAACTGAAATGAAACGTTAAAAATGAAACAATTGTAATGGCTTATTTTCATAAAAGCATTGTATTTTTCATGCAGAGAAAGTTTCAGCAAATTATTTGAATCTAAAAATTGAAGAAAAATGTTTATTCTTCCTCACCGATTAATATGTTTACTTCCTCGTTAAGGCTTCCGTGGAGTATTTCTTTGGAGAGACCCGGTATTTCGGGTTCTCTACCGCAAACTACCATTTATTCGGACAAAAAATGGAAGTTCGCTGAGGAGAACCCGACAGATCGGATCTTTCCAGTATGTTTATTTATTTGTTTTGGTTTCGATGCGTATAAAACACAAGATTTTCATTAATTCCTACAGTCAAAAAGTGTAAATTGTAGTCAGTATTAGTTATTATTCAATGCTAGCAAATTAAATTTAAAATGAAGACAAAGGTTTGAAGCAATTAGAATAATAATATTTGCGGGTATTTGTGTAGTGCTGGTTGCATACGTCCATTGTTTCACCGTGACGGATGACATCTTAAGAGGTATTAAAAAAAAAGTTTTAAGAAAAATATTTCCCGTATGTTATCAGCAGTCGTCGATATCATGGCATCCTTTACATATCCAAATCTGTGAAAAACTAAAAAAAAAAAAATTCCATCACCCGGAGCACCAAAAATTTTTTCAGCCGCATGGGATGTGTTAAAGGCTGTGGAAAATGTGGAACGTTTTACGGAGGAAATAGTTGCAGCAGCAAATAACAACATCCCTAAGACAGCAGGCCGAGCTCCTCACCGTCTTGTTCCATGGTGGAATGAAGAGTGTGCTGATGCAATCAAGAGGAGGAAACGAGCCCTCCGCATTTTTCAAAAATACCCTACGAGCGTTAACCTAACGGCCTTTAAACGCTTGCGTGCTAAGGAACGTTAAGTAGTGAAGAAAGCAAAGAGAGAATTATGGATATCATACGTGTCGACAATCAATCAAAGAACACCGTTGTCACAAATATGGAAGAAGATAAGGAGCATAACTGGTAATCACACTCCGAACTCCACGCCTGCTATCCTTCATAACGGTCACACAGTAACTGCGGCGTCAGAAGTTGCCGATGTCTTCGCATCGCAAGCAGCTCTGATAACTGCCATGCAACATTCCGCCGCAGGAAAAGAGAAATCGAAAGGACTCCTCTAAATTTCAGGGCAAATAGAAATCACGAGTACAACGACCCTTTCTCACTCTGGGAATTGAAGTCTGCTCTGCAGGAGTCGAAGGAAAACGCTCCGGGTGGTGATGGGGTGCACAACTCCTTCCTTAAACACCTTCCGGAGACGACTCTAATAGAACTGCTGAAAACGTTCAATAAGCTGTGGACCGAGGAAACTTTTCCCGGTATCTGGAGGGAATCTGTGGTTATTCCTATCATCGAACACGTGAATGGCAAATCGTCCCCGGAAAACTATCGACCAATATCGCTTACAAGTTGCACTTGCAAGCTATTGGAGAGAATGGTGAATAAAAGACTGGTCTGGTGCTTAGAAAGACACAACCTTCTACATAACATTCAGTGCGGTTTCAGACGGAATAGATGCACGGCTGATCATTTAGTCCGTATAGAACACTTCATCCAGGAAGCTTTTATTTTGCGACAGCATGTGATAGGTATATTTTTCGACCTAGAAAAAGCATATGATCGGACGTGGAGACACAAAATTCTACTCAGCCTACATAAGTGGGGTCTTAGAGGCAACCTGCCTACTTTTATAAAGAATTTTTTATCAAGCAGGTATTTTAAAGTCAGGATAGGAAATACCTATTCTCAGACCCTCACGCAGGAAAATGGTGTTCCCCAAGGCTCCGTTCTAAGCGTAACCATCTTTGCCATCGCTATCAATGACATAGTAAGCAACGTTTTGGATCCAGTACAGGCCTCACTTTTCGTAGACGACTTAGCAATCTTTTGCAGATCAACTAAACTCTGTCTTGCGGAAAGGCAAATGCAAGTCACGGTCAAACGACTGGAAAATTGGACCAAAAACAACGGTTTTAGGTTTTCCGCAGAAAAGACCAAGTGTATGCACTTTCACCGTAAAAAAGGAGTATTTCCGATTCCCATGGTGAAACTGGACGGAAGAATTCTGGAGTGTGTGGAAACCACTCGTATTTAGGATTAAACCTGGATCAGAGGTTAAACTGGCGTAGCCACATAACCTCACTGAGAACCAATTGCTCTAGAGTGCTCAACGTTTTAAAATCCTTGACAAACTCCTCTTGGGGTGCTCACAGGCAATCTATGCTCATCTATTATAAGGCTTTGGTACTCTCGAGGTTAGACTATGGATGTTTTATTTACTCAGGGACGAGAAAATCATACCTACGGCCGCTGACATCTTTGCATAATTTGGGCTTACGCTTGGCCACAGGTGCTTATCGCACCAGCCCAATTTTAAGCGTTTACTGTGATGCAGGTGAGACTCCGCTAGAGACACGAAGGAACCTACTTATCTGCAATTACGCCAGCAAAATAATGAGTCTCAAAACCCATCCATGTCACTCCGTGATATTCAACCCTCGCTTTATTGACGTATTCACTCGGAGACCTAAGGCAACTCGACCCCTAGGTGTCCGATTTCTGGAATTTACCAGAGATGCAGACGTCCGTATCCCAAGAGTACGGACAAGTTGTATTGGGGAGTCCCCACCTTGGAGAATCCCTCGGCCATCCATAAGCCTAGACTTGGCAAGGCACACAAAGGGCCAAACCCCTTCCTGCGAGCTAAAAGCCCTGTTCCTCGAAAGCCTACATCAGTATGACGGTCATGAGGTGATATAAACCGATGGCTCTAAAAGCTCCGTAGCTTGCGGATGTGCCTTCGTCCGTAACTCATGCTCGTTTAGTTTTAAGCTAGATCCTTGTTTCAGCGTCTACTCAGCTGAGCTGATGGCGATCAAAATGGCTCTGGAGAGCATAGAAACGGTTTCCCGATTTCTATTTAATATGTTCGGACTCAACAAGCGCTCTCCAGT
The DNA here is from genome assembly GCA_933228895.1 of Platycnemis pennipes. Lineage (NCBI taxonomy): Eukaryota > Metazoa > Arthropoda > Insecta > Odonata > Platycnemididae > Platycnemis > Platycnemis pennipes. The sequence continues at coordinate 97,877,548 of OW121852.1, forward strand.
CGATAGGGACCTACTCACTGTCACATCCTATTGGCCAAGACATACACAGCCGATTTTCTCTCCTATTCCAGCAGGACATACAAATATCTTTCTCATGGGTACCTGGTCATATAGGAGTGAAAGGTAATGAAAGGGTCGTGCGGAGGTCTGATGAGAGTCCCCTCCCCTTGTATTCGTCAATCCTCCGGCCGGGCTGACGTCAAGGGAAGAAGGGTTGCTACGGAGAAGAAGTCACAGAAGAGAGACGAATGTGGCTGAAAAAAAACATTTTTTCTTCTGGTCTTTTAATATTTTACGGTAAAATTTACAAAATTTCTTTTTCTTTCAACAATTTAGTACTTGCTGTCATGATAATTCGGAATTTATTAAGTAACCTTTAACTTTCCTTTTTTTTTTTGATTTTTTTGGTGTCGATAAAGACGGGGTGTAGTATAGAGGGAATAATAGGTATAATATTGTGTATGGTGGGAGGTAGAGGTTAAGTGAGGGGGGGATTAGATATTGTTGTATATGGTGGGAGGTAGAAGGAGCATCCACAACCTCCCACCCCAAGCTATCCACATCACCTCAATAGTGTAGTGATCAGAATTGGGAACGCAGATTGAACCATTTTTCCTTACTAGAGCGTGTGTATTAATGAAAAAAACAAATGACACGTAGTAGATTTCCTTTAAAAATTGCGGCTCTGTTCAAAATGGCCGAAAAACCATTCTACGAGAAAGAGATTTTAAAAAAGAAATAAGAGATAATAAAAAAGAAAAATAGCCATGGAGGGGAGTATTTCTATTAACAAAAATAAATGGGAGGCGAGGGTATTAAATTGCAATTGCGGTGGCATTCGAGTGTAAACGAGGAAAATAAAAAATTAATGCATCCGAAAGATAGAAGAAAATACGAGGTAGATTGGTGATGCCAAACGCATCATGACGTGGAAAATTATCAATGAATTACATAATATTAATTTAAATTTGATAAATTATAAAATATGCATAGAGGAAATTGCGTTTAATTTTAGCCTTAATTTCATCACGATATATTCATATGCATATGATGTACAGAAGAAGGAAGAAATATATTCGATTGTTAAAGAATATCCATTCCATTAAGTTTCCTCTTGATTTATTTGGGTTTACTGGTGAATTCGTACAATATAATGGTGACAATCTTTCTATTTGGGATTATCCGAAGGTACCAATGATTAAAAATATTTATTTCATTTTGAGCGCATTGGGCTTGGTTGAAATTATTTTTGATCCAATCAAAAAAAATATTTATAATCGCAATCAATACTATTTATAAGCATGACAATAACTTGAGTATGAGAGAATATTACTCTAAAACGAACTAATTCATTGATTTGATTCCTCAAGAAATGTTGTCATTAAAATACCATCCTGAACATTCATTAATCACAGTTATATCCAGTGAAAATAATAAAAATAATCATAGCAAGCAGAAAAATTAGCATAATCATATTGAAAATAAGAGTAGTAAGGGAAACATGATAACAATTATAATTATAACGTCGGCATCTGCCTCTAATCCGCCTGGGCACATCTGGAGGCTGTGTTGGGTCTTGAAGTGGAGTCATCGATGTTGATTGTTTAAGCCGGTTGGTCACTGACAACTCCTGCCAATGAAAAGTCTCTTGCGGTTACGAATTTCTCCCTGTTCCACCTGCAAACACGACACACTAGTAAACACACTGTCAATAATCAATTGCATGAAAACTAAGTAGAGAAAACATTAAAATAGAAATCCAAGATAATGTTCTTATAAGGTTAAAGAAAGAGATTTAATCTCAATTAGATTTAGAGTAGGTGATACCAATGGAATACAGAAAAATCATGAACTAAATTCTGATCAGTGATAGTACACCAACCGTCTTCGCAAAAGCAAGGAAAACAATCTCAGGTAAAAAGATAGATTAACGTAATAGAAGAAATATTATGTCATATGAAGTAAAGCAGATAAAATAATTATTCAGAAAATTATTGCTTAGTACCAAGAAAAAGACTCTTTTCAGCACAGGTACGAGGGCAGTTTGATAAGTCATCGGCTTTTTGAATTTCCCGCGCAGTAACTTTAAATGCAACAATGCTCCCAAACTCTGTCTTTTGTTAATAGACTACTGTAAAATTTTGAGCAAAGTGCGTCTTTTAGTTTGCGTTTGACAGCCATTGAAAGCATACAACCTCGTGAATTTTAACGAAAATGGAAAAAAGTGAATTTCGTGAGGTGATTAAGCATTATTTTTTTGCGTGAAAAAACATCACCGAAACCAAGAAAATGCTTGATAAATACTATGGGGACTATGCGCCATAAAATTCAATGGTTAAGAAGTGGTTTGCTGAGTTCCGTTTTGGTCGTACCAGCACAAGCGACGCCGAACGTTCAGGTCTCCCAAAAGAGGTCGTCACGCCATAAATCGTGGATAAAATCCTTGGAATGATATCGGGCACATGATAGCGGGTACATCACATTTTACATTGCGCAACAACATTTACATATACAAATGTACATTTTACAACGCAACAGTGTTACCACTTCAAATGAGTGTTTGGCAACGTTCAACCGCAATCAGAACGATTTTTTTTGCCGTTTCGTTACCGTAGACGAAACTTGGATCCCTCACAAAACTACATAGACCAAGAAACAATCAAAACAGTGGGTTTCTTCGGGTGAACTTGCACCAAAGAAGGCCAAGGTGGGTGGTCGGCCAACAAGGTCATGGCCAAAATTATTTGGGAACCACGCGGTATCATTCACACTGATTAGCTTGAAAAGGGTAAAATGATGACCGGCGAATATTATTTTTGACATAATTCCTCTTCGTACTTATTGCATTAATATATTATTGATGAACAATTATTATCACCAGAGCGCAACTACGGGGGAGGCATGGGACGAATTTCCCCACAAGCATAAGCATGATTGTGGGGGGGGGGGGGGGGGAGCTAGGCGTCCCCCAGAAGCAGAGGTTGTGGCTCACTTTTTGATGGACACAACCCGTATTGAAAATTATTTGCGCCTTCATCTCGAGCGACTCTGCTCTGCTCTCGAACGCTGTGCACAGTTGGTACTTCCTACAGTGAACTCTCGTTTTGACGTTCCCTGATAGTACGTTTTCCTCCTTTGCAAGTTCGTTTCCTCAAATCTGGGATGGTAGGGGAAGTTAGGCAGAGTTTTTATTCGGGGGTATCTCTTGGCGTTATAAAGGATGAATAGGGAATAACAACATGTCAAGGAGGAAATGGAACCATTAGTGGATTTGGTCGAGAAGCGACGGAACAGACGGGGCTGGATCAATTTTGGGGGCCAAGTGTTAAAAACAGTTTTCGGAACACTGGATGAACAGGATCTTCACCGGATTGAAGAGAAGATACATAAATTAGAGCAGGACGGTGCGGGATTGCGGGGAGAGTAGGACAACCAAATCATAATGATAGCAGGATTAGAGGAGAGGGTGACAAACAACACACGATTCCTACGAAATTTAGTTTCGGAATTGATTAGCGAAGCGAACAATAGCCGAAAATTAATTCAGGGATTAGCAGAGGCCAACCGGGAGTTGAGGCAACTGATAGGGACCGAGAAGGCATTGAAGCAGATCGGGCATGTCCTTGTAAATATTAGGATTGACCTTGTGGGGCTACGGATGTCGCTAGAAAACAGCGTGTATGGTAGACTTAGTAGTGCTTTGGTTCTCCCTGGAAAGGTTTTAGAAATGATCAAAAGAATTCGTGATAGTTTGCTCCTTGTGACCACGAATCACTGTATTTTTATTACAGCATGACGAAAGCATCGGCTGTAGTAGTCAAAGACCAGGTGCGGTTAGTTGTATAAATTCCTTTGGGAAGTAAGGATAGCATATTTGACCACTATAAACTGAAGTATTTCCCGGTTTGGCATCAAAAACTGATGGTTTTTGGAAAATGAAGGGTTAGGGACACGTTGTTAGTGAACGGGGATCGGTATTATTATGCAGTTTTAAATAAAGACGAGATGGCTGAATGTAAAAAGGGGCAAATTTATACCTGTCCGACAAAGTTTGTTTTGCGAACCGGGTCGTGGAAGACTTGCGAGTATGATTTGTTCCGAGGAAGTTGAGCTGCGGGATGTGGAAGGGAAGGAATTAACTTCACTGCGCCATATTTCGAACGAGTGAATCAAGGGTGGATTTACGCAATGCCAAGCCCATCCCATATCACAGTCGCGTGTCGGAACGCGGCTACCGCGAATAGGCCAGACTCTCGCCGACTCGAGGGGAGTGGGCTAATTACGAATGTCAGCCACTGTGACATAGTGGGAAGCAATTTTAAGTTATTGGCCAGTGGATACCAACGGAGCAAAATAAAGGGTAAATTGTTAGAAATAGTCCTCCCGGATGTTAGGATGAAGGCGGCCTAGGTATTGGAAACGACTCAAATCTGGAGGGTCTGCGAGACGAGCTGGGACGGGAATTAATGACACACAGGGGCTCAGTGGATTTTACAAAAATGGGTAGGGAGACTGCGAGCAGTTAGCACCTCTACTCATAGTGGAAATTGGGAAATGATTGGGGGGGTAGGGAGTGCCATTGGGATAAAAATTCTCATGTTATATTTGTACTGGAAGCGGTCGTTGCTGAGTAGTAAATGTGGCGGTGGAGCGGTCGAAAGGAAGAGGAGGATAGGGATAGTTGATGCGAAGAATGTGAGCGTCACGCTATCGAGCTTGGAAGCCCCGGCTGAAGAAGTGGGTGCAGGGCCCGATGAATTAATTAGGAATGAGGCTTGAGGTTGGAGCAGATGCAATGTCTTGCAGCGGGTATTTTATTTTCAGGAACGGGACTTATTATTCCACTAATTCAAGAAAAATAAACACATCATTAATATGAATAAGTTTGGTGTCTATGTGTTGATAGTGATGTGATGAGGGAGATCACTTTAACTTGAACAATATATTTTTAAATGAATATTGGGAATTGTCAAAATAACAGGTTTAAATGGACTGTATGATAAAAGTGATATAAACAGTCAATGTGAACTAGATGAAGGATTTCTGCAATAAGCCTTACAAGAGATAACAACCAGTGCATGAACAGTATTAAAATGTAGGGGGGTGTTAATTTGCATAAGTTGCATAGACTTTATGATTTGGGACTGTCTACCTGTAGTTATGTATATGTATTTTTGCCCTATGTCATTTTCATACAATTTATTTTGATTAACTATGTAGGTTATGGGCAAAACCTTTGTGGTGAGACTTTATATTGTTTGGTGAAACTTACTTTTCAGGGACAGTGTTATTTTCTGGGTTGCATTTTAATAGTTATATGTATAATCCGACTTTTATTTTTGAATTTTGGTTGAATGATTGGGTATTGAATGAATCTATGAATAACAACATGTTATTCATTATTATTCAGCGATTCACTTTTGGGGGAAGTGGTGTAAGCATGCACGGTCGACGCTCGCGTCGCCCCGGTGTTGGTTGCGGCGGTAATGGTAGCCGCCGGATGTGGAGTCACATTTAGGGGTGGCTCCTATAACACCTTGCGGCACCTTGCCGTGGGATCTCGCCGCGTGGGAAGTCGCACAGTTAACGTGGAAAGCTACTGCCATTGCCGGGCAATAGGAAGCCCTCGAGGGGGTCACGGGGTGACGCGGGCGTTGGGCGCGGCGTGAGGGCAGGAGAGACTAGGGGAGTCTCTCTCAGGGCGGCCGATGGCCAACATGTAACTGAGGTGTAAATAAAAGCGTTAAGACAGAACGCCAGTTTGTTCCCTTACCACGCCTTCTCCTGACCAAGTCTTTGTATTTAAGCGGAGCGCTTACAATGATGTGATTTGTTTATGGAGCCTCAGGCAGCTGGATCAATTTTTAGTTTTACTTAATTCCTTACATGAAGCTATCAGTTTTACGATGGAGATTGGCATTAATAACTTAAACTTTCTAGATTTAACTATTACCCTCAATGATGGCAATCACAATTTTTCTATTCACTGAAAAAGCACTTATTCCGATGCCATCATTCCCAAGGACTCAAACCACCATTATTCTCATAAACTGGCTGCGTTTCACTCGTTTTCTAAATCGTGTGACTTTTGTACCACTGACAGGTGAAGAATTTAGCAAAGAATTGAAAACCATTAAACTCCTTGCGATCAGGAACGGTTATGAGTCTTCTCTCATTGACAAGCTTCTTAAAAGGAAACAAAGAAGGTAGACAACCTCATCATCCACCAGCCTTTCTCAAATTGTTCCCCCAGACAAGAAATGGACTAAGGTGCCATTTATAAGCAACTCCATGTCCAAAAGTATTAATAGAATATTTCGCAATGTAAATTTAAAGCCTTGTTTTCATTCTAGAATGAACATTGGAAATTTACTTTTTAATTATAAAGATGTTTTTAATCCTTTAGAAAAAGTAGAGTGTAAGTGTTAAGATGTGATACTCAGGACTCCACTTGTTTTTATATAGGTCAGACGGGTAGAAGTTTTAACATTAGAACAAAGGAAAATTTCAATTCTTTATTCATGGTGACAACAAGTCAGTCTTTGCTTCTCATTTATCTGGTTTTAATCACGTCTGATTTTAGAGTAGAGATTTTAAATGTCCATGACAAAGGTGCAAAGCTGGATTTCTTAGAAAATTTTGAGATTGTATCTGCTTCCAATGCTTTGGGACCAGATTTGTGAAATGAAATTGTACCCTTAAATCTATCCCCATTGTTAGATGTTCCCGTTCCGCCTTTAAAAAGCATTTACCTGTCATCCTGACTTTCAACACATTCCATCTAACCTTCCCCAAACCTTGTCCTGCAGTTTCTCCTTCATTTGGAGTATATAGGGATTACCACCGTGTAAATATCAGAACACCCTTGACAATGACACGGGAGTGTCGAAACCGGTAGGGTTTCTCAATAAAAGAGTGAAACATACAAAGTTAAGTTTTTCTTACACTATGTTTCGGTTACCTCTTTAGCACGTTCAAAGAAGGATCAAACCAAATTTGTCCCAGGAGAATAATCGGCGTATATGTTGATTTGAAGATGGATATCTCGCAAAAGGTATTTAATTACATTTAAAAGATTTTTATTGCTTACAGACATATGTATATAGGGATAATATGATAAGACATTTTTATGAAGAATTAAAAGAGCACCCTTATACCCCGTATTCTATCGCGATGTTCGTTTGTTCTACAACTGTCGACTAGGCATAAAAACTACGGGAGTACCAATATTTCCTGATATTAAATGTTAGACAACTGCTTTGAATTCGCCTTGGAAAGGTCAGAGCTGAAAAGAAAATTATTATTGAAAAGCTCAACCATCGTGGAAAACTTTGCAACAATTCGCGAATGAAACGAAATAGCGAAAGGAAATAAAAATGGAAGTTCTGCCATCAGTACTGAACTCGAGATCGTTCTACTCTACGTTGTTCGGCGTTTCCGCCTTCGCTCAAATCTAGTTTTCAAAAAATATTAAACTCAAATAAAGAATTGGTCAAGTGTTATGATTTTTTATGGATTGTCATTGAAAATTTTAAATGGAAGACGACGGTGTTCGCGTGCTTCTAATGTTGCTAACGGAGAAAACCTGGTTGCGTCATTTTGCTAGATAAACTTAAACGAATATAATTAAATCATTTGAAACTCAAAGGACATCATGACAAAATTACAATTCATATTCTTTAAAAATTTCCTTTCATTTGCGCATCACATATTGTTATGAAAACCATTAAATTGACGCTGCCCTCTGCAACTGGTAAAAATTGTTCAATTTTTCACCTTCACTGATAAGAGATGCCAAATAAGTAATTAGTAAAAATAGTCTGTAACCTGCATTAAACGAAAAACTGCATTTTATAGCCCTGATATGCTCTGTATGAATATCGCTTCTTCCATTTTTGAGATATAAAGCCTTCAACTTGAGTATTTTCGCGTGGACTATATGTACAGTCACACGCAAAAGTAAGTGTGCATTGCTTTGCAGCGCCACCTCTCCAGACCCCATTCAATAGCCTAAATAAATATTGTAATGTTGGTAGGACGCAAGAAGATGGGCGCAGTATTCCGTATCACAGGATAAAAAAGAGAACGGAGGTGAAGGTGATCCTTCCGATCCCAAGTCTTTTTCTGTTAATGCGAACCCGTCTTCCAGTGGTACTAGACGCTGAGGGAGATGCCTTAAAATATTGAAAAATTCAAATAAAATTTTCTTCTAAAGTAGGTAAGTCTGAGCTTGGGATTTATTCTCATTTTAATACCCCAGTAAAATTTCCTGGTTTCATTGTTAATATTTGTTTAATTATTCATTACCATCAATCCCATATTGCAAAAATGTCATCTCCTATCACTGACTGATTTTTTTTTAACCTCCATGAATAAACTGAAAAAAACACGGAGATATATCTCATGTGTAGAGCAGTAAATCGTTGCACATATTAATTACATGTTTAACCTCATAATGGTGTTCCATATCGCTGAACGACGATCTTGCAATTATTTTTCCAGTACTACTATCCACGTCTCACCGTCGGCGATTTGCAATAGCGTCTTGAGGAAACGGATCTCTTCTCCAACTTCTGTCCGTATAAGATTTTGGTCGAAGTTAAATAGTTCCGAAGGTCGCAGTTCAATTGCACACGCCGCGCGCGCAACTAAACCTTTGCGCTCGGGTCCGTCAACTCTGTGCTACTTTCTCATCTATCCTGTATGACCGACCACCACGTCTGTCTTCTTTCGTTATGCCAACATTGAAATATTTTCCATTCGTATCGAATGGGGTTCAAGCGGCGGACAGAGAAGTTCTTCACATTTACTTTTGCGTGTGACTGTACATACAAAACGTACTCTTTGATCATTACCATCCTAATTAATTATTGAGTGCACACCAACGTAAGGTATCATACGTATTTTATTGAGAGGCGTAACAATTACAAATGAAAAAGAAAGGAACAACAGCTATCTACGGAATGAACTAACTCAACGGACGGTATATTCCACTCACCGCCCCTCCAAGTTATGCAACTCACACACACAAGGCATCAACTTGACCGGGAAAGAGTAATTTTCCCCTCACCCCCGCTTATACAGATTTCAGATTTTCAAGGAGTTTGTCCCCCTCCCCCCCCCCGTCGATTAGGGGTCTTTTTGCACTGGCGATATTCACATAATTCATAAATGCTTACTTAATATATTAGTAGGAAGAGGAAGTAGCTTCGCTTCTCTTATTGGCATGTAAGAGGTAGCATATATGCTGAATTTTCACTTCCTGCCATCACGCCTTCAATGATTACCAGTGCACCATCTAGATATAGATGCAGAATGCTTTATCTAACAGTTTTAAGTGAAAGTGACCGCACCACATCAATATAAAACCAGAATCTTTATATCTGCGAAGTGCCCTACAGGATATTCCCAACGCGTGCTGCATTTATGAATACTCAGTGGCGCAACAACACCGCGAAAGGCGGGGGAGGGGAAACAACGCAGCCATGCCCACGTCCTCACACCCTGAGGAAACTATGGTGAAGTTACATAACTTCCAGGGGATAAATATACTGGCCGTCAAGTTAGTTCATTCCGTTCATCGCTCTTGTTCATTTGTTGTAACAAAGTTTCATTTGCATTTGTTACGCCTCTCAATGAAGTACCTACGATACCTTGCGTTACTTTGAACTCAATAATTAATTATGATGATAATGACCAAAGAGCACGTATTGTATGTACATACATTCCACGCGAAAATACTCAACATGAAGGATTTATATATCAAAAAACGGAAGAAGAGATATTCATACTGATCATATCAGCTTGTAGATAATTCAGTCTTCCGTTTAATGCAGGTAACAGACTTTTTCTAATTACTTTTTTGGCATCGTTTTGCAGTGAGGATGAAATATCTTTCATAATTTTTTCGAGTCGCAGAGAGCAGCGTCACTTTGGCTCTTGTCAATATAGTATGAAATGCTGAAATGAAAGGGAAATTCGATAGAATATAAATTGTACTTTTTTCATGATGTCCTTTGAGTTTCAACTGATTTACTTACATGTATTTGCTTAAGTTATTCTAGAAAATTTACGAAACGGTTTTCTCCGTAATTATGCAACATTTAAAGCACGCGAACACCTTCGTCTTCAATTTAAAATTTCTAATGAGAATCTATTAACGTCATAACCCTTGACCATGCCGCCGTACTTTATTTGAATTTTATATTTTTTGGAAACGTTTTCGGAGCGAAGGCGGAAACTCGGAACAACGTACGCATTGAGTAGAACGATCTCCCCCCACGTTGTTGTACCCCTGTTAATACTTAAATTTAAATTCTTAGGCTGAACTTTCAACTCCTGCCAACACACTTGCGGTGTGTCTATTACTTTTCACGTGAAATTTAAAAAAAAATCTAATTGATAGAATGTCTTTTAACGCCCACAACGATTGCTAATCGAATCAAGTGTAAAGCGCGAATCTTCTTAATATCTTTTAATGATAGCATATTGCCGATCGTTTTAAATATTACCTGAGTGATTTAGTCAAACTACGGTCAGATAGGGATTATCATTTAAGTCCTTCCATTGAATATGCGATGCTAACATATTTTAAATAAAAACCTTCCAGGTATGACATACTAGCAAGTAGACACAAATTTGTCCCCACAAGATACGAATGAGCCTTTACCCCATTAAAAATCTATCATATACACAAACTTTCTATGCGGAATACTTATTTCCCAAAAGGCATAATAAGGATAAAAATTAGGGCAGTTAACTGATGATAATGAACTTAGATAGTGCATAAAATATGCTGAAACTTACCGTTTGGCCGAAATAATAAACTGCAAATTGGTGTTGCTCAGTTGAAAGCTCAATCTTGATATAACACGCTCCTCAATGTCTACTAGGAAGCGTTCTCCTCTAGTGGACTGATAGATACACCTGGAAGAAGATAAGTAGTATCTTAAGGCCTGGTTACACGATACATTAACCCGTACGAGTTAATGTGTAAATGAATGAACGCGAGAATGAACGCGAAAATGCACCGTGTAACCACACCAAAATGTACAAATGAATGAATGCGTGAACAGAAAATAGAACCCGTTCTATTTTCTGTTCATGCATTCGTACATTTTCGTGATTCTGGGACATCTGGTGGCAGAACACGGAAACGAACATTGCTATCAATTATCAATAGACTTGATAGACGTCAATTAATATTTTCGTACTCACGTAACTGATTGATGAAAGTAATTCCAATGCCTTCAACTTCTTAAATGCACTCCATTACCAAATAACGTAAATAACTTTACTTATCAATATCAATAAACAAATGTGCATGGCAACTGGTTTCCCATGTTAAAAGATAGGGAAAACACCATTTTAAAAATCACAAAACAACGAAAAGGGAAGAAATTTCAGGGGGGGTACGGTCTACTTCCTATTTAATGATACTGTTTACACTTTTAAATTTGCGCATTGTAAAGAAAATAAAAAAAACCAATCGCCTTGCGTTCCGTGAAAATGTGTCAAAACTTGTGCGAACGAATGTACCGTGTAACCACTCATTCATGCATCTCGTTCACGCAAACGTTCATTTATTCAGACATGTAAACAGACATGAATTCGCACATTAACTCGTACGTGTTAATGTATCGTGTAACCAGGCCTTTATATAGTACTTTGTGGAAGGTGAACGCTATGTTCTGCAAATCAACGAAGACAACCTTCCACATCAAGTTCAAATTCTATGCTAATAACGATCTGGCAATTGATACAAAATTTATTTTGTTGTAAACAAATTTATAATAAATTAAAATCACCTCAGAAGTAAAAACAATGGAAGTGAAGATTTGATAGCAGTAACTTTTCCTGGGGAAGAGAGTGAGCGAAGTAGGAAGCGATGATAATACGAGTGTCGAGCTCTTGATGGAAAGGCACTGAAATACCACCAGGGGGCGTGGACAACGGCCGTCCCCGCGCCGCACAGTGTCGCAGAATCCCCGATATGCGGTCGTGGCAAGAAAAAAATAAAATTACTATTCAGGGAATTTTGAGCGTTTGGTTGTCCAAAGGGATACCTGACTATCCTCGAGTGGCAGTCAGTTGAGTGATAAGCGAGCACCAGTTGGATATAATCATTTTGAAAGAAAGCGTTTTTGAGGTGGCAAGTCCGTGGACTGAAGTCAATAGAGTGCAACGGATACTTCAAAATCATGTGGAAGTCGTATTTTTCGATCTAATTCTATTTTGATAATTGTAATCATCAGGATATAGTAAGTAGAATTCAATAAATAATATATTGGTAAGCATAATATAAGTAATTTATTTTAATTTGCGCAAGGAATGGCTATCGAAAGTATGAAAATTTCATTAAAAGAATCTTTATCCAAGATCAAAACTTAAAATATTCCTGTAGATTCGTGCGTTGAAAAGTAGTGCAACGTGTTTGTTATGATCTTAACTATCGAATTAAATAAAAATTAGATGCATATATCTGCCATAACAATTGTTATTAATAATAAATGAATGCAACTCATGCGTGCAAGCGCTAAAACGGTTGGTTCAACAAAGTATATCATCTAATTTTCGGATTTTTACACTAAAATAATGATAAACAGCTTCAGCAATGAAGCACTATGACATTCTCATTATCAATAAAAATTATGTAATATGTCGATGTGTCTTATGCATTACATATACGTGTTATAGTTTCACAGGTGTAGAGCGCAACGAGTTCACTTCCTATTCTGGGCTCTGAGCATTATTTAATGCTTTTACTTAGTTTGAACGATTTTTAAGCATAAAATGGTACTTTGAGTACCTACCTAACAATTGTTGTTGTTTATTTGTGTTGTTAAATACAAATTTAACAATATTCCTTTAAATATGTAGTTTGTATTTCATAAGGGATGGGTTTTACGTTTCTGCTATACGAGTGCAAAAAGATGGGTTATTCATTGATTTTAAATTAATTTGTGTGATTTTTAACATTATTTTTAGTATTTATTTTTGCTGTTTATTTGAATAGTTACATACACACTTCGGAATATTAATAAAATCAGGTAAGTTTAATTTTTAGGGGACCGCATTTAACGTTTTTGTTTTATTAGTGTCAAAAAGTGTGCATTACTTACTATTTTACATTAGTTTGTAAGCTTTTCAGGCATATTATGGTCCCCTGAGTGACTATTATCATTGTTTATGTGTATTTTTCCATCCATAAAATATTTACTTTTAGATTCCACCTACGCTGTTCCATTTGTTCTCGTAGATTCCACCTGTGCCAATCTGACAGAGGGCCCAATTGGATTTTCAAGGCTGAAATCTTTACATTAATTAAAGGAAACTGGAATAAGACGACTGACAATTTATGTGCCACTATTGAAGAAGCCATGAGTAAAAAGCATAATTTTTTCTATAGAATGGCGGAAGGATGCTGGATTGCCACCAAAAAAATATTTTACGGCCTTAATGCTCGGTGGAAAAAATCAAACCATAATGAGAAGGTATTTTTGAAAGCTAATGCTTATTGGATTGATAAACCTTTACCGTCTTTAGCTCAAAATACACCTTCAGATCATCAACGCACTGGCAGCAGCAGCGGTAGGAGCATGAAATGCAAGTCCATCTCTTTGAGTGATCGTCAAAAAAGACGAAGGACGGAATCTGTGCGCTCTACATCATCTTCCGCTGATGAATTGGCATATGCCACATCTAAGAAGTAACGTGAAATCGGAGATAAGGATGCTGCTGCTGTGATTAAGGGCAAGCTAAAGATGGTAAAGGTATAAATGTATCAAGCCAATAAGCATTAGCTTTCAAAAATTAAAATGCTTAAAAATCGTTCAAACTAAGTAAAAGCATTAAATAATGCTCAGAGCCCAGAATAGGAAGTGAACTCGTTGCGCTCTACACCTGTGAAACTATAACACGTATATGTAATGCATAAGACACATCGACATATTACATAATTTTTATTGATAATGAGAATGTCATAGTTCTTCATCGCTGAAGCTGTTTATCATTATTTTAGTGTAAAAATCCGAAAATTAGATGATATACTTTGTTGAACCAACCGTTTTAGCGCTTGCACGCATGAGTTGCATTCATTTATTATTAATAACAATTGTTATGGCAGATATATGCATCTAATTTTTATTTAATTCGATAGTTAAGATCATAACAAACACGTTGCACTACTTTTCAACGCACGAATCTACAGGAATATTTTAAGTTTTGATCTTGGATAAAGATTCTTTTAATGAAATTTTCATACTTTCGATAGCCATTCCTTGCGCAAATTAAAATAAATTACTTATATTATGCTTACCAATATATTATTTATTGAATTCTACTTACTATATCCTGATGATTACAATTATCAAAATAGAATTAGATCGAAAAATACGACTTCCACATGATTTTGAAGTATCCGTTGCACTCTATTGACTTCAGTCCACGGACTTGCCACCTCAAAAACGCTTTCTTTCAAAATGATTATATCCAACTGGTGCTCGCTTATCACTCAACTGACTGCCACTCGAGGATAGTCAGGTATCCCTTTGGACAACCAAACGCTCAAAATTCCCTGAATAGTAATTTTATTTTTTTCTTGCCACGACCGCATATCGGGGATTCTGCGACACTGTGCGCCGTCGCATAGATACCTCCATCCCCCTCCAGGAGTTTCCCCTCCCTTGATCCACTTCCCCCCCCCCCCTCTGCTCTCCAACCTATCTAAAACCAAATAGAGGTTTAATGCTCAATACAGTGGCCTAATTGAGTGAATATCGAATCTTTGTTATGCAAAGCATAGTGTATGAATGTAAATATGCTAATATGCACACCTAGAAATCGAGAACTAGCACAACTTTGAAATTTTATGGTTTATTAAATGTTATCCTTTGACTGATAAAAGGCTATTTCTCTTATAACTAACTGTCCTTTTTTCGATCCCAGTCTAGTCAAAAGAGTTCCCATAAGAAATACATATATATGACTTTCTTACAGCTTGCAGCCATTTTTTCATTTGAAAATTTTGATTAGAAATACTGATTGCACACACTTGAAACGCCACCAGCCGAAAGACAGTTTACTAAATATTTTATAATATCGTAGAATTCTGATTTTGGATTTAAATTTCTAGTGTTTCAGTAAAATATATCGATTTCTGGTGAACTTATGTCAGTTTAAACAGCTGTGTCCCCTTGACGACTAAAGGTATCCTTGCATTATACAGTCGAATGTTTATAGGCGTATTCATTTACGTAAAACAGGAGAACCATACGTTGTACGCCATTCAAACTTTGAAGTTAAAGGAATGTCTTCCTTGGGCAGTTAAAAAAGTGCATTTCGTGTAGTAATAGTCCCCTGTTCGATCCCAGGCGATAAAAGCGTTCCTGTACGACATACATGGAAGTGAAGATTTGTTAGCAGTAACTTTTCCTGGGGGAGAGAGTGAGCGAATTAGGGAGCGATGAAAATACGAGTGTCGAGCTCTTGATGGAAAGGCACTTAAATACCACCAGGGGGCATTCAGTCACCAGTCCTCGTGGTGAACGGTTGTGCGAGTCAGTGAATCTGCATCGTATCTCCCTGAGTTTTTCCGGCCTTGCTTACCCTTGTGGCTTCTTCCCGCGATGCCGAAGAACTGCATCGAGTGTGGCCTCCCAGTTAAGCGTGGCTAAAAGCTGATTACCTGTGGCCGCTGCAACGAAGGATACCACTTATCCTGCACATTCGTTACGGAAAACGACCTACAGGCATTACTGGACCTGCAAAAAACCTGCTATTGTACTCTATGTGTTAGTAAAGTACATAAAGACCGTAGTGAAGACACTCCAGTGAAATCCACTCCAGTAATGTCTGTCCCGATGAACGAAGCTGATTCTGTAACTTCAATGCTCAGGGAGTTATTGGATCGAACTAAATTGCTTCAAAATGAGCAAACTGACATTAAGAAAAAACTTTCCCTGTGGCAAGTTTCTATAGATGAGCATTCTAAATTGCTAACCCAGTTGAATGAGTCACTGATAAAAACTTGTGAAAGATTGGATGGTTTAACTGAGGAGGGTCAGCAATTAATGAAGCGTGTTGATTATTTGGAAGCTCAACTCAACATTGCGGAGCAAGAGGCGCTGAGAAATGTAGTTGAAATTCACGGTATTCCTGATAAGGACGGTGAGATTATTGATGCCACGTTATGCCATGTGAATAGCGCCTTGGGAGTTAAAATTGATGTGGATGACATTGATTACTCTTACCGCTTGAAATCCCGCCCTAGTACTAAAAAATTGTTGAGCCCATCGATTATTAAAGTGAAATTTGTGCGTGCCAACTTGGCGCGTGAATTGCTTGAAGGTCGTAGAGTCAAAAGGGATTTCAGTACGAAGGATCTGGGCTTGCACGATGGATGCACGATTTACTGGTCGACCAGTTTTTATCAATGAGTCCTTGAATATCATAAATCGCAAACTTTATGCGTCCACTAGGGACCTGAAGAAAGAGGGAAAATTTAAATTCCTATGAGTAAGAGGTGGGAGAGTTTATGACAGAGTTAAAGAGGGAATGGAACGCCATTTAATTCGTAGCGACACTGACCTTAAGATTTTTAAGTGAGACAGATCTACCAGTTTAAGTGACTCTAATTCCGAATCCACAAACAATGAGTGTAAAAGTGCTGCACTTAGTGAAACAGTTTCCAAAAGTCAAAATGTATTACCAGGCTCAAGGCAAGCAATGTTGATGGCCTTCGTATATGTTATGTAAATTGCCAATCTTTGTTTAGGCACATTGATGAGTTTCGACTGTATTTTAATGAACACATCTTTGATGTAATTTGTTTCTCTGAAACTTGGCTAAAACCTAATGTTAGTGATGATATGGTTGTTCTTCAAAACTACTGTTTTATTATGCATGACCGAATAGATAAAATTGGTGGTGGGGTTGGAGCCTATGTCCACCATAATCTAAATGTATCCATCCTCAGTTCTTCTTCAATGTTTGACTGTTCCAAACCTGAATTTATTATATTTGAAGTATCTAGCATTTCTATGTCTAAGGTACTGATATCGGTGGTATATTGCTCCCCCAAAATGGGATCCATTTCTGTATTTGAACATGATTTCACCTGCCTAGCTCCTACGTACAAAAATATCGTTATTGTTGGTGATTGTAATGCTGATCTTCTCAAAAAAAAGTTATGAAAGCACATACCTGTATAATTTTTCTCTCTGTAACAACCTGCATATTGTGCCTTTCAATGCTACTCACCATACAGCCTTTAGCCACACGCTACTTGATCTATGTTTTGTTGATGATTCTGAAAAAATCATCTCCTACTCCCAAACACCAGTACCTTTCCTTTCAGCTCACGACCTGATAGCCATAACCTATCGTTTCAAATTTCCTCATTTGCCAGCCCCTATGTTTATGTATCGTAATGTAAAAAATTTTGATGTTGTCAAGTTCCATGAAGAACTTTCTTCATGTGACTGGAATGAAATTATAAATTCAAACTGTGTTGATGTTAAACTACATTGCTTTAATTCTAATATGTTAAATTGTATCGATAAGGTTGCTCCCCTAAGGTCTTGTATTCCAAAGAGACACAAGTCCCCGTGGTTTAGCCCTGGTATTAAAAAATTAATATTAGAAAGAAACCGTCTCCGACGAGCATTCAATCGGACAAGAGAACCTAATATATTTTACCGATTCAAGGTACTCCGTAATATAGTTAAAACACGGGTAATGGAGGCCAAGCGTCTTTATTACTCTGAGAAATTTTCTGGCATAAAAGACGGCGACTATTGAGAAATCTTGGCCTCATCCGAACACGAGTAAATACCCTCCCGGTTCACATTTCCGTTGACCAACTTAATGACTATTTCATTTCAGTATCCATTAATTCCAACGAACACGCTATCTCTGATTCTACTACATTTGATGATCCCTATGTACCTTTTAAAGCTGATGGTTTCTATTTTCAATACGTAACACCTGTAATACTATCTAAATTTCTGCCCCGATCCAAAACCTATTCATGTGGGGTTGACAATATTTCAAATAGGTTTATTCGTAAACTCCCCGAAAAGTTGTTCCCCATAATCCTCGAATTTTTTAACTTCTCCTTGTCCCACTCTGCTATCCTAGCATGTGGAAAAATGCACTTGTTAGGCCGATTAATAAAACTAAAAAGCCCTCTTCTCCTGCTGACTACCGTCCAGTCTCCATTCTTTGTGCCTTATCTAAATCGTTGGAGAAAATTGTCCACCACCAAGTGATTGATTACCTTACCTCCAAGTGGAGACTTGATCCCTTTCAATCTGGCTTCCGCAAAAGTTATAGTACACAATGCGCTCTACTCAAAGTTACAGATGATATTCGGAAAGCTATGGACAGCAGGATGGTCACCATTATGGTTTTATTTGATTCCAGTAAAGCGTTTGACCGCGTTAATCATATGCGCCTACTATAGAGATTAAAAAATCTAAACTTTTCCTGTTCCGTTTTAAACTGTTTCCATTCATATCTTGACGGTAGAAGCCAGGCAGTCATCGGGTCTAATAACAACAAATCGTCTTGGTGACCTGTACCTTGTGGGGTGC
The DNA here is from genome assembly GCA_933228895.1 of Platycnemis pennipes. NCBI lineage: Eukaryota > Metazoa > Arthropoda > Insecta > Odonata > Platycnemididae > Platycnemis > Platycnemis pennipes. The sequence continues at coordinate 97,896,141 of OW121852.1, forward strand.
CTCAAGGGTCCGTCCTTGGCCCTCTTTTATTCTGACTTTATATCCTTGACATAGCAAAAGTTCTTAAACACTGCAAATACATGTTGTATACCGATGATTTACAGATTTATTTGCACACAAATCCCAGCAAATTGGCCGCAGTAATCTCTCTTGTTAATGAAGATGTCTCCGCTATCTGCAAATGGACCCATGAAAATCTATTGACTTTAAACTCTACCAAAACGCAGGCAATTATATTAAGGAACTCAAGAATACTCAACAAAATTGAATTTGCAAATTTCCCAAACATTAAGGTGGGTGGCGCTGATATTGCATTTAGCAATACTGTCGAAAACCTCGGAATTACTTTAACAAACAACCTCTCGTGGAATCAACACATACAAGAAATCTCAAATGAAGTTAACAAAACTTTATATCAATTAAAATTACATAAATCTCTTCTACCAATTTCCACTCGTAAAACGATTGTTTCAATTCTCATAATCCCTACTTTTGATTACTATGCTTTAGTATATAATGAGCTTCCCTCAGAATTAGAAAATAAGCTTCTTATTAAACTATTAAACTCCTGTGTTAGATTTATTCTCGACCTCCGCAAAGATGAACATATCTCTCACCACCCTGTCATGGCTTAAGATATATTCTAGGAGGAAAAACTTACTTGGTTCTTTTCTTTATGCTCTTTTTCACAGTTAAAGCCCGGACTACCTATATTCTATGTTTAAACCTAGGTCAGTCTCTGTTTTTAGACCCTCCAGAACTGAACCCTCGTACCTGATATCTTAAATCATTCTTCATATATGCATATCGTAAATCATTCTTCATATATGGCTCAAACCTCTGGAATTCATTGCCTTTGCCCATAAAAAACTCTGCCTCTCTACCAATCTTTAAGATAAACTTTTCGATTATTGTTTCAATGAAGACTTATATATCATAAATTTAATTTAGCCTGTGCATAAATTGTCAACAATTATTGTTTCAATGAGGACTTTAAATGTAATCTAACTACTGTATTAATTCTATTAAATTTATAACATTATTTTAATTCAGTTTTTTCTTAAATTATTGTAATTGTTTATAGTTTTGCCTTATTATTGATGACTTGTTTGCTAGCTGTTTCTTTTGTATCTGTTTTTGTTTTAAACTTCATCACTTTTTTTAAGTACCTACTGCTCTTATGGGGAAACCCAGAGCATGAAATAAATTCAATTCAATTGAATTCAATACATGAAAAGGACTTATTGTTTGAGGCAATTAGTTCATTAATAATTTTAATTAGAAATATTCGTTGCACAAAGTTGATAGGTATACAAGCCGAAAGATATTTGGAATAACAATTCTTACTTATATCGTCTAATATTGATGTAGGTTAAAATTACGATTAATCTGAAGATTTTTTCGCTAGTTTTTGAAAGTTTACTCTTCAGAAAGCATTTCCGTAGGTGACCGATGGCTTTGTTTACTAATAAGTTTCATATGCTTCGTCGACTGAGAATTGGTTTGTACTTCTAAATTTATTGCTTTGGATTATTTGTGGTGATTTATCACTACTGCTGTTCGTCTACGTAGCTGAATTTGATTATTCACTGCTGAAATTAGTCCGTATTGGTGAGTATTAATTTATTTCGTTTAATTTTCTTGCTTAATCCCTGATAACATAGCACCGGTATAAATGCGTAGATTTCTTCGTTCACCTACTACAATTTGCAAATTACATCTACTTTAACATATTTAGAGCCATAAAATGTCACGAAGGCGTCAAGGGACTATTGGTAACAAAGATGCAATGTGTACGAAACTTAGACGCCAGCATGAAAATAAAGGGACTGGGCAAATTTAACTTTGAAAGATAACAAATTCAAAGCTTGATTTTTTCTCTGTGGAATATCTTGCATTTGAAAGATAAATTAATTTAAAATGTTAGGTGTAAGAGTCTCTCCTGTAAAATCAAAACTACTGTATTATTTCCTACTTAATACCCTCCGTTGAGAATCGACGAGAAAAACAAGCGATAAAATGTGGCCAATTTAGAGAATCTCCTGAAATTAAACTGTAGCTGCCGAAAATGCTTCGTATTTTATATTTTATTAACCAAATATTAATTTTGAGACAAAATTTCCTTTATGTCGCCAGAAATATGCAAACAATTCATTGCTAATGTAATAATTTACAATTTGAATATGAACTTGTGCAAGGTTTTATTCAAATTTTAAGTTTTTGAAATGTGTCCAGGGTAAAAATCATTTCAAGGTTTACATTAATCACTGCCATATGGCGCAAAACAATCAATGCATAATCCTACGCCACATTTCAATCATTCTGTTTGTGTCCTACTGGTGCAATTTTCATGGGCACACCTCCACCGCGGGGTAGTAGATTTCACGAGGTAATTGTACCCATCGTAGAGACCATTCGAGACACTGAGAAGAAAATCGACCGATAGCAATCAGATACAATCTATTGAAAATTAATATACTATCTGATGATGATTCACTAACATCATTCCAGTTTCACTTTTTTTTGGATGCAAATGCACGTCCTACAGATTTTAGGGGATTCTTGAATCTTTCCAGGCATGTCTGCACAACTGCCCGACGGAACTCTAGCTGGGCTATCTCTTCCTGATTTCCTCGTCAACAACCATGTATTGTGCATTAATGCATCTACTATCCACCATTTCTACTTAAATTTCATTTTTGTCTACTTTTCGAAGAAGGTTGAGCTTTTCAATTAATAATTTTCTTTTCACCTTAGACCTTCCCAAGGCTAATGCTAAGTCGTTGTCTCTCATTAATATCGAGAATAGGGATTGTAAAATCGATTTCGATTTTAAACGAAAACAGATTATCACACTCCGATTTTCGATTTAATCGAAGTTGACATTTTGTTAAGAAAAATCGATTATAGCCGGTAGATTTTCATTTTCAGCTTGCTACAGCGTTTTAGTTTTAACGCCTCGCTTTGATCCGTGCCATGCTATTTCACTCTGCATCGCAGGTGGGGGAACCTTGGCGGGGAGGCAAAGTGCTTCGGACACCGGAAGGTTGGAGCTGCCAACTGTAAGGCTGCGGATTTTTATCACAATTCTAGTCTTATCGGTGGGTACTCGCGGTCGAAAGTAATGCATCGTAAACCGCGAGACGAAGGTTCGAAATGATAATATGTGTTGACACTGTGCCTTTTTTGCAAACGTTTTCTCAATAAATCGCTTCAGAGCACTCGCCTTCTTCAAAATAGATTCGTCCATTCCGAATTTGGTCTTCTGTGCATGGGCCACGAAGTTTCAATCGCACTGTACTGTAGACTGCGTGCATTGGCCAGTATGCGTATTGTTTGATTCGTCACTGTGCTACTTTTGTTGCGTTCGTGTCGTGCCAATAAGAGAGCAGTTTGCTGCCCTTTGCATCAGCCATGGCTCCTCCAAGTGCTGTTTGGCAGTATTATAGCAAGCAAGCCATTAATAATAAAGCCTTCGCTAAGTGTTCAAAGTGTCACCTGAGCTTGACTTACTGTGGCTCGACTAGTACTTTGATCAGTCATCTGAAGAAGGTGTACAAGAGTGAGTTCTATGTAAGCGCGCCAAAAAGAAAGAGAACGGCAAGCAATGCATGTGATAATAAGTCTGAGGAAGAAATGGACCTGGCTAGTGATTCTGATGCAGCAATAGCGGCATTTCCCTCACCTCCGCCATCACTACGATTAGATGAGGTAAGTGTACGGAAGTTTATCTCGTAGGCTTCCACGGTTGCACTATTGACAATTTATTTTTTCGGGATTCATTCCGCGCTTATTTAAATGTTATAACAATAGTTCGCTAGCCCTCCTGCTAGCTTCGTCAGGTTTTCTGATCTGTCGTTTCCTCGCTCGTCGTCCTATATTTAGGAGTGGACCCCATTGTTGCCTGAATGTTTGAATTTGAAAAAATCCGTTTAAAATTGTTCCCCAAAGTATAACCGTCTTCACGGTTGATGTTCGATGGTCTTTTCACTATTTCTATAGCCTCTTTGATTAGCCTGACGAAGCTAGCAGGAGAGCTAGCAAACTATTATTCATCGTCATCGGTCAACAATCCTTGGATTGGTTTGACGCAGCCCTCCACTTGATTCTTCTATCGGCCAACCTCTTCATATTGACGTAGCTCCTCTCTTTTATATCCTTCACAACTTGCTCCATATATCTCATAGAGGCCTGCCTTTTCCATTCTTCCCGTTCACTTTTCCTTCGACGATTGTCTTCCTCAGGCCATCATGTCTCAAGATGTGGCCCATTCAGTTGTCCCGTCTTCTTTTTAATGTTTTCAGTAGACACCTCTACTCTCCCACTCTTCTTAACACTTCCTCATTTGTCACTCGATCAATCCATTTTATCTTCATCATTCTTCGGTAGCACCACATTTCAAATTATTCCAACCTGGACTTCTATGCTGCTGTTATTGTCCATGCTTCGCTGCCAATTGGTAGAATGCTCCAGATGAATGTCCTAATGAATTGTTTCCTCACTCCCACGCTTGTGTAAACGGAATCGTCTTCTGATAAAATGCCCTTTTTGCTTAGGCAATTCTACTGGAAATTTCTGTCTTACTTCGTCCATCGCTGGTAACTAGGCTTCCCAGGTAGCAGAACTCTTCCACCTCCTTGATTTTTTGTTCTCCTAGTATAACATTGATCCCGGCTCACTTTCAGCTACTGCATACCAATAGTTTTCTTTTTATTGATCTTCAGATGATATCTGGTCATTGCTCTTTCCATATTTCCTAGTGTCTTCTTTAAATCTCCTTCTAAATCATTATTATGCTATGTAAATAAACGCGGAATATATTCCGAAAAAAGAAATGGTCAAAATGTATGGATGTTTGTTTACTATTAACATTTTCAGGACGGACGACGAGGTGACAATACTTGAGGGCTTGAGTAAAGAATATTGTCTTGCTTGTCAAATTAAAATTTTTTAAAAAAGTAAGCAGATGCCGAAAATGAAAATTTGCGTCCACAGGCTTGTTCCCATCGTTGATTTCCCTTAGTTCAATCGTTAATGCTCTCACCACCCCGTCATTTGCACGATTAAGAAGACCGCCAAGCCGAGCAGGTTCTTCAGGAGGATCCTCTCGTCCAGACGGTCGCGGTAACATTTTAGGACCTCTATACAGATGTTTCCGCAATGCCTCTGCATTTTCTGGCGAGCTTACTGTTCAGATTGGTAACCTTGGATACTATATACTCCAAGCTCGGATTACTTTCACACAACGCACTAGTGTGGGGTGTTGAAGCTAACGCTGATCAGGATCGGGCTGGTGGCGTGCCAATCGAGATGCGCCGGTTCGTAAACCGCCCTCCAGCCGACCGCAAGCCCAACCCTAGCAGGCCTGGAAGGAGATTAATGGATAATATCCCCACATATACAAAGTAGCCAGCAGGATTTTATCTATAGTTGCCTCTGCCGTGCCTTCGTTCTGTAGATGATCCTGGTCAGTATTTTCGATGCATTTGTCGTCAGGCTTATAGTCCTAAAATTTTTGCATTTCTCCGCTCTCTTCTTTTTGGGAATAGGAATTAAGATGTTTTCCTCGAAGTCCCTGGGTATTTCTCCTGTTGAGTACATGTCGCAGATGTCCTTGTAGAGATGGACCAATGTCCTCTCTCCCGCATTCCTTATCAGTTCTGCGGGGATATCATCAATTCCAGGATCCTTATTCATCCGAAGGTTCTTACTGCAGCGTCTAATTCCGATCTTAATATTGATGCTCACATATCATCCTTTTCTACTTCGCTATCCTCTTCAACAACTTTCGTGCTGAGATTTTTCCCGTTGCATAACTCTTCCAGTTATTATTTCCATATCTTCACTTTGTCTTCATTTCAATCAAAAGTTCCTTATTCTTGTCTCTTATAGCATTTCATCTTGCGCAACGTTCCTTGAAGTGGTTCCTCACTACGCTTTCGGTATATGGAATCCTTTTGAAATAGACTCAAATAAGAAGCTAGAGCGCGTGCAGCAAAGATCGACAATATTACCGTATTTACTCGTGTAAGCCGCGCCCTCGTGTATCCCGCGCACCCCAATTTTCGGGCAGGTTCGTGAGGAAAAAATTATTTCTATCGAAAAAAAAAATTTTCCCTTGAGTCTGCTTCATTTTGTCATAACATGAATGCACGTTCTTTAATAGAAATGCTATGCCTAAATTACTTGTACGTCTTTCTCAATAATTGATTGAATTACGTGTTATTATCGTCACGATCGTCATCAATGCACGGCCTCTTTTACTGTGCATCTTTTTCTCGTAGCATCTCACAGTAATCACAGTTTCATACGATCACATCATCCAGCTATAAAAACGGCATTTGTTCAAAAGAACATCCAACTGAAATAATTGCAAAAATATATACAATTTCAACCCGTGATTACTCTATTATTACGGAAATCGTTGGCATATCAACAAAAAAAAGCCAAACGCCATCCGTACCTGATAGCGGTGATCTCGTCTGCTCTCTGCGTAGTAGCTGTGGACTGGGACGATTTAACAACACCGAAAAGTCTTGGGAACACACGGAAAAAACTAAGCTCAATGTAATGACAATTATAATTCTTATAAAACTAAAGAAAGACACATTCCCGGAAATATAATCATAAATCACCAATGAATATTCATATCATAACAGTTCTCATTCTTAGTTTTCGTCACTGCTAGATTCAGATGCACCATATTTCCTTATGGAGCTCGATTTCCTATTTTTTTTGGCATCATTTATAATATGTAGCTTTATACTCACAGGAAACTATCGAAATTTCACATCAGAATTCATTTTAGGGTGATAATAGCAAATGATTTTAAAATGCTAAATGATCGATTCGAACGCGTTTACTACTCTCACGCTTGGAGCGAATAGCACGGATAGTAAGAAGGTATATTCTCTGAGCATACGACTATTGCCACCACGTAACAAATCTTTTGTTGTATCTTTGCAATGTAGCTTTAATGTGTACGCAAAAGGAGCTATCTATTAGTACGTAAAAATGTTGCTACAGATACGTGATACCGAAACAAACTCCGCTTACGATTTTGAAAAAACATAAAACTCCTTGCGGCAGCTTACAATATATAGTATATTTAAATACATATCAGTGCTACAATGTGTTGTCCTACTTCCGATCTATACACGATATATCTATTGCCTTGACAAATGGTGTTTCTGATCTAGCGTTTCTTCCAGTACCGTTGTACGCTCAGACTTTACTTTACAATGTACGATTTACTACTAAACCATGCTGCGAAGACTAGTATACCACTACTACTAGACAGAATGCGAAACTTAGGAGACAAAACAACAGGAATCTGAGGAAAAATAGTTCGCGGCTAACACGAAATCTGGAGGATTCGTATAAGCCGCGCACCTTTTTTCCCGAAACGCATAAATACGGTATATGGAAGATATGATAATTATATCAGCGCACAGTGGGCTGAAATCGATATTTCTTGGAGAAAATTACAAAATGGCTTTTTTGGAGATAGAATCATGAAATTTAGTACAAATACTCACAATTGATTGGCAATCAAGGAATGACATGTCATTGGCCATGTTTCGTTGCCGTTACCGAGATACAGGGGCTCAAAGAGAACCAAAATTCTAAAATTACACCCGACTTTAGTTTTCTCCGAAAATCTTCCTATTTAAGTTGGGGGTGACGCTGTGGGAGGAATTTGATCGGATAAAAAACTATTAGGTCTGTTAAAACAACTCTTTTACATAACTGTGCTTAACCTTGGGAGTTTTTTTCGTAAATTTAGGTTATGTTACGCAACAAAATGGCGGACCTTATTTTCACGCTAAATTTCATATTAAGTAGTAAATATCTAGCGTTCTACGACAGATCCTGTCAAGTGACTCATATTAAATCAATTTTTGAAGCCTTCTAAAGGTAGATCTGAAATCAAATTGAAAATTCGTTTGCGACGCCGAAAATTACATTTGATTTTTCGTACGTGAGTCCGGAGCCGGAGACGCGCGCCGGGAGCTGGAAATGCCGTGACCCGAGTAAGTTTTTTCAAGCCATAAGGAACACAACACTTCCAATTCGTCTGTCTTAATATACTTGGATTGATATCGATATACACAGGCTCTATGTGTATAAAATCGCTTATATATGCTCTGAGAAAAGAAATAAATTATTGAAAATAGCTGAATATTGAGGCACATCCAAATAAGTCCTGTTCGTAAAAACTCTTAACTTATATTATTTTTACACACTTCATAGGTGTTGTTTGATTGAGAAAATTGTGGTAAACGCAAAGCTAAGTAAAAGTTCCTTTGCATTTATTTTATGCTCGGGCTACATCCATGCCCTGTACAGCGCGGCGCAGGGAATAAGAACCACCCGCTCCTGCCGCCGAACCCAGGGGTTTTCCTTGCCTTAGCGAAACTATTTTGCTCTCCGCCTTTAACAAAGGGGCCTTCCGCATTTTATTTCTGTCGTTGTAATTCTTTGACACCGTAGGCCAAGGGTGCAAGGACCCTTTCCCTCCGGGTCTGGTTCCGCAGTGTGGGTGACGCCTGGGTTTTTCAGTAGTAGTGTGACAACTGCGAGAGTGTTTGGATGTAGAGTTTCGTGCATCTTGTCGGCCCGCGATTTCATTTCAAACCCTTTATTGCATTGTATATTTAACTCTCAGTGCAGGCATGGCAGGGGCTAGAGAAGAGAGAATAAGGTTTTGTTGAGTGGTGGTGTTGTTGTAGCGACTTTACAGGATCCTATCATTTTTCGTGTGACTGTACAATACCCTCATCATCATATTCACGTCACATTGGCGTGTCTGATTTGGCTGTCATTGAAAACCTTTTACCTGTCAATTCCTGAGTTTCAAAAAGGTATGCTCTTTCCTATTATTTCTTTGCCGCCAATGACTTTTTTCTATGAAGCTGTCTTTAAATATTTTCATTGGAGTGTATTTTATAGTTTTTTATGTAATCATCGTTGAGCCCTAGTACTTTCATCCATTACCTCGCTGTTTTCGTATTTATTTACCAAAATCAGTCTGAATCATTCTTAACCCTTCTGAAATTTTGCACAGGTTTCTTTAGTCACTATCTGAAATATGTATCGCTGAAAAATATATCGACTTAAGCTCCATGATAGAAGCGAGGGCCTCTGTGACTGATAGGAAAGAGTTCTTGTACAATTATTTATGCAGAAGGTTAAATATAGAATCAAATGTCGATGCCAAAATAGCTGTTCGGGATTGTACACGCAAGGGGTTTTTTGTTCCGCACCTGGTACGGTGGGAAGAAAGCTCCCGCCATAATGAGAGGTTTAGGATCAAAAAGCAAAATTTAATGGATTAGTGCATGTATTTTTCTGAAATTGTGATGATGTTTTCACCTTGTAGATCGAGAAAAGGCAACTGTTTGGTTTTTATGTTTCCATAGTCTCTTTACCACATAATTAGTCACTTAGAGCCTTGGAATTCATAATTTTGATGAAATTTACACAGGAGCACCTGGAAGACCAGAAAAAGAGTTTCATGTTTCATCTGAAAGAACTAAAAAACGTAAAATTGAATCTCTTAGGACATTGATTCCACCGCCGAGCTTACGATAGCAGCCTCTGAGTTTGAGGGAGGAAGGAGACATTGCGGCTGCTACGTTAGTGACTGAAATCACAACCACAACACCTACTAGGGCCAAGAGAGTCTTATCCAAATGGCGGAAAGGTGATGTAATTCAATCAAAATGCCTGTAGAGAAGGCATTGTCTCTGATGATATATACAGAGCTGATCAAGAGTCAGTATTACTCCTGATTAACCTAGATCTCATACAGAGATTTTCAATAATTTTGAGAGCAATTTCAAGTGGACAGCTACTTAACGCCGAGGAATTTACTCAGTACTGCTTCAAAACTGCTGAAGTGTACGTGGAGTACTACGAATGGTAATACATGCCACCTTCAGTACATAAAGTACTCTTTCACGGAGGGGAAATTTCCAAAGGAGTAGCCCTTCTGTTAAGGCAGCTATCGAGAGAGTCAATGGAGACTAGAAATAAGGACGTTCGGAAATTTCGAAAGAGATTTACTAGAAAGTACTCCAGGGTGGCCACAAATGAGGATCTATTTAAAACGCTTTTGTTAACGTCCGATCCATTTATTTCCTATAGCAATCTCCCAAAACAGAGAAGTATGAAAATGCCAGAAGAATTGAAGGTATTATTGGTTTTGGAAGAAATAAGTGAGGAATAAACGGAATCAAGTAGTAATGACGATTCCTTGTAGGAACTTTGAAAAACATAGAACAATGTAAAATAAGTGTTCAAAATAAAATGAATTGTATCTATAATTTCTTTTTGTTAAATAGCTACAATACTCCCTTAAAATAAAATTCAAATTGCAATTAGTGGTTCAGCTGAAAGAAAATTACCGTCGCGCCGCGGGCCACAGTAGAGCAATGCGGAGATAATTCTATTATCCCCAAAGTATAATGAATGCAAAGAGTATTAACTTATAATAAGCTTTGGTTACAATACAACTATCTCAATCAAACAAATCAGCAGGAAGTGAGTAACAATAATGTAAGTTAAGGCTTTTGACGAACAGAATTATTATTGTTGTGCCTCAATATTAAGCTATTTTAGATAATTTGTTTCCTTCCTGTGAGCATAATTCAAGTAAAGTAGAAACTAAAGTTTTACTAGGTGAACAAAGTCTATGTGACGTGTAAATCAGGGATATGCATATTGTAAAGGAGAAAATATCAATGATTAGTGTAGAAATTCTCGTTGAAAAACCAAAAACTCCGCGGCGTCCAAAATGTACTTTTCTGAATGAACTTCCTGGTATAGTCAAAGGCTTGGACTGCTGGGGCAGAGGGGCAAAGAAACGAAAAGAAGTCCTTAATAGTTTCCTTTGAAAGGAAAAATCATGTTAAGTGCGAAGAAAACTGCAGTTTTAAGACTTCAAGGGTGTGAAAGAGTAGTTTACTTTTGAGAGGTGAAACCTTGAACGTGATTTCACGTATACTTTAAAACCTTAATAGTTCATATCCCCATTATTTTATACTCATAGAGCCTGTGTATATCGATATCAATCCAAGTATATTAAGACAGACGAATTGGAAGCGTTGTGTTCCTTATGGCTTGAAAAAACTTACTCGGGTCACGGCATTTCCAGCTCCCGGCGCGCGTCTCCGGCTCCGGACTCACGTACGAAAAATCAAATGTAATTTTCGGCGTCGCAAACGAATTTTCAATTTGATTTCAGATCTACCTTTAGAAGGCTTCAAAAATTGATTTAATATGAGTCACTTGACAGGATCTGTCGTAGAACGCTAGATATTTACTACTTAATATGAAATTTAGCGTGAAAATAAGGTCCGCCATTTTGTTGCGTAACATAACCTAAATTTACGAAAAAAACTCCCAAGGTTAAGCACAGTTATGTAAAAGAGTTGTTTTAACAGACCTAATAGTTTTTTATCCGATCAAATTCCTCCCACAGGGTCACCCCCAACTTAAATAGGAAGATTTTCGGAGAAAACTAAAGTCGGGTGTAATTTTAGAATTTTGGTTCTCTTTGAGCCCCTGTATCTCGGTAACGGCAACGAAACATGGCCAATGACATGTCATTCCTTGATTGCCAATCAATTGTGAGTATTTGTACTAAATTTCATGATTCTATCTCCAAAAAAGCCATTTTGTAATTTTCTCCAAGAAATATCGATTTCAGCCCACTGTGCAGCGTAACTAGACTACTGGAGGGCATAATTTGGGAATCATTATCAGGTCGTAGGTTGAAATACCCCCAAGATAGTATGTTTACTGATGGCGTGACAAATATTAAGCAAAATCGGACTTACTAAAGCATGCCGCTAACATAACATTAAGAAATTGCATTGCGAAACCAGATCATTTAAAAGGTCCTTCTTTCCTCATACTGCTTGCTTAGGATATGAATAACTAAATATATTCAATATCATATGCATCATTGGATACCCTAGGTGTTGGATGCTGGTATATGGAATGAAAGATAACCCAACTAAAAGCATATTTGTGCGTGCTTGGATTGCTCTTTAAATATTTTTTTATATTATTATGTTTAAACTGGAAGATATCTACTTATCATTTTTAAGCATGGCATGTAAAGCATTTTTGGTGAAAATTCACTTGCTGCCTCACACAATAATAGTGCCTTACAGGTTATTATGTAGATGTTGATGAATATCATGAGTTACCGATAATAAAGTTGATATTGTGTTGGTCTTAGAACAGGTATTTTATAGTTTTGTCTTCTCTTCTCCTCTTCTCTCTTTCCTTCTTCTCTGGTTAGTCACTGCGATTAGAACTGACGATTTGGTCTCAAAGTTGTAACACTTGGATCGGACCCTGGGTGCTATACTCCTTGGTTAGTGTTTTCGGCTCAGCAGGCAGCGGAGGATCACTGCATTAGCGAGAGACCTATATTACCACATCCCCACAGGTCCAGTCGGACCCCTTGCTATGATCCTTATCGCTATGTCCTCTTCACGTCCGCTCTCACAAAGGGCCCCTTCCTTCTCAGTGTCAAGTTGTTTCAAAATCGCGGCACAACAACATCACTTCCGTTTCTCGTGGGGATAAGGGGAAGCCGCTGGCCTTGTGCGGCGGCTGACCCCTTTTTTTCAACCACAGTTGAGCTGTAGTGTACGAGGGATAGTTGTTGGGCTGGTTAAGGGCTCGGCCCGAGAAGGGGGAGGAAAGTTGAGGCCTTTATGTACTGCATTCATCTCGAACTCTACTCCCAGCGTCGTCGTTTCACGGGCAAGGACAGCAGCGAGGGAGAGAACGAGGTAAGTTTGGGCATGGACTATGGTCACGCATTTGTACAAGTGATGTTTTCATTTTGCTCCACGATACGTGGCTCGCAGCTCAGAAATTCAGATCCCCTCGTCCAGGGGCGGTTAGTTCCAACTGAGCGGGGGGAGGAGAGGGTCATGCTCAAAATGGAGGAAACGGAGTGAATAGTTTGGAAGTGTTTTTCATGTAACCCACTCCTGTCCAGTGGCCGGCAAAATTGTCCGATTTCAGGGAAATATGTCCTCAGTTCCCACTCTTTAAGCCATTAAATAACAAGAATCACCTGCAGGTGTGAAAAAGTCTATTATTTAAACGCCTTCTTCCAAAGCGTAAGGTACTCAACTTATCCTCACAGAACACACTTGACGTGCCGCTGAACACTTTCATTGAACAAATGCCCAAAATAACAATTTCATGTCGCAGAATAGAGTACCAGTTAAAAAACATCAGTGCAACAAGTCACCGGGTACCGATCACATTCCTACCATAGTATATAAAATATAAACTTCTGAAATAGCCCCCTATCTTGAAATAATATTCAGTAAAACAATAAAGAATCACTCAGTAGTTACTCAGGGATTGAAAAGTAGCTAACATTTCATTTGATATTAAAAGTGGCGATAGGTAGGAACTTAGTAACTACGGACCCAATTCAGTAACATCAATTTCTTGTAAGATATTTCAGCACATAGAAGTGAGTTTAATCATCGAGAATTGGGATAGCCAGCGATTATTCATAAATAAAACATATGGTTTTCATAAGGGTAGATCTTGAGGGACCTATTTAGCCTTATTCGTAGAGGATATTTAAGTCTGCAGCGTAAACACTTCTGAGGTGGATGCGATATTCTTAGAATTGGAAAAGACATTCAATGAAGTACCACATAGCAAATTAATATTAGAGTTGGATAGTTTTGGTAATGATAAAGACGTCTGATGCCAGACGAAGTAGTTTTTAAACGGGCGCAAGCAGAGGGTTGTTGTAGACAGTATCACGTCCGACACAGTCTCAGTCACTTCGGGAGTTCCCTGGGGTAGGGTAATAGATCCGCTTTTATTTCATATATTCACCAATGATTTGAGTATCGCAGTTAGCAATAAGCTTAAAATTTTTGCAAACAATGCGGTAATGATATCATATGAGGAAGATAGGGAATCGCATAGTGAGGATTTAGATAAATTTGAAGAGTGGTGCTATGAACGGCAGGTAGAACTAAACCTTAAAATGTGTGGGAATTAATTTTAAAAGAGAAATAATACGCTAGAGCGATCCCATAGCATTAGTAAAACGACAGTTGTAAGTCATGTTGTACTTATTTGTAACAATTACCAAATATATATCGTGGGTATAACACCCGGATAATATGCGGCAAAGCCAAACCAATTTATTAAAGTACTCAACCGGAGAAAATACTCGGGGATTTGGAGAAAAACATCACCATTCCTATTCCTAAAAAGGAAGAGAGCGGAGAAATGCGAATATGCTATGCATTTAAAAAATGCAGATTTGACCATGCAGCATAGAAAGCGAGAGTTAGGTGATATATTGTAAGAGCAGTCTGTAGTGTATAATACATGTATTAACATTACGAAACCATGCATGATAGAAGAATACAGATAAATGTATGTAGATAAATTCCATTATAACCTATAATCTTTTTATTACTACGTAAATAGTAACCATATAGCGGCATGTGAGTATATTACCTTATATGTTACCATGGTGTAGCTTAGTTGTATGTCACTAGTGCATGTTCGGTGAACTTTACCACCTGCCTGACACACTTACGGTCGCTTGCAGGTTATTTCGTGGATGTAGATGTAAACATTAACTTTTATCGAAAAAAGTCAATGACATAAGATTACCAGTCGTGAACTAACGAAATGAATCTACCTTTATACTAGCAATCATAAAATACTAAAATCGATTTTGGGATGTATATCTAGTGATATTCGCGGCCAAAACTTCTTTGGCAGCATTGCTGTGTTTTATATTCCCCAAAAGATAGACATAAAACTTTGAATCAAGATGTTTTGAGTCGCCCTTAGGATAGGCTAGCTCTATCACCAACATTCGCTCACTCTCCGTTTCCCTTCTGTCCGGGAAAACATCTGGGGTCTCCGAAAGGGTGTAGCGGTCATAACCGGATCAGAGAGACGGTGCGGAAGACAGGTGAATGGGACCGGTGGCTGTTTTGGAGAGAGGGGGTAATTGGGGCTTATCCCTGACACCCAGTCAATTCTACATTTTAATATATGATGTAAATAGTGAGAGAGGAGACTGTGGATTCAAACCATAGGTAGCAGGAGAAGAACGCTTAGGGGGTCACAGTCTCCTCATGTTACAACCCCTTACCATTACAGGCGTCTATACCGTTCCCAGTGGGGCTGGTATAGACGCCCGAGAATAGCTTGGGAAAAAGGAGAAGCAGTGAAGGAGGGTGGGTCGGTCTTAAATAATTTTATGCAAAGAAGGGATACTGGGTTGATGGGTTAGAGTAGCTCAAGGGAATGAAAGAGACGCAAGGAGCGGAGGGGATATTATTCCTTGAAAACGACCGGTGGTAGTGAAGAGAAAGATTATTGGTGGGACATTTGGACAAAAAAATGTGAGACGAATGGGAAAATAGGAAGCAAGAATCTGTTGAATGATAGCTAGAGGGAAAGGATAGAGTTATTTCGCAGAAGCGTACCCAATCATATTTCCTTACTTATAATTTTTATAATTCACTACTGGATCCTCATATACCATAGGAAGGATGATGTAGACGAGAATCCCTTGCCTATCACAATGATTTTTTCTTTTTGGTCCACAGCAAAACTGATGTCACCAATCCGTAAAAAGTCTGTTTGAAAATCTTCCTTTAGGTTCCGTTTACAAAATGTCAAAAATATTCGCACGAGAGACTGTAGTTACATTTGTTGAATCCCTGTCCCACGTACTCTAGTGTATCATTTTCAGTAACAATGTACCCTTATGTCAATACCCTTATATTTAGCAGAATCTGCCAACCACTTAGCATCTTACTCTCATAAGCTTACATATTTATTTCAGCTTATAAAATTGGCACGAAATCCGTTGAAAGTAAACAATATCTTTAAAATATTGGCTAAATTAGTTGTTGAGAGTAAAATGGGTGGTATAACCACTTATAATATGATTATTTCATTCTTAAAACTCACTTCACATGCCTTGTTTGGAGTTACTCGTGACTTATCTCACTCTATTGAAATAGTGGAAAAAGTTACTGAATGAAAGGGAGGAAAGAAATTAGAAGATATTTAAAATCAATGAATTTTATCTTCAAAACTTTGGAGAAAGAGTCAAAGCTGGAGCCACCCAGAGCTCCAATTTTTTTGTTGAAGAGAAAGCTTGAGTGTGAATAAAAAATTAATAGTATTCCCGCTTCAGATCCAACTATACATTTCTCAGTGACTTTAATAAATATGCAAGTAAAATGTGTGTATATCTACGTAATACTCTGCAAGCCACCACAAAGGTGTGTGGCAGGGGTATATGTGCGACACTGCAAAAAAATCGTTTTACCCCATTTGAAATATCATGTTCTGGAAATTAAAAACCAACGTAAAAACTTATGAGTTATTTTATGGCAATAATGTAGTCCTCATTGTTGCATTAATATTGAAGCTTGACGAATAATCTATCTATTTCCTCATTTTCTTGTTATTACCTCATGAAAATATATTATAGGAGATATGTCGTTGATAACAAAATATAAATATATTGCCTATCGCTCTTAGCTGTATTTACATTACAAAAGACGGTGAATTTCAAGTGAACCAGACGGATAATTTCAACCTTGCTTCAGCATTATTAACAATTATTATAAATTATGCTCCAGCATTTGAAGGAAATATTAATGACCTGCACTGCCTCAGAATAGAATTTAGTCCTTTAATGAAAGCCTGTGAAAAATTTTACGGTAATGGTTGATCTTTTTGTTGTTTCCAGTTGCAGTGACCAATTAAGAGCACGTTTTGGTGATTGTAACTTCATCGATGCGTATGTCTTGGATCGATCTAATTATTCTTTTGTCAGACGAAGTTGTTAAACTGACATTGGAGTAATATAGCTTGTCAAGAGCATATTCTTGTGAGAAGAGGACGTTTAGGGTTGCAGAGAGCTTTGAGTATAACCCTACAACCTTAAACATCTTCTTTCTGTACACCACAATATGCCCTTTATCTGTACTACCTATTCTTATGGCTTACATTCCCTCAAATTCCTGCTTATAGATCGTTTCCCCATCCTTTCCATTAATGTTATCACCTCAAAAATATTAACTTACTGCCCTTTCCTTAACGCCCAGTCAACCTAAGCGGCATTTTAAAAATGACTCAACCTCTCCTCAAATCCTCTCACACCATCAAGGCCCTCTCCACACTCCCAATAACCGCGAGAGTTGTAAAATATATCCATTTTTACAGCTTCACTTCTGACCATAAATTCAAAACCACCATTCACATCAAACCCATTATCAAATTTCAGCATTTACATAATAGCTTTTTCCATCTCTCACATACTAAAAGCTCTATTCCCTTCTCTCTCTCTCCAATCGTAACCACCGCATTTGCAATAATCCGGACTCTTTACAAGAATTCCTTTCAACCCTACATAAGTGTCTTCTCCGCCGTGGTTACCTAGAGTCCATTTTTGGCAAAGAAATCCTCTAAATTCCTTATAAGCCTTATCATTCTCTTCCTAATCGCCATAATATGCCTTCCATCTGTACTACCTGATTCCCGGGAGCACATTCCCTCAAATTCCGGCTTAAATGGATCTCCCCCATCTTTTCTAATGGCACCACCACGTCAAAAACACTCCCTGTTTGCCCTTCTGTAACCAAAAGAAGCCAGCATTTTTTAAAACACTCAACCTTTCCTCAAATCGTGACTTACCATTAACCTCCCCCCCCCTACTTGTAATCGTGCGAGATGCAAAACATTCGAAGCATCTTCACTACGCCACCCACAACTCTCTCCCTTACTTACCGTCTCCAACTTGTATCTCGAGCAACGTCATATACCACCTAAAATGTAATGTCTGCCCTACTTTATATATCACTGTGGGTCCTGCAATCCTTGGTCTTCTCACTCCACTCTTCCTGTCCCTAAACATGAATCATCGTTCAATATGTGTTATCTATTCTTTCCTCTCTTCCTCCTTGAAATCCACCCGTCAAAATCCATAGAGTCGGACTTTGTTATATTTGGCTACTGGAAGCCTTTACAAGTAAATTTCCCTCAATGTCACACTAGCCCCTACCCTCTCCCCCAAACCCCCCCTCTGAAGCCTCCTTCCAACCGTCTCTCTCTTCATCAGTATTCTTCTTCTCATTGAAAAAAGGTGGCTGCAACAACCGAAAAATCCAAAACGTCCGTGTTAATTTTTTTGTTTTGTATATATATTTTTCACACCAGTCCGCACACGAGCCTTCGTCGAGTGCGGACGTCTTCTCGCAGTGCTCCTCTATGCTGCAGCTTTTTCGCCGCCTTCTGTAAGGATTGGTTGTATAACTCTTGGGTGAGGTCGTTTCCCTCACTCCCTTGTCATTTTGCTTTTTCCTCTTCCTTTCTTTTTCCTTAGTTATAGTCACTGTTTGGCATAATATTCCTTAATTAACAAACAGAGCTCCTTTCCAATTTTCTTTCAACCTCCTCGCCTGGACCGTCGCTGTTTTAACGGCGATGGCCTTGGAGGGGGTAGGGAGGGGAAGTCCCTTCCCTCTCTTCCGCCTTTTTCGACCCCCTCTTCATCAGATAGGGGGTAACTCGGGATCCCCAGTAATACGCGAGTGTCGTCCATCGAACAGTTAAATAGTTGAAGCGATACTGAGATACCGAATTAACTTTCCAATTCCCGAAGCGAAGCGAAAGTTCTCCATTTTGAGAAGAAAGGTAAAAGATTAGACTCTTTGGAGCAGATTGAAATAATCGAGCGAGCCAAGAAAAATATCCCTCCCCTCAACGAATGTTTATATGACCTTAATTCTCCCCTTCTTTCCATCAAATATAACCAAAACCAAGCTTAGACCACGACAACCAAATCTAGGGCTGGGCGGTTCTCCGGTGCACCGGTTCAGCGGTACGGTTTTTTGCAGAACCGGCAGGCCGGTTCAGATTTAGTAAAAAAACCGGTGCACCGGAGAATCGGTTCTGAACCGGTGCACCGGGGAAGCGGTTCTGAACCGTCGCACCGGGGAAGCGGTTCTGAACCGTCGTCGCACCGAGTAAGCGGTTCTGGGGGCCGATTGTGTATCTTTACGTTCGAACGTAAAGAGCCGTATTCCGTGGTGTTGTGGGTAATTCTTCGAAAACAATTGAAGGCGCGATTGTGTAACTTTACGTTCGAAGGTTTTTCGGCTCACGATCGAAGGAAACCCGTCGACTGCTAGGTACTTGACGGTACGGCCATTTTCAATCGTTAGAAGGTTTGTTTTTGTTAGCATTTTAATGTATAAGTGAAAAATTATCTCGGTGGTCACAGACACCTTCCTCAACAAGAAGAGGAATACAAGTGAGGAGACGGACGGTTGGAAGGAGAGAGGGAAAAGGATGGCTTGGGGGAGAGGGTGCTCGTGAGGGTAGGGGAGAGGATGGGGGAGAGGGTGGAGGGAAGGGTGGGGGAGGGTTAATGCATCGCATTGATTCCAGGATATTTACATGCATCTAAAAGATAGATGCATGTTAGCTCAATAGTGTGCAATTTAACGGGTGGATCTGTAGGAGGGAGAGAGGAAAGAATTGAAACTTTGAAACACGAGTTGAACGAAGAATCATGTTCAGAGACATGTTTGGGGACAGGGAGAGAGAAGTGCGGAGAGGAGGGATTGCAAGAAGCGCGGTGATTATTCATGCGAATATTAAGGGGTGTGGTGCATTGGCC
Source organism: Platycnemis pennipes (assembly GCA_933228895.1). Lineage (NCBI taxonomy): Eukaryota > Metazoa > Arthropoda > Insecta > Odonata > Platycnemididae > Platycnemis > Platycnemis pennipes. Next base: position 97,915,867 of record OW121852.1, read on the forward strand.
AATATAGAAAGCGGGGCAGAGACTACATTGAAGGTGGTAAATAACATTACTGGAAATACAGGAGGAAGATGGAAAGTGAGGGAGAGAGTTAAGAAGATGAGAGAGAGATGTGGGTGGTGCGGTGAAAATAGGGCATGTCTTGCATCTCGCGCGATTGCATGGAGTCGGGGTGGCTTTAATGCTGTGGGAGTCTTTGAGAAGAGGATTAGTACTATTGAAAATACTACTAAGGTTGGCTGGGCGTCTGTAGGTAACTGAAGGGCAGACAGGGAATATTTTGGAGGTGGAGCTGCTGTTGGAAAGGATGGGGAAGAGTTCCTTAAGTATAAGTTTGAGGGAATGTGAGCCAGGGAAGTAGGTAGTGCAGATGGAGGGGATGTTGTGGCGATTCGGAAGAGGAGGTTTAGGTTGATACGGAGTTTTAAGGATTTTTTTGTTTAGAAGGGATTCTGGGTAGCCACGGCAGAGAAGAGACTTATGAAGGGTCGAAAGGAATTCATGTAGGGAGTCCGGGTTATTACAAATGCGGTGGCCGCGGATGGAGAGAGAGAAGGGAATAGAGCGTTTAGTGTGGGAGGGATGGCAGCTGCTATAGTGTAGATATTGAAGTTTATTAGTTGGCTTTATGTGGACTGCGGTTTTGAATTTATTGTCTGAGAGGGAAATGTTGACATCGAGGAAAGAGATGTTAGTGGTAGAGGTGGTTGAAGTGAAAGAAAGAGACGAAGAGTCATCAAGTGAAGAGATGAAAGTGTTGAGGGAATCAATGTCATGCGGCCAGAGGAGGAAAATGTCATCAATGTATCTCACCCATAGTAGGGGTTTAAGTGGGTAGTGGGGAAGAAAGTTCTTTTCAAGGAAGCCGAGATAAAGATTGGCGTACGAGGGGCTGAACCTACTTCCCATGGCACAACCTTTGGTTTGAAGATAGTGTTGATTGTTGAACGAGAAGGCGTTGTGGGTGAGAATGAAGTTGAACCGTAGAACATTAGTTAAATTAGATGACGAGAATATCCGGTTTGATAGTGTGGAGTTTCAACATGATGTACCATTTTTTATGCACTATCAGCAATAGAGAACACGATTTGGGCAATAATGAAATATTATGAGTTGCAAATTAAGCAGACGTTTTTGATAATTATATGTGAAAGTCATGGTATGACAAGTAATTATGAATTAATTTATCAATTAGGAACGCATTGACGCCAGTCGTGAGAATGTTATCTTAAATTTGCAGGCATTGTAATGTTTATTATTAATTCTTAATATTCAAAACAAATGCAACCACTTCAAATTAAAGCTCTTTGCGCATGCGTACAAGAGAAACAAGTGCGAAATATGCTGTAAATCTGACAACACCGTAACTTTCGATTGGCTGCTGACGATCGCCCTTATACAATCGCACTTTTCATCCTCGTTCGAAGACGGTGAGCTCGATCGAGAGTGAACGGGTCACTAACGATCGAACGTTAGCCGAGTTACACAATCGGCCCCCTGAACCGTCGCACCGAGGAAGCGGTTCTGAACCGTCGCCCCGGGGAAGCGGTTCTGAACCGGTGCACTGGGAAGCGGTTCTGAAACACCGATGATCGTTCGCTGCTCGGCTTTCACGCCACCGCCTCCCTCCCCGTCTCTGCTCGTAGCCGGGTTGGCTTGCGTCCACGCCTGTGAACTTTCCTATCCCCTCTGTGTTATAATTTGTCTGCCTATCGTCTCACAAATAATCGGCCACTAGAGTGCAGAGCGAACACTCGCACATCTAAAGCAATGTCACATAAGTAGCTATACGGGATTTTCCGTGTTTTTATGTTATTTTGTTTTGTCGACGATTACAACGAATAAGTTCGTTCAGGTGAACAACCAAACAGTTCATAATCATTCAAGTTAATGAAGAAGCACTTTTTATTAAACCAATGCTGTTGATTTGGGGAGACTTTGTGGAGGAAGGAGCATTGTTTCAAGTTCCTATCTACCCCTGCCACACGTACATAAGAAGCGCCAAATTCAAACAAAATTTGAACATATTGACGTTGATTATTAATGTACAATAACAAAATGAAGACATTCTCAGTCGGTGGATGCTTCATGAGGCAACCGTCTCTTTGCTTGCAGGGCTGGCCAGGAAATATCTTGCTATACCAGCAACATCAGCAGAATCCGAAAGAATTTTCAGTTTGGGAGGACTTGTCACAAATAAATTGCGAACATGTTTACTAGGCGAATACGCCGAAGAACTAATTTTCATTTCCATGAACCAGCGCCATGTGCCAGCCGATTTATAGATTTAAATTAGTAGTAATTGAAAATTGTAATTTAGCATCTGCACTTGTGTTAAAATGTGAATTTTGACAATCAATTTGTTCTCAACCTTCAGCACACCCTTCCAGTAATTGATAAAATACAGCTCCATGTGTCATTAATAGAACAGCATTTTATTTCTTTGTAGAAGTCACTGGGATGTTTACCGAAACAAAAACCAGACATGTAGGAGCATCGTTTGGAACTTTAAAAATGTGAAGATAAATATAAGCCCAGCCTCACCTGCTCCCTGCTCACCTGAAAGCCATTGGCTCCCCAAACATGCTCTACTACTGTTCAGTTTAGAAAACAATTCCTGCGTTTTAACCCCTCAAGAGTATGCGACGCAGTATATGCGTCCACTCAATTGCATGCCTTCGGGTAACTGGGTAACTTTAATCAAAGGTATTTTAATTGCTCAGGGTGCTTTAATGGGGAAGGCATTGGAGACTTAGTGCAAAATTTCACGTAAACGTCTTAGCGGATGGATGGCTCTTGCGACTTCCAGTTTTGGGTTTTCTTGGTGGCTTGCCAATCTTTTGCATTCAATTTCGGTAATCGAGGCAATTTCGGTAATCCTTTGAGCTTTTCCAATACCCTACCGTTCCGATCACTTTGTTTCAGCAACCTCATTTGTAATAAAACCGTCACGGCAAATTAACTCGAAATATTTCAGAACACTGAACTGACACTATTTATTTACTAACTAAATCACACGTGAAAGGCAATGGATGATGAGCATTATTGATATCTTCCCAATTATTTTCTTGCATTAAAAATTAACTGAGAAATTTTTTCACTTCCTGCTAGGAGCAGGAAATCAGAGGGTATCCAATTAAGTCCTTCGAAATTGTATCTGAACTGACTTCACTCCTCTCTACCAGAGCGCCTTGCATTTGCTTGTCGGACAACTCACGTGAGCTAGAAGTCATGGCCAATTTAAGAGGGAATCAGCGAAGAGACGATTCCAAGGCGGAAAAGAATAAAGCCACCAAAGAAAACACAAGGCGTCAGAGTAAGACCCTCTCCTCGTAATCGTTGCCATGATAAAAGAGAAAATAAATGTCGACTAAGAAAGGCAGATAACTATGAATCACAGACGAAAGGAATCAGCCTCTTCACACATCTCAGCTCTCTGGAAGCACGTAAATCAGATCAGATTAAGTGGAAAGATTTCGTCCGTACGTAGACACCAGTCCTTCTGCCTCTACGGAGCTTATCATTCACCAAGGATGAGTTATTAATTTAGCACGACGCGTTTTGTTGCTACAATAGCAATATCATCAAGGCTGATCAAGCCAATTGCTAATGTTGTTTTAATAACGAAACGCGTCGTGTTAAATAAATAAATATCCGAGGAAATTTTGCAATGTCTTCGTTAAAAAATAATGTGAATTTCATCGCCGTTCACGCGGCAGGTTCGAATTGGGCAGATTTGGGTGCATTTTTTAAACAACAAATTTAGGTGCATTTTTTAACACTTCATAAAACCAATTTATGTGTACGCCCAGGCATCGTACAAAAACCATTGGCTCTCGCAAACATTTTCACATTTTACTGTTCACTTTAGGGAAGCATACCCGCGTTATTAAGAAGTATCTTTAAGAAAAAAAAACAAATCTTCAAAAAACTGGTTAAATAAAAAAATCAAAAAAATATTTTGGATGAAAAAAAACGCGGTTCACTAGAAAAAATACAGTTCAGTAGAAAACACCGGTTCATTAGAAAACAGCGGTTCAGTAGAAAACACCGGTTCATTAGAAAACACCGGTTCGATCTATTGAACCGGTGCACCGCCGTAGCAAACGGTTTTTTTCAGAACCGAGAACCGGTTCAGCATTTCCTGCACCGCCCAGCCCTAACCAAATCCATCCACCAGCCCTCCCACCCAATTCCTTCACCCCCCTCCCCCTCACCATCTCATTCACGCCTCTTCTTCCTCCCCCTCCTTCCGATGAGCTTAAGGCTCCACTCACATATACTCTTCGGACCATAACCAAAAGTACCGAAGGAGATTTTTCACCATTGCTTCCACATGCACCACCAGCGGGAAGGAACCACGGCACTGCATAACCCTTTGCAAAGAAAGGCATCGCCGAAAGGGTGTCGTCCACTCCCCCCTCCCACCGGCCCCCAGCCCCCTCACCCTATGTGGGCCCATATTTTCCGACTCCTCCATGGGACATCTAACGGACAAGGCGCTGCTCCGAATTCCAACAACAGGGATGGGGAGCCCCATTCGGATGTTGCTCCTTCACCAAGGGGGCAAACGAACGGAGGCCTCCATCATCGACTCCGCTCACCCCAAGGCAAGGAAGGGAGTCATCGCATTTCACACCCTTTGTGAAGGGGCTTCACCCAGGGGTCTACCCCTCCTACATTTGCGACCTCTTAATGGAGCACTCAACGGACGAGGGCCTGTGCTGCAACCAACTTCTAGGGAAGGACTTGTCTTCAAAGGAACCTTTCGAGACTTTTGTTTTATATTTGCCACTCATTTGTAACCACCTCACCCCCTGTTACGCACTCCTTCCCACGTCTCACCCACTTCTTTTCCCCACACTGGTTACTTCTGTTGACCACCAATAACCGTCCACTTCCACGCTCCTCCCCTTTCCTCCCTCCCGTTCCCCCATTCTGTTTTTACATATATATGTTGGTGCATCTTAGATATACGCTACCTGACGATGCTGTAATACAGTGAAACCCGGGTCGTAGTAAAGTTAATTTTTGTGGATTTGGCTCGTGTTTTTTCTTTCTGTGTTATCATGTTTCGCTTCCACTCCAAATCGCCTGAATCTTCAGAAAAAAGTTTCTACGCTTAAAATATTTTCAAGGTCTACCAATTAAAATACCCTTAGTAAATTGTACAATTTGGCCACGCTACATACAAGTAATCAAAGACAAAAATATTTTCTATTTCATGTTTTTTTTGAAGCCAATTACTTCCGACCCTCTGGCAGCAGGTGAATTAGTATGATATAAACCATGATTTCTGTTGTAAACTTAATTGGGTTGTCCAATGAATTATCAGCGAATGTCAGCATTTCTAATTGCTGAAAGCCACAAAAATTAGTCACCATCTCCACTTAAATATCCTGCAAAATTTTCCATTTCCATTTTACAATCACCGGACTCCTTGAACATTTTCAAGATGTTTCTAAATCTTAGTGTTACCTCCCCTTCCTATATATCGGAAAAGATTCTCCTTTCAACGTACTTCCCCCTGAACTCGCAAATTATACCCTACCCCGCGCTCCAGAACAAAAAAACATAGCAAGATTCAACCTTGTTATCAAAGCTATTTACCCCCGAAGTGAAGATTCCGCAGAAGAGTTTCAGGAAACCCGTCAAATCAAACAATGTTTCAATACTTCCGCGTCGCAGGTTTCACCTCGGTTGACGCCCACGTTTATGTACGCCTTCAACGTTACCGTACGGGCGCCGTTTATCAGTTTACTTCCTATCCCGGGCTAGTGTAGTGAGGTGGGCCATGAAATAGTTTATCACGTTAGTAAAGCTGTACGGATCAGCGAGAACAAGGAACTAAAAGAAATACTTATACTGGCTTATCATCTCATGGTTTCTACTGTAGCTACGATCTACCAACTTGAAATAAAATGGATAAAACTATTTCTCTACATTTTAGAATTGTTAATCCATCTCTACAACGTATGATCAATTATATTGGCTAATTAACCTTAAAAAATGAATTAATTAAATGATTTGTGCCAATTCCCTCAATACAAAGAGGAATTTTCCATATGTTACTTCTTCCAATCCAGTTAAAGCATTAATAAAAAAAACTCGGAACGATGGAGTATCTGCTTACGGTACCTACTACTCTTCGGCCTTGGCCAGGATCGGGAATCAGTCTCTCGACGTTAATGGAGTGCAATGAGTTGAATGGTCGGGTCCATTCCCGGTGTACGATTTTAAGAAGTCAGCCCCATCTACTGAGAACCGCCTTACCTCCGTGCCGACGATACTGTCTAACTCGTACTGCTTCCCCTCCCGACGGCTACCAAGCGATGAGCGCACGAGTCTCAAACGGAAAGTGAGGGATCGTTGAGCTTCCCACCAAGTAATGGAATGAGTCCCGCGATCCTTTGAGTCCAACTAACCCTATATCCCTCTCACGCCTCTTCCCCTTCGACGACCATATGTAAGGATATAGGGTTTTTTTGCAACTGTCTCACTCTCGAACATCTCTCCGTCAAGAACAGTTGACTCTACGTTACCCCGACTTTCCTTCACATTATTTGGCAGCATAAAAGAAGGTGGTGATAAAGTACATATATATATTTATTATAAATTTTCAAAGATACGCCAAAACCCTTACGTGGAAATGCAACGCTCGATTTTTTGAAGAATCACATGATGCACGAACATGAAACCTGGTCAATAATCAAATACCGTCTACCCGCAGAGCGTCGGAAATATTTAATTTACATGAAAGCACCAGGATCGACTTTACAGTTCATCAGATACATCTTCTATATATATAAAAAATGAATGTATGTGTGTGTGTGTGTGTGTATGTGTGTATGTCCTTTATGCATTACTACACCATTCATCGGATCTCCATGAAACTTTGGGAAGTTGTTGAGTACATTCCCGAAAAGAGGACTACGGAATCGATATTTCAATATCGATACTTTATCGATATAATATCGCTAAAGTATCGATAAATTGATACATTATTGATACAAAATTGAGGTGAAATTATTTAGTTTTTTAAAAGGAATGTATGGTTGCAATATCGATACTGTATCGAATGTATATAATGTGTTTGTCCTTTATGCATTACTACACCATTCATCGGATCGCCATGAAACTTTGGAAAGTTATTGAGTACGCTCCGCGAAGGTTTCTACAAAATCGATAATTCAATTTCGATACTGTATCGATATAATATCGATAAAATATGGATACATCGATACATTGTTGTTACAAAATTGAGGTGAAATTATTTTGGTGTTTTTTATCAAAGTTGTATAAAGTATCATTACAATATCGATACTGTCTCGATGCAATATTGATAACTTCATGCATTACCACAGTATTCATCCAATTTCCATGAAGCTTTGGTTAGTTGTTTTGTTCACTCCATGAAGGTTTATACAATATCGAGAATACAATATCAACACTGGAGACGGGATGTGCATCCCATTGAACTTGCAATTCATTGAAACACTCACGTGCAACATATTCAAATCATCCGGCATGGGACAAATATTTCAGAAATGCCAACTTATTGCTTGCGATGAATGCACAATGGTGCACAAAGCATCGCTCGAGGCTCTGGATCGATCATTGCAAGATTTCCGTTGAATCCTGAGGCCATTTGAGAACGCATTAATATTGCTTGCACGACATTTCAGGCAAACATTACCTGTAATTCCTCGATTGACACTAGCGGATGAAATAAATGCTTGCCTGAAATATTCAACTTTGTGACGACATGTAAAGACGTTAAAATTATGTACAAATATGCGTGTCCAGCTGCAAAACAATCGATCAGCTGAGATATATTGTACACCCATAAGAATTGTGAAATTAAACATACTATAAACGTGCGCTTTCCATTTAACCAGATTGAGCCACAGCAACGCGTGGCCGGGTCAGCTTGTCCTCTATAAAAAATTTAGTCATTTTTATCACTGGTTTTCTATTTACCACTGGTTTTTAAACCTCTCCCGTCTAAGTCGGCTTAAACCGGCGGTCTTGCTCTGCTATACTATGGGCAATCATTTCAGCCTTATATGATTATTTTTCAGTATGAAAGTGTTTATCGTCACCAAGGCATGCATACCTCTTATCCTTAGTTCCTCTGAGATGAAACAGAACCTCATGATATCTGTCTCACCACGCACAAGATCCCGAAGGCGTAATGAGTGTTTGGGATAGTATATTACCAGAGGAGTAATGAACGAAGATTCTAGAGTCATTTCAGAAGAGTGATCGTTCTTAGGGAGGTGATGAGCTCTGGCTTCTTGAATGAATGAACGGGACACTTTGTGATATGACAGAAGGAGATAAAAAAACTGCGCCTTCGATGGCTTGTTCAGGTGGCCAAGGCGTTTAAACAAGGCATAAAAATAAAATAAAATTCTGTGCGTTTTTCATGGTGGATAAATGCGTTGGTTTCCTAAGAAAACCACTATTGAACATGGTTGTGTGTGGTATCTTGGTATTTCATCATAAAATCGAAATTTTTCGAATTTTCTTACAGGATTACTACACCCAATTCGAAGATATCTCAGAGCGTTAAAAAAAAAATATTTGTAAAAAAGCGAAAATGAGCCCACGGACGATGTCCAATGGGCCGAGGTTTGAGAAACATGCGAGTCACACCCCTACCGCTGCCACGGATCAGAGAGGGTAAGTAAGGGGCGGGACATGAAGAGCAGGGAACGGATTTTTTGGAAGGGCTGGATTGCACCCCTCACACGCAGACACGCTACCCTTTAGCGACTTATTTAATTAAAGAAGGGATCTGGGGTGTGGGCTCTGTGGAGTGGACTTGAGAGTGGGTGCTGCGAGAGGGTCGCTTACTCCACAACGCTTCCGATTCACTCGCTGCGGGTAAACGGATTCACGGAAGGGTTAAAAGCTCGCAGGAGGGAGGGTTAGGCAGGAAGATTGAGTCTTTCGTAAATCCATTTGTTGGCTGAACCTTAAGAGGGATTCGAGGTAGTGGAAGGGTTACTCATCAGTCTTGGGCTGGTGTAACTCCAACTGTGACAGGTATGAAGAGAAAAATGTCAGCTGAACAGTGTTCTTCTCCATTGAATCTGAATTATTTCTGTACACTAACCTATCGGAAATGGCTCAAAATGCCTTATTTATAGAAACTAAAACATTTGGGAAAATTATTGTCTATTTTTAATTGTTCCAAAGTCCGTGCATAAGAAATATACTTTTTAAGGTCCACAGAACCAAATTATGGCGTGTAACCCGGGTATCGAAACATTTTATCATCTTCAAGTACAAATGGCCATGTTTATTTCGTTAATATACGATAAAATAAGAAAGAAGGGGAAAGGGTGGGGATTTGTGGTGTGGAGGGTAGAAAGTGAAGAGGGATGGGTGGGACAATAGCCTTACAAAAGGTAGACTATAAAACGCCTGTCATCACTTATAAAATATCGTCTTTAATGTAAATTACAATTTCAAACTGATTTCACCCATAAACTAATCCAAAAAATCAAGTGCTTTATTGATTCTTCATCACATATATTTTGGTGGGATGATATTATCAGAATTATTTTCATAGTCTTTTTCTACGGCCTTGATAAAATCCACAGCATTATCCAACAGGGGCCCTATTCTTGAAACGGTGTAATACATTTCGTATGCGATAACCGGCTATTATCGCATGCGAAACCTCAAGCGACATTCTTGAACAGTCAACACCTTATCGCATGCGATAATTTTCGCTTGGTAAATATTGAGTGGGTGTAGAGCTTGCGATAATTATTTTCGCATGGGATATTTTATGTTTCTAAGGAGAGTAAATTAAAAGGTCTTTTTCAAGAAGATTTCTCGGGTTGTCCACGGGTATGGGCGTCCATTTCGGCCGAAGTGGACGCCCTTTTTCAATCAAATTACAAATCAAACCTAATTTGGAGCCTTTTTCTGTTAAGCGGATAAATATTACCTTCGCGGATAAATATTACACAAATATGGGTTTCACGCAGCGGGAACGGGATAATGCGGGAAAAAATCATTTTTATTTTAAATAATAAACCAAGAGATTTACCCTTTCGTTACAATGGCGTTGATATCTATCAAAAATGCATTACATTGTGGAACGCGTTTAAGTGTAAAAATAAACAATGGTGATGTAAACAAAATAATAAGGAATTAGACCAATAGTGGTACTTTAAATTCCTTTCTCCGGTCCTTATAAATTATTAGTCCGCCAATCCTCCTGTTAGCCAATGAAATTAAATTTATACTGCAACATCTAAAGTGTATCGTATGCGATTATTTTCGAATGGTATTATCGCGCATACCGCTTAAGAATGCAGATTTTTCGCATGCGAAATCCGCCATTCAAAATTTTCTCATACGATAATTTAGTAGGATTTCAATTGGGCTCCAGGAACCTCCAGCAAATTTCAGAAGTTTTTTCATCCCACAGAAGAGAACGAAAGTTAAGAAAAACGTCTACAAACATATTTCCAAGCTCCATTTTACGTTCTTCCTGACTTGTACTACCTACATTTTTATCGTCATATATATAGCCATTCATTGAAAAATTGTTAGGAAAATAACCGGGAAAAAAACAAATAAAAGTCTCGTATAAAATACAATGAGCGTATGGCGAAGGGCATGAAAGTAAAGACTTGAATTAATATTTAGAGGTTAGCCAATAAGAGAAAATGGAGAAGTACCTGAAACTAATCTTAAATTCATGACTAGCGTTGATTTTCACATGCACATATTCAACAATTTAATTGAAACATCAAAATCTGTCTGGAAGTATAGCTTTTCAATTGAACAGCATATTTCCCTGGTAGTTTCGTATGGTGCCTACAAGTTGTTAAAAAGTTATTACTAGCTCCTACTCTTCCTCCTTTTTACATTCCAAATCTCTAAATGCTTCTGAAGAAATCAGAACAATCGAAACCCTTGGAGCTTAATTAGCTTAACGTTGAAAAGCAGTGTTCAGTCATATTTTACTGCCTATAAGTAGATAAACTTTAAATACCCTGACGGAAATTATTTTTCTAAATGTGGAAAACATGTAGATTTAATAATGTTTTTGTGATTTAAAAACTGATCTGCATGGAGTTTGTACTCAATTCCGGAATACATTTGGAAAGTACAACTTAAAATTTTCCATTTAATTGGAAGATATTAACCGAAACAGAAATGAATTCCAAAAAATCATTCGTAAGATTTTTCTTTGCTTGCTAATTGTAGACGCGTGAAGACCTTGGTAAAATTAAAAAATATGTGCCTACTCTGTCAATAGATTCATGGTACGTGGGCGGGATAGGGTATGCGTACCCATTCGATCCACTTTCTCAGTGGTGCCTGCGCATCATACTGCTAAGTCTTGAAACCATAAAATAAGGTGATGGAACTTCTGGGAGTAGTGGTGTGGGAACTGGTAGGGGGGGTTATAAAAGAACATGTGGACCTGGGATTCTCGTACTCGGATGGTTATTGAGTCACCCAGGCTACGCCCGGAATTGCTGTCACGATTCGCCTTTGTGCGGACGGCACTCTCCTCTCCCTCCCTCATGCCGGATAGCCAGAATAAAATTACTCATTGAGGTCAGAGTGGGCTATTAGGAGCGAGACCCCTTGTTTGTAGAGTGAGGGGACCTTGCCGGTATTTTTCCGTTGATACATGAAATCCGTTCCGGAAGGATGACCTACGGTGATAAAAATGAGAGAATGTTATTGAATTGTTTTTAAAAAATTTCTATATCAGCAACTATCAATAATTTTGAAGATTTTTCTAATATTTTGCATCTACATTATACCCTGCAAGCCATCATAAAGGTGTGGAACAGGGGTGAATTTACATTTAATGAATGTTGTGGATTCAAATTTAGATATATTTAAATCATTCTGGGCCAGTACACTTATCTGTAGGAAGTAAATTCAATGCCTTTTTAGGTTTTTTGATTTAGTATGGGGGTTGGCACTGAATTTTCTAGCTCTGTTCCATATTTTTATATGTAGTATATCGGGATTTAGGTGATTTTTTGGCGAAAGTCGCACAGTCTAATGCCCTCAACCATAAGACTAGGTCCATCCATGCCGATGGTTAGATTCGAAGATTGAGTAAATTCTTCAAGGGTGTCCATTCAGATTAGACTCTCAATCTCATCCCTTATACGACGTTTCAATAAATGACTCGCTCATCATTTTCAGAGCAATAGGATTTCATTACTGTGTATGTCATGAGTGAGTGTTGAACCATGAATAATTAACTCAAAGGATATTCACAATGAAAAGTACATCTTGGTAAAGATTTCACAGAAATTTTTAATGGTTACGACCGGTTCCGTCGAAGATTCGACAATGATGTTGATTCTTAGACGATGATGTTGCCTGATGATGTCGACGATGATGTAACCATTAAAAATGTTCTGTGAAATTGTTACCAAGTTGTACTTTTCATTGTGGACATGACATTTCACAGATGAGCCTGAAAATATCAAGTTCAAAAGTTATTCCTAAAACCAGTAAGAGTAGGCATGTATTTGTTCTATTCATGAGTCATGCAGCTTCTTAGCAAGTTTTGTTAAGAGCCAATGCCTTTGTTGCTTTCACAGAAGTAGCAAGTAGTGGCATGGGTAGCTGAAGGAATAAATTATTTCATCGACTCTGAAAAGAGATTTAAATGCTTGAGAAAGCTAAACTTTCCTTCATAGGTTTTAAAAACGACTGTTATTCAATATTATAAATAAATAAGTTGTTCCACTAAAATGAATATTATCAGTGTTTACATTTAAATATCAAAAATGTCATTGGTAGATTAGAAGAATTAAATATGTATCAAATTGTAATATACCATGGAAAACATTTTTTTCTTTCTGTAATTGTAAATAAATTTCCAATTTTTTCCATTTTACTACCATTCAGCTTTAGACACAACTTATCCGGAAAAATATTTAAGCAGTTAAATATTCTTCATTTATTTGCAATTGATAAAGAGGGGTTGCTTTGGTGTTGAAACCACTCATTTTAAAGCTTTTAAGAAAAATATCTCAGAAATTCCAAGTTAAGTGGGAGGCCATACACTTCCTTTACGCGCATACCTGAGATGGAGAATTGAAAATCTAATGCTAATAATCATATGATGTAAGGAAGTCATAGGATAAGGAAAAAAATCAAATAGTTTGGAAAAGACAGTTCAACGACAAAAATTTAATTAATGTATAAATATTAAAAAATATGGAGATACAGGTTTGGCCTGCTAAGCAAAAAAATGAGCCGTTGAGATTTTTAACTTCAGTAAGAGTGATGTTGATCTGTTGAGAATTTTTCTTGGGATAAAATTAGTAAAGGTTGGTTCTGTGATCAATCACACCCTCGCAGCCATCATTACACTTCACTTTTCTCCATTACTGTTGACACATCCTCTCGCGGATCTCAATCGGCTCATTACTTATCAAATAATGATTCAACAATTCTGTGAAAAATGTTTAGTATATTTTCCTAATTTCAAAATCCACCAGGCATCGTCATACGCAAAAATGACGGGGGGCTGAGTGTTATCACTTTTGTTATAATTTTATTCCTTATTCTCGCCCTATTTAGTCTAGAAGCATCAGCCTGGAAGCCTTCTCAGTACTCATCAATAAGGAATAATGCTTATTTAATAAATCATAAATATATTTGTTTATATATTATTTGGCGGTTGATTAAGAAATTTTCATAGTATGCTGCATGTTCACAGTGTTACCAATGTTTGCATTTGTGTAACTATGCATGATTGTGGGTTAATATTACATAATTATTATTATTTTATCAGTTAGGACAGTTTTCATGGATAATTTTAGATTTCATCAATTAACATTTATTTATTTATTACTCATAATAATTTTATTAAAATAAAATTATAACAATGATATACGTTATGATTGAAATTTAAAAAATAATACATTAAATATTCCGAAAATATAGACGAAGAAAAGCCACACCACGAGCAATCAACTTACTAAAACTCTCAATTCTAAGATTGAGGGCACAGTGAGCCAGTTGCCCTAAATATAAAATCAATTCTGTATTAAAACTTGTTCACATAAAATTTATGGATAGGGAGGGAAAAAGCCTGGGTGAACCGTCTTTGAGAGGGACCCGCGAGTCGTTCCGCGCTTTCACCACCCTGTATTATAAGGCACGCCGCCCGAACTCGGTGCGAGCCGGGGGTTTCTGCAGGTAGGGGTGGGCCAAAATGTTCCCTCGTAGAACGCTCCCCCGGAAAATGCGTGCTCGGGCGTCAAAATCGGTTATACCAGAAATGCTCTTTTTGTTTTATTTAGTGCTGCAGTGGAGGAGATACCCACTTGCCAAAAAAGCAATGAAGCCCTTCTGCTTCGTTGTATGCCATCAATCTTTTTAACATTTTCCTGGGTAACGGGATGCCAGGCGGTGGACCCATAAAACAGAAACAGCTTCACGAGAATAAGGTAAGCCATCCGTTTGAGCATCGGAGTGCATCCCTGCAGGCATCGGGATATGCGCCCGAGTGTTTGCGCCGCTTTAGCACGGACATTTTCTGTGTGCTTGCTCCACCGCAGGTTGAGCGATGGGGACGCCCAGAAGCCGTTCTGTTTCCACAATTTCTTCTCAGAAATCATGTCTAATTATTTTATGTCTTCCTTTAGTTCCGCATAATTCCTATCAATCACTATTTTATCTAAACTACCCGTTCTTCACCACCCCCTATCCTGTTTACCGAACAGTCTTTCCTCAAAGACTGGCGGTAAAAATGTACAATTTTATATTCAATTTAATAACATTTATTTATTACTTATCATAATTTCATTAATATAAACTTATGAAAATTATATACGGTATGTTCATAATTAAAAAAATAATACATTAAATTTAAGGAGAGAAAACAAAGAAAATACCATGGCCCATCAAAACTTACTTCGTCTAACTCTGCCTCCCTCGATTTCCGCAATCTACTTTCTTTCCTCTGCCACAGTCTACAGTACTTTTTAGTTTAATTTCCATCCATATCCATGGATACATCAAGCCCTAAGTTTAATTTCTTTTTTTATCAAAGGCCTCGTAGCCGCGCCATAGTGGAGTGCCATGCATTAGGCCCGACTCTAATGTTGATCACTTAGAACCCTTGCACAACTCAAATGTTTCCACTCAAAGTATTTCTAATAAATCTTCATGAAGTGTGATGACACAAAAAATAAAATTGACGAAATATTCATTGAGTTAACGATATTCATTCCTTAAATAAAGATAATTCGAAAATTTTGATACACAAAAGTAGTCTGAATATTGAGAGCATTATATAAATGGCTTATTCAGGAGTTTAGGTCCTTGAAAAAATGAAAAATTATAACTATTTGGCCGACGTTTCGGAAAATGTATTTTTTCCTTCTACAGGGCTTTAAGTTCCTTGAGGCGAATTCGTTTTTTTGTGTGTCAATATTACATAGTAATTATTACTTTATCGGTTAGGACAGGTTGTCATGGACAATTTTATATTTAATTTAAATAGCATTTATATATGTATTACTTACTAGCTGTCATCGAATTCACAATAAAGTGCATGGATCGTCCCAGGTGGCAACCTCGTCGCACGGGCATGCGCAGTAGCCCATGGGAGGAACCAATAGCACGTGGATGCAGGCGGGTCAATAGATGGGCGTGGCCAAAGTCGAGGGTGCGTGGGAGGTGGGAGGTCCACTTGGGCGGGTTAGGGGGTACACCGAAACAGTGCGAGATAGACTAAAGCATATCGAAACACAAATTTCCTTCAAAGCGCCCAAATTTATATGCTAAGACGAAAAAAGAATGAGTATTCGCTGTTAATATTCGGCGTGTAGGGATTTCAAAATTCCTCTTTCATTATTATTAAGAAATGACTACCTTCGATACGTAAAAAAGTCAATTTCGAGAGGAATATTTTAAATTTAGGAGTTAAATGAACTAAATATGAAATGATAATATGATTACTAGACACTCATCGGCTTATGGCCATTCGACGTTCAAACATCTCAAACATTTCAAACATCAGTCATGGATTTAAAACGTTAAATTAATTGTTGATGTCTTCGAAATGTTATGGTGAACTAGGCGCTGGTGAAATTTAAGAAGTGATAAATACTGCATGCTATTACAGGACCTCTTACGACTGAAATTATTGAAAATTCGAGACTATCATAAAAACGTATAATAAAAATGCAAGGCTGCAAAGTTAAAAAAAAAACGTATCCATGAACGTACCATACTTTAGTATTCTCTTATTTTGATAGATTGATGATTTTTATTTATCTTTTACGTGAGTACGAACAGGTGAAGAATTCTCACTACATCACCATCGGATGGTTTAGGAAGTGAATAGGTAGTTGGAATAAACGAAAAAGAACAATAAAGTGGAAAAATCAGTGGATAGAGAAGAAAGTAGTTGCATTGGCTATGGTCAGCTTGTTGTCAATTTTCGACCAGTCATTTACCTTTTAAACACAAAACACTAATATATTTATGGGTTTTCGGAGTAATATCAGAAATAACCCAGACATGAGTTGGGTTTTTTATTTTTTCCTTCTACAGGGCTTTAAGTTCCTTGAGGCGAATTGGTTTTTGTGTGTGTCAATATTACATAGTAATTATTACTTTATCGGTTAGGACAGGTTGCCATGGACAATTTTATATTTAATTTAAATAGCATTTATATATTATCAAAATCTGAATGGGATCCAAATTCATTGGAAAGCTCTTTGGCATCCGTTATGACGCTATTGATTTATATATAACGCTATAACATGCCGGACCGAGAGGATTTTTGCACACAAGCGGGATAGCGTTTGACGACCCAGTCATTTTTTTTGGCTCCCCTCGCAGACAATTGTGTTTTGTATTTTTTTACGATCTTAATAGGAACTTCGAGCCTTAATAAAATTAACTCTTACTTATATCATATGGACATTGAGTATTTATTCATTTAAAATAAATATTGTGAAGACAGTCCACTGTAATTTTATTGTTTATTCAATGAGCTGCTGCCATTTTTAAAACTTTTTTCAGAATAGAAACAAACGCACAAACGTATGCTTTTCTTTATCAAAATCTGAATGGGATCCAAATTCATTGGAAAGCTCTTTGGCATCCGTTATGACGCTATTGATTTTTATATAACGCTATAACTTTATTGATTTTGATACATTTACAACTTGGAAAATGACTTTTTTAAATTCTAATTAATGAACTTATAGGAAACTAGAGAGTACATAATGAGTTAAAAGAACAGATTCATAATTTTAATAAATTATAAATTAAACAAAGTAATACGCTTATATATTTGTTAACATTTTTATAGTGTACATACTAAATATTATCCCTTTGAGTAAAAAATTATACTGAAATTCTTCTAGCGTTTAAATTCGCAGAATATTTCAAAATTGAATATATGGCAATTAAGTTCAAAGTGTCGCTTTCATTGGCTAATGTGACAGCCCAGTCAATCGCTCTTGAGAAAGTTTTGATCAACTTCATTTTCGCAAAACTTCTTTCACCCGTAGCTTCAGATAAATAAGATGACAGTACGGTCAAGAGGATTTGCAAACTTACAACAGTATTGGGAAAACTGTCAATAAAATTAGTTTTTGGAATATACGATAATGGAGAACGGTTGAGAGAACGGTGGAGAAGATTCAGCGGGAAGAATGGACGCTAACATAAAAATTTCCCGTCAATGTCAAATTCATCACCATCACTTAGGACATCATGAAGAATCCTGCATGCAGCATTTAGTTTTGCACGATCCCACTCCTGCAGACCATGAATGTCATATAGAAAGATCAAATTATTATTATGACTGTCCATTTGCTCAAATTCTTTTAGTGAGTTGATAGCTGCATCCAAGGTTCCGTGGAAAAAAATTCACCTAAAAGTTGAATTTTACTACATAAATGGGATCGTCGCAAGATTCGCACGAAAATTGCTTGTTGACTCTCCTGGAACGGTATGCTTTTCCTTCACAAAATCTGAGGTTAGCTTGTTGATTTTGAATACATATTCGACCCGACCACTATGCAACAAAGAAAATCACATTCTTGTAATTTATGTGCGGTGCCAGAAGCAGTGATTCTTCCAAAAGCATCTATTTTATGATCTTCACTGGTTTCATAAATATAATCGTACTCTTGACCAATAAAGCATCGAAGAGGCTCCAATGCATTTATTCGGCTTTCCCATGGGTATCATTGAGAGGTTTTACAGTTACATTAGATACATGTTTTTTCAAAATATCCCATTTATAAATAGGTGCAGAAAAAATTTGGATATCTCAAGCACCGAGCTAAAGAAATTAACAGCGACAGGACATGATAGCGCTGCATCGCTCACGACCAGGTTTAATGAATGAATTCCACAGGGAACGAAAAAACCTCGAGGGTTAAGGTGTTTTAATCTTTTTTGAACTCCTATCTTTTTCACATTGGAGCTATTATCATACACTTGTCCTCGCATATTTTTCAAATGAATCTGCCTGCTTATCAACTCGTGTAGGAGAATGTCAGTTAGACCTTCACCAGTAGTGTCTGTTATTGGAATAAAACCAAGTAAATGTTCTTTAATTGCGATTTCTTCACCAGACTCTGCTTGTAAAAAACGAACGATCATTGAAATATGTTCTCCACGACTGACATCTATATCTTGGTACAGTCAAATACAACTGAGTAGTATCATGATTTTTGAGGTTAATGTAAAATATGATCTTAAATACGTGTTGATAACATAGTAATGAATTCATTTAATATGTTTTTACCAAGATATTGAGCACTGGCTTCAAGAGAACTTGCTCTTCGCAAGTGTTCTTTCAAGACAAAATCATATGTGGCAATAAGATGTATTAAGTTCAAGAAAATCCCGTTGTTCTTTTTAAATAGTGAATCTGTTGTTCCCCGAAATGCCAATCCCTGAGTTCCACGAAGCAACCCTTTTAACACTTCATACCAATATTTACTCTCAGCATGAATGAGTCTTTGTTTTGCATCATCAACTGTTTTACCTATTCGCAATCGCAGATGTAAATCTGTCCATGATTGGCATGCTTTTAAATGGCTAGGGGATTTCTCGTCATGGGCTAGAAATCCTGAAGGTGTGATAATCCAGCTTTGCCAGAAAGTGAGATACTTTCAGGAGTAAATAGTTTATAACAATAATAAAGAATACAATTTTTTGAAACGGAATACATCTGCCATTCTTTGCGGATTACTTCACTGTTAGATAATTTTCTTTTATAGTTTTTACCAGAGTAAATCATCTACCAGTATTATCGACCGGAAATTCAGCATCAGTTACTTGAAAAAGGCCCCTATCTATAATTATTTTTCGCAGGCCATCAGTAATTTTAACAGCATTTTAATTTAAAATTCATTGATAGCTGCATGTTGGTATGAGTACTTAAAGCTATCCCTACTAACAGAATGTTTTTGCATGTTTGCTTTGCAATTCCTATCTTTTTTAAATAGTGTAGTTCTGACTACTATATCAATACTATTCCTTTTTTATGCATGATATGTAGTGCATGTTTGGTGTGAAATCACCCCATGGTATTATGTAGATGTAGATGAAATCTGCCCTTCTCTGCGGATTTATTTTCTGTTAGATAATTTTCTTTTAAAGTTTTTACCGGAGTAAATCTTCTACCAGTATTATCGACAGGAAATTCAGCATCAGTTACTTGAAAAAGGCCACTATCTATAATGATTTTTCGCAAGCCGTCAGTAATTTTATCTGGCCATTTTCCGCAATCATCAGTTGACAAGTCAGCAATAGGTGGTTCTTCCTACGATCACAATGCAAAACCTAAGTTTTAAAATATTGAAATCAACTGACTGATGTAATTATGCTTTGAAAATCACCGCACCTTTGTCAAAACAAGAGGATTGGATCTATCTAGAGTATCATTGCGTTCGGCTCCTTCTGACATCCCAATCAAGTCACTGACACTGCCACATTCCCTTTCAATCGGGATCTATTTCTTACGATAAAAACAAAGAAACATGATGTATTCATTCTTACTCATAAGTAATAAAATAGTTATCCTGATTTTTAGTAACGATACCATTGAATTTTGCATATTGGGTGGCAACTATGTCCTGATTTAAATAAATGTTTTTATGTTTGTAAAATGAAAAATTATTCATTTCAATTTTGTTTTAAATTTAAATTTTAAACATACAAACCAGAATATATGTCTGGAAACAAATTAGCATGAAACAAATAAAAAATGTCTTTTTTGTAATGGTATAGCTTCGACTCCAGAGAGACAGTATTAGTTACACTGTCATCTCCTGAACTCGGTGTTTCCCTGTTAGATGGTTCTATGATTGTTGATGGCAGAGTGAAAAAAATTCTCATCGCCTTAGCTTGTTTCTGATTTTCTTCAATTTCTTGCGCTCATCTTTTTCTTTAAAAGGCAGCGGACGATTTCTTCTTGTCAGACATATTTTCGTTAGTGAATCAGGAGATAATAATAAAATACAGAAATTCTTAAACGCACCCGAAAAATGTACGCATTGTAAGTTGGTAACACGTAAACAGAACAAGAGTATTTCACAGCCTTAACTGAAAGACTGCGTCGTTGTTTCTTTGTTTTGACAGTGTTAAGTCAACGTCAGATACATTTTGTTTGGAACGTTGGCAGAGAGGCACCGCTGCGCGCGAGCTGTAGAGGGGGCGCAGTTTTAGAATAAAGATTAGATTACTTTGTAACTTATAGAACGAGATTATTTAGTATACGACCAATTTTTGCAATGGCGGCATCGCAGGTGCCTATGCGATGAAACCGGTTGTATATCAAATAAATATTGTAGGATGATACTGCAAATTATTTATTAATGTCTACGAATTTCCACCAAGTTGAGCCTGTGACATTGAATATATCTGCATATAGTTTACCCCTTCTTCATCACAGAGTGTTTGCTCTTTTGCAAACCGTGCATATATCTGTTAGTGCCATAAACATTATGGTTAAAATTTTGTTATTCACTTATTGTGTATTTGCAAAAAATTAGTCTTTTCCTTTTCTCACACTTTGTTGCCCCTCTCAGCTTGACGCCCCAAGCGATCGCTTGAGTCGCTGGGGCCTAGAACCGGCCCGGGTTATGCTATCCCATATATCATGTTTACGACTCATCGACCAAAATGGCTTGCGGAAATGTCTTTAGAAGGCCTTATGTTCGAAAGTTGTTAAACGTCTGCACTAAAGTTATGAAGCTAGCAACAGATTTCACGGTATCGACTTAATGCACGTTCTAAAAGCAGTAAACGTTAATATATTGATAGCAGTCATTTTGAAATTGTGATTCACTAATCTAGCGCGATGCACTGAAGTACAATTCAGGACCGCCGTGAATGAGGTGTTCACTCTAAACCGAAATTGCTATTTTGTACACGAAATTGTGAGATGAAAACGAATAGTGAATTTTAGTGGAAAAATCAATTTTCTTACCAGAGCCATTCGCTCATAAATCAAAAACAAAAGGAAGCAAAAGATGGCGCCCACAAAACGAGCTGCGTGAAGGATATCTAAGTCATGCAACTTCCCATCCTTGCCTGCTCTGATGGAAAGGGATCGGGGAGTGGAGGTGGGGACGGAAGACCTGCTCGTACAGATCCTGTCGCAACTACTTCCATTGCATGAGTCAGCTGTGTGTCCCCCAGTTGTGATATGGCAAAGCAGCTTCACAGTCACAGCTGTGATTGGACGAAGTAGATGTCTTATAAGTCCTTTGCAGGCCCTCTTTTCCGATAAGGTCAAAAACATCAGTTTTTCGCTGCATATGTATATCTCCAGAGCTGATTGAAGAACCGAAAAACGGGAAAATACGAGTCTGTTTGTTTTGATAACTCTATCAGATTCGGAAATAAAAAATATCGTTCACGACAATGGTTCACCGTCGCATACAAAATCTCTGCTCCGTATGCGCACTCCCGTGACAGCTGTAAGAGTGCCGAAGAAAACTGGAGAGACGTTTCTATTGATCCGTAATAGTACCGGAGTTAACCAGAGAAAAATATCTATTGATACGAGAGATTCAGTCACCGAATATCGTTATCCATTCCCAAACACCAGGTAGTTGGTTTTCCACCGGCTGATAGCGGATGAACTAGCACTCCAGGTTAGTATTTTTTCCCAAAATATGGGCCTATTCTGAAATGGTAAGGTCAGTGTATTGAAGAGGGGAATAGTTTGCAAACACTACACAAATAATATAATTTGAAATTATTTCAGGCTATATATATTGCACGAATATATGAATTTTGTTTACAATTTATGATGCCGCAGTTGAGCATCAGAATATTATATTTTCCACGGTTTTTTTGGAAATTTAGGTCGATAAAAATGCCATTGCTAACGAAATGAGAATCTGAATATAATAGGACCTGAATATTTTACGATTTGTTGTGCATTGTTAACTTCTTTCCTCGGCTCTTTATATTTTTTTCGGACTGCTTCATGTGTTGTCGCCCATTAGACATCTCTGCCATTTCAACTCAGATGTTACTTTATATTCAGCCCCTTATTCACTCCCATTAAGTCTCTTAACCCGTTCAAATCCTATTTCCTGCACACGTTCATCGACCCGCCTTTAGCCCTCAGCGTCCCCTCCACGGCTTTATCCCCGATTATCTCCCCCTGTCATTCTTTCCCTCCCTCTCAAAACACCTTCTTTCATTACCGGGATCTGCCCCGCTCACATCAAAGTATCCGGTGGACGAACCCTCCTCCTGTTACAAGATCGCAAACAATGCTTCCGTAACAGCTTATACGCGTCATTTGAGCCGAAATAGATTTAGCAGCGAGGCATAAAATAGTGCCTCCCTCCATGGACTTTTGTCGCACGCTCGTTGATAACGCTGCCCTTAACGTCGTCGTACATTGAAATAGATTTTATTCTATATAGCGAAACATACATATATTCAGGCCTCCAACAATTCTTAGTAGGTTCCTTTTATCCTTTTCGGACTCCCTTTCCAACCATCATAAACTACAGGGACATTAAAAAAGAATTGGAGTGCCAGGATACGGAACGACGCCAGTCCGGTCAAAGTCCTAATCTAGATCGTCTGTGTGTGCCTCATCCAATAATCTCCAACTGGACCTCAATAATCACCATTTCCATTCTTAAGACCCATAATCTTGCTCAACAGAGGGGACTCTGCAACCAATCAGACTCTCAGAAGCATTCGCCTAAATGTACCTACCTTCCCATCATCCAAGTAAGGTAAAACCTACCACAACCCCCAATAATGACTGCATTAGGGAAAAAGTACGTGATTATTTTGAATAAAAAGAATTTTCATAGCCATAGCAGAGAATTTGCAGATGACTAAATTTATCTTCTCCTTGAAAAGATATATGTTTTGAATTGGCGTAAGGTAAAGGTTATAATTGTAAATTGATATTGAATTTATATTTCTAAATTAGAGCAGGATTGATAGAAATTATTAACACTATATGTCTGTGTTTTATTATTAAAGCAATGTGTCAATATGCAGCAAAATGGAAAAAACAACGAATTTCAATAACTGGATGCACTTGATTTTGAGCTTAATCGTCGATGAAGGAGGCCAAATTAATAATGTAGATGAAGACGCACCTTATAACTTACTTGATTTTACATTGCTATACTGATGAGTACATACTTTAACTAGAATTACTACTTTTGCGTAAATTTCATTGATAGCATGGAATTTGATTTATAAAGTCTTATAACCCTTAGGTTGTCACCAATGATGTGTGTCAATCATTGGGATTTATTAATTTAATATATTATTACGGAATTGCAGCTTACCAAAACTTTTATTATACTAATGGCAATATAACAAGGATTTGAGCGATTGTGGATGCCTACAATAATGATTTATGTATAAATTCGATTCTACAATGGTTATTTGAAAATATAATGGGATAGTTATTTCCCCTATCCAAACGCCACTAAGAGATGGAATCGATGTATTTTATTCTAAAATACTGAATAAGAAAACTTAAATTTTTGATTAGTTTTTGGAATGAATCACTCAAAACAAACCGTTGTTAATATATTGTCAATATAAGGCTTATGATTTTAACATGGTCACAGAGGTATTGATGCATAATCTACTTCTATATACCTAGAGTTATAGGAAAGAAATTTTTGATACGCATAATATTGGCTAAAATAAGCGCCAGAAAACGATTACGCTTGATATGGCGTTGATGATTCTTCAGGATGAAGAAACTGTATAGTCAGCATAACTTACGAATGATTAATCTCCACTCCTAACCACGAAATCCATTTCTACGAATTTTGGCCGGCATATGTTTCGTGGAATAAAAATGAATATTTTGACATTCCTCGATTGGCCTTAGAAAGAATATAACAATATTCGGACAACATTGAACACTACTCTCCAGCAAAATTAACCTCAGCTCCTCGCTCTAATCGGCACGGTATCCCGTCACCGCGTCGAAGGTGCTGTCACAGATCATCTACTTGCCTCAATCGTAACCTCCTCCGGCAACCACACTGAGGCATAAGACGATTTCCTCTGGGTGAGTGGGAGGGATCGGCTTGACCACTGAAGGGGAGGGGATTTAGTGGCAAGGCTGTGAGATTAAAACGAGAGCTGTATGGGAGGGGAGACGACGCCTCACTCATCACACTCAATGTTCAGCATCGTTATTCCTCCTAACGTGATGGAAAATCCACTCCCTTGCCTCCTGGATATCTACCTGTGCGTACTTCTTTCGACATTAGAGGAGACGTGTCGCGAAATTTTAGTAATGGTACTCAACTTATTTAATTTCGAAGTCTAGCCCTTTGATGACGTTGACGTTATCAAAGAGACAGTTTTCAGATTAAAAAGTAATTCTCCTTATTTTTCTAACGAGTGAAGTTAAATTTATAAGGTTTAGCATGGATGAAAAGTGTGAACTTCGAAAGTTTTAGTGACCTGAACCTCGAACCTTCCCCATTCTTATTTCAGTATTCTACATTGTTTTTAGTTAATTACCTGAGAGATTCTTGGAATTCCGCGAACCGAGACGCTAAATCTTCCGGCCATGATACTGAACTCTTTTATAATGGTCCCGTAGTTAAATTTATAAGGTTAAAACAAAAACACAATTTCTTGGGAGGGGAGCCAAAAAAATGACTGGGTCGCCAAACGCTTGTGTGGAAAAATCCTCTCGGACCGGCCCTAAGCATAACCCAACCCACGTCTGGGTTATTTATGATATTACCCCGAAAACCCATAAATATTTTAGTGTCTTGTGTTTAAAAGGTAAATTACTGGTCGAAAATTAGCAACAAGCTGACCATAGCCAATGCAACTACTTTTTTCTCTAACCACTGATTTTTCCACTTTTTTGTTCTTTTCCATTTATTCCAACTACCGAGTGATTCATTTCCCAAATCGTCCGATGGTGATGTTGTGAGAATTCTTCACTTGTTCATTCTCACGTTTAAGATGAGTAAAAATCATCATTCTATCAAAATAAGAGAATATTAAGGTATGGTAAGTTCATTTGGATACGTTTTTTTTTTTGACTTTCCAGCTTCAAATTTTTATACGCTTTTATGTTAGTCTTCAATTTTCAAGAATTTCGGTAGTAATAGGTCCTGTAATAGCATGCAGTGTTGATCATTACTTAATATTCACCTGCGCCTAGTTCACCATAAAATTTCGAAGACATCAACAATTAATCTAACGTTTTAAATCCATGACTTTTTCAAAAGAATTGGCCGTAAACTGAGATGTTTGAAACTAATGGCCGTAAGCCAATTGGTGTGTAGTATTCATATATTCATTTCATATTTAGTTCATTTAACGCCTAAATTTAAAAGATTCCTCTCGAAATCGACAAGGTCAGGATCTTGAATGGAACTCGGGAGACATGAGCAGTTTGATTCAAATAAATGAAAAAATAAATTTTGCGTTCAATAATATTTTTAATGTATTGACAGTAGTCATTTATTAATAATAATGAAAAAGGAATTTTGAAATCGTTACACGCCGAATATTAACAGCGAATTCTCATTCTTTTTTCGTCTTAGCATATAAATTTGGGCGCTTTGAAGGAAATGTGTTTCGACATGCTTCAATCTCTCTCCCACTGTTTCAGTGTATCCCCTACCCTGCCAAAGTGGACCTCCCACCCCTCACGCACCCTCGACTTGGCCACGACCATCTATAGACCCGCCTGCATCCTGGTATTTATTCCTCCCAATAGCTCCTGCGCATGCCCGTGCGATGAGGTGGCCACCTGGGACGATCTTGGCACTTCATTAGGAATTCGATGACAGCCAGCGCAAAGCTCGCCATGATTTGCCTGTATAAGCCCTCTTATTTTTCAGGCAATTTCACAAAATTAATAATAGATTATTCAATAAATGTTTATCAGTTGTAGTCTTAGGTTTCCAGGTGATATGATTATTTAGATAATGATCACTGCCTGATCTTTCCGAATGCTAAGATCAACGTAAAATAAATTGAACATCTAGTGCCGAGAAGGACTTTGAACCTGAGGCATTGGAGATGCCATGCCGACCTTTGCTACCTCATTGGATCAATGTGCTTTCGAGTTACATTTGGAACAACTTTTCCATTAGGTTAAAACGCGGAGGAGATATTATGCGTGGGATAGCTTTCCTCGGTGGCAGTATCCTCTCAATCACTAAATTTCATTTCATTTATTAGTAATGCTCTGTACTCTCTCTAAGTACACAAAGCTAACTGCCCCATGAGACCAATTGTTCCTGGTATTGATTCTCCAACGTACCACTTATCTAAATGGTTAGTTTACCAGTTTTCGAGTCTCCAGTTTCAATGCCCACATTTGATTAAGAATAACACTGAGTTCATTGAAAGAACGAAAAATCACGTATTTTCTCAAGGCGAAATTATGGTGTCATTTGATGTAACTAACCTGTTTCCAAGTGTACCAGTGGACATAGCTATCCAAGTATTAGAGAACTGGCTAAAATCACTTTCTTTGAATTCACAAACAATAGATGAGTACATCCGCTTAACCAATTTAGTGATGAGTCACAATTATTTTAAATGCCAAGGAAAATTTTTCAAACAAGAATTTGGAACAACTATGGGTAACCCTCTTTCACCCTTCTTGGCAAATATTTTTATGAACCATTTTGAAAACCTCTTCAAAGAAAAATTAAGCTATTTTCAATCTGTTTACTTGCGCTATGTTGATGATATCTTCGCAGTTTTTGACACAACGAAATATAATCTCGACGATTTCGTTAACAACCTAAACAGTCTATTTCCCACCATAAGATTCACCTATGAAAAAGAAAACATCCTTCCTTTTCTTGACCTTTCAAGAGGTTGGGAAGTAAAATACTATTTGACATATACCGTAAGCCAACACACACCATCAACTACACACCGAATCATTCATTTGACCACCCGAACCACAAGTCAGCCGTCTTCCATTCCCTCATACATAGATTAAATAACGTCCCCCTGGACAGATCTGCTTATAACAAAGAATTGAATTACATTAAAAATGTTGCTAGACAGAATGG
The DNA here is from genome assembly GCA_933228895.1 of Platycnemis pennipes. Classification (NCBI taxonomy): domain Eukaryota; kingdom Metazoa; phylum Arthropoda; class Insecta; order Odonata; family Platycnemididae; genus Platycnemis; species Platycnemis pennipes. The sequence goes on from OW121852.1 coordinate 97,943,427, forward strand.
ATTCCAAGAATCACTAGTAAACAACATAATTAAGAAGCACAAATTCAAGCGTCTAATCAATAGCTCCACTACACACAAAAAAGACTGCACATTGAAATATATAAAGTTACCCTTTTACCCGCAGTTAACTAAGGGTATAGATAGAGTATTCAAAACTATGAACACTAAGATATCCTACACCAATAATAATAAGCTTAAACATCTCTTGGGAAACACTAAAGATAAAATACCCACGACCGAAGAATCTGGTATTTATCGAATGTTTGCGGTAACTGCCAAGCTTCCTATGTCGGCCAAACACGTCGAGCTCTGTCAACTAGGTATAAAGAACATTTGGCTCACTATAGACACAACTATCCCGACAAATCGAGCATAGCACAACATTTAATCAAAACGGAACACCAAATTACACAAGACAATTTAAGGTTGATAAAACAGTGCAGCAATAATTTGTTAGACGCTTATGAGACCATTTTCATATCAACAAATAAAGGACAAGTTTTGAACAGCGATTCAGGACCCATCACCCATTCCCCTTTGTTCACACTTCTTTAGGTTAACTATATATCAGTTTAAATTTCCCTTCAAAAGACCTCGTTAGGCGGTATTTGTCATCTATGACTTAGAACAAGGCCACTAAAAATCACCCTCCGGAGTGGCAGTCCCTTCGTTAATATATAACCCCCCCCCCAAGGTCACTTGTGGCCGTCATAATGAGTCCAGTTTTCCTCCCCTACACAATCTTTTCAAATATATATGGTTTCGGATGCCCCAATTCTTACTCAGTCAACTCCGTGTTGTCTAGAGGTACACACACAGTACGCTGAAGAGGGCCACTTTGTGGCTGAAATACGTATACGTTTATACCTTTCGTTCCACTCTTTCTCCCTTTTTTTACCTTCCCCTGACAAGTGGCACATGCCAACATCAGTGTTTGTTTGTGAATGTGCATCAGTGGCCTGTGTGGAAATACTAGAAGTGTTGTGTTTTTTAACAAGACCTCCTTCAGACTCCTTGAAGTTTTCTGACCGGAAGACCTTTCTCAGGCCAGAAGAAACACTGAGGTACTGTTGTTCATTCTCTACAAGTTCCCTTTCCTCCCTTTATACCACAAGCGAAAGGATCACTTATTACGGCTTGGAGACATTTCATTTCAATATAACCTGTATTGTGTCCTGGCAACCAGGAAACGGGGTCTTTTGTGGCCCTGACACTTTATTTATATAGATTACAGCACCTTCTATAGCATGCGCTAGAATCCACCAAATTTCAACTCTATAGATAAGTAGTTTTTAAGGAGATGCGTAACGAACATAGAACATTCAGAGAGAGAGAAACCTCAACATTTTTAAATATTACGGTGATTTTATTTATTTATTGAAATATTAAGATATTGATATTAAGAATATTAAGATATCCGTCTTTTGATTGAAATATTAAGATATTTCAATCAATGTTGACTGTCTGGCACCTGATATGAGATCGGTTCATTCGCCGGGATTCGCGAAAACTTCTTCTAACCAGAGCCATTCGCTCATAAATCAAAAACATAAATAAGCAAAAGGTGAAGCCCACAAAACGAGCTGCGAGAAGGATATCTACGTCATACAACTTCCATCCTTGTCTGCTCTGAAGGAAAGGAATCGGGGAGTGGAGGTGGGGACGGAAGACCTGCTCGCACAGATCCTGTCGCAACCACTTGCATTGGCAGAGTCAGCTGTGTCCCCAAAATGTGATATTGCAAAGGATCTTCACAGTAACAGCTGTGATTGGAGGAAGTAAATGGCTTATATCTACATCTACATAATACCCTGCAAGCCAACAATAAAGGTGTGTGGCAGGGGGTGATTTCTCACCAAAAATGCACTGCATATCATGCATAAAAAAGGATTAGCATGTATATAGGAACTGTTCTTAACTACACTATTTAAAAAAAGATAAAAATAACAAAGCATACATGCAAAAACATGCTGTTAGTTGGGTTAGCTTTCAGTCCTTATACCAACATGCAGCTACCAATGTTATCCATTGCTACACTCGTACTGAATATATTTACAGTTATTGATGTCCCTAATTGTACGAGGAATAAAGGACATTTTGAATCTGTTAGTTCGGCAATTTATTTCTCTAATTTTGTGATTATGGTCCAGTCTACCATAGTAAGTTGGGGTCCGCAAAATATTTTTAACATCATCACTGAAAATTTGGTCTTGGAATTTATTTAAGAGATTAAGTCAAAATTTCAACCTATGAGTTGACAATGTTTCCCAATTTAATTCATTTAATAGACTGGTTATGTTAATAAGGTTATCATACCGTCCCTTTACAAATCTTGCCGATCTCCGCTGCACACGTTCAAGTTCGTTGTTTAGACCGATTTCGTAGGGATTCACTTCACTGGCATCCCATTCACTGGTAGCATGTTCCAAATGAGGTCTTACGGGGGAAAAGTAGCTTATTTTTCGTACATGATCATCGCATTTACCCAGTACTTACTCTTTTGACGAATCCCAGTTTACGATTCGCTTGACCCATTATTTCACGTATGTGTTTACCCCAGGAAAGATCACGTGTCAGTCTTATTCCAAGATATTTAATGGAATCCACGTTTGTTAATTCATTATTACTTATTTTGTAAGTGATAGGAGGAGAGCTATTCTTTTTCCAAAAATTCATTACAAGACATTTTTAAAGTTTAATTCTAACTGCCATTTATCACACCAATTTTCACTTGCTTGTAGGTCATCATTTAAATATTCTTTATCGTTTGGGCATAGAATTTCCCTGTACTCTACTGCGTCATCGGTAAAAAGACGAAGCTTACTTTTTACCACCTTATGGATATCATTTATGTACACAAGGAATAGGAGTGGACCTTGGACACTACCTTGTGGGACGCCGGAAGTGACTTCAATTTTCGGTGAGGTAACACCGTCCAAAACAATCCTTTGCACCCGATCATGCAGAAAATCATTAATCCATGATATAATGTTACTGTCTTAGTTTGCTATGAGACACCTTGTCAAAAGTTTTCTTGAAATCGAGAAATATAGCATCCACTGGAATATTATTGTCGCCAGAAACTAAAATATCGTGGGAAAGGAGAGCAAGTTGAGTTTTACATGATCTGCCCTTCCAGAAGCCATGCTGAAAGTTGGACAGCAAATTCTGGCTATCTAGGTGCCCCATGACTGAACTGACAATTGTATGTTCTAGGACCTTGCATGAAATGGATGTGAGGGATATAGGTCTGTAGTTAGATGGCTACTAGGGTGCCTCGTTCTGCCACTTTTTTCTAGGATTGGATCGTAATACCCGGCAAAAGTTGCGTACCCATACGGGTATTACAAATATGATTTTTTTTCCAAATCGGTTAATATCTTCTGTTCGCATTTTTGCCTTAAAACTTCGAATTTTTCCCCCAAAAATGTTAAAATTGTAAGTAAATTAAATTTCTTTTGAGCGAGCACTCTTATTTTTCAATAAGGTATAACTTAGTACTTTAATTGATATTTTAGACCAAATACGTCCGCTATATTGCTTTTAATTATCGAGAAAATGACCTGTTATCGTGTCCGCGAAATAACTTTTGTGGGATAGGCAACCCGCAACACACTGCCTCATTTCACTCTATTCATGCAATAAATATCGCGAAAAAGTGATTTTTTTCGTCGAAAACGTGTAAATCATGCCTTTTATTGTCAAATGTAGTCACTATGATGGGGAAGACGCTATTTTATGGTATCGCCGTCTATATTGACTTTATTTTCGGGTAAGAAGATATCACTGAGGATGGAAACTATCATTCTGGATTTAATATGCCGATTATATGTTCCTCGAAGGTCAAATATGCCTCCTCTGCGGTCGGGGAAGGACTATATTTTAGTATGATCAAGCAAATGTGCAGCTCCTCGCTCACCTAGCTAGCGACGCTGGCCAAGTGACTCATAGCCCACCATGTGTAGGTGGCTGCACCTTGGGCTCCTCCGCCTCCTCTACCCAACCAACCAACCATAGTAAAGCAGACCAGTTTATCTAATCCTAATCGTTGCCGTCCAGAAATATTGTCAAAAGTATTGAAATTTAGATTGAAATTTTGGCAGAACTTGCGGTGAAACTAAAGTGGATCTGATGACGCCATCCCTGGCGTCATTGCCACATACACGGGAGGCTGCTCCGGTGACTAACTTCACTGTCCGTTCCACTGTCACCGTGTGGCAGTTTTTCAACGAGTTCTTCATTTGATATAGTTCTCACAACTGGTGACACGGTAATAGACACATAGGTGATTTCCCAATGAATCATTTCTCCGTAATCCATGGCTTCAAAATTCAAATGGGGAACAATGTTGTATCTAAATCAATTATTTAAATTATCTGCTTCGTCTTCTCTAGCAATAAAAATTTTATTTAGTGCCTCCTGATGGATAGTAAGTCGACGATCAGCCATCATTGCAAGAAGAATATTTTCTGGGAGTGCGAAGAACGTATTCGTTTGGATGGTTGAATAAACTACTGTTCTGTATTTCCTTGGCAAGTATCTATCACATCTATGAATGGTCTCAAAGACGTGACGAGCACCATCGGCGATGGAAGAATGTGTCTTAATCCTGTATTGCATCACTACATAGACTTTTAGTATGAATGTCACTATTTCGATCATTTTCTTGGTAGGTTTCTTAGTCCAAATATATAACCTAAAAATTCTGTTAGCTGTGGTCAACCAACGGGCTTTATTTAGTTTTCCAGGCATCATAGTAGCTAGCCCTTCCGGACATGTTCCAGAAGCAATGGCTTGGGAAATCTAGAGTAAGTACTTCAGGTCCTTATTAAGGTTTGAGATTTCATCTGGGCTGTGGTTTGGCAAGTAACAATTCATGGGATGAAATGACACCACTGCACTGGGAACTTTTCACATTCTGGCAATTTTGAACCTATGTCACCTGTGTATGAATACGGGCTTGAACAAGCGCCGTCAATGTGGGTGAAGAGAGCTTGGAACGGCAACTCGATGAAAAGGAAAAGGCAAATAGCCCATTGCATAGGTTTTCCCAACATTTATTCTCATTTTCTAAGGACGCCACCCTTCCAACCCGTATTGGTGTTCGTCCCGTCACAGCCAAGAACATCAATCTCATCGAATCCACCACTGAGTTGACTGATGATGAACTCGAAAACAGCCTGTGGGTGTTTTTGTCTCGTCAAGACGGCCATTAAAAGTACAGGCTTTTGTTCGGATCATCGTCCGTAGAACAGCGCTTCAAATATCGAGAAATTTTAAGTTTAGCACGCCGAATTTTGTTCTTGTTTATAACCAATGCAGACGTTATATCACTAGATGGCTCTTGAGATATAATTCCAGCTTTTAAAGCTGTGTGAATCACAGTGGATGTGATGTGTGCAGCAGCCCTCTCACTTACGCTGTATCTCTGAGAAATTATGGCAGTCTCAGTTAAGTTTAATTTGACTTTGGACATTCTTTCTCGTGGTTTGGTGAATGCACATCTTTAGCGCAACATTTCTCATGATTTTCCTCATCAACTTGAGTATCCTCAAAGTTTTTATTGTCATTAAAAAACGACAAAGGGGAAACTGTTGATCCAAATGGTTCAAGTTTAAGCCTCTTATTTATATGATTACGTTCACCCCTTTCTCGCAATTTTTTTTCACAGGTAAGTCAATAGATCCAATTTGGCCAATTCTTGGACCTGTCTGATCCACAAGAAACTGGTGCTCTAGAATAGGAACCTTTTTTTTTCCTTGGGACAGACACATATGGGAAAGTTGGCACATTTGCAGAAGGCTATATCAAATAGTTTCGTTGCCTCCTCAGTAAAAGACTTCAACAAATCATACTTTGTTTTTTGAACTTCTGTTTTACTCTTCAGGATTTTATTTATCCTAATGTATTCATCATGGCAGCGTGAGATGAATTGAATAACTCTAGTTTGCGTAACTGCTGGAATAGACGCTTTTTTCCAAATGACACATACCATGACAGAAACTAATCGGGCAATGAAAGAAAAAGGTGGCTCCTTGTTACTCCGTGTCTCTATTCCACTTTGCCGCCGAACTTCTTGACAGCAAAGTAGAGTATCCTTCTTTGTCGGGAGTTTAGTTACATCAAAATCCTTGGGGTTTTCAATAAAAATCGGGAAAACGTTTGCACCAAGAAGAACGAACTTCGAAAGAGACATGCTGCAGACTGAATGAACAAGTACGCAAAACCAGAGCAAACAGGACGGATATGCAGTAAAATATTTGAAAATAAAGAGATGGGCGAGTCAAATACCTCTTGTGACTAGATAGAAGCACTTCCACTAAAACAGGCACACTAAAAAAGCGAAATGAGTTGCAAGCGCACTGAAGTGATAAATGTGAATGGGTAAATCAAGAACTTCAATCGTTCAGCTCGACTCAAAATGCAAGCCTGACTGAGAAAAATTGTGGCGGGGCGATACCTGCAGCGTGCAGGTGGATGAATAAGGGGTTGGTAAACGTTAAATGCAATATTGTTGTGAGCTGAAGACATTGTATATTCCGCCACTGTTAAGACCCACCAGGCGAAGGAAAAGACAAGAATGGAAAGAGCTACAAAACTATTACACTAAATTGACCATATTTGCTGACCTCGAGGAGACATTGTATGGCATAATTAGGGAACCTCCTATCATTGTGACTATATTTGACAATAAAAGACATGATTCCCATGTTTACGATAAAAAAAACTCTTTTTCGCGATATTTATTGCATGAATAGAGTAAAAAAGAGGTGGTGTGTTGCGGGTTGCCTATATTGACACGATAACAGGTCATTTTCTCGATAATTAAGAGCAATATAGCTGACTTATTTGGTCTAAAATATCAATTAAAGTACTAAGTTATACCTTATTGAAAAATAAGAGTGCTCGCTCAAAAGAAATTTAATTTACTTACAATTTTAACATTTTTGGGGGAAAAATTCGAAGTTTTAAGGCAAAAATGCGAACAGAAGATATTAACCGATTTGGAAAAAAAATCATATTTGTAATGCCCGTATGGGTACGCAACTTTTGCCGGGTATTACGATCCGATCCTAGAAAAAAGTGGCAAAACGAGGCACCCTAATGGCTACTCCCTATCACCACTTTTAAAAATGGGTGTTACATCGGCTGTTTTCCAGTCCATCGGTACGACGTGTTCGGTCATGGATATATTAAATACTATTTCAAGGTAGGGGGAAATTTCGGAGGCTAACTCTCTATACACGCGGGAGGGAATTCGATCAGGGCCAAGAGATTTGTTGGGGCTTATATCTTTAAGTAATTTTTCAATACCATTACAGGAAATTTCAATTGGTTGCATCAGCCGCTGAAAGAGGTCAGGTAAGACGACAGTTGAATCCCCGGAAGGTGGGTTATATCTACATCTACATAATACCCTGCAAGCCACCACAAGGGTGTGTGGCAGGGGGTGATTGCTCACCAAACATGCACTACATATCATGCATAAAAAAGGAATAGTATTAATATATATTAGGGTTAAAAACGGTTTGGAAGAAAGAATTTAGCAAGTTACCTTTGTCAAAAATGTTTGTGGCCATTTCACCCCTATCAATTTTAAGTGAATATATAATAATAATATATGGCTTATAAGTCCTTTGCACGCCCACTTTTCCAATAGGGTTACAAACATCAGTTTTTCGCTGTCTATTATTCCAGAACTAATTGAAGGTCCGAAAAACGGAAAAATACGAGTTTGTCTTACAAACTCTCACAGATTCGGCAATAAAAAATATCGTTCACGACAATGGTTCACCGTCGCATACAAAATCTCTGCTCCGTATGCGCACTCCCGTGACAGCTGTAAGAGTACCGAAGAAAACTGGAGAGACGTTTCTATTGATCCGTAACAGTACCGGAGTTAACCAGAGAAAAATATCTATTGATACGAGAGATTCAGTCACCGAATATCGTTATCCATTCCCAAACACCAGGTAGTTGGTTTTCCACCGGCTGATAGCGGATGAACTAGCACTCCAGGTTAGTATTTTTTTCCCAAAATATGGACCTATTCTGAAATGGTAAGGTCAGTGTATTGAAGAGGGGAATAGTTTGCAAACACTACACAAATAATATAATTTGAAATTATTTAAGGCTATATTTATTGCACGAATATATTTTGTTGCACGAATTTTGTTTACAATTTATGATGCCGCAGTTGAGCATCAGAATATTATATTTTCCACGGTTTTTTTGGAAATTTAGGTCGATAAAAATGCCATTGCTAACGAAATGAGAATCTGAATATAATAGGACCTGAATAATATTTTAGTAATTGTTGTGCATCGTTACCTTCTTTCGTCCGCTCTTTATATTTTTTTCGGACTGCTTCATGTGTTGTCGCCCATTAGACATCTCTGCCATTTCAACTCAGATGTCTCTTTATATTCAACCCCATATTCACTCCCATTAAGTCTCTCAACCCGTTCAAATCCTATTTTCTGCACACGTTCATCGACCCGCCTTTAGCCCTCAGCGTCCCCTCCACGGCTTTCTCCCCAGATATCTCCCCCTGCCATTCTTTCCCTCCCTCTCCAAACATGTTCTTTCGCTACCGGGATCTGCCCCGCACACATCAAAGTATCCGGAGGACGAACCCTTCTCCTGTTACAAGATCGCAAACAATGCTTCCGCTACAGCTTATACGCGTCATTTGAGCCGAAATAGATTCAGCAGAGAGGCATAAAATAATGCCTCCCGCCATTGACTTTTGTCGCACATTCGTTGATGCCGCTGTCCTTAAGATATATATTCAGGCCTCCAACACTTCTTAGTTGGTTCATTTTATCCTTTTTGGACTCCCTTATCAACCATTCAAATCACAATGACATTAAAAGGAATTGGAAGGCCTGGGTATGAGAGGACGTACGCCCGGTCAAAACCCATATCTAGATCTCCTGCATGCACCCCACCCAACAATCTCCGCCTGGGCCTCAATCCTTCCTTTCTTCCTTTTTAAGTTACATCATCTTGCTCAACAGAGGGAATTCTGCGACCAATCAGACTCTCGGAAGCATTCGCCCCAGTGTACCTATCTTCGCATCATCTAAGTTAGATAAAACCTACCACAACCCCCAATAATGACTGCATTAGAGAAAAAGTACGTCATTATTTTGAACAAAAAGAATTTTCATAGCCATAGCAGGGAATTTGCAGATGACTAAATTTATCTTCTCCTTGAAAACCTCCAAGTTATGAACTGGCCTAAGGTCAAGGTTATAATTGTATATTGATATTGAATTTTGATTTCTAAATTAGAGCAGGGAGTTACATGGAGCAGGTCGTAAAGGACGTGAAAGAGAGGAACTACGTTGGTGTGAAGAGGTTGGCCGATAGAAGAATCGAGTGGAGGGCTGCGTCAAACCAATCTTAGGATTGTTGACCCTTGATGATGATTGATAGAAATTATAAGCACTATGTATCAGTGTTTTATTATTAAAACAATGTGTCAATATACAGAAAAATGGGAAAAATAACGAATTTCAATAACTGGATACTCTTAATTTTGAGCTTAATCGTCGACGATGAAGGAGGCCAATTTAATAATGTAGATCAAGACGTATACAGTACACAGTATAACTTACTTGATTTTACTTTGCTACACTGGAGAGCACACTCATTAACTAGAATTGCTACTTTAGTGTGAAATTCATTGATAGTATGGAATTTGATTTACAAAGCCTTATAACCCTTAGTTTGTCACCAATGATGTGTATCAATCTTTGGGATTCATTGATTTAATCTATTATTTCGGAATCGCAGCTTACCAAAAATGTTATCATACTAATGAGAATATAACAAGGGTTTGAGTGATTATGGGTGCCTATAATAATGATTTCTGTATAAATCGATTCTGCATTGGTTATTTGAAAATATGATGGGATAGTTATTACCCATATCCAAGCGCCACGAAGAGATGGAATCGATGTATTGTATTGTAAAATACAGAATTAGAAAACTTAAATTTTTGATTAATTTTTGGAATGCAGCACTCAAATCAAACCAGTGTTAATATAATTTCAAAAAAAAGCTTATGATTTTATCATGGAGCATAGTCACCATGGTAGGTATTGACGTATCATCTACTTCGATATGCCTAGGGTTATCGGAGAGAAATTTTCGACACGTTTAATATTGTCTAAAATAAGCGCCAAAACAACAATTACGCTTGCAATGGAATTAATGATTTTTCAGAATCAAGAAACTGTATAGTCAGCATAACTAACGAATGTAACGAGTGGAATTAATCTCCACTCCTAACCACGAAACCCATTTCTGCGAATGTGGGCCGGCATTCGTTTCATGGAATAATAATACATATTTTTACATTCCCCGATTTACAAAGAATATATAAAATATATCCCGAAATACAAAGAATATAAAAATATTCGGACTGCATTGCATACTACTCTCCAGCCAAATTAACCTCAGCTCCTCACTCTAATCCATTTGTAGCCTAATATTCCACCCCTCGGGGATGTAGCGGCACGGTATTCCCTCACCCTGTGCTGTCACAGATCATCTACTCGCCTCAATCGTAACCTCCTCCGGCAACCACGCTGAGGCGTAAGAGGATTTCCTCTGGGTGAGTGGGAGGGATCGGCTTGACCACTGAAGGGGAGAGGATATAGGGGCAAGGCTGTGAGATTAAAACGAGAGCTGTATGGGAGGGGAGACGACGCCTCACTCATCACACTCAATGTTCAGCATCGTTATTCCTTCTAAGGTAATGGAAAATCCACTCCCTTGCCTCCTGGATATTTACCTGTGCGTACTTCTTTCGACATGAGAGGAGACGTGTTGCGAAATTTTAGTAATGGTACTGATCTTATTTAATTTGGAAGTCTAGCCCTTTGATGACGTTGACGTTATCAAAGAGACAGTTTTCAGATTAAAAAGTAATTCTCCTTATTTTTCTAACAAGTGAAGTTAAATTTATAAGGTTGAGCATGGATGAAAAGTATGAAATACGAAAGTTTTAGTGACCTGAACCTCAAGTCTTCCTTTTCTTATTTCAGTATTCACGCTGTTTTTAGTTAATTACCTGAGAGATTGTTGGAATTCCGCGTACCGGACGATAAATCTCCCGACCATGATACTGAACTTTCTTATAATGATGGTCCTCTCGGCGAATGAGCCGATCTCTTGTCTGATTCCAAACACAGAACAGCTCCAATTTTTGAATGAAATATCTTATTTGTATCCACCGTAGTATTAAAAAATGTAGAGGTTTCTCTCTATCTGTATGTTCTATGTTCGTTACGCATCTCCTTAAAAACTACTTATCGATAGAGTTGAAATTTGGTGGATTATAGCGTATACTCTACAAGGTGCTTTATTCTATACAAAAAAAGGCTCAGAGCCCCAAAAGGCCCTGTTTCCAATTTTATAAAGACCCAGTTTCGATTCGTGACGCCAATTATGTGTTTTCATTGGTTTAAAATACTTCTTTCATTTATGGAAACGTATGAGTTTTTTCTTAGGCTCAGTAAAGTAACTGATGTTAATCGGTTACTTTCCCTCTGTATGTAACGGAAAATTGTTTAAACTGTCTTATTTACTTAATAGATTTAAACTTTACCCTCGATATTTATGGGCAATGTGTAATTTGTGTTGAAATTTACTGTTTTTTCCGTTCTCTTCCGAGCGTCCACAGTGGTCGGAAATCGAAAATTTTTGGACAAAATTCAAAAATAGCATTTTTTGAGATATGGACTTGAAACTTCGCACATATACTCATAAAAGATTGCTGATTAAGGAATAGTACGTTATTTGTCATGATTCTGAACCGTTAGCTAGATACAGGGGCTCAAACATCACCAAATTTCCAAAAAACTCCCGACTTCCTTTTTCTCCGAATATCTTCAAAATTATGTTGATGGTGTTGTTGTGGGATGAATTTGATCGAATAAAAAATGGTATGATCTATTAACACAATGCTTTTCCTTTAATATGCTTTAGTTTCGAAGATTTTTAAAAACATTTGTGTGCTATTACGTTACAAAATGGCGGAAGCTGTTTTTGGACAAAATTTCACATAAAGTAGAGAATATCTAGCATTTTAGGGAGAGACCTGTCAAGTGACTTATATCAGAGCGTTTGTTGAAGACTTTTAGATACGAAACTGAAGAGAAATAAAAAATAAGTTTGCGACGCCGAAAAATACTCATGATTTTCCGACCGCGCGTCCGGGGTCCGACTCCGCGCGCCGGGGCTGGAAATGCCGAGACTCGCTTACATCGTTCATGTGGAATGAACCCTAAAGCTTCGGATTCGCCGGGATTCCGATGTACACATTGTCACTAACCTCCACAGACCCTCTTTGGACGAAAATGGTGAGAATATTGTATCGAGCGAAGAGGTTACAGTCCCCCCCAAAAAGGGTTCTGCGAAAAGGGACATTTATGACATTTCGGAACCTTTGACGGTCTTAAGCGTGTACATCAAGTGAAACATGTGCTTTTCCTTCAAGAAATACATTTTTGTAAATCAGTCCTCTATTGGCAGCGGTGGTAGAAGGTCGTGCAGTTAAGAATTTGCAGTATCCTAAGATTTTGATTATGCTTGTGATTGTGACGAGCCTCTTACACTTTTGGCAGCTTTTCCTGTTCTTCGATCAGAAGTGATTCATATTTATTAATCTGGTTAGTTTTTTATAAGGTATGTTGTATATTGTTTTTGTTCCCGCAGAATTTTGTAGCTATGTGACCGCTCCTATAATTTTTTTCATTGAAATGCCGTTAAGTGACTTAAAGTATTTTCATTAGAATATCCTTCTCAGGGCATCTTTTACTGCGTGCACTCCCGTATCAATTTAATTGATAGTGATGAAAACGTGAATTTTTCATAATTTTCTTGATAATTTTTACCTTTAATACACGTCACTTAAGAAATTTCATTATTTAATGCCTGGTTTTCTAGACTCACGCCTTGAGCTCCATGGAAAACTTTTGGAGTCGAAGAACAAGTCAGTGACTGAGAAGAAAGAGTATACGTTGGAATTTCTATCAAGAAGATTAAATTTGGCAGAACATACAGGGGCCTTAAATTCTCTAAGTGGGTACATACGGAAACGTTTCTTGATACCATACCTAAAAAGAGGGAGAGAGCGAGAGAGAGAGAGAGAGAGAAATACTAACGTATTTACCAAGGACCTTTACACCTGTTGGTTTGGTATTTTGGAAAAATGCTAACCTTTCCTAATACTATATTTTTGATAAAGTTTAACTTAACAATTTTGCAACTTTGAACTTTGTATTTGAAAAATGTATTAATACTTTATTACGCGCAACAGGACGATCGGTAAAAGAGTTGCACTCTTCTTGTAATACAACAAGGAGAAGAAAAGCTCAAATTCTTAAAACTAACGCCTCTACTACGGAACTCACTTAACAGCTTCCATAAGTCCAAAGAAGAAATGAGACATTTCGGCAGCTAAATTACTCACGGAAATAACAACTATCACACCAACTAGGGCAACAAGAGTCTTATCGAAGTGGAGGGAAAGTAATGTTATTCAAACTGAGATGACTGTTGAGAAGGCTTTATCCCTTATTATTTCCACGGAGTTGACCAAATGTCAATACATAACTCTGCGTAGCATAGTATTAAGCCTCAGACATGACTTATATCCTAGCTATGACCGAGTACTACGAGCAAAAAGCGCCGCATACCCGGAAGGAATAGTACTCACAGAAAATATGTGCGAAGTAAATCTTCAAGCTCTTCTGAATCACACTGCATCACGGATCCTGGCGTGTGTTTCCTCAACTCAACCATCGGGAGAGGAAATAAATTGCTCATTGATTTGCAAGTATGGGTTTGATGGCAGTTCGGGCCATTCTCAGTACAAACAAGTGTGGCAACGAGGGAATGCATCTGATGAATTTTTATTCATGAGCTCCTTCGTGCCACTTCACTTAGTAAATGTATTGCAGGTAACATACTCTGGATTCTCTAGTTATCTCATCACTTAATTTCCAAAAACTTGTTTATGACGAATTGAAAATAATGCATAGGCGATAAAACTCCCGTGTCCTCTAATTCTAGGTGAGATAATCTGGTCTAATCCTCGGCCTTCATCTACAAGATTTTGCCGGCCGATTCGCCTTCAGTAGGTTAAGGAGACAAGGGAAATAGCAATTGCAGAAAGGAATCATCTTAAAAAAAAATTGATGGCCTAAAAGCATTCAATAACGGAATCTACTCCATCAAATTTTCTTTGCAGCTAACTTTGATTAACGGAAAAGTAATACTGATGTATTTTATAATGAAATTGTTATGAAATGCTATTAAAGCATTAAAAAATACCGATTCTCTTTGGTATGCAATGCATTGACCGGTAGTGGAAGTATGAGGTGATGCATCTGCGGAACGAAAACGTCGGAAATGAATAACTTAAGAATGATGAAAGATCGCCCTTCTGATGAGGAAAAATACTCTCTTGGACTATCAACGCTACATTGATACATATTTTTAATGCATTTTACATATATCCTATCGGCTTTTTATTTCATTTTTTATTTGCTTTCTGAATATATTTTTCAAATGTGGCGACAGCTGCAATCATGCCACTAACGTCTAAATTTTACTCAATGACATATCAGCATATTACAGAGAGAAAAGGTTCGACGGAATAACCCGCTTAAGACCGTCAAAGGTTCCGAAATGTCATAAATGTCCCTTTTCGCAGGACCCTTTTTGGGGGGGACTGTAACCTCTTCGGTGCATCTTTTAGCGTGTGCGTGCGGGCAGGGGGGCAAAAGTAATACAAAACAATCCCAGGCGGTGTCTTTCTAGAAGGATGCATGGTCCACAAGAAGACTAGACACTTTTTTTGGTTAAAGGCTGTGAATAAGATGTATGTTTCCCGAACGTTCGCGACAAAAATAACTTGAACGCTACTACACGTACAATTATCCGCTCGCTCGATACAATATTCTCACCATTTTCGTCCAAAGAGGGTCTGTGGAGGTTAGTGACAATGTGTACATCGGAATCCCGGCGAATCCGAAGCTTTAGGGTTCATTCCACATGAACGATGTAAGCGAGTCTCGGCATTTCCAGCCCCGGCGCGCGGAGTCGGACCCCGGACGCGCGGTCGGAAAATCATGAGTATTTTTCGGCGTCGCAAACTTATTTTTTATTTCTCTTCAGTTTCGTATCTAAAAGTCTTCAACAAACGCTCTGATATAAGTCACTTGACAGGTCTCTCCCTAAAATGCTAGATATTCTCTACTTTATGTGAAATTTTGTCCAAAAACAGCTTCCGCCATTTTGTAACGTAATAGCACACAAATGTTTTTAAAAATCTTCGAAACTAAAGCATATTAAAGGAAAAGCATTGTGTTAATAGATCATACCATTTTTTATTCGATCAAATTCATCCCACAACAACACCATCAACATAATTTTGAAGATATTCGGAGAAAAAGGAAGTCGGGAGGTTTTTGGAAATTTGGTGATGTTTGAGCCCCTGTATCTAGCTAACGGTTCAGAATCATGACAAATGACGTACTATTCCTTAATCAGCAATCTTTTATGAGTATATGTGCGAAGTTTCAAGTCCATATCTCAAAAAATGCTATTTTTGAATTTTGTCCAAAAATTTTCGATTTCCGACCACTGTGCGTCGCTAATTGCCACTGTCGTCTCCGAAATGAAAACATCGCTGATGTTAAACAGTTCGTTTCAAAGGGATGCCGTAAACGGCATTAAGCTTTTAGCGAGGATATAGAAAGGTACTGAAGGTATCTTAGACTATCCGTGAAGCAAGGTCAGCCATATTTTCCGCACAAAGATATGTGCTGTTGGCTTGTGCTACAGACGGATTTACTAGGTTTGCAGTCGGTGAAAATTAGGAGTATATAAATGAATGATATAGTGGTGATAAAATTTTTAATGTTTTTTTTATTTCTTTACGGGTTTGTGCACATAAACCAATCTGGAACACGAGGAGAAGAAATGGAACGCTTTCGAAATCGTCTTCGATTGAGATAGCTTGAGATTTGAGATAGTTTAACAAAAACCAGGAAATAAAATTCAAATCCCAATGGAACATGATGTCTCATAATGTATCCGTGGGATGTTCATAGATGCTATTGCAATGATTCTAAAGTGTTCGTCCAATAGAGATATCCATAACGGCATATGCCGTAAACTACATTGCTCTTTTTGTGGAGATATTGAAAGGTATTATAAGATATATTGCAGCAAATTCATACGGGGTTACTTTTCGCTACTCTCAATTTAAGTAGGTTTGAATTCGGTAAAACTAAAATAATTTAAATGCTATTTTCTGTGGGGTTCGGAAAGTGAATAATTAATAAATTTATACCATATTCCGAAGTAAACTGATTTCAAAATTTCTGATGCATGATACAAAACAAAATTTCCTGCCAATGTGTTCATATGTGTGCATCTTAGTGAATATTGTGAATAACATGAAAGTAAAGACCCTCCCAGTACTTAACTAATATATACAGATTGATACAATCAGTCACTAGAAGTGAAAAAAGGAAAATGATAAAGATAACTGCAGTTAATCCATTCACTGCTGTCATAGGTATACATATAGAGAGTGCAAGAAATCATGGAAGAAAAAAAATACTCTACACCTGTTTATTCTATTGAAGCCTCTCAGCTGTTCCAAAGGAAAATCCATAGGTTTTTTTTTAAAGTTACAGAATATCAAGGCTGTTCATCACAATGTCTCATTCAGCCAGTATCATCACACTTATTTGCCAACTATTATTATACTTTCTATCTTACCTACTTAATCTCCCTTAAACACTGCACCATACATCTAGATGAATGTAATGTACAACACGATTGATGTATACACATTTATAGCTGGCTGGGTTATGTCCCATACAGCACCGTCTGAGATAACCAATAAAACCAGATTCACTCGTGTGAATCTAGTTTTATTGGCGTTACTCGTGTACAATGGAAGCCACGTACGTTTCTGACTCATGTGCACTCATTCGATGAAGGCCAGAAGAAATTGTCGATGAAATATACGCTGTACATTGGTATCCGTGAGTCAAATTCGATGCATTCTTTACCAAGGATTGAACGTTCTGTGTCCATTTGAATTATATGCTAATGGCCTTTTTGTGAATTATTAAAAAAACTGAAGGTGCAATAACGAGTTTAACCTGACAGTCGATCAATGTTCATGTTAATGGTGAATAAAATGTAAATGTACAGCAGAAGTAACTGGAGCTGCACTCCACTATATTTTTTCTGAGTTGCATTAGAGCTCTGGACAATTTTTTTAATAGTCTTTGAGATCAGTTTTTATCGGGTGATTGACAAGTAACAGTCCAATTTCCGTTGGATACGTATTTATTTTGGCACCTTTTTCCCCCCCAGGAAACGAGACGAGCAGAAAAGGATAGGGAAGGAAGGGCAACTTCTCCTCTTGTCCGCGTGCTTGACGGCAACCGGTGTTGGAAGGATGCTTCGGCGTCGCTCCGCATGCTGGCCTCTAAGGTAATGAGCCCCCCCCCCCTTGGCCAGGCCCTCCTTTATATATCGAGCCTGGCTTTTGACCCTCGCCGGGGCCCCTATTGGATTGGGATAGCTGCTTTTAGCGGCCGGAGTGGCCGATGACTCGGCTCACTCTTCGCGCTGTGTCTGCTTCTCCGATCCCTTTCCACATTAGCGGTAAACAAAGGGGGGAGGGGGGTGGCGGAGACACGGTTCACCTTGAAATGCTATTTAAAAAATTGTTAATGATACTAAAACACCTTATCGATGAAAACTATACATTTATTTAATGCATTTTTCGAGAAATAAGCAAAAGAAATGCCCAATAAATACGCCCACTTTAAAACGTATTGTGTTTGGCCGGCTGAAAGTGACGTCAGGTCCTGCAATGGAGAGGAAAACGCCGGAATGTATAGTACCTGTGGACGTTGTTTTCAACATATGTTGCCGGATTTAGATATCTTTGGTGGGGTTAAGGAAGGCTGCGAACATATATGATTTCTTTAGAAGGTATGGAGTCTGAGTTTGTCAAAGCTGACGCAAGAAATTTTCCGAAAATCTCAACATTAGCAATGTTTTCATACGTATTAATACCATCTTTAAATGAAACTTCGTTCAATCTTCGGAGTAAATATGATTGAAACGGAAAGCCAAAGAGTTAAGATGGTGAGGTAAAAGCATGTCAATGTTTGAAAATGAATGATCACATTTGAATTTTGTAATATTCATAATGTGGCGATGATGAATGTTTTGGTGTAACGGTCGTTCGCGAGGAACACGGCGATGATGCCAACGGCTATGTGCAGGTGAAGCTCTATAAGAAGTGTTTGTGTTGTTCGTGCTCTTGTTTTCCCCGAGCATAAACTAATATACAAGAGATATGTCGTCGAAGCACATATTTTGATGGATGGCGAAAACAAGTAGGTAGTGAGCCTTTCGTGCTAGGATTGCACGTCGAGTTCGGGAACGTAAAAATAAGAGTATAATGAGCATCTACTTTATTCATTTGTTTACATTAAATTCTGTTCCAATAGGTGACGACCTCTCTCTATTTCAGGCACATAATATCATTAACGTATCATTTGGGATGTTTTCAAGGATTTGGATTACAAATAAAAAATACAATGAACATCAAAATCTTTTGTTTGTAGTGGTATAACCTTATGGTGCGGTGATGAGTTTTGATACGATTTCCAGGAACTTCCTTTTGGGGAAATATATATTGGGCTATTGAGGCAAAGGTGGATTAAAAAGACCCTTGATTACCGAATTTACCGAGTAACTTCAAATTTAACCTGTTGCACAGTAAGCAAGTGCGATCGTGATCCTAGATTCTTATGTTGTGTGGTGTGATATTGGTGTATTTGGTGTATTAGCTGATCTCGACGCAGACGCGGTATGTTGAAACGTACATCTTATGTGTTACATCGTGAAGGTGATGCAAAGAAATGAATATTCCCGTCTACAGCTATTTTTGGTTTAATAAATTGTGTTTATGTACACAAGTAGCCATTTATCGCGCATACATCGTTTATGGTGACCTTCGAAAATTTAAATTGACGGTGAAATTTTCTTACTACTTGCAATTACTAAAAGTTAGGACATCTATAATCTTGAATAGTAAGCAGCGAGAGGTTCAGTGGGTTCAGTCTTTGCTTAGCGAACTTTTTCAAACATGGCATGCTTGATATGGAACAGTTTTTTCGTGACATATGTCCAGCACATTTCCCTCGTACTCTTATTACTGATATGTGCATGTATTAAAATTCTTAGCAGCATTTTCAATCAACGAAAATGCTTCACCGAATAATATTGAGTCCATATTAAACATCAATAGTACTACTAGCGGCGCTTTGTTTTGACCTAGGTTCTGCACAATTAAGATGCAATTAAGTTTAATTTAGCTTCCAGAATTGGTAAAATAAAACGCTCAAAAATGCGCACGTTTGAGTGCAGAGACATATATTCCTTACGCCTGCATGCCTTACTCATGTGGATGAACAATGTATGGAAAGATGTACAAAAAAACCTTTCCCCTGGAAATGTGGAAGCTGCCTATGGGATAGTGAGGAACCACCTCAAGGAACGGAGCGCAAAATGCAATGCTGTAAGAGACAAGGATGAAGAACTTTTGATTGAAAATGAAGACATAGTGAAGAGTTGGAAAGAATATCTGGACTGGTTTTTAAATTGACAAAATCTTTATTTGGATTGAAGAAGTCACCCAAGTATCAGTATGAAAAGTTTAATAAAACAATAATGGAATATGGATTTAGAAGTTCCGAAAATTACTACTGTTTGTATATTATGGGAGATATGTGCTTATTAACGTACGTAGACGATGTACATCTACATCTACACGGTTCCCTGCAAGCCACCGCGAGGATGTGTGGCAGGGAGTGAAAATCACCAAGCATGCACTACCGACATGCAAACAAGCAACTATAGGGTCTCATGCAGCTAGATTGTTAGTATCTATAGTATTTAAGGGATTATTACATGCATCATGCACTACATACTTTTCTAAAATATTTCCCCTACCTATCTACACATGATACTAGGAGGTGGGTCACCAGAGATAGCAAGAGCCTGAGCCTAAGAAAAAACTCATACGTTTCCATAAATGGAAAAAGTATTTTAAACCAATTTAAACACATAATTGGCGTCACAAATCGAAACTGGGTCTTTATAAAATGGGAAACGGGGCCTTTTGGGGCCCTGAGCCTTTTTTGTATAGAATAAAGCACCTTGTAGAGTGTACGCTAAAATCCACCAAATTTCAACTCCATCGATAAGTAGTTTTTAAGGAGATGCGTAACGAACATAGAACATACTGATAGAGAGAAACCTCTACATTTTTTTATACTACGGCGGATACTGATAAGATGTTTCAATCAAAAGACGGAACTGTTCACTGTTTGGATCAGATATGAGATCGGCTCATTCGCCGGAAGGACCATCATTATAAGAGAGTTCAGTATCATGGCCGGGAGATTTATCGTCCGGTACGCGGAATTCCAACAATCTCTCAGGTAATTAACTAAAAACAACGTAGAATACTGAAATAAGAAAAGGAAGACTTGAGGTTCAGGTCACTAAAACTTTCGAAGTTCACACTTTTCATCCATGCTCAACCTTACAAATTTAACTCCACTCGTTAGAAAAATAAGGAAAATTAGTTTGTAATCTGAAAATTGCCTCTTTGATAACGTCAACGTCATCAAAAGGCTAGACTTCCAAATTAACTACGTTCAGTACCATGACTAAAATTTCGCGACACGTCTCCTCTAATGTCGAAAGAAGTACATACGCACAGCTGCCTATAGGATAGTAAGGAACCACCCCTCAAGGAACGGAGCGCAAAATTAGGCACCAGTAGGCAAGGGAGTGGAATTTCCATCACGTTAGGAGGAATAACGATGCTGAACATTGAGTGTCATGAGTGAGGCGTCGTCTCCCCTCCCATACAGCTCTCGTTTTAATCTCACAGCCTTGCCACTAAATCCCCTCCCCTTCAGTGGTCAAGCCGATCCCTCCCACTCACCCAGAGGGAATCCTCTTACTCCTCAGCGAGGTTGCCGGAGGAGGTTACGATTGAGGCGAGTAGATGATCTGTGACAGCACAGGGTGAGGGAATACCGTGCCGCTACATCCCCGAGGGGTGGAATATTAGGCTGCAAATGGATTAGAGTGAGGAGTTGAGGTTAATTTGGCTGGAGAGTAGTAGTGCGATGCAGTCAGAATATTGTTATATTCTTTCAAGGCCAATCGGGAAATGTCAAAATATTCATTGTTATTGCATGAAACGAATGCCGGCCCAAATTCGTAGAAATGGATTTCGTGGTTAGGAGTGGTTATTAATCATTCGTTAGTTATGCTGACTATACAGTTTCTTGATTCCGAAGAGCCATTAATGCTATTGCAAGCGTAATTTTATTTTTAGCGCTTATTTTAGCCATTATTAAACGTGTTAAAAATTTATTTTCGTTAGCTCCAGATATATCGAAGTAGATGATACATTAATATCTCTGTGACCATTTTAAAATAATAGGCTTTATTTTGACATTACATTAACAACGATTTGTTTTCAGTGATGCATTCCAAAAATTAATCAAAAATTTAAGTTTCATAATTCAATATTTTAGAATAAAATACAATAATTCCATCTGCTCGTGGCGCTTGGATAGGTGGTACAACTACCCCAATATATTTTCAAATAACCATCGCATAATCGAATTAATACAGAAATCATTAGTATGAAAAAAAGTTTTGCTAAGCTGCGATTCCGTATTAATAGATTAAATTAATGAATCCCAAAGATTGATACACATCATTGGTGGCAACCTAAGGGTTATAAGGCTTTGTAAATCAAATTCCATACTATCAATGATATTGACGCAAAAGTAGCAATTCTAGTTAATGAGTGTGCTCTCCAGTGTAGCAATGTAAAATCAAGTAAGTTATAAGGTGCGTCTTCATCTACATTATTAATTTGGCCTCCTTCATCGTCGACGATTAAGCTCAAAATCAGGAGTATTCGGTTATTGAAATTCGTTGTTTTCCCATTTTGCTGCATATTGTCACACTGCTTTAATAATTAAACACCGACACATAGAGTTTATAATTTCTCTCAATCCTTCTCCAATTTAGGAATCGACATTCAAGAACTATTTACAATTATAACCTTGACCTTAGGCCAGTTCATGAACTGTGTAAATGCGGTCTAATGCATCAGTGGAAAATACATGTGGGTAACCTGGAACTGGGTTTCCTTTTTTCCGTCGTTGAAATTGCTTTGGCGATTGATTCCAAGTATAATATTTTGGCATTTCGGAGTATAGCAGCGTTCTGGCGAAGTCATCATTCTGGCACATTTCAAAAAAATTGGTCAATGTTGTAGATGGCGGTCGATTAGCTCGTTCTAACGCGTTCTCTGTAGTGAAGTATACTCTTTGACCATTTTCCAGATGCATGGCCAAGTGAACAACAGTGGAATGTCTTTCATGAATGGCGAATGAAAAAATTCGCCAAATTTCCTCGTTACTGCTAACATAGCGGCCCATTTGATATTGAGTGACTTCATCGTTGAAATTCTCCGCACCTACTCCCATCACAGCCATGTCACTTCCTTTAGTCACGTACTTGCAGATATATTTTATGGATTTCACGGAATTACAAAATTCGACGTTAATGTGCGCTTTGAATGTTTTCGAGAGTAATAGCGAATACGGAACAATCCAACGATTATCGACTTCAATGTCCTGTTGATTTACTTTAACAGTTGCTGATCTTCCTTTTTCCGCAGGCGATCGACGACGATACAGTGGATAACCATTATTTCCGGTAGTTGTTTCTGCTACTAATGCCTGCGGACAACGCTTCGAACATTTTCCGTTGGCCATACACGGAGAATTGTTATTTAATATTCCAGGGGCCGTGAATCATGTTCTTAATAAAAACTTCGCGCAAGCCTGGATCTTCTTCTTCATCGGGAATTTCCGCTGATATCACAGCATCGATTTCATTCGGTCTTATCTTTTCAATGAACCAAATAAGAATATGTGCGTGTGGTAATCCGCGTTTCTGCCACTCCACTGAATACATCCAGCAGCGTGTCTCGCCGAACACGTGATGCTTCACAATGAAATCCATCAGTGATGTCATTTTCTGTTTGAAGACTCTCGCGGTGATGTCATGGCGATCGATGGGTGATTGGCCAGGGAATAACTCTTGTCGAATTTCTATCCATTGCGGATTGCACGTGAATGTGATGAACAAATCTGGTGTCCCGTAATGGCAAACATACGACATTGCATCTTGAGCGTATTCATGCATATGTCGTGGACTTCCGACGTACGTTGCTGGGAGGATCGTCATTCGGCCGACATTCTGTGCGTTTCCGTCAGAATTTATGACGTCTCGAAGGTGAATATACTCTTCGGAACGGAGTTTTGCCTGGTTCAATCTGATGAATGTCAGTCGCTCAGTTTCAATTATGACGTGCATATCGACAGTATATTGATGAAATAGACGCCCACATTTGAAGATGTGATTGTCCTCATTTTCACGAACCATCAGTTGATATGAATAATAGTTCATTGAACTGACTTTTTTGTTTGTTTCAGCGCCTGTAAATGAATTTTTGTGTCAATGAAATGGTTTAATGTTATAATATTATAAAATATACAGATGTCCTATTTACCTGTGGATTTATCTTCTTGATCGAAAAATGATAACCGCCTTCACCTTGCCAAAATATTATTGGATATTGTAATGCATCATATAATCGGTGAGTATCGTACACACGCTGCAGCTGATCGTTCCGCCGATGTAGAACGATATCACGGCATTCCAAATTTTCACCAACGATGACAATGGCGACCTCATTAATGGTTTGTGCATTGAAACGTCTTGCGTGTTCTCCCGCAGGCGTCTTATCGGCTCTGATTATAATTTTGTGATTATCAGATGGCATGTGTCCATTGCGGTTTTGAACAAAGCAATCAATTGATTATGTCGATGAAAAAAAGTTTGCAGTTGTTCCACAATTGGTCTTTTCACCGAAATGTTTTGTTCACAACGCTGACCTACTTCTTGTGGTGAATTTCCCATGAAATAAACCTGCAGAAATTTATAGTCTGTATCCAACGGTGGCAATAGCGAACCTGCTAGATGATATATTTGTCCTTGAATCTGTAAACGTTATATATACTAATGGTGATAATATTGTTGTAGAATAATGGTGTAGTGTAGAAGTGTCGAATAATTTGAAAGATTATTGGAATATAAATAAAGGTTTTGCAATTACCTTGAAAGTGGGGATGAAATTGTCCCGAACCACATGTGTTGCACCAAATGAAGTCATCTGGAAGCAACTGTTGTATTTCTGGATTTGTGTCAGAAAATGTGCTAAATCTTTTTCTGTCCCCGAAACAAATGAGCGCAATGGCTCTGGTGGAGGGACCAATGGAGCCAATTTTACTTCTCCGCTTGCACAACACAATCCAGGGGGTTCTTTTCTGTATTTCAATGCCTTACAATATGGGCACACAACACTCATTGATCCAATAGCTACAATGGATCTGCATTGAAATCAATTGCCACGTTGTAACGGAATGCAGCTCGATGAGTCGACCGATGATGGCTCATTCGATGCATATCATCTTCGTTTACATTTTATCTTCCTTCTTGTAAGCGTGATGAACGTGATTGTGATAATCGATTCCGTTCAACTTCATTTCGCTCTTCGCGT
Source organism: Platycnemis pennipes (assembly GCA_933228895.1). Lineage (NCBI taxonomy): Eukaryota > Metazoa > Arthropoda > Insecta > Odonata > Platycnemididae > Platycnemis > Platycnemis pennipes. The sequence goes on from OW121852.1 coordinate 97,968,211, forward strand.
TGCTCTGAAGTTCGCTTAGAGCGAAAATTCCTTTGATTTATAGCATTTCGATTACTGCGACTATAAATATTCGTTCTTATTGGGGGCATTTCAATGCGATTAAGGGTCCCGTGCACTTTATGAAATCTCAAAATTCTTGGTTTCTACAACAATAATAAAAGAATTATTATTTATAGCCCTCTAGCACGAAATGCGGTGTTTGTTTACACCAGAAATGGATCGGAGACAACAATGAAAGACCCATTTAAAGAGCTACAAAAATCGTTTAAATTGCGTAATTAATCGTTAACTGAATGATTTATCATAAAAACATCGTAATAATAAGATAGTTCAGAGTTTCAACTTTCCGATGAAGGAAAAATAAAAGCTATCAGTACAAATTGAAGTATTTTAATGAACGAAATATGAAAGCACTGCACCGTGAAAAATGTAAAACTCCGTGTAATCTGATGGGAAAAATTGTAAATGTAATTTAAAATTAATGTATTATTCCTACACTATATATTATAACCCCCATTTAACGTCCCGTAACGGGGATGAACAAATTGTGAAGATTTCAGCGAAATCGGTCCAGCCATTATCCATGTTAACCGCTTACCAACAAAATGCGCAATCCATTTTTATTTATAAGATTTAAAAATTAAAGGTAGACACGTAATTTTTGAAAATTAATTCACTATATTCTATTGAAAACAAACTACTCATTTCTGGCACTCTACATAAACCACAATTTTCCAAATACAAATAGTACAAAAATAAATTTTATGCTATGTCTAAGGTGAGAGGAACTTTTTAAAAACGAATCGCCCACTAAATCAACAGGATTACCATTATGCCATAACATTAGCTTTTCGTTGCCTTCCAATTACTTATTCTAAATGCTTACGCCCTAATAACTGACTTTTGTTCAGTATTTTGATAGTAAAAGTGAAATATAGTCGGGAAAACAAAATTTTGCAAAGTGATAGTCAATGAAATATCAACAAACAATGTCTAAAAATTAACAGCTAATTAATCTACGCAGCAAAATGCTATCTTTTTATTTAAGTGAATGAATCCCTTACATTTATAACCACCGTCGTGTGTATGTATTTATCCGATGTCACCAACTAATCATAAGAAATTCATTAGGCACGATCCATTACTGATCACCGATAACGCCATTCATGTTAATTCCCCCAAGCACCAGTTAATAAATCGTAGCGATTACCCAACTGCATGCCACATATGATAATATTATCCAGGATATATGGGGCTGAACATGAGTTGCCAAACAGAACACTGTTTCAAGAATATCATTTCGCACCTAAGTTAACAAGACACGCCGTAATATTAAAGCGCCTTTAAATCAACAATGGTTTTCCATTTTGTGATAATATGGTCAGAAAGATACTAGTACAAATTAGCGAGACTCCAGCAGATATAAAAATTAACTTAACATGTTAGTAGTCAAATTCGAGTACTGACTACAGTACACGTTACGAGAAATGAAAATTGCTAAAAATTTTTAAAAAGCAAAATTAATGTTACCTTACCTTATTGTCTCGTACAAGGAGCTGATTGCGATGTATATTCGTTGAACTAGGTTGTTGGATTCTTCTCAGCATGTGAACATTTACCATTGCAGCAGGAATAATGAAATGAGCAAAACGAGGAAGCGAGCGCAGATTTATTACCAAAGTAAGACGGACTCCAAAGATGGCGATTTTCAGATGGCAAAAGAGATTCTCTTTTTCGCATGTTTTTCTGGAATTGGCCGAGAGAGCGATCTAAATTTCGCCAAATGTCTGTTACCGTGCAGCTCAAGCCCGCATTAGATATAATACACCAGAAAGAACATAGTCCTTCCTGAGAGAGATCTCTCGCTAAATAATTAACAGTGTAATTTATTCAATATTAAACTACTTTATTCATCCGAATGGATCCATTATTATGATCATGGATAAATCGCTGACATATTTTCTCTGTGATATCCGTCCCTGAAATCCGAAGAGCACCTTTTCCGTTATATATCCCTTTCATATCTGGGATACGATATCCACTGGGCTAGCTGGGCAGTTATTCATAAAAGAGGTCTTAGGTGCACTCACCCCTGTAGTGGAAGTGTGATAACCTTTAGGTAAGATAGCTTGTATAGCACTTCAATCCAATTATCCGCTACGGAGATACAGCTTATATCAGACCTAGTGGAGAAGGAAAAAGTTATAATGTGTTGCATATGGAATTAAAATGTAATTTTAAGGCATACTCTCTGACACACATATTCCTTGGAAAGGATAAGGAAAATGGAGTGGTTACACATAAAAAGAATATAATTTCATTATATTACTTGATACTCTTTGTTTAAATGTAAACAGTAATATTCAGTGAGGAAAGATCAAATTTTGCTGCTAGATACAATAATAGTTGATCAATTGCATTCCAGAAATTAGTACCTACCATAAATAAGGGTAATGAAATAATGGAAACTGGTGGAAGTACTCGTAAAGTACTTTCTATACCCAATATCATGGATAAAGGTAGGACTGAATAAGGGAGATGAATGCTATTTCTCTTAGACTTCACTGACACATTGAGAATCAGTCAGTCAAGTGGCTTCTTGGTTTCTGTTGTAGACGACAGTGTTTGTGGTGGTTGTTACGTTTTATGCAGAATTAAGTCCACTTTGTTTCACCGTCACATTCATTCTAATTAAGCACGCATTTCCGTTATTAAATACCACCGAGATGAAAATGCACAACCGTGAGCAAGACTAGGATCCAAATTTTCCTGCCCGAATGTTCAAGACCCCAAAACAAAAAAAATTGATATGATCGTTAGTTGGAAAATGCTCTTGTTTTATCTTAAAAGTGCAAGGGAATGTGCTTGAATATTTCAACATATTGTACGTTGCATATATTTAATAGTCAATGATTACTCTTCCAAATATTTATATTCAGCCCCGCATTGACAGCCCGAAAGTGTTGAAAAACAAGCAGAAAATTTCTTTTGAAAAGTTGGAAGAGACCACTAACCCTTATCTGGCATCACCTACTCCATTAGGGGACTACTCATAAAGAATATTAACAGTCGCCATCTTTGGCGGTCATTTAAGATATAATGTATCAATATTAGGAAATAAATTATAACCTAAAACAGGCACATTCTCAGAATACAAAAAAGGCAAAACGAAACAGAAAAAACATGCAATTTGACGCAAAATTACTCCTTTACCGCGCCATTTTTTCCCATAGCTCGCTAAATAATCAGCGGAATGCTTTCTACATGCTCGCGGGAGAGAGGAACAAGCAGATGCCAATTGGTTAGGAAAGGGGGCCTTGGAAAAGGCCATACATCAGTTATATTTCGTATTTTTTTCGTTGTTTATTATCGCTTTTAAATTTAGACTCAGGTTTTTGTCTCTTTATTAAATAAACGTTTTTTTTGTTTCAATCATGATTGCTATTTCTAATTCATCAAATAAAAACATGAATTGGTTTTTCCCCTAGGTAGGATAACTGCCAGTGTGAAAGAAAAGTTTGGGTTTATAATGAAGGGGTTGATATTCGTCTGATGTTTGCGTGTAATTATTCATCGTCTTATGAATGGTGAACTCTAAGGAGTCGATCATTCTCGTGAAAATTGACGCAGGGAAAAATACGTGTAATACTTTCAGCTGTGGGGGATGAACTGTCGTGAGCAAGAAATGGTAGGTGGCTAGTCGGAAAATGCAAAGATAATCGAATAGCTTCCTCGGTATTGGTGTGTCCAAATCCTTATATTTATCTTTTGGTCGACGACATAGCCACACATCTCTAGTTTTCACCATCTCCTTCTTCGCTTTTATCATCTCATGGATGATAAAGACCGCAGCCAATATTTTTAAGCTAACAGTCCAGCAAACAATTGAAGCCCTTGGTATTCATAGAAGTATTCACGGATCTTCGAAATCCAAACCTAATGCGTCGGGCAGCATGTGAGCCTGTAATGGGAAAATAAAATCCGCTAATTCGCGTCGTAAGTTCTCGGTCCATTGAAAAAGCATAAAATGAGTTGAAAATAGAAAAAATACTAACGTAACTGACTTAAATGAATGGGGATGGGTGGTAACATTGATTCCTTAATTATAAGAAAAAAAAATTGACTTCACCGGCACTCGAACCCAGGTCGCTCGGGGCAAAAGCTATTGGCCGAACGCCTCAAATCACTCGGCCACGGCGGGTGTTGAAGTCGCAACCTCACTCAAAGATACACATTCCGCGCCAAATCTTTACTTGCTTTTATCTCTCGAACCCGGGCCTATGGGGAAGAAAGCCGTGACACCTTTTCTACATTTCCTTTATAGTTCCAGAAAATAACATCGGCATTCGGATCCCGAACATCACTCTCGCGATGTCTCCTAGTAAGTGGATGACATATCATCTCTTGCGAGTCCATTGCGAGAATGAGAGCTACCGCGCGATCTGAAGCGCAGGTGGGGTTCCGAGCATTCGGAGGAAAGAGGGGAAGGATGATGAGGGAGAGCGTCATTTTTTTCCCGCGCCTCATACCAGTTGCACACCATGAAGAGAACGTGTTGTCGTTCGTCCGAGAGAGAGGATTTGCTGGTGCGAAGAGTCGTACGAAAATTGACGAAGCATGGCTAAAAAAACGAATGATAGAAAACTTTAAACACACCGAATACGGCTGCATGAAACACGACTTCGTCAAAGACGTTTACATCGATGTGATGAGTTTGTGCGAAAACCCGAGTGGATTAGGAAACCATTCATCTATATACTTCAGCCCAGAATTTAGTGAACATTTCGAGTCGCAAGCCAGTGAGAAATGCAGAAACTTAAAGAAAAGAGAATAATGCTATTGTGCCGTGAACGAATGCCACCGCACAGTTTCGACAATCAGTAAACCGAGATAATTGCCAATATTCTTCCCGAAATAATAATAAACCGATATAAAACAAAACCATGTGTACAATCTTACGATCAATAAACCAATCGATGCTTAACCGATAATCCAGCCTCCAGGCATCATAATTCTCTAATGAGCGAGAGAGAGAGAGAGAGGCATAATATAAAATTCTTCAAAAATGCATGGTGAGAGAAGGCGGCCGTGCGTGTTAAAAAAATTCGCTAATGCTATCATTAAATAATATTATCTATCGAGAGAGCTGCTTAATTCCTGCACTCGTGCTCTCAACTCCAGCTTCTTATCGCTCCCAGCTTCCCCCGGCGGGAGAGGAGGGGAACAGGCTCCACCGCCGCCGCGTTCCTCGTTCCGCAATTATTTTTTCAAGCTGCACATGCACGCGTTCTGAACCCTTCTCCCTAACCGACCGACATAGCCGTTATCCCAGGATTAAAAATCTCTCCGGGATTGCAATCCTTAGAGGTGGGGAACTCATCAATGCCTTTCCCCCACTAAAAGCATTTTTCCCTGTACTCAATTTTCCAAAGAAGAAGACTTATTTCCAAGAAGGCATGCGTAAAGAAAAGATAAAAATAGAGGCTCTAAACCGATGATAACGAGCATATATAGTGCACAAAATCAGCTGAGGATTACTGTTTGGCCGCTAAGGTTGAAATTCCAAGCCGGTGTGACTCAGTACTCTGCAAATCAATCTTCATGTTACGTTGCTCGTTGACTCTGTTAGGACGCGTTACTTCAACGCATTCTCCTCTAGCAAACTGACAGATATCAAAAGGCATAATAAGGATAAACATTTAAGCTGTTAACTGATGATAATGAATTTAGACAGTGCATAAAATCAGGTGAAACTTAGCGTTTGGCCGAAATAATAAACTGTAAACGAGTGTTGCTCATTGGAAAGTTGTCAATCATGATATTACGCTCATCGATGACTGTTAGGAAGCGTTGCATACAACGAATTCTTTTCTAGCAAACTGACAGATTCCAAAAAGCATAATATGGATAAAAATTAAGGCTTTTAACTGATGATAATGAACTTAGCTAATGCATAAAATCAGCTGAAAGTTAGCGTTTGGCCGAAATAATAAACTGCAAACTGGCGGTGCTCAGTAGAAAGATACAATCTTGGTATAACACTCTCCTCAATGCCTGTTCGGAAGTGTTACTTCAAAGCATTCTCCTCTAGCAAACTGACAGATTCCAAAAGGTATAATAAGGATAAAAATTAAGGCACTTTACTGATGAAAATGAACTTAGCTAGTGCATAATATCAGCAGAAAGTTAGCGTTTGGCCGAAATAATAAACTGCAAACTAGCGGTGCTAAGTAGAAATATCCAATCTTGGTATAACAATCTCCTCAATGCCTATTCGGAAGTGTTACTTCAAAGCATTCTCCTCTAGCAAACTGACAGATTCCAAAAGGCATAATAAGAATAAAAATTAAGGCACTTGTGTTGCTCAGTAGAAAGTTGTCCATCTTGATATTACGCTCCTCGATGACTGTTAGGAAACGTTCCTTCAACGCATTCTCCTCTAGCAAACTGCAAGATACCAAAAGGCATAATAAGAATAAAAATTAAGGCACTTACCTGATGATAATGAACTTAGACTGTGCATAAAATCAGCTGAAGCTTACGGTTTGGCCAAAATAATAAACTGCAAACTTATGTTGCTCAGTAGAAAGATCCAATCTTGATATAACATACTCCTCAATGCCTGTTTGGAAGTGTTAATTCCACGCATTCTCCTCTTGCAAACTGACAGATACCAAAAGGCATAAAAAGGATACAAATTAAGGCACTTAACTGATGATAATGAACTTAGACTGTGCATAAAATTAGCTAAAGCTTACCGTTTGGCCAAAATAATAAACTGCAAACTGATGTTGCTCAGTAGAAAGATCCAATCTTGATATAACATACTCTTCAATGCCTGTTGGGAAGTGTTAATTCAACGCATTCTCCTCTAGCAAACTGACAGATTCCAAAAGGCATAGAAGGATAAAAATTAAGGCACTTTACTATGATAATGAACTTAGACAGTGCATAATATTAGCTGAAGCTTACCGTTTGGCCGAAATAATAAACTGCAAACTGGTGTTGCTCAGTGAAAAGTTGTCAATCTTGATATTACGCTCCTCGATGACTGTTAGGAAGCGTTACTACAACGCATTCTCCTCTGGCAAACTCCCAGATACCAAAAGGTATAATAAGGATAAAAATTAAGGCGCTTAACTGATGATAATGAACTTACACAGTGCATAAAATCAATTGAAGGTTACCGTTTGGCCGAAATAATGAAGTGCAAACTTGTGTTTCTCAGTAGAAAGATCCAATCTTGATATAACACGCTACTCAATGCATGTTAGGAACCGTTACTTCAACGGATTCTACTCTAATCTACTGATAGATACACCTGGAATAAGATACGTATTATCTTAGGTAGCAATGCGTGGGAGGTAAATGTCATCTTCTGCAAATCAAGGAAGACAAACATCCACATGAATTTTAAATCTTTGCTAGGTATAAAACGGTAATATTTACCGGTGGTATGTTGTAGTAAACTAATTTATAGTAAATTTAATTCACCTTAGTAGTGAAGATAACACAATTGAATACTTGATAGCAGTAATGTTCCCTGGAGGAGAGAGTGAGTGAATAAGGACGCCATGAAAATACGAGTGTTACGGAAAACGGAAAGGCAATTAAATACCACCAGGGTGCGTGAACAGTGGATGGCTCTGCGTCGTCGCGCAGGTTCCCCCACTCCCCTCTAGGAGGTCCTCCTCCCTTGATTCCCTTCCATCCCATCTCCCTACTCCTACCCTACTTATAGTTCAATTGAATATAGAAAGATTCTCTGAATCTGGGTACAATGGAAGACATATATTTCGCTGCAGAGAATAACGTGTGACGTTTTTACATATACATGATCCACGTTGGGACGTATTTGATTGTATTTTAATAGCAATGCAAATATTAGATATCTTATAAGCGAATGCGTTTACATATTCGATGCTGAGTACCTAACTGGGTGAATACCGCATGCAATTAAAGTATTTGTTTTGGTTCTTAGACTATGGTAGGAAGAATGAATGTTCGATGGCAATGATTGTTGGCATAACGATCAGTTTCTATTACTTTGAGGATTCAAATACTCCAATTTTGGGTCATCTCAGCATCAAAGGGATGCAAAGTTCAATCTTTGTTGCTTTTGGTACGGAAAAATCAGCACTGCGCAAAGATTAGGTATCATGTATATCTATGGCAGAGCTTTTCTTGTTCAAATTTGGCACAAGAGCCCATTATTTTGGATACGAAACAAAAGCATTGGAAAATATTAATATGTAAATCAAGGTTCCTGGAAATACCCTTTTGGAAGTATTTTTCAGAACATAACTTGCTGCACATAGAATATCAAATCTAAACAAAATATCTTAAAATACATATCAACATTTAATCAACACCCTTGACGTTAAAAATGGGCAATTTATTAATTTTTTGCGTACCTGAAACATTGCTCAAAATCTCCATGGATAGATTATTTTATCGGATTGATTTGAAATACTGAAGAACTGATGATGAGAGATTAAAATTTGGGTAATTGCCCGTGAAGGAATGCCTTTGTGATCTGGAGGAAACATTAATAGGAATAGTGTGCGCGAAAGAGGCAGTATGGGGGTATTTTGCTCAATTTCCTTTAGTAGGTCTATGTATACGTAAATCCCTGCGAGTCACCACGAGGATGTGCGGCTAGACTTCTAGACTAGTAGACTTCTAAATGAAACATACTACATAATAGAGTCACATGCATCAATATGTTAGTATCTACGTAGTAATAAAGAGATCAATTTTTAAAACATCCATCATGCATTAAATACTAGCAATATTTCACCTTCCTATTCCTTTGATATGCTGCCTATTGTGCTCTATTAAGGTCCGTGGGAAAATAGCATTTTAAATCTATTACTACGGCAATCAATCTCTCTAATCTTGTTAATCTGATCAAACCTAGACAAGAACGCAGAGGTTCTTAATATACATTGTGACGGTATCGGGTTGTAGGGTCGCACTTTGGTTTAATGGTCCCCTCGCGTCCTGTGTGTTTTCGCGTTGCCTCTTACCTTTTGTGCGAGACGGACCGCGCTTGTGTTTTGGTTGGTGGTGCATGCGTGTAGAAGGTCAGTGGAGTGGCCGATGGATGTGATGGGGGTCTGTGTCCCTTGCCACCGACAAGGTAAGTGGCCATGAGAGTGGCGTGTGATATGCTATTCGACTTCTCGTGATGTGGAGATCCCCAGTTTCCCCACTTCCCCTACCCCACGTGAGCTCCCCGGGCTTCCCACCCCACCACTTGTGGGGTATATAAGGGCCAGGGTGCGCCGTACTTGAGAACCTTTTTGAGGCGTGTAGCAGGTGGCTATGCTCGACGGGCAGCTGAAAATGGAGGACATAGAGAGTATAAGACGGGACGCCGCGGCGCGCCGCCTGGGTAAAAAAACACTTCCAAGTTGGACCAGGAAGGAGTCCGCGAGGCCGCCGAGTTCCCCGGACGACGCTCGACACCTGAAAGTGAGAGGGACGAGGGTGTAGAAGATCCACGCTGCGAGTGTCCCCCACAAGAAATCCGCGCGTCGGGAGTCGTTCCTTCTTCTCTTAGCAGATCTCCATGAACCTGGACGTAAGCCGCCATCGGTAAGTCCAACTTAGACCCCCCCTCCTTTCCCCTTTCATCGCTAGCCAGGAGCCGGGAATACAGGAAATCTTAGGAATTGCGGGACTCTTGAAGCACCCTTAGCTCCATCATAACGGTTTCATTGTAATTTCATGTTTGTTGGCCTCTGGCCGGAATCTTGTGTAAAAATCTGTTGTAGTTGGTTGCTGCGCGCGGCCTTCTTCCGAGCGAGTGTCCTTGGTTCAATTCTACTGTTGTGTCGGCTGCGACACGGGAGCATTTAATGTGTTTTTCATCTGGTACATTCACATTCATCCATATCTCGTTTGTCTCCTCACACCGATCTTTCTATTCATCCTTCATGCTCATCAGGGTATTTATCTTATGTTTTAAGCCAGAGTATTTATGTGTCAGATCTTTAATTCAGAAGGTTGTGTGCTTCTTCGAATTTGCGACGCCCATGCTATGTGTTATTTTATGTTCCTAATTTCAATTAACCAGTGAAATGAATTTGGTCGCACCGAGTCCCGAAGTGCACTTCGATTCCGCCCCTGGGCTGGAGTGTACGCCTGGGAGATTTGCCCTTCCCCCATTCCCCATCGAGAATTAGCGGCTCACGCTGCGCACGGGGCGCCTCGGGAAATCCTTAAATTTTGTAATATTGCGGAGTGAAATGCGTGTGGGTTGCGTACTGAATTGTGTGCGGTCGGTCTCCCAGAGATCACGGGCGTGCAATCGGTTACAATATCTAACATCACCTGCAATAAAATTATATTCGAATTTAATCAAAATGTTAAGCCTAATTTTTAACATGCAACCTGATAGTAATTCCCATCATAGTGCTCCTATTTAAGGGGTGAGTTAATCAGTTCTGTGGTTGGTCACTGGCGAGGAATTCACCTTCCCGTAAACCAACACAGGCCATGTGGGTCTAGTTTTAATTTTCTTTTTCTCTGTTTCGTGTTTTCCTTCTTCTGTTGAGTGTCTCCCCCGGCCTTTGACCTCAGTGAAATTCTTCGGTACGATGTGTTCGGTCAAGGATTGTTCAGCGGTCATGGATTTCAGACTCTTGTTCAGCTAATTAATTGGCGCCTGCATCCGGTGGCCTGTAATATTTATGTACCTAAATTAGGATGAGATGATTATATCAATTTTTTCGTATGGCTTCATCCAAATCAAAAAGCACAAATATTGGTAAGGTGTTTTTACTACATTGGAGCCATTGCATGACGTAGGATATCACGATGAACAGGCAAAAGTCTAACTGTGCCGCCTCAATCTTGCTCATCATTTTGAATTGTTCCCTAAGTAATGATATTTTTAGTGAAAAAATTACTCTCGCCATCCATCGAGTTTGGTGCATGGCACCTGGAAATTGAATGTTTAGTTTTCGCTGTGTATATCCGCCTAAAAGTATCACAGAAAGTTCTATCAACTCTCAGTAGTCATCTCCGACTATTTTTGGTCGGTTCAATTCGATAAAACTCAAGCAGATTGTCAATTTCTGAATCAGTCACGTGCAATGCGTCTTTCTTTAAAGTACTCTATTATATTAAGATCGACGCTTTTCCAGTTATCTTGGACCTTTTTTAAGAGTGAAGTATGAGAATTTGTTTGTCACTTGACTGATTTTTACTTCAAACACGATTTTTAACACCAATTCATACACGTGATGGCGGCAAGAAAAAATAAGCATATCCCTTTTAAGTTTTTCTTCAAAAAGCACACAGGCTCCATTGAATGACCTGTATTTGAAGCTGTAGAATCACAGCAAAAAATTGCACTTTATCTTCGAGATTACAGGCTACAATTACGTTCCAAACAGCCTGCGCCTTTCCCCTTACTGGGAGCTTTCCAGCCTTGGCACTGCAATAAATTTTTCTTTATTTGTATATGAAATAACTGTCAGAAGACGTTCTACTTTAGATTTCCAAGCATCTATAGCAGGCAACAGTCCCAGTGAACAGCCACAATATCTGGTTCCTCGTTTTGAAAATTAGCTTTTATGGCTTCCGCACGCTCTTTCCGTTTTTCCGTACGAATAAATTGAATCGAGGACTCACTCATAGGAAGTTCATCAGTATTATATCCAAATACCTCAGTGGAAGCCTCAAGACTAAACACTGAATATTTCATAGTTAACTGAGACTTATCTATTGCTGCTACTAATTTAAGAGGGATGAATTTTTTTGATTTAATGTTTTACTGGCTCCGGGCTGCACGCTCTCGATAGGAGTAGGAAGATCTTCTTTTAAATGCCTGTCATTTTCATTAGAATCAGAAGATGAGTCGTTTTTTAACGGTTCATAAGAATGTCGAAGGAGTTTAAAAGAATAGTAGAAAAATACATAGCATGTTGATTGTTTTCTTCAATAGTTCTGAGGCGCACCATTTCCTCTTTATTAGCCAGGCTTTTGTCATCTCCAGCTAAGTCACTATACCTACCTGTCTTTCTCTGTCGTTGTAAGAAGATTTTATCTTCATTAATTTTCATAAATTGAATCGCATAGGCGTGTGCAATGTGAAACTAATTACCTAAGTTGTCGAAAAACTCTTGCTGGTGCTGCTCAAATTCGTTTTGGTTTTTCTTTTTGTTACACTCTCCAAACTTGATGTAGGTTCACTAGTGTCTTCACGCGATGATGTCGTGTCACCAGTGTTGCCCGATCGAACGCATGGCAATCAGTCTCATTACTTTATTTACACACCTTGTAAAACATACAAATGTACAATGTACATTGTACATTTTTCGCTAAATTCCCATTAAAATATGGAAGGTTTGCAGTGACGCCTTACTTCTTTAGGACTGACATGTTTAATTGCAAGTCAGCATGGGTTGCCGAGGTCCACCGTTCATGAAATTTTATTTACAATTGTTTTGACATCTTATAAATAAATTAAGGGGGTATGCGTTAAAAAAAACACTTCGATTTTTTAGGGACACCCTAACCTGCATATATTCCTTTTGTCTTACTACTTTTATTTTTAAGGGAACATTAAATACGTTCTACATTGCGGTTTTAAATTAAGTTTTCTTGTTCTGACGTACGGATCCTTTTCTTTTTATTCCCTTTTATTTTTAAGGGAAGATTAAATACTTTCTACATTGCGGTTTGAAATTAAGTTTTCTTTTTCTGACGTACGGATCCTTCACAGATGTAGATACCACTCGACCGTTTTTGCTGACTACATACTTTCTGACCACTGCAAAACGCCCAGGGTATACTTCATAATTTGATATATCCTATGAAAGCCAGCTTTCTTTACCTATGGTTATATCTCCATCAGAATTTTTGTAGTCGGAAGGTGCCCTATTTGTTGGTATATTCTTGGTGTGTTACTAATCGAATCATTCATCCATTTTACCAGCTTTATATGTAAGTAAAATGTTCTAAATAATATGATAATTTTTTGAACTTATTAAAATATTCTTACGTCATTATAAAATCCAACGATTGAAAGTAATAACTGTGAATCTCCGTGATGTGTTGGTCGCATAAATTTTTAAGTTTTGGATTTTTTTTTCATTGAAGTTGTTTTAACTTACCGTATTTTTGCGGAACAAAAAATTATCGTAAATCAGACCCGAGACATTCAAATCAATTTCACCTGAGCTAACACCATCCAATATCACACCTTGAGCGTTTTCATGTAAGAAGTCTCCTATTCAGCCTACTATAATGCTGTGTATCCCCTATATATGCTAACTTTACGAATACCTTAATGTAGGATACCTTATCGAACGTTTTTATGAAGTTAAGAAACATTGCATCTACCTGAACGTTATCTTCTACAGAAACTAAAATATCATGAACAGAAAGACCTAGTTGACTTTCGCAAAGGCGGACATTTTCTCAACTCATGCTGGTTTATTATCAATAATTCCTGGGATTTGAGGTGTCCCATTATTCATGTAACTAGCATATGCTCTATAATTTTATGTAATAGTGACGTTAATAATATTGGTCTACATGGTCTACATGAATTACATGGAAGTTCCCTTGACGCTTTAGATTTTGATTATAAATTAAATTAATTGATATTTCATTTCATTTTTTTGGATTTTTTGATAACAAGGGAGCGTGTAATTGACGATATTACGAATTTGCGTATATTTTCCTGACTAAATTTGTTAAATACACCCTTTAACGCCGAGAAAATTGTTTTTGTCCTATTTGCCCTATTTTTACACATAGTCTTTAGAGCACCTAAATAATAATATCACAAAGGTTTAGCTACATAGTATTCAAAATGACAGAGTAATTGGGCGTGACCACATGGTTACGCTAGGCGGATATGAGGTCATTTTTTCCAAATGAAAAAGTTTTATTTTATTATTTTGAGGTTTATTCATCTTACTCGCTACCAACTGTGGAGGGGTGGTGGGTTGCCTAAAAACTTTCGGTGGGTAATGAGATGTGCTATAATGTAAAGAAGTTAAATTAATCGAATTTATTGTAACGATTACATTTTTGGTAATTTTTATTTTTAATCGATACATTTTTTAATGAGTAACTATTACTTACTTCAAAGCACATTCTTATGTTCGTTACAATTGAGTAATCTTGAGTGAAAATATGAATTTCTCGTACATTAGACGCATCGAGAAGTAGTGTTAACTACATTGTGCATCCTGGGCCTGTATTCTGTATCTCCAAACCGATCGGTACGGGAGACCTTACGTCGGTTTGGATGGCAAACCGACGAAGAGGGAACATCGGTGCGATTCTGTACGCAACCGATCGGTGCGGCGGCGACCTCCAGTCGGTGCGAAACAGGGAATCCTACCGACACCTAATTGCTGTCGGTACGCTCGGGTTTCAGTCGGTTTGGCTTGTTTACCGCTATACCTATACTTGAAGGCGCGGTTATTGGAGATAAATATCATTTTTTCTTGGATATATTTGCGATATGAAATGTTGAAAATATATTAAAATAGTTACACGAAGTTTACTTGACAACATAATCATTCTGTAATTAACGTGAGTGGAGGTGAACTGAGAGTGTAAAATGTTGCCAAGAAAAATACGAGTGAAAATTAGATAAAAGGTAATAAGATATCACTAATATTGATAATTTTCTCGGAATACTATGCGCAAGACATCATTTTACTATTGCGCCAACATTTTATGTAACGTAGCAGACGATATTAAGTATATCGAAATCTTGCATTATCTTTCTCTGTGTACATACCGGTGAACGGCAGCAATACGCTGTCATTTTTTATGCGGTGCATTTGCTTTTGCCTCAGTTATTTTCGTATATGTATTTCCGCTCTGCTTCAATGGAATATTGATTTTCTCGGTCTTCGCACCCTCATTGACTATCCACTGGGAAATTCTATTGTTGGTTTCCTATAGATGAACCAACCAAACTTTCTCATTGTGAAAGATAGCAGTGTTAAATTCTCTTTATAACTTCATGAGTGATTACTCTACCTAATGTAAAAAGTTTATAAAAACGATTTTTTCGGGCATCTAACACCAACTTCAACTCATTATTATCATAGAAATAACTAAATGACAACTGAATGTTGGTATTATCGCTTGCTGTCGTCAATAAAGTGCATACTTCTTATTGAACAGTGCTATTATGATGTAATAGCTTATCAAGATAATGCTTTCTGACGCAATTAGTCTTCGGCTCTCACATACGTTGCTTTGTAAATGTATATTAAATCGCTAAGTGTTGAAATTGTCTTGAAAATTGTAAACACTTGGAAGTACATTTCTGTAGTATGGCACAACGTGGATTTCAGTTTGTCCTCAGCTCCCATTTGAATAAAAACTATGTATGTAATTTCCAACAGCATAATAAACATTAACATCAATATCAACCATGGCATCTACTTGATTACCTACAAAGAATATGAAGTATAAGATAAATACATGTCTTGATCATCTTACACTATTCCTTCATCACATCTCCCTCGCTATATTGTTGAGTTATAAGGCTTCTCTTTCATTAATTGGCACAGTAAAATGAAAGTAAAAATGCATCCACGTAGGCCTAAATTACGATATCCCATCAAATCTTACTCGCCTAACAACTTGAGTTTACACTTAAATTAAATAAGCGTAGACATTTATACCCAATTTAATAAATAACTACCGATTTTACAACTTTAGGTTTATTCTCAATGGATATTACAACGGCAAAGTGACACTATGGGCTATTAACAACTCTACGTAACCGTGATGAAATACTTAAAACAATAATTAATGCCATCGATTAAAATAATAATTAATGCCATCGATTAAAACAAGAATTAACACTCGCGGTAACTCCGTTCCGTAATATAAAAGCAATGGATATATCATATAGTTATCCCTCACGCAACATTTATTTCTAAGACATATTCCACTCAATTTGGAGTAAGTATCATACTCTCCTTCGCAATATTTTCACAGAGCACTTTATAAATCCATATTTCAAGTAAATATGCAATCAAAAATTATTACGCATATTAAATCAGAGCTTTCAGCAAGTAAATATTGATACAAGCCGATACAAGCATTGACTACGTACCGCTGCGTTCCATTGTTTACGCTGCGATATCTTTTGGCGCTTTTGGCAGTAGAAGTTGCTCGCCGTATTTCAGTCTTCATTTGTTTCCTCTCCTCTGCCTCCGGTTGGCAGATACGTATCACGTGACTTCGACCTTCGGGAACACTCGGAAATCTGCTCCCTCTCCTTCTTTTTCCTGGGAGGGGGAAGCAAACCGACTGGGTTTGCCACCGACAGCCATACAGAATCTATCGAGATGGTTTTGTCGGTGCGGGAGGGCCAGTCGGTACGGGATCTGTTCCGGTCGGTTGAGTGAAAAGGTAAACCGATCGGTATGGAACCGACAAAATACAGAATACAGGCCCTGAGCTGAGTCTCGGTTCTCTCTTTTACGAAGGGGTGACTCCCATTCTAGGAGTGGAGTCGCTTCCGAGACATTGAGAAGAGCCAGACGGTACCTGAAAAGGAGTTAAATGCAAATGGTTAATTGTAGCAAATAGGCGTGGGTTATACAATATAGTTTCTATGCCTCCGGCTTTTTCGTGAATCTTTTCTCATCCAGCTGTTGAAGCAGTGGTGACTGTTATTGTCAGAACAAATTCACTGTAAGTAATTTTGTAACCACACCCATATTTCCTTGTATCATCCACGGTAAAACTATATTTCACCCACTCAATTTACTTTGTTACGAAATTTGCTGGTAAAAACTGGTGGTGGTGCTTTTTTCATGAAATTTTTAATGCGTTCTCAGGCAAAGGTAAGCTGTGTATTTAGAGGCAGCGAAGAAAATCTGTACCCTGATTCCTACTGAATCACTGTATAAAGTTCATTTTTTTGTTAGACTCAGGTTTGTATCTCACGGCTCTGGCACGGATAAAATTCTGTACATTTAAATGTTTGTAGGGTACCTAATGCATAATTCTCTGATATGGCAGCGAGGAATTCAAGAGGAAAACTACCACATGAAATAAAATACTGCATAGCAACTATCAAAAAAACAAGGACTTATCCATTGAATCATGCTTAATATCAGAATTTTATTCGGCCTTTAAATTTGATGAGCCAGCCAAATTGAAAGGTACGCTGGAATACTTTTACTGATGCAAATCATATTGACATCATTTATTAGAATTACTTTATTGTTTCAGGAGACCCTGAAAAAGATGTCTTTTACAAACAAGTTACCATCAGTGTTATGACGCATGAAAGTAGGGACTCGTGGTCACTTCTTGTCGAAAATTGGGGGTGTTCCTCTTCCTCGGGGTGTCTTCAGGTTGGCAGGACATTAACCTGAAAACAACACATATGGTGATTACATCAGTCTACTATTAACACATACATAGGGTGGAGATTGTTGGGTGGGGCACATGCAGGAGATCTAGATAAGGGATTTGACCGGACGTAAGTCCTCTCTCACCCTGGCACTACAATTCTCTTTTAATATTATGGTTGGAAAGGGAGTGCTAAAAAAATAAAAGGAACCCTCGAAGACGTTTATGAGGCCTGAATACATATTTTAAGGGCAGCGGCATCAACAAGCGTGTGACAAAAATCCATGGCGCGAAATAGGTAGGTACTATTTTATGCCTCTCTGCTGAATCTATTTCGACTCAAATGACGCGTATAAGCAGTAGCGGAAGCATTGTTTGCAAGCTAGTAACAGGAGGAGGGTTCGTCCACCGGATACTTTGATGTGAGCGGGGCAGATACCGGGAGGGAAAGAACATGTTTGGAGAGGGGGGGGGAAAGAATGGCAGGGGAAGATATTTGTGGAGAAAGCTGGGGAGGGGACGCTGAGGGCTAAAGGTGGGACGGTGCACGTGTGAAGGAAAAAGGATTTGAACGGGTTGGGAGACTTAATAGGAGTGAAGAAGGGGTTGAATATAAAGTGGCATCTGAGTTAAATGGGCAGAGATGTCTAATATAAAATGGGCGAAAACATATGGAGCAGTCAAAAAAAAGAACTAAAGAGCCGAGGAAAGAAGGCAATGATGTACAGCAAAGAGCAAAATATTATTTAGGCCCTATTATATTGATTTTCTAATCCCGTTAGCAATTGCACATTTCTCATCCTAAATGTCCATTATAAATCGTGGAAAATTTTATATTGTGATACGAGCATCAAGTACGGCATCCTAAATTGTAAACAAAATGCATGCATTCATGCAGTAAATATCATCATCATCGGTCAAAAATCCTAGGATTGGTTTGACGCAGTCCTCCACTCGATTTTTCTATCGGCCAACCTCTTCATAATAATGTATATCCTCTCTTTTACATCCTTCACAACTTGCCCCATATACCTCATACGAGGCCTGCCTTTTCCATTCTTCCCGTTTACTTTTCCCTCGACGATTGACTTCATCCGGCTTTAGCGTCTCAAGGTGTGGCCCATTGAGTGGTCCCGTCTTCTTTTTAATGTTTTCAGTTGACATCTCTTCTCTCCCACTCTTCTTAACACTTCTTCGTTTACTCCTGTTTACTGTTACTCGATTGATCCATTTTATGTTCATCATTCCTCGGTAGCACCACATTTCAAATGCTTCCCGCCTGGACTTCTCATCTGCTATTATTGTCCATGATTCGTTGCCTTGTAGTAGAATACTCCATATATATATGTCCTAATGAAATGTTTCCTCACTTCCACGCTTATGTAAGCGGAATCGTCTTCTGATAAAATACCCTTTTTGCTTGGGCAATTCTACTGGCAATTTCTCTTTTTCTTCGTCCATCGCTGGTTACTCGGCTTCCCAGGTAGCAGAACTCTTCCACCTCCTCGATTGTTCGTTTTCCTAGTTTGACATTGGTTCTGACTTCCTTTCTCCTACTGCATACCAATACCTTAGTTTCCTTTTTATTGTTCTTCAGATGATATATGGTCATTGTTCTTTCCATATTTCCTAATGTCTTCTTTAAATCTCCTTCTGTTTCTGCCATTACTGCTATGTCATCGGCGAATCGTAGAATGCTGATTTTCTCCCCGTGGATATTCACTCCAGGACACTTTTCTTTGACTTCTTGGATGGCTTTCTCGATGTAGACATTCAATAATACGGGAGGCAGTGCACATCCTTGCCACACTCGTTTCTATATGCTTGCTTCATCACTGCTGGTTCCTGATTTGATAATGGCCACCTGGTTTTTATACATGCAGTGGATTACTCTTCGGTCATTGTATGATACTACAATTTCTTTCAGAATCTTTAGCATCATATTTCAATCCACGTTGTCAAATGCCTTCTCCTAATCTACAAATGCAATACACGCCGGTAGATTCTTCTCTTTTCTCTGCTCTATTAGTAGTCTGAGGGCCAAAATCGCTTCTCTTGTGCCCTGGTTTCTTAAGAACCCGAATTGGTTCTCATCCAGGAATTCCCCCGCTTTTTGCCCTGTTCTTCTATAGATGATTCTGGTCAATATCTTAGCGGTATGTGTCGTCCGGCTAGTGGTCCTAAAATATTCACAGTTCTCAGCTCTCTTCTTTTTGGCCATAGGGATGATGATGTTCTTCTCAAAGTCGGTGGGTATCTCTCCTGTTGAGTACACATCACATATGGTTTTGTACAGCTGAGTAAATGTCTTCTCTCCTGCGTTTTATATTAGTTCTGCAGGAATATCATTTATTCCCGAAGTCTTATTTATCCTCAGATCCCTTACAGCAGCGTCAGATTCTGATCTTAATATTGTGGCTACCAAATCATCCTTATCGACTTCATTTTCCTCTTCGATTACTTCCGCTCAAAGATAACTCCCATTGTCAAATCTTCCAAGTTTTCCTTCCATCTCTTCACTTACCCCCATGTTCAGTTAAGAGTTCACCATTCTTGTCCCTGATGCTGTTACATCTTGCTGCCCGTTCCTTGAAGTGATTTCTCACCATCCTGTAGGCAACTTCCATATTTCCATTAGCGAGGTGGCTTTGTTCATCTTCACATAGATCCTTCAACCACATTTCCCTTACTTTTCTCACTTTACGGTTTATTTAATTCCTGATTCTTTTGTAGCGAAGTTGCCATTTTTCGGTTTCCACATTTTTATATTTTCTTCTCTCTTTAATCATTTCTAAAACTTCTTCTGTAATACATGGCTTCCTGTTGACAACTTTTCTTCTCCCCAGAGCTTCTTTTGCTGCTTCCTTTAGCCCAATTTTGATGTTCTCCCATCCCCTTTCTACTGATTTCACAGTCTAATCCTCATCTACTTTGTTTTACACTGCCTTCTGAAAGGCCAGCTATTGTTGAGGTTCTTTTAGTTTCTCTATTTGCCGTTCGTTCTTCATTGATTTCTTCAATTTCTTGAGTTTTAAGTGAAATTTTATCATCACTAAATTGTGGTCACTGTCAATATCTGCCCCCGGGTAATTTTTCCAGTTTTTCACCTGGTTTCTAAACCTCTGATTCACTAAAATGTAGTCCATTTGAAATCTTCTTCCGTCTCCGGGCATTTTCCAGATATATCTTCTCCGTTGGTGGTTTTTGAACAATTTGTTTGCCACCACCAACTTATATTTTATGCAGAACTCCAGTAGTCTTTCTCCTCTCTCATTTTGATTTCCCAAGCCATATTTTCCTGTTATTCTTCCATCTTTACCTTCGCCAACGACAGCGATCAAATCTCCTAAAATAATTAAGTTTTCTTCTCCTTTTACTTGCTTTATATCTTCCGTGATATCCTCATAGACGTCTTCCACTTCTCCATCTTCTAGTCCGATGTAGGCACGTGAACTTGTACCACAATGATATCTGTATGCTTGGTCTCAATCTTCACCATTATAATCCACTCACTGTACTGCAGGAAGCTCTTCATACGCAGTCCTGCAATCTTCCTGAGCATTATGTCTACTCCAGCGTTACCATTTTTTGATCCAGTTTGAATAATTATATTTCTTCCACTACAAAGGTCTCCTTCTTCGGGCCATCTCATTTCACTAATTCCTATTACATCCAGGTCCATTCTCCGCATTTCCATCTTCAGGTTCTCCAGTATTCCACAGGTCCGAAGCGATCTCACGTTCCATGTTCCTACCCTAAAAAGTTAATCACATTTGACTGATGCTCTCTCTCGGGTTGTCCCGTCTCGGAGATCCGAATGGAATTACTTCCGGAATATTTTACCCGAGTGGGTTCTATCAAGTCATGATAAGAAAGAAAGGAGTGGATTAGCTGCGACTCCTCTGGATAATAATGTAGTGGTTTCCCCTTGCCTTCCACATCGCAGTACTACAGACGTAAAATTTAATGTAGCCACGCCTGTATTGAAATGAGTGTCGCTGTACCGACCACTGTGGTTTCCACCTTCACTCTTGTGAAGAAGAGCTGCTGCCCTCTCCTCTGGGTGCTAGGAAGCAAAATTGTTGACGGCCTCCCGTCGCCAAGTCACCACACCTTCACAGGCTTCTGTATTATTTAAAGGCCTATATTACCCAATGTCAGACCAATACCACATTCAAGTGCCGCCGCCTTTTGTCGACGACTGCTTATTCGACAAGTTATCTCGCTTATCTCGCAGCTAACCTCTTTATCTAGAGGTCGACCCCCCATCTGCAAATCCAGTGGACGGACTCGGCGTCTTTATGCTCAGCCCCGTGATTTGACCATATATCTGGAGCATTTTACTGATTAGCAGCGAAGCATGGACGATAACTGCACAAGAGAAGTCAAGGCTGAAAGCATTTGTAATGTGGTGCTACCGAAGAATGATAAGATAAAATGGATCGATCGAGTGACAAACGAAGAAGTATTAAGAAGAGTGGGAGAAAAGAGAAGTCTACTGAAAACCCTAAAAAGAAGACGGGACATCTTAATAGGCCACATCATAAGATACGATGGCCTGATGAAGACAATCGTCGAGAGAAAAGTATTCGGGATAAATGGAAAATGTAGGCCTTGTATGAGATATATGTAGCAAGTTTTAGTGGTAGAAGAAGAGAAAAATTACATTGATATGAAAAGGTTGGTGGACGGTTGAGTCGAGTGGGAGGCTGCGTCAAACTAAACCGAGGATTGTTGACTTATGATGATGATGATAGTAACTGGAGGAAGCCAGAATGATATCCATGTATATTTATAATTTGAAAATTAATTATTTTTTCTAACCGACCACGGTCACTTTTGAGACTTAAACTTATACACTGAACATCTGTATTTTAGGGGGTCATTATTACATATCTATAAGATTGAATTTCAATCGCTATTTCAACCTATGTAGGAAAGTATCCACTTCCTCAAAGATAGATAGCTCTTTTTATGATGGAATTTAATAACAAAGGCATTATTTATTCCTTCAGCTATCCATGACATACTTGCTTCTACTTTGAAAGTAAGAGAGATATTGGCTCTTAAAAAAAGTTACGTAGAAGCTGCGTGAGTGCATGGACCATATACTTGTCTGCTCCTGCTGTATTCAGGAATAACTTTTGAGAGAATTATTAACGGGCCAACACTCACTCATCACATTTTGGGTAATGATCCTATCCTATTGCCTTGAAGATGATGAACGAGTCAGTCATCGAAACGTCAAATGAGATAGAGAACCTAATCCGAATAGAGACCCGTGAAGAATTTTACTCTATCTCCCCCTTTTGCATCTGCACTTCCATGCCTTCCATGCCTTTCTCTTTTTTCCTGTGCAGTTTTTACTGACACTGAAAGTGTAAATAAGAGCAATTTTCAACTAAGACTTCTAATACAGCATTATGCCAGTCAGTGCTGTCAAGTTACAAAGAAAGAGAGAACATTAGCTTCTATTCATGAATTGAACATTCACTCTTTAAGTTACTTCTCACACTTACGCAAAACGCATTATCGCATACTTTAAATTTCTGGACTCAATATCGAAATATTTTTAACAACGCCTTCCCATCCGACGGTCCAAGTTTTACATACTCAGTAGATAATTGGATTCACACTTCTGGTTGAGCATTAATATTCGGGCTACTTCCGTAATCATAAGGTTAATCGATTGCACGCGGTCTGTTCTGCTATTTGTTGCTATTATTCCAGGTCCCAGGTTAGAATTTAACCATCGGAAATGATGTTGCTCTTGAATTATGATTAGGGAAATAAGACCGTGTGACAAAGCTTTCGCCAATGCCTAAATTCCAATCTATAGTAAAAATATGAAACAAAACTACTATTTAGTGCCAATTCCCATAGCAAAACTAAAAATCTATTAAATTTGTTGGCCATAATTGATTTAAATGTGTCTAAATTCGGTATCACTAATTTCTTTAAATGTATATCAAACCTGCCTCACAACTTGATGATGGCTTGTAGAGTATTATGTAGACGTGAGTTATCAAATGAATGCTCATTATGTATGTAGGTAGCTGATGATGAAAAAAAGTTTTTAAAATAATTTAAAATATTACGAGACATAATATTCCCTCATTTTTATAATCATTAAGCTATCCTTCTGGAGCGGATTTCATGCATCAACGGAAAAATACCGGCAGGGCCCCTTCATTCTCCAAAATAGGGGTCACGCAGGAACACCCTCTCAGATGTGAAAGAGTAATTCTATTCTTGCTATCTGCGTTTAAAAGTGGAGGGAGGGAGAGGAGAGTGCCGTCCACACAAAGGCGTAACGTCACAGCCATTCAGGGCGTAGCCAGGGGGTGACTCAATTACCATCCGAATGCGAAGGTCCCAGATCCACATGTTCTTTTATAACCCCCAAACCAGTTCCCACCCCTCTACTCCCCGAAGTTCCATCACTCCATTTTATGATTTCAATGATTAATGAAGAGTTAGCTGTATGATGTGTGGTCACCGCTGAGGAGGTGGATCGACAAGGTACACCCATCATATTCCGTCCACGTACTATGAACATGAAATATATCCACAGAGTAAGCATATATTTTGTAGTTTTACGAAAGTTTTCACGTGTCTATAATTAACTAGTAAAGAAAAATATTAAGAGAGATTTATTATAATTAGTTTCTGTTTCCGTTAATATCGCCCAAAAACAATGTACATTTTCAGTTGTATTTTCCAAATTAATGCCAAAATTACATTCAGATATCAAGCAGGTCAGTTCTAAAAAAATCGCAAAAATCATATTGAATATATATGTTTCCCACAGTTATAAACATAACTTATGTTGGAGTATTTAATGATTTTTATCGACTTGCACGTATTAAAACCTGTTTAAACACAGCTTTTCAACAATTAGCTAATTAAACATTACAGGTTTCAATTATTCAGTCATCTTAAGATACAGGCAGAGATTAGGAAAGTTAAAAGGAGTGAGAGCAGAAACTACAGAGAAATATTTTTACAATTTTTTGGAACTTTGAGAAACTACCACGGCAATGTGCGATATAAGGCTTTAAAATAAATTCTGATATTAAGAAATCTCATTTTATCAATGTATGTTAGGTAAAGGATCATTGAAGCATTGGATTGGCTTATATTTGAAATAAGTTTGAAATTGTGTTTTACAATACAGAGGATATCTTATAAGTGATTACAGACATTTTTTTGTCTACCTACCTTTTGTAAGGCCAGTGTCCCAACTCTCCCCCTCAACTTCCTTCCCTACATGCAGCACCTCTACACCCCTTCCTCCTTTCTACTTTCAACGTATATATGTGAAAGAAACTTTGTCATTTGTACCTGAAGGTGATATAATGTTTCGAAACCCGCGTCGTACGCAATAAATCTGTTTCGTGAACCCTGAAATGTGTATTCCTTATGTCCGGACGTTTGAACAATTATACACAGAAAATTACTTTTCCCTTATATTCCCTTATAGTGGTACAAAACAACTAGTCTATAAACTAGTTGTTTTGTACCACTTTCGATAGGCTGGTGTATAGAAACAATTCAGATATAGTAGAGAAGAGCACTTTCCTAGCTGACTTTTTTCACTCCATAAATCTCACTAGAGGCCAAACCCGCCCAAGCTTATGAGTAACCATCCCACCACCTTATATCCCTCCTGCGGTTCAGCCTATTAAGGGATTTTAAGAGAGACGCAATCCTCCCACCTTGCGGCTTTAGCGCTGGATGGGGTTCACCTTTGGTCGTGGCTTCTTTGAAGCCCTTTGCCCCTTGCGTTGCGTTGCGGCCGCGAGGGCTCAACATCTGGTACCTTGAACCTCGGTAAAATGGCCATGCGAATTAGGGATACTGGGTAGCGTAGTGGTCTGCGCAGTGGCCCGAAAAGCCGAAGGCCTGTGATGGGATTCCGGTGCAGGTGATTTTTTTTGCATTGAAATTAATGTGAATATCACCGCCGTCCACGCGGCAGGCTTGGAATACCCTACTTATGTATAGAACACATGAGTACTGGTTTCATAGAATTAATACACGTTTCGTCACAAAACAAATATTATCGATATTTTTAGTTAGCTATAGATAAAAGAGCTAATGTTTTTCTTGATTGAAAATGTGTAATCATAGTAGGTTAAATTTTCCTTTTTTTGGAAAAAAAGGATATGCTAGGTTTTTTCCTTTATTATTCCACATTTTTTTTGTTCCTGGCTGTCCACAAATGAGGATGTTCGGGTTAATGGGTATGGTAAAGCTAGGACGTTCACATAAAATTGAGGAATTGGATTGCAAAACCAAATCATTTAAATGGTCTTTCTTTCTTCGTACTGTTATGGGTACGTATAACTAGTGTTGCCGCGAGACGAGGCGAGTCTTGTCTCAGTCTCGTTTTCGGAACTCTGGTTTCGTCTCGAGTCTCGGAAGAAACTCTCGTTTCGTCTCGTTTCCCCGAAAATATATTAAGTACCATTAAAATCCGTTACCCTTACGTACGTAATCGCTGAATTGCATCAAACCTAATGTAAAATTAATGATTTTATTGATACTCAATGAATAAACTAGAAATATGAAATATATAATGAGCAATTTTGCTTCAATAAGTAGGTTAAATAATTTTCAGGTTTAAAGAGTTTAAATGAAGATAGTTTTTCTATTTAAAGGTTAAAATGAGGTAGTTTACCATATTTTTTATTGCTAAATCTGATAGAGTTTGTAAAATAAAAATACCTGTATTTTTCCGTTTTTTGATCCTCCAATTACTCGTATTTCTCGAGTTATAAGCGGCGAAAAATTGATACTTTTAACTCTTTTGGAAAAGTGGGCGTTGTGTGCACACTCTGACGTTAATCATCTTCGTCCAATCACAACTGAGCCCGCGAAGCTACTTTGCCTTATCACAATGAGGGGGGACACAGCTGGCCCTGCCAATAGGAGCAGTTGCGACAGCATCTGTGAGAGCAGACCTTCCGAGAACCCCCTCCACTCCCTTCCTCTCCCTTAGATAGATAGATAGATAGATATACATTTATTTGCACTGGGACATCGTCCCTTAAGCACAACAAAGACACAACAGTTTTACATCAAGGTTCCGACAATTTCACAGAAAACACAGTGAATATACAAATAAGTACAATACAAAGCGAATATATAGCGAATATACAACACATATCCACCTATGGAAAATATCCAATACGCATAAAAATCCACAGATAACATACATCAATACAACACTGAACAACAGTATATAATTTTTAGCGAAAAAACATACCATGAGACATAAATTGTGGGTATTACCATGATACAAATAATGCATTTAAGGGAAAGAAGGCAACTATTCACCTAACAACACATGAAATAAACTGTTTTTAAAGTGGAATACAGACTTCAGATTTTTCAATTCATCTGGTAGGGAGTTCCAGAGTTTTGCTCCGGCAACTTGGAAAGAGTTTTGAAAGGTTGCAGTGCGGTGACCTGGATAGTATAGATATTGGGATGAGGATCTAGTTTCTATTGTTAGGGTAGATGGTGAGACGGGGAAGAGGTTTAGGAGATATTCAGGTTGCTTGTTATGGAAAAGGGAGTAAAGGAATGTGGCCAGTAGGTACTTTCGACGTGAATTTGTTGAAAGCCATCCAAGTTGCCGGAGATACGGGGATATATGTTCATCACGCCGGAGATTGAATATGAATCTTACACATGAATTTAACGATCTCTGTAATTTTACGTTCTGTTCAGAAGTAAGGTCGCTGAATACCAGGGGGCAGTAGTCTATATTTGGAAACACTAAAGTAGAGATAAGGTGCTTCCTCGTATGCGTAGGAAGTAAATTTCTATTTAATTTTAATTTGTACAAAGTTTTACTAATCTTATTGGTGACATTAGAGATGTGTTCATTCCAGGATAGATGTTTGTTCATCGTGAAACCAAGGTTTGTTACAGAATTTGAATAAGGAATAAAGGCATTTTCAAGTTGAACCTTCGGGATGCTGTCAAGTTTAATTGAGTTTAAGTATGTTTTGCCCCCGACTAACATAGCTTTAGTCTTAGTGTGGTTTAGAGCTAAAGAGTTTGTTTTTACCCAGTTTACAATTGCAGTAATATCTGCATTCACTTTAGCGGTCGCTTCTACAATATTTTTAGGAGAACAATGATAATATATTTGTAAATCATCCGCGTACAACATATAGTTACAATTTTTTATGCAACCTGGTAGATCAAGGACGTAAATAATAAATAATAAGGGTCCTAGTACAGACCCTTGGGGAACACCACATTCGACAGGCTTCCACTGGGAGATGTTACCAAGTGAATCCTTAACAGCCTGGTAACGTTCATCAAGATACGAGGCATACCAGTTCAATACAGAAGAAGAAAAGTTAAGTTCCTTCATTTTGCGCAGAAGCTGTGAGTGATTAACTCTGTTGAATGCTTTACTTAGGTCAAACAGTACAAGTATAGTTAGCTTCTGCTGGTCGATAGCTTGGTGAATATCGTCAGTGACTTTCAAAAGAGCGGTCTGTGTACTAAATCCCTTACGGAAACCTGATTGAAAGCTATCAAATTTACCATTTCTAAGCAGATATTCAGTTGTTTGATTATGGACTATACGTTCGAGGACTTTGGATATTGCGCATAGAATAGAAATTGGGCGAAAGTCGGAGGGGGAAGAATGGTCTTTAGCCTTCTTGATTAGCGATTAGGACTAGCGATTGTTTCCAGAGAGTTGGGTAAACAGACTGAGATAGCGAGTAGTTGAAGATATGAAGGATAACTGGGGAAGTGACTGCTAGAGACTTTTTTATAATACTAAGGGGAATTTCATCTGTTCCCATTGAGTTTGATTTACAGTATGGTAATGTTTTCATTAGATCATGAGGGGTAATGTATTGAAAATAAAATTTTGTATCGTCGTATGGTACAATTTGGTCTCCAGGTGGGGGAGGTGAAGGGAGTTCAACAGGACTTAAAGAAGGGACGGAACAGAAGTAATCATTGAGTTTGTCAGGGGATAAATTTATCGGTAGAGCATTATCTTTACTGGAAATCAAACCCAAGTGCCTCAGTTCACGCCATACTTGCGCAGGCTTGGTGAGACGGGAGAAAGATAAGGCAAAGTGTTGCCGTTTGGCTTGGATTACTAAGGATTTGACTTCATTCCTAATTTTAGTAAATTTTTTATAGACGGATTCGTTGCGAGTCCGAATGAAGGCTTTCCTAATTCTATTTCTTTCTAACATTAGTTTGTGGATATCATTGGTTATCCAGGGGGCAGCAGGACGTTTAGGTTGGCAGATACGCTTTGGTGCATGGATATTGATACATCTGAGAAGATTGGTATTGAATATGTTGACCTATGACACGCTATGGCAATAATTTTAGAAATAGAGAATATTACACATAAAAAATGTATTTATGATTTGATTCATCAGCGGATGTTAAGCATTGATAAAAGATTATGACCATTATTTTATAGGTTAATGTGACCTAAAATAATACAAATAATGATAAAAAGTAAAAAAATTGAGATAGTCAAAATGAAAACAATGACAGAAGTAGAAAAATCTAAACAATTATCATTGTAACGCTGGAATCTGCCTTGAATTCGCTCTGGCACAGCTGGATCAGGTGCTGGAACTTGCATTGGAGGAGTCATCGATGGTAGTTGTTTACCTAGGTTCGTTGCAGAAAACTCCTGGTGCTGAATGAATCTTGTGCGGTGTCGAAATTATCCCTGCTCAACCTGCAAAAATGTCGTACTGGTGAACAAACTGTAAACAATCAATTTCCCGAAAACCAGGAAGTTGAGCAAACATTTAAATAAGGATCCAAGATACTGTTATTATAAAGTTATAGAAAGAGAGGTAATATCAATTGGATAGAAAATAATTCATACCAATAGGATAAAGAAAAAACTTAACTATTATTATATCAGTGATAGAGCATTTTTTTCTGCGAAAAGGCAAGGAACACAATCCCAGGTAAGAATCATGTAGATTAACGCAGCAAAAGAAATATTATGTCAAATGAATGAAAGGAGGTTAAATTATTATTCGGTCAATTATCTTCTTATCTAGTATAAAGTAGAATGGTTGGATGGAAATATGTCAGTATGTTCGCTTAAAACTCGAGTAACACTGATTTGAAAGTTTAAGATTTATGAAATGTCATCCTTATACAGATAATAGGCTACTTCTCTTGTAACTAATAGTCCTCGGTTCAACCTTAGTAAATTGAATATTGTCCCCGTGAGAAATGCATATAAATGGATATCTTACAGCTTGTAGATATTTTTTCATTTGAAAACTTTTAAAGAAATACCTATTGCAAAAACTAGAGACGCACACCAGCCGAAAGATAATTCAGTAACTAATCTTATTATTATCGTCAAATCCTAATGTAGGATGAAAATCACAGGAAATTCAGTAAAATGTGAGAATTTCTGGTGATATTTTGTTCAGTTTAAACAGCCCTATCCCCTTGACGACTCGAGGGATTGTTGCATTATATAGAGAATGGAAGTTTAACATGCAGGCATATACATTTGCATTACACTCAAAAACCAACGTAATGTGGAATTTAAAGTTATATAAATGTATTCTTTGCGCAGCTAATAGGGTACTTATCTTGTAATAATAGTCCCCTATTCGATCCCAGACGAGTAAAAGCGTTCTAATATGATGTACAGATAAAGGTCTTATTGCATGATGCTATTATTTTACTTGTATATGCTAATTAAAAATATTCATTGCACATACTGGAGAGGCAGGCAAGCCAAAATTTATTTCATTAACGATTCATATACTCTGGATGAAATTTATCGGGATCTGGTGATTTGTTTTTATTAATGTTTTTTAACTGCTGCTCTATTCCGAGATATGCAATTTTTATTTCGGGCATTTGTTCACTGGAAGTGTTTGGCGGTAGTTCCACTGCGTTGTGAGATGATGAGTTGAATACGCTTTCGAAGGTATTTAAAAAATGGGCTTTTTCTACACTGCTTGTGATTCTAATTCCTTTATCGTTTTTAAGTGTGTGCACTGTGGATCTATTTCCCAGAAGCTCTCTCACATATGACCAAAAGGTTTTAAGATTGCTATGTAAGTATTCTCCTAACATCTTGCTCTTGAAATGCGATAACGCTTGCCGACATGATTTCATTGCTATTACTCTCGAATTTTTTATAGTTTCGGACTAAGTCATTTTTTCATCTACCGACTGCGTATACATCATTTCATTACGATGGATGTAACTTTCTACCCATTACTAGTTTTTAGTGACTTCATCAGCATTGCATGTCTTCGACGTTACCATGTACCTGATCTACAAGCCTCGGATCCCTTTCCCTTCAAGGTTCGCGATAAAAAATTAGCGGTGAAATAAAGTGTTGCGCAAGCGAAATGACTGAAACTGCAACTATTTCAGTCAGCCACCTGTATCAAATAGTTATTGCAAACAACAGATTAGAAATTCAGAAAAATACACCTACACTATAAGACCGCCCAATATGTCACACTCAGTATCTACAGAACTAGTTTTCGGATCATTATAAAATTAGCAGTTAGGAATGCTATTTACGCTTTGAGAATAACCTGAAAAGATTTACAGTATAAATAATGTTTTCAGTGGATCCAGGTTAATGAAAGGACGCCTCGATAGCCAGGATTTATTGATAATAAACCATAATGAGGTCAGAAAGAGTAGGTGTTGTGGAATTCAACTATGCCCTTTTGTCCTAGATCTTTTAGTTTCGGGAGAAGGCAACGTTTTGGTAGACATAACATTTATTGACTTCAGAACAGCGATTGAAGAAGTGTCCCACTTTCAGTTACTCGTAAAGTTACATCCTACTGAAAAAATAACATTAAACTATGAACAGAAGACTTCTTCATAAACGCTTTAAAGAGTGGTAGCAGACGACGCTAGCTTAGTTGAAGTAACACATACGTTCGCGTGCTTCCCATGGAAGCGGAAAGGCTCAATTTTGTACCTTTTTATGTTAATAACTTTAATTCAGCAGTTAAAAGTACTAAGCTCCAACTTTTTTTACCGACGATGCCACGTAGTATTTAGTGAAAAAATTAGGAATAAAATGACATAAGTCATTAGCATGCATACATAAAGCAAAGGATATATACAAAGCATATATGATTGATGATTGGTTCGTTACTTGGGAGCTTGAATTAAATTTGAATAAATGAGCGATAATCATGTTCTCGGGAAATAAAATCTTCCTACAAAGTACTAACCACATTAAAAAAATGAAACATGGAAGGTATAACTTATAAAATTATAAATTCTCTTCATAACTTGAGACATGTCACGAAAGAAAAACGTCAGGCTAATAACAGGTGTAGCAACTGGTAGATTATGACTCATAAAGTGAGCTCTTTGAAAATATCATTAGAAATTATGAGAAAGATGTTATTTGGAGCTTACTTGACTCGCATGATAACGTGTTTATTTAGGAAACTTTTACATATGCCACATGAATTTGTGAATTTATCAGAGTCTCTTAAAGTAACACATTAAATCTGGAATACAGTCAAGATAAGATCGGCAGAATTTTATTTACAGGGAAATATATTCGTCATGCATGTTGAAAATAAGGTTAAACATTTTAAGTAAGTTCGTAGCACATATGTTTGAATTTGACGTATGAAATTTATTAAGTACCAGTACATTCTCGCTAATTGTGATATATTTGATTGCATAATTAGATTTCCGTATCGGATCATTTTAAAAGTTATTAATCCCACGTTACATTGGACAACATAATAGACGTCATAGTAAATGGATAAATGGGTGAAGTATTGTGACATTTGAGTAAATAAGGTATGTTTTACTATTGCTTGCTCAAGCATGCCAGAAAAATATGCATAAATATTTTTCGGAAAGTGCCTTAACAACCATTAATAAGTTTTTGGTTAAATAGATACAAAGCACATTGTTTCACGCGACTAATATGCCTAAAATATCTCCATGACATAGTAGTATTATGCCTGTCAGTTGCACGAAGTCGATCATGTGAGGTTATTTTCACTCCCCGCAACTCCCACGCAGTTACTTGAGTGTAATACAGTGATTTAGATTTAGTGCAAATTAAATTATTTAATATTAACTCATGCATGCTTCAGGAAATAATTCTATTTATATTTTTTTGATAAAAACTACGTGGTGATGGTGTCCTTCTGGGTTGAGTGCTGAGCGACAGACCGGAGGTTCCTTAGTTCAAATCCAGAGCAAAAAAAGCTCCCTGGACGACCCCCCTGAAAATCTACGTGGTTCAATTTTGTGTGTGTGTTAAAACTTCGTAGGAATTCGCATGTGGCCGAGGGAAAGGAATCGCCCCTTACCCTCAATGTGTGAATCAATGGCTTAGTATGTGGAGAGCACTATTCTCACATATCGAAATCATATGATCAAGTTGAACACTGATCTTTTCAATAAAAACTAGATCACTTCATCAGAAATGCCTGTCACTTCGTAATTATTGTATTATTATATTAATATTGAACCCTTATTTTCACGCAACTCAATAATGCTTGTTTAATATGTTAATTGAAAATGATCGTAGTATCCCAGATCTTATCAGCATGTAAATGGTTCATGTAACTAAATTTTCACCCCCTGCCAAGACGCCTTCGGTGACTGCCACTGTATTATCTACACATAGATGCAGATTATTTTATTCTATTCAATGGTTTTGAGATTCAAGTTATGGAGTGACTGAATTCACATCAAAATGAGAACCATAATATCTTTATCGGCGTAGAGTCCTGTAGGATATTCCCAAGGGGTGCTGCATTCATAATTAATATATTTTAAATACTTAGACTGAACTTTCACCTCCTGCAAACACACTTGCGGAGAGTCCATTATTTTTTCTCGTGAGGGTTTAAAAATATGTAATTGATTTAGTGTTTCAATTTCAACAACCATTTGTAATCGAATCAAGTTTAATACGCGACTCTTATTAGTGTCTTATAATGGTAGCATATTACCGATCATTTTTTAAATACCCGAGTTATTGAGTCAAACTATTTTCTGGTAGAGATAATCATTCAAGTTATTCCATTTAATATGTGATGCTAATGTGTTTTAAATAAAAACCAATTAGGCATCCCATACCAACAAGTTGTCACAGAAATATTCCCGCAGGATGTGCAATGAGGAAACCATCCATCTCGAACAATCATCAATCATCAATCGTCAATCTCCCCCTCTAAAAATATTTTTCCTATACGCAATTTTCCTAAGAAGATGATTTATTTCCAAAAAGACATGCGTATAGCACGAATAAATATCAACGCACTACACCGATGATAACGAACAGAGATAGTTCACAAAATCAGCTGAGGCTTACTGTTTGGCCGCTAATGTTGAAACTTCAAACAGGTGTGACCCAGTACTCAGCAAGTCAATCTTGATGTTACGCTCCTCGTTGTCTCTGTTAGGAAGCGTTAATTCAACGTATTCTCCTCTAGTCAACTGACAGATACACCTGGAAGAAGACAAGTATTATCTTAGATAGCACTGTGTGGAATGTAAACGTCATCTTCTGCAAATTAAAGAAGACGAACGTCCACATAAATTTCAAATTCTAAGCTGCTTATAAAACGGCAATAGTTACCAGAGTTATGTTGTAGTATACTAATGTATAGTAAGTTGAATTTACCTTAGTAGTGAAGATCACGGGATTGAATAGTTGATAGCAGTAACGTTCCCTGGAGGAGAGAGTGACTGAAGTAGGACGCGATGAAAATACAGGTGTCACGGAAAACGGAAAGGCACATCAATACCACCAGGGGGCGTGGACAGTGGACTGCTCCGCGTCGTCGCGCAGGTTCCGACACGCCCCTCCAGGAGCTCCTCCTCTCTTGATTCCCTCCATCCATCTCTCCTCCCTCATACCGTAATTTAAATTTCAATTTCGCTTATAAAGGTTCTCTGAATCTGGATATAATGAATGGCATACTTTTCGCTGCAGATAATAACATGTGAGGTTTTTAGATACACATAAGTCACGTTGGGACGTATTTGATTGTATTTTAAAAGCAATCAAATATTTAAAATTTTATAACAAAATGAGTTTAAATATTCGATACAGTTGCTAAGTAACAGACTGGGTGAATAACGCATACATATCAGAAAATTGGTTGTGGTTCTTAGACTAAGATTGGAAAAATGGAAGTTCGATAGCAATCGATGAAACAACTTCGGCCGTCACCTTGTGGAATTTTTCCATGATTGAAAATAAGAATGAACTTTGTAATTTTCCACACGTTTTTTATTAACCAACCGGTTTCAACACTCACGTGTCATCATCAGGGACTAAAATTTTTGAGCAAGGGAAGGCCTTAAATAGTGCACTGGTGGGGGGGTGGAGGTTAACATGGAAAGGGAGTGAGGCATGGGGCTACATCACAGGGATAAGAAGAATATATTGGAGGTTATGTCAAATGTTCACATTGTGGTGAATAATGGGGTTTACCAGAGCAAGTGGTCAACAGGGAACATTTAAAATCCGTCAAATCGTTTAAAAGTAAAATATCGGGTGAGCACCGTCGTTCTACAATTTCATATTTCTCTAAAAAGTCAAGTTTAAAACCTTTATCTTGGACGTGTAAGACTTGAGGTTTGAAGTTTCCCCGGTGGCCAGTCTCTAGTAGATGTTTAGCATACATTGAAGTCTCGTCACAGTATCTAACACACTTCTCATGTTCTTTCACCCTGGTCACAAATCTTCTCCCGGTTTGCCCCACATACACTGCGTTACAATCACCACACTCTATCAGATACACACCACTTTTATGGTCCACCTCAATTTTGTCTTTGGAATTAAAGAGTAATTTGCTTAGTGTAGTCGGATTATAAAAAACAGACCTTAAAAATGTCTTTGGGTAAATGTCTAGCTATTACTTGGCTAATATTACCTAGGAAGGGCAGTTTAAACCATTTCTTTGATTTATCGTGGGGAGATTGGTCCAAATTGCACAGTAACTTTGTAGCTTTTGACTTTTGAATTTTATTTAATAATTTTTCCACTGTATGTTCACTGTAGCCATTCTGATGAGCTATCATTTTTATGGTGTGCAGTTCATCTTTAAATGAGGTATCTTGAAGTGGGATGCTCACTAGCCGGTGTAACATAGAGTTTATGGCAGCCAGTTTATGTGCATAGTGATGGGTTGAACTATTGGGAATTATAGCATCTGTAAAGGTATCTTTGCGATAAATGGCAAACTGATGTTTACTGTCTTTAATGGAAATGGACAAATCTAAATAATTGAGGTAACCATTACCTAGTTCCATAGTGAAAGTGATAGATTTGTGCAGGGAGTTTAAAATTGATAAAAATTGGTCCAGTTGCCTCAAGGTACCAGTCCACAAGCAAATTATGTCATCTACGTATCTATAGTAATAATAAACGTTGCTTAAAAGAGAGTGGTTTGCGCTAAATAACCTCTGTTCTAGAGAATCCATAAATATTTCCGCTAAAACTGGGGAAAGTGGGGATCCCATAGACAGTCCATGTCGTTGTTTATAAAAATTGCCATCGAACAGGAAGTAATTTTGGTCGGTGCACAAGGTTAAAAGTTGTCCAAAGTCTTTCACAATGTCATCACTGCAATCCGCTTTTCTTAGCCAGGATATTGCTGAGTCAATCGCCTCGAGTGAGGGGATGGATGTAAAGAGATTGCGCACATCGAAGGAAACTAACTTTCCATTAGGGGGTAGAGTCATATCTTTGAGTTTGGAAGCCAGTTCAATGGAGTTTTTTATACCATAAGTTGACTTAAAGGAGGAAAAATTTCTCAAGAGAATATTTAATTTAAGCGCAAGTAAGTGCGACGGAGCCGATATGTGTGAAACTACTGGTCGAATAGGAATCCCCGGCTTGTGCGTTTTCGGTAGACCATACATCCTTGGTGGCAATGGATTCATTTTTATTAGACTCCTTTTTTCTCTTGGTGAGAGCAATGAGTCGCAAATGTTTAAGGTTGTTTTGAGAGTCTGTTGGAAAATATTAGTAGGATCTTTGTTCAGTTTTTCAAACTCATTTTCGGAGATAAACTGTTCACACTTTTGAACGTAATCATGCTTCTGAAGGATAACTATGCTATTGCCTTTGTCAGCTTTTGTGAAGATTAAATTGTGCTGATTAGAAGCATCTTTAATGTTATTCAGTAGTCTTTTAACTGATCGATCCTGCGGGCGGTAGTCCGAAGAAAAGTAATTATTAATAGTGTCCGCTATTTCTTGTTTTTTACCCAACGACTGTGTGCGCAAACCTACATCACAATCAGCTAAAAGATTTACAGCAGCTTTGTGGTTAATTGGTAAAGAAGGTGAATATTTATGACCATGATTTAAAAGTTGTTCTTCAGCACATGAGAATTTATGTGAAGAGAAGTTTACCACACGTGGATAAAAATGTGTATTATTCGGTGACCTTAGTATAGGGGTGGGTAACTGCTTGACACAAAGGTTACGTAATTTCTTCCGAATCACCACTAATTTCTTGAACGCCACACGACTCACAAGTGATTTCACCAAATCTTGATAGCAAATCCATTCACACCAACTGAAATTGTTGGCAAGCTGCAGATGTAAGTAGTAGAGGTAGTGAGAGACTGCATCCCTTTTCCCGAACCAGCCTTTCAGCTCCTGTTGAATCCAGATCTTCTTCCCCTTCTTAATAGCAGTAGTAGCCGATTTGGAGGACGTTCTCGTAAACAGGTGCACATATTTAGGGACAAAGTTGAGCAAAGCAAAATAGCTACATTAATAAGTATTCCACATTTTCGAAACTAAGGAGCCAATGTTTTAAATTATTAAGGAAGGTAGGTAAACTTGACTTTGTTTTAAGTGGGCGCGGAAGTTCGTTGAATGATTTAGGGCCAATATAAAGAAAACATCTTTTGAAAATCGAAATATTAGGCTTGGGTAAGGGAACTAAAAGCCTCCTATTACCTCCTCCAATATGTGGTTTAAGAGTAAGTGCAGATATATCGCCACCTCTGACAAAGAAGATTCGTAAAACTTAATATATATACAAATGTCTAACAGGGAGCAACCTTAGACAAAAAAATAGAGGAAAACTTGGATGGTGGCGTTTTTTCTTAGTGATGATTCTTGATTGAAAGCTTAATTATGGCATATCAGTGTGGGGTGGTGCTTATCAAAATGCAATTAGACCGGTGCTAAACTTACAAAAAAGTATATAATACACTGATATGCCATAATTAAGCTTTGAATTTACTAGAGCATTATAAAAAATCTTTAAATTATTCGTTTCACACTTGTTGCGGATAAAATAAAATTTTGCAGTTTGACATCGCAGATATTTTTTCATATTAAACAAATGGTGGTGCCATTTCAGTGTATGGTCCAAAGTTACTCCAAGATAACCAAATGTATTAACTTTAAGCACTGGTACACAATTTTTACAGTTGGTTAAATCACAGTTAAAATCATGGAAAAGTAAATTCCATTCAATTGAATAGCGATTACAAATATCAAAACACAAGAATTTAGTTTTCTGTACATTCATGGATAATTTGTTATAAAAAATCCATAATCTTAAGTAATTTAAGTCATTTTGCATATCATATCTAACAATAAGACATTCCCATGTCAAATTACTGTAACTTAGTGCAAAATCATCCGCAAAGGCAGTAACCTGACTAGGGATTGTAAAATCGATTTCGATTTTAATGGAAAATCGATTATCACACTCCGATGTTCGATTTAATCTAAGTCGAATTTTTGTTTTGAAAAATCGATCAAAATCGATTATAGCCGATCTATTTTCGATTTTTAGCTTGCCACATTATTTGAATTTTGCCGCCTCGCTTTGCTCCGCGCCGTGCTATTTCACTCTGCATCGCTAGTGGGGGAACCTTGGGGGGCTTGGAGGGGAGGCAAAGTGCTTCGGACACCGGCATGTTGGTGTTGCCAACTGTAGAGCTGCGGATTTTTATTACAATCCTAGTCTTTCCGGCGGGTACTCGCGGTCGAAAGTAATACACTGTAGACCACGAGACGAAGATTCGAAATGATAATGTGCGTTGACATTGTGCCTTTTTTGTAAACGTTTTCTCAATAAATCGCTTCAGAGCACTCACCTTCTTCAAAATCGATTCGTCCATTCCGAATATGGTCTTCTGCGCATAGGCCATGAAGTTTCAATCGCACTGTGCTGTAGGCTGCCTGCGTTGGCCAGTATGCGTACTTTTTGATCACCGTGCTACTTGTGTTACGTTCGTGTCATGGCGATCGGAGAGCTGTTTGCCACCCATTGCATCAGCCATGGCTCCTCCAAGTACTTTTTGGCAGTATTTTAGCAGGTAATCAATTAATAATAAAACCTTCGCTAAGTGTTCAAAGTGTCAACTGAGCTTGACTTACTGTGGCTCGACTAGTACTTTGATCAGTCATGAAGGTCAGTAGGTGCACAAGATTGAGGTTTATGTTAGTGCGCCAAAAAGAAAGAGAAAGGCAAACAGTGAATATGATAATAAGTCTGAGGACAAATGGATTAGCTAGTGATTCTGATGCAGCAACAGCAGCCTTTCCCGTACCTCCGCCATCACCACGATAAGATGAGGTAGGTGCACGGAAGTTTATCTCGTAGGCTTCCGCGGTTGCACTATTGACTATTTTTTTTCAGGATTCATTCCGCGTTTATTTAAATAGCACAACAATATTTCGGTAGCCCCCCTGCTAGCTAAGTCACGTTATCTTTCGTTTCCTCGCTCGTCGTCTTATTTATAGGAGTGGACCCCATTGTTGCCTGAATGTTTGAATTTGAAAAAATCCGTTTAAAATTGTTCCCCAGAGTATAGCTGTCTTCACGGTTGATGTTCGATGGTCTTTTTGTTATTTCTATAGCCTCTTTGATTAGCCTGACGAAGGTAGCAGGAGAGCTAGTGAAATATTGTTGTACTATTTAAATAAACCTGGAATGAATCCCGAAAAAAGAAATAGTCTAAATGTACGGATGTTTGTTTACCATTAACACTTTCAGGATGGACGACGAGACGACAATACTTGAGGGCATGAGTAAAGAATATTGTCTTGCTTGTCAAATTCAAAATTTTTCGAAAAGTAAGCAGATGCCGTAAATGAAAATTTGTGTCCATAGGCTTGTTCCCATCGTCTATTTCCGTCAGTTCAATTGTTAATGCTCTCACCACCATCGTCATCTGCACGATTAAGACCGCAAAGCCGAGTACGTTCTTCAGGAGAATCCTCTCGTCCAGATAGTCGCGGTAACATTTTAGGACCTCTAGACAAATATATTTCCGCAATGCCTCTGCATTTTCTGGTGAGCTCACTGTTCAGAAGATTGGTAAGGTTTGATCCTATATACTCTAAGCTCGGCTTCTCTAGTGTGGGGTGTTGACGATAACGCTGATCAGGATCGGGCTGGTTGCGTGCCAATCGAGCTTTGCCAGTTCGTAAACCGCCCTCCAGTCGACCGCAAGTCCAACCCTACAAGCATGGGAGGAGATTAATGGAGAATATCCCATATATACAAAGTAGACAGCAGGATTATATCTATAGTTGCCTCTTCCGCTCCGTGTGAGCGACTATTTTCTCACGTCAGGTTAATTGCAACTCAGGTGCGAAATCGATTATCCGGAAATAATTTAAATATGCTAGTTTTTGAAGGTCCATCCCTGAGGAACACTAGTTCCACGGCTTCGCAAACAAGAAATAAATACATTTCTGTTTTTCATTTTGTGGTATGCCCACTTCTCAATATAAAATTCTTATTGCTGCTACATTACATGTTATTTGCTTGTTATATTACATATATGTATACAAGTATCTTGTATCGATTATTACTTCCCTGCATACCTTATTGATATCTTTAAAATAATAAATTGCATTAAAAAATTTAACCGTATTCAGTTCTTATCCCTAGTGCTTCCATTGACCCATATTTTGCATTTGGTCACAACAGCACATCCGTATTTCAGCGGGAAATACTTTATTATTTTAAAGTTTCGATTTAGATTTCGACTTTTCGATTATTTTGGGCAAAAAAATCGAATTTTTAGGAAATCGATTTTAAAAACAATAATCGAAAGTCGATTAATCGAAAATCGATTCTGGATTTAAATTTCCAATCCCTAAACCTGACCACGAAAATCGTGGCAGCAAAGGTCATTAATATATACCAAAAACAATACAGGGCCTAAGACTGAACCCTGAGGTACACCAGAGGTAATATATATAAAATCACTGTAATGAATATTAATCGAAACACATTGTGACCTGTTTGTCAGGTAACTTTTGAACCATTCTAATGTTAAGCCCCGAACACCAACTGAAGACAATTTGAATAATAAAATATCATAGTCCAGTGTATCGAAAGCTTTCGAGATATCAATAAAAAGACCAGATGTTCGTTTATTTACATTGACAGATTTAAATACGCAACTCATAAAATTTTGAAGAGCATCTTCAGTGCTTTTTCCAGATCTGAAACCAAACTGATTTCCACTAAGTAAATTATTTTTTTCCAAAAATGTAACCAATCTTAATTTTCCAAGCTTCTCACGAATTTTAGAAAATATGGATAAAAGTGAGATAGGTCTATAGTTCTTTTTATCATGGCGTCCTCCTTTTTTAAAGAGAGGTTTAACAACAGCCTTTTTTAAAGCATCGGGGAAGATTCCTTTCATAAAACTTAAATTATAAAGATGGCAGAGAATGGGAGCGATGACATCAATGATTAGTTAAAGTAATGTACTATTGAATCCATCTATTCCAGGTGCTTTTTTTGAAGGCAGAGATTTAACTATAGATACCATTTCATTCGGAGAAACAGGATCAAAAAACATAGAATTACCTATATTTACAGTGGAATAGATACTTCTTATAAATCGAGAAATGCCATTTGACGTGCTTTCCTTGAACGAACTGGTGAAATACTCATTAAATTTATGAGCTAACTCAGCCTCTTCAGTAACCCAATTTCCACTTTCTTCCAAGGTAATTTTTAAGGAGGATTTTTTAAACTCACCAGTTAACTCTCTAAAAATTTCCCATTGTTCCCTGGAGTTCCCAGAAGATAGGTGAAATTTTTGCGTGTAATAATTATCAAATGCTGTCCTCAGTTTCTCTCTAAGATTATTTCTACATTTTTTAAAGGCGTGTTCTAAGTTCTTATTGTTTGGATTCCTTCTAAACTTTTTAGCAAATAATTTTTCCTATCATTGTGTTTTAGCAAATTAGACGATAACCATGGTTTTACCTTATTTTTCCTTTGATTTAACGCTACAGAGCACTTAGAGAAGGACAAGCATTGCATTAATTTACTTAGGAATATATCAAAGGCTAAAGAGATATCAGATTCATTTAAAACACAGTCCCAGTTTATCTCCGTAACACTGAGTTGAAAAATATTATAGTCAATTTTGACTAATTCATCACTAGTTTCCATGGGTATAGAACACATATCTTTACGAGCAAGAACAAGAAAAATCAAGCAATGATCGGTGATAGCTAGGTCATGTACTTCAGGCTTAATGTCAAGTAGAAATGAGTTGAAAAGCCTAAAATTAATCAAAGTTCCTGAAAATACTGTTTTAGAATGTCTTATTTAAAAGTTTAACTTAACTTACTGTACAGAGTAATTTCAAAACAAAATCAAAATATCTTAAAATATAGGTCAAAATTGAGTCAACATATTTGATGTTTAAAGAGGCAAATTTATTAATTGGTTGCGTACCTGAAATGTTGCCGAAAAATCTCCATGAATTGATTTTTTTATCGTATTGAGTGGAAATGCTGAAGAACTGATGATAAGAGATGAAAATATGGACAATTGCGCTTGCAGGAAGGCCATGGTTATCTGGAGGAAAGATCAATAAGAATAGTGTGCACGAAAGAGGCACTGTATTAGTATTTTGTTCAATACCCTTAGTAGGTCTACGCATACGCAATACCTTGCGAGCCGCCAAGAGGAAGGTGGCAGGGGGTTAAGATCACCAAATATGCTGTATTAACAT
Organism: Platycnemis pennipes; assembly: GCA_933228895.1. NCBI lineage: Eukaryota > Metazoa > Arthropoda > Insecta > Odonata > Platycnemididae > Platycnemis > Platycnemis pennipes. The sequence goes on from OW121852.1 coordinate 98,010,597, forward strand.
GCAACTAGGCTTCTACATGGGATCATGCTACATGATAGAGTCACAAGCAGCTATATGTTAGTATCTACGTAGCAATAAAAGAATTGTTTTTTAATGCATCCATCATGCACTATAGACTAACAATATTTCACCTTCCTATTACTTTGATATGTTACCTATTGTGCTCTATTATGGTGCGTGAGGAAAATGACATTTTAAATCTATTACTACGACAATCAATCTCTCTAATCTTGTTAATAAGATAAATCCTAGCCAAGAACGCAGGGGTTCTTAATATATATCTAATATCATCTGCAAACAAATTAATTTTGAATTAAATGAAAACGTTATGCTGAATTTTTAACCTTCAACCTGATAGCAATTCCCATCTTAGTTGAGTGAATCAGATCTGTGGTTGGTCACTGGTAAGGAATTCACCTTCCCGTAAACCAACACAGACATGCCAACCGGGTCAAGTTTCAATATTTTTTTCTGTTTAGTTTTTTCCTTTGCTCTGTTCAGTATGTCTTCCCCGGCCTTTGATCTCAGAGCAAATTCTTCGGTACGATATGTTCGGTCAAGGATTGTTCAGCGGTCATGGATCTCAGACTCTAGTTTCACTAATAAATTGGCTCCTGTATCAGTTGGCCTGCAATTTGTACCTATATGTATTATTTGTGCCTTACTAATTTTACTTTTAAGGGAACACTAAATACTTTCCACATTTTGATTTTTATAAGTTTTCTTTTACTGACGTACGGATCCTTCACAGCTATAAATACCACTCCGCCGTGTCTGCTGACTCCATACTTTCTGTGCTCTGTAAAACACCTCTGGAATACTTCATTATCTCATATCTCTTATGAAAACCAGCTTTGTGTACCTGTGATTATATCTCCATCAGTATTTTATTAGTTGGAAGATGCTCTATTTGATACGCTTGGTGTGTTACCAAGCGAGTCATTCATCCATTATGCCAACTTCATCTGTGAGGAAAATTGTTATAAATAGTACGATATTTTATTTAACTTATACAAAGTTCTGTACGTCATTATAAACCCCAAGAAATTAATAGTAATAACTGTTAATCTCCTTGAATTGTTGGTCGCATAAATTTTAACGTTGTAGTGTCGTAGATAATGGTTGTGTCATTGAAGGAGTTAGAGTTTACTGTGTTTTTGCGGAATAAAAAATTATGGTAAATGAGATCCGAGACGCTCAAATGTAAATTATTGAACATTTGTTAATTAGTTTCTACCTTATTGAAATGTGTGTAGCATTGCTTTTACGTGATTTTCCATCACCTACTGCAATCTTGTGGTGGCTCTAATCATGTTAATCTGATGAAACCTAACATAATACGCAAGGGTTTTCAATAATATATATCTAGTCATCTGTTAGAAAATCAGCTTCAAATGTACTTAAATGATTTGAATAAATTTTAACCTGCGTTCTGATAGCAATTTCCACCCTAGTTATTCTATGGAACTCGCAAACAATACTACATTTATGATAACGGATTTAAAATATCTAGTTTATCTCCTTTGCACACGCTCTAATTATTTTATCATACCTTCGTCATATGGATCCAATAAACTAGCGGCATAATCTAAATGAGGCATGATAAGTGTAAAACAGCCACATTCTCGTACTCTCTCATCGCATTTTCTTAGAGTGAATCTTAATATTGGGCTTGCTATACTAATTATTTCTCTGGCGTGTTTCCCCCATGGCATGTCTTCAGTGATGGTGTCATCTAAGTATTAGGTTATTCTACGATAGATATGGGGTCGTGGTGGCTTAGTGACCGAAGGGTACCGGGTTCAAATCCCGGGCAAGAGCCTTGCAGGACACCCCCATCTAAAATCCTCGCGATTCGTTTTTCTGCGCGTCAGAACTTCGTAGGAAATCGCAGGTGGCCCAGGGAAAGGAACTGGACTCCCAACCCTGAATGTGTGCATTTCATATGCCATTGGCTTAGCACGGGGTGATCTCTATCCTCACCTAACAAAGACCAACCTTCGGGTTGAATCACTGAGTGAGTGACGTTAGATGTATGGATGGTGTTATATTTTGCGATTTATTTTCATCGATGGAATAATTATTTTGAGGAAAGCTATTCCTTTTCCAAAAGATTATTAGCTTAAAAGACCCTTTAGAGCTAAAATTGTATTAGTTTTTACCTATATTTAGCCGTTTAGGAGATGCAGGAGGGCGAAGCGAGCTCGAAATGCTAATTAGGGGCGTCTCGCTGCTCAGCCGCCGCGCCGCCGGCGGCGCGGACGTCCGTAGACCACCCCTGTAAGCGGCCCACTACGACACTGAAACTGCTACGTTGTCTCATGGTAATTGCATAGTTCTGGAGCACTCATTCAGTGGTTATGGTGAAGAGCACGGTGTTTTAGTAATTATTTCAATTTATTATTAACTCGATCATAAAAATTTGCCAGATCTGTCATCTTCAATTAAAAAAATATGTATAGCCTGCAAATTTAAAAAGGCAATCTGAAGTGCCCTAATAAAAAAGAGAAAAATACAAAGAGGTTCAGATACCAATACTTAGCTATAAGTTTTTATTTAAGTTGTCTTCCAACCCTTCTTCTATGTTCTTGAACAACAAGTAACAATTCCTGGTATTTATTCTCGTCTTTGGTCAAAGTTCTTCAAAAATCTTTCAACAATTTAACCCCCCTCTCGGCATGGTCATTGACTGCTTGTAATGACTTGACTACTCTCTCACTATCTTGAATTCCTCGCCCAACTGCTGACTGGTAGTTCAAAAAACTCGCAGTTTATTTCCAAAATTTGAAAAAAATTAGCCGTTGTTTTCGTGGCTAAATTGGCGGTACTCATTTCTGGTACATCATCTAAATGAATGTGTCTCCTCCTGGACCATTCCTCTTGTACTCCACGAGATATGATACCTTCCACTAGCCTCGCTCTTTCTTCATCGCAAAGACCGGAATCGAATTCTGAGAGACCCACCAGCTCCTCACTCAGGTACCAAAGGTGTCCCATGAATTTTTTCAGAGTAATTTTGGCGACAGTAATATTAGTGCTCTCATATTCAATGAGCTTTTTTAAAAAAATAAGTCATTTCTAGGTGCTGATGTGGCTAACGTGTAAACAAACCAGGCATGGATATAAACTTTTACAATAAATATGCAAACATCAAATGGCCCCTTGGCATCAACATCGGTAATTAGCACTTGCTCACGAAAAACCCAAATTTTAAGTGCGTAAATTGCTTTGCACATCCACATCGAACAATTCATTGGCCCTGGCTGTAAAAACTTTACGTCTTTGGCAGGTTCACCCCCGAGAAATATACTTGAGAGCTCTAAAAGCTCCAAGTAATCATCTCTAGGCTGGCCGATCTGAAAAAGGCAAATTGGGGTATTAGCTTTGTAATATTTTAATAACTAATTACAATGAACAAAAAATAGTAGCCGCGTACATTGATTTGCTCCTGTGCGAAGTTAATTATTGAGAGTTTCGTCCCCGTATAAAAAATTTCTTTGGCATCTGGGTGACTATCAATGGCTTCATAAGTACTTGTATCAATAGACGACCACTGACGCTGAAATTTTTTAAATAGCAAAGGTTGTGGCCCAGCTGAAGGTCCTATTATATGGTAACAAACTCCCTCCAAAACGATTTCAAAGATATGGTGTCGGCAAGGCAACCATATCGGTTAAAGTCGCTCTCGTGGGGAGGACCGACGGTCAGACCGTCATTAGTAAGGTCCAACCTCTCGTAGCAGCTAATCCAAGACCCTTCCTCGAGTTCGGGGCTCGTATGGACCCAATCCTCACTGCAGGAGGCCCCACCACAGAAGTTGACCATTTGCAGTTAAATATGCAATTTAAAAGTTTATAACTTTAACCCAAAAGTATCATATTTATCGCATAGCCGGCGAAGATACGACTAAGTAGGTTTTTTGAACGGCATTGTGCGATAAAATTTAATGATAATTGAAAAAAGTACGATATTCCCTACAGCGATTTGGCAACCTTGCAGATCGCCAGAGGAATAGGAAGGGAAGGATATTTTAGTTTCTGGCGAAAATAATATTCAAGTGGATGTATATTTCTCGATTTCAAGAAAGCTTTTGACAAGGTGTCTCATAGCAAACTAATTTTGAAATTAAAATCTTATAAAACACTATAGGTAGTGCATTTTTGGTGAGAAATCAACCCCTGCCACACAACTTTATGGTGGCTTGCAGGATTATGTAGATGTATGTCAGTAGAAGAGATCTTACGCAATGTAGAAAGTATTTGGTGTTCCGTTAAAAATACAAGTAATAGCACGAAAAGGATATATGTAGGTGCATACTACAGGCCACCGGATTCAATGTCAATTCTTTAATGGAATTAGAGTCAGAGATAGGAACATTGCTGTCTCGGATGAATGATAGGGGAATAACAGTAGGTGGAGACTCAACCTTCCTTCGACAGACTGGAATACGTGTAGTTTTATAACAGGAGGTAAGGATAAGGAACCCTGCGAATCACTATTGACCACCTTTACGTCACATTCTTTACAACAGCTAGTAACAGAATCGACCTGGGGAAACACATTCTAGACTTATTAGCAACAAATACACCCGAAAAAGTTCTAAATATAGTTACAGTCACAGAAATTAGTGATCATAAAATAGTTCATGTGAAATTTGTTATAGCTGTTGAAAGACATTATAAACTAAGGAGGAAGGTATACTTATTTGGTAAGACTAATTACGACGGTATGAAAGAGGAATTAAGGGAATCGTTTAATGTATTTATCAAACGAAGCAAAGGATTAGATACGAAGGATTCGTGGAGGGAATTTCTGGATGTCACCCGTAAAGCAGTTAACAAATACATACCAAGTAAATTGATAAGTGATAACATAGAGCCAAGGTGGTATAACGTGGAGGTTCGGAAATCACTAAAACGACAAAGGGTATGCAACACTGGGATGAAGAATGCAGGACAGTGTCTATCGGTAGAAAAAAAATGAGTTAGTTCAAAATAATAAAAAATCAAGAGCATTGGCAAGGAAATGGTATAGGCAAATGTTATCACAATTTCCAGAGCAAGATGTTAGGAGAATATCTAGATTATCATGTGTGCTTCTGGGAAATAGGTCCACAGTGCACACACTTAATAGCGATGCAGGAATTGGAGTCACCAGCAATTTAGAAAAAGCAAATTATTTAAACACCTTCCAAAGCGTATTCAACTCATCGCCATACAACACAGTCGAAACACCGCCGAACACTTTCAGTGAACCTATGCCCGAAATAACAATTTCATGTCGCGGAATAGAGCACCAGTTAAAAAACATTAGTAAAAACAAATCACCAGGTCCCGATCAAATTCCTTCCAGAGTATATAAAACATTAGCTTCTGAAATAGCCCCCTATCTAGAAATAATATTCAATTAAACACTAACGAACAACATAGTACCCAAGGATTGGAAAGAAGCTAACACTACACTTATTTTTAAAAACGGTGATGGTATGACGTGGGACATAATCACAGTAACACCGGAAGTTCTTCAGGGTAGCGTAATATTTCCGCTTCTATTTCTTTATACATAAACGAACTAGGTACCGTAGTTAATAGTAAGCTTAGAATTTTTGCATAGATTCGGTAGTGTACAGGGGTATATCAAAAGAAGGAGACAGGTAATCGCATAGCAAGGATTTAGATTTAATTCAAGAGTGGTGCGACAATGGCAGTTAGAACACATAGTATACACGAATTTGGGTGGGAATGAAGATTAAATGGATCGACCGAGTAAATAACGAGGAAGTCCTAAGAAGAGTGGGAGAGAAGAGAAGTCTGCTAACAACTCTAAAAAGAATTCGGCCAATTCAACTTAATCGGCCATATCTTAAGACACGACGGTCTGATGAAGACTATCGTCGAGGGAAAAGTGAACGGGAAGATTTGAAAAGGCAGGCCTCGTATGAGATACATGGAACAGGTTGTGAAGGATGTAAAAGAGAAGAATTACGTCACAATGAAAAGGTTGGCCGATAGAAGAATCGAATGGAAATCTGCGTCCAAGGTCCCTATAATATAAGGACCATGTCTGCGTTAAACCAAATTTAGGATTGTTGACCAATGATGATGATGATGAGGGTGGGAATCATATGAGAGCGTAAGTTAAAGTACAGATTAAATCTATTACAGAAATTTAAATCCGATAGCTTTACTGAAATGTTAGGCATATGTTAAAAACACCAGCGTATTATGCTAGATTCGACCAGATAAATAAGATTAGAGAGATAGATAGTCATACTGATAGATTCAAAACATTTTCCCCCGTAACATAAAAGAAGAGTATAGGCAGCATAGCAATGGGATAGGCAGGGGAAATATTGTATAGTCTGTAGTGCATGATGCATGTATTAACAACCAATCCCTTATTACTATGTAGATACAAACAGTCTAGTTGCCTGAGAACCTATAGTTGCATGTTTGCATGTCTATAGTGCATGCTTGGTGATATCCACCCCCTGCCACACTCGCTCAAGGTGGCTTGCAGGGTATCGTGTAAATGTAGATGTGGAGATCTGTATAATACCTTTTCAGGCCACCTCAAGGGCGTGTGACAGGGGGTTTAACATCAGCAGGGTGTTCGTGACTTTTATAAATTTCTTGAACACCGCACCATTACAAACGAATACCTGGAGTTTAGAAAATCACTTCGTAGTGAAGCAGGTGCCATTCATGGTGGTGTAATAAATGCATGCATTGCACATTTTTAGAAAATGTAATACATCTTTATTTACACGTTTTTGTATAATACTATGATTGACTTGCTGTTGACTTGGTAATGCCTGTCTTTGCGCTCCTGTGACTTTCGATTAGCTGCAGTAATTTGATAATAATGTAGTAAGTACTAATTAATAATAAATAACACATGAAGATGCCACTTACAAGTAGCTTTATAACCCTTTTAGACACTTTCAGATGGCGGAATGAAGAAGGTACCCATTCGCTTCGATAGCGGATATGTTTAGGAAGTATCTAAGAAGTGTAGCTGTAAATTTGTTTTGTAGCTGACCCAACCCAACCAACTAATCCTCCAAATCAGGTGCGGCGTGGCCAGAGCGGAGGGCGGGGATTCTCGCTAGGGCCCTATTACGTCTAAAATAAAACGTTTATCGCAGCGAAAGTTTTTAAAGGGGAAAATGGCTCTCTCACATTCTCCGCTGAACTAGCCCTGTGCTTATCCCGTTGTCTCCGAATAGTACCTACTTTCATTTATGTTTGTTTGGGATATATCTCCTCCAAATGCACGCAAAGCAGCAGCAAGGGTCTTGGCAGCTTTTTTGCTGCTCAACTTTGCGTCATCTAACGCCTCAGAAAGGTCATTAGTTATAAAGTTTCGTCTTCCCCTTTTCTTAGAGGTGGAGGCCGAGGGGTTTGAGGGGTCATTATAAGGAGCACTTTTGTCTCCAGAAGACTCATAATTATAAACCTCGCCTGCGATATATAAAAGAAATGGGTCAACCTCAAAAATGTCGATACCAATACGAAAATGGGTTCAAAGTAGGACTTACCAGATACCATGCAAGTAGCGTATTCCTTTTTCTTTCCTAAATCTTCAGAGTGATACTCCCTCCATTTGTTCTTCATAGCCTCGGATTTGGTTATTTTTCTCAGCGAGATGTCAACTCTACCAAGCGTTCCGTGACGAGTACTTTGGCGTTGTTGCTCATAAAATTCTATATCTTTTCTTGTGGCTCGTTTCTCTTCTTCATGGCAAGCCTTACTCGATTCTATTTCCATTGTTTCAATGGTAGTTGCGGTGGGAATATCAAAAAGGAGGTCCATCTTCGAGATAAATCCTTCCCTCCTACGAATTTGGGTGCTTAAATTTCTCTTGTAGCTAATCACTATATCACGCCACTCTTGAGTATAATGCTTCCAAATTTGCTTGAAATTTTAGTGACTGAATGTGAGGTATTTTGGTTTTCTGCCAGTATGAGAGAATCTGAGTTACAGTCCTGCGAGCACTTTCACGGCGACTTGCACACTAGGGCGGATCGGAAAAATAAATTTTTCGCGGAGAAACGTGGCCCTCTGGAAAAAGTTCTCAAAGTGACTCAAAATGAGGCCAGAAAAATTTGGGGCCTCTAGGTCAACCCTAGACCCTCGCGCCGTGGCCATTTAAGGGGAGGGGGAGTGAAAATGGAAAAAATCATGTTTTTATAGCGGTTCCCCATGGATTTTGCCGAGTTGCGGCATTTTTAGGGTAAATATTTCGTCCATTTGTACGTATCTGCAGCCGTTAAGCCACAAATTGTCTATTTTGAGTGCTCGGCCGCGCATAATTATGCACCGCCCACGCAGAGTCGCGGCGCAACGGTCAGAAGGCCGCTCGCGCGTCTCCTCCCGCGCCTCCTGACCGGTCGCCGCGAACGCAGCAAAACTCATCACGGATGCGTCTTCCGTCGTTGGTCTCATTAACATTAGATAATTAAACGATTTCCAGGGAATAACAATTACGGAAGGATTATTTGAAATTAATATAACCCTACACAATATAACCTTTTTTTCTGTCTCGTCGACAGAAAAGAATTGACGTTACCAACTTCCAAAGAAGTGATAAAATATATTTTTAATGTTCGCGACGTATTGAGATACGAAAGCGCAGGAAGGGAGCCTACGGTTTAACAAGTAGTCTGGTGGCGAAAAAAGTGTCCGAACTTGAGAAGCACCTCTATTCCAATCATTCCGAAACGTGGTATGATGAAAATGATTATACGGTACCATTCGACGTACTACGGCTTAAGAAAAAGTGCAAGCAAGCCTACGAAAGGTGCCAAATCGACAAAAAAATTAATACATTTTAAAATGAATCTCAGAAACAATGTGATATTCGTGCTTGTCACTGCTAAAGAATTAACGAGTGTACATTCAGAAAGAGGGTAAAGTCCCCCCCAATGAAGCGGCATTTTTGAGGGATAAAAGGACAAAACGAAAGATGGTATCCGGTGGATTGGATGCTTCAGAAACTCGCCGATTAAAGAAAAACCTCAGAAGAGGATCGTCGGGGAGCGTCGACTCTAAATCTTCTATTCTTGAAGAGGTAAAAAGTGAGCATCAAGAATTTTTTTCCGCTACATCTCGAGAAAACTCAACCGACGAGGAACCAATCGATTTGGACCTCAACGTTCCTCATATGATTAGGAATGAAAATCAACCTGGACCACCTTCGGGGCAAAGGCGTCTTCAATTACCAACTGTGGCGGAGGTATGTGCAAGTACCGGTGACGTGTCCCTTAGAGCAGCAGCAATAATCGTCAGCGCAACTGTATCCGATGCAAAGCTCAAAACTTCGGAAGACAGGTGAAAGGTTGTGGACCAAAATTACTTTCGAAGACAGAAAAAGAAGATGCTAGATGTAGTAAAGGTAAAGACAGATAAATAAAAAAATGCAATTAAAGGTCTGTGTTTTGACGGCAGTAAGGATGAAACAATAAAACTGGGGAAAATAGGCAAGAGGACATATCAATCTAAGGTTAGGGAGGAACATGACTTGTTTTTTGAAGAGCCAGGCTTCCAATTTTTCGGTTTTGTCTCCCCCACCGAAAGATCTGCAAGAAAAATCACATTAGCAATACTTGATTCTTTTGCGAAAGAAAATATTGAAATTTCAAATTAAAAAGTGATTAGATGCGATGGCACCAAAGTGAATACAGGTCAGGAAGGAAGCATTATCCGTTTGCTGGAAGCAAAACTCCGACGCCCCTTACAAAGGTCTATTTGCCAATTACAGTTGATTGACTTAAAACTGCGGCAGTTGGTAGAAACATTAGACGGGCAAAGTAAGGGTCCAAATTTGTCTGCAAGACCTATTGTCTCCACCCTTCAAGACTGTCACACTCTTGATGTCATACGATTCGAGTCAGTTCGAACAAAATTGTCTCACGAAGAAGACTTGAGATTGCTGAGCAGTGACCAGCAGTATCTTCGAGAAATTTCTAATGCTGTGTCCAAAGGATTTCGCTCGGAAAATTTGGCCAGATAAACTCCAAAAAATGTGGCTCATTCTCGTTAGCTCACGACGGCCAGCCGACAACTGTGGCTACACTTGTCCACTGAAAATTCATGCGCTAATTTATAAAATCTAGTATCATTCAAAAGGTTTACGCACCTGTCTGGTTTTCAGTGAAAAAACCATTGTATACACGACGGTGCTGTAAATTTATGGAAATTATTAAATTGATCAAGATATCTGCCAGTAGATCTTAAAAGATTCATAATCCTGGTATTCAGAGAAACGGTTTTTTCGGGCACCCCGAAAATTTACTCCTCCCAGTGATTGCTGACAATGGAGAGGAAGTGTGAAGAGATACGTGGAAAATAATCTTAGAGGCATGAAGAAATACGTGTGTGACAAAAATCCAAGAACATTAGAGTTAACAGGTTTTAAATTTGAAGTAGAAGTCTACAAGCTGTTGATAAAATGGGACGAGAACACCGACTCATGCTCTATCGCATCTCACGACTGAAGAAATTCGAGAATTACTTGAGTAATGCTCAACTGTGGAACGCAATTGTCCTTGTCACATGCGAATTGCGAAAGCAATATCCTATGGTAAGTAAGTCTGCTTCACTTGAAAAATAAAAAAAAAAACGATAATGACCTTTAGTGTTCAATGAAAATAAAGTTTAAAGACAAATACTTGCGCACGGATAAACCGACTGGTACTACAAAATGACCACTTTCTTATTTTTTCGATATCATGTAATCTTATAAAGGAAATGCGTTCCTCTATTCTATGAATGGGTGTGTGGGCGGGGGAGTTCATAGTGCAGGTATCTCATCGTGGTCTGGTAACTACTTTAATTATTCTTGCATTCTTTCTCCATACTGAAAAATAATAGTAAAAGTAGGCTAAACATCTGGGAGTGTTTCTTTACTCCCTGAATGATGACGGTGTGTTATATCACTTTCATACAGTTCTTCCGTAATTGTTATCCCATGGAAATTGTTTAATAATCTAATGTTAATGAGACCAACGACGGAAGACGCATCCGTGATGAGTTTTGCTGCGTTCGCGGCGACCGGGCAGGAGGCGCGGGAGGAGACGCGCGGGAGGAGACGCGCGAGCGGCCTTCTGACCGTTGCGCCGCGACTCTGCGTGGGCGGTGCATAATTATGCGCGGCCGAGCACTCAAAATAGACAATTTGTGGCTTAACGGCTGCAGATACGTACAAATGGACGAAATATTTACCCTAAAAATGCCGCAACTCGGCAAAATCCATGGGGAACCGCTATTAAAACATGATTTTTTCCATTTTCAGTCCCCCTCCCCATAAATGGCCACGGCGCGAGGGTCTAGGGTTGACCTAGAGGCCCCAAATTTTTCTGGCCTCATTTTGAGTCACTCTGACAACTTTCCAGAGGGCCAAGTTTCTCCGCGAAAAATCGATTTTTCCGATCCGCCCTATTGCACACCCTTGCACACGGCGACTTTAACACCCTCATATTATAAAATAAAACAGTGACAGCCTGCCGGGCAGTAGGCATCCGAGCTCTTTGCATGTTTTCTGAAGGTTGTCCGAATAGTAATATTTCCGTAAACTTCCTTGGTTTGGGCGCCATGCCTTAACGTAGCACCAAGAAGCTCATTATCAGCAAATGGCAAATAGTTTACGTTATCCCGATGCTACAGAATAAAACACCACTAAAACTTTGAGAAACGAGCAGATTTTGATCGCACTCACTCACAAGCTAGAGAATGACTGATAGGAAAGTGAATTATCCCCGATGCAAAGCCGATACGCGTTGCATACATTTTACCCAGCAAAGCACATACATTGTGCGTACACATTAGTCAATAGAACAGAGAAGGGATACAGAAAACACCATATTCTTCGCCATAACCAGTGAATGAGTGCTACAGAACTATGCAATTACCACGAGACAACGTAGCAGTTGCAGTGTCGTCGTGGGCCGCTTACAGGAGGGGGGTCTACGAACAGGTGAACTCGTCCCCGTGGCGCCCCCTAATTAGCATTTCAAGCTCGCTTCGCCCTCCTGCATCTCCTAAACAGCTAAATATAGGTAATAACTAATGAAATTTTAGACCTAAGGAGTCGTAAAATCAAAGATTTACTCTAGAAGCAGTTATTGTGATGCGATATTTCCATTTTTTGAGTGGGGTATTACATACCCCATGCGGCACGTGCACATTCCATGCGGCCGATAAAATCTTGGGTGCTCCGGGCGACGGATTTTTTTATTTTTATTTTCAACAAATTTTGGTATTGAAAGGATGCCTTGATATCGAAGACTGGCGATAACATACGGCAAATATTTTTCTTAAAACTTTTTTTTCGTGACTTCTTAAGATGTCATCCGTCATGGCGAAAAATATGTACGTATGCAACCAGCACTACACCACTGACCTCAAATATTATTATTCTAATTGCGATAAACCCTGCTTTTATTCTAAAGTTCATTTCGAATTTAATTTGCAAAATTAAAGAACTAATACTGAATATAATTTAGACTTTTTAACTGCATGTAATAATGATATATCTTGACTTTTATCCACATCGAACACAAAAGAAATAAATTACTGGAATGATCCGGTCTGTCGGGTTCTCTTCAGCGAACTTCAATTTTTTGTCCAAATAAATGGTGGTTCGCGGTAGAGAACCCGATAGATCGGATCTTTCCAAAGAAATACTCCGAGGAAGCCTTAACAAGGAAGTAAACATATTATTCGTTGAGGAAGAATACACATTTTTCTTAAATTTTTAGATTAAAATAATTTGCTGTAAACTTTCTCTGCATAGCAAATACAATGCTTTTTTGAAAGTTAACCTTGTACATTTTTCCATTTTTAAGGTTTTATTTCAGTTTAAAGTAAAATACAATCTTGCAAAAATTAATAATTATAGTATTTAGCAAATTACAGTCAAAAATATGCAGACTAAATTTTTCATTTCCATTTTAAAATACCTATTTAGTATTTCTCGAGATTCTTCCCATGATATTCAATAAAACAGAGACGAAGACATAATTCTGGCTCATTCGGACAATCTGGGCAGAAGGTGGTGATGGTCTTCCTGATTCTTTTTGTATGACAAACGCGGCACCGCTTTTGTTTCCGTCTATTCCCACCTTCAACGGGAAGGAAATCGGGAAAATGAGATTCGTGGGGCTTAGGTGTTGACGGACGTGAGGTAGGGCCTGTTTGTGCTCCAAGTAGGGCGCGTATTAGCTCTATGCGGAACTCGCACAGTGTTTTTTTGTGCCCGCTGTATTTTTGATATGGTAAGTAACTGTTTACAAAAGATCAACTGCAAGATGTGGATTGATAGTTTCTTATACCAATTGACCGATTTATGCTCACAGGGGTAATATGCTAGCATTTGATCGCCATGATCAATGCCTCTCATATATTTATTGTACATAACAACCGGTGCCGGTTTCAATTTCATGATCCCTTTTCTGTTTGGGACCTCGAGCTGCCAAACTCAGAGGTGATGACCAAAACGTTCCGTTTGTCTCTCCATTTCAAGACACAGAGGCCATCATGACTCCACCTCTTTACAATTTCACCCTTTTTAATTCTTTGGGATACAATTTCATTGGGATTCCCTACTCTGTTTGCCCGTAATGTCCCTGTAAAATATGTTTCTTTTTCCAGGAGTTCTCTAGCCATTTGCACACTGTTGCAATAATTGTCTAAATACATAAATAGAATTATCAAAACCCTCTCGGCCCTCAAGTAATTTATACACTACATTTCTTACGTGCCCCTGCCCTCCTACTTCCTTATCTGCAGACCCAGAGTAAATCAGCTTTCACATTACTATTCCGGATGATTCCGATAACAAATACATTTTAATGCCATATTTATGCCGTTTTCCTTTCATGGACTGACGGAAATCCAGATGACCTCTTCATAAAACCATTGATTCATCCAATGATAATTCTTTTGCAGAGGAATAAATGGCATGCATTCTATCTTGAAAAGGGTTAATCAATGGCCTGATTTTGAACAATTTGTCCTCTGTCCGAGGCTCATTTTTCGCAGGATTTTTAGCGAAATAAAGCGTTTGCAAAATTCCAAGAAACCTATACCGAGGTATGTACCGTGAAAAGCAGGTTAAATTGAATAAATTATCCTTTTTCCAATAATCCTGGATTCTATTCAGCCTAATTGTTCCCATATGGAACAATAAACCAAGGAACCTTTCGACTTCTTCTTTCGAGATATGTTTCCAGTCGGCTATTCTGGCATGTGGCGAAACATTTGCCGATAGAAGGGTCTCGGCCTGCCTGTTTGTCTCTAACACTGAGAGGTCGCAAAATGCCTAATTGTCTATGAGGTCAAAATAATTGTGGGTGATACCCAGCTGGGAATTCCCTCAACCCGGGACACCCAGTGAATGGCAAGCGTGTGATAGCGGGTTGCTCATTTCTCAACATCTCAGAAAGCCTATCGGTACCTGAGGGGTTTGGTGCCATGGTTGTAATGGTGGTAAAAGTTGCAGACATATTGGTCCTGTCACGTTCAGAATCTCCAAGGTCCTCATCCTCTCTCTCTTCCTTGCTGTAACTGCGTTCAGCATGGAAATCTTCAGCGCTATCCTCCCATGACTCGTCATATTCTCCCGAAGAAGCCGTCTCAAAAAGCAGCCTCCTCAGATCGTCCTCGGTCATTCTATGCGATTGGGCTCGCGAAAGATCATTCTTTGAACGTCCTAGTTATTGACAGAAAAATTATCTTGTTATTGAAAAAAATATAACAAGTTTTGAATGAAATGAGTTTTCCAAACTACACCTGCAGATATTGAAACTCACCGGAGACAGATGGTCCTGCTTCCATTTAAATTTTCTTGCCATCATTTTCATCTTCTTCCGCCTTCCTCTTTCTCCTATTCCCAGTTCCTTAGTATACGGATATAATTGCAATGTTGAGATATTTATCCTAATTGAACGTGAACGAATGTGTGGTGAGTACCTACCAGAAATGAATACGGTAGTGGTATCTTCTGTATGGGAAGTATATTTCTTTCTGTGCATTTCAAACGCATATAATTCAAAACACAAGATATAACGGTGGCACGTATGTCAGCTGAACTCTTGAGCTTGTCAGAACTCTAACTGAAGTGCAGATCCAGAATGTGGTGTGGTAGAACAGAGCACCATTGGTGACTAACATTTGAGTAAAGTATGTGGAGAAGTATGTGGAGTGTGAGGGTAGTAATGAAACAATTTTCAACCTCTGGGAGTAAGCTCCGGAACAGATCATTTTCCGGACAAATTGTGAAATAAATACCTTATAGGACTGGAGGGTAGGGGTTAGGTAAGCAAGGTGTATGGAACAATGTAAGACCTTCTGCGGAGAAAGCTCAGATTCTTATGTGTTGCTAACTTCTCATATACACAGGATCGGTAATTTTGTGCCGCGTGCCAACGGAGAAGCGAGGATTATGTGGCAACGGGGAACTTGCATGGGTCGACGATTGCTATAAAAACTATTTTGAAGAGGTAAAACGGAAATATCAGCTCGCAAAAATACCTAAATTTACTCCGTTCATCGTCAGAAGAAATAAAAAATTGACTTAAAAAATCAAGCAAAATTTCTCTGAGCCGACCACTGCGCGAATACACCCGAGCTCTGCCGAGGATTCGCAACGTAAAAGCAACTCGGTAAGTAGGAGGATAAGGATCGGTTTAATTATGCATGAATGCCTCAATTTTCTCGGTTTATTGGGATGTTCCATGCTTTGGTACATTTTCTAACTAAGTATCACTCCGTTTATCACATTTTCATCTAGTTTTATGTTTAGGTCAAAATACTTATTAGTTTACCCACTTGTTGATAAAATTCGAGGGTTCTTCGGAAAGTACCTACGGTTACTAGATTTACTGGTGGAAATAGTTGGGGTTGGCCTCAAGAATTATATATCAACACGTCTTTCGGCGCATCGACTGTTTCAATTTCAAATTACTTTTCGAACCTACGATCAGCCAGCCCTCGTATGTATTTTATTTTCATCATTTCATTCTTTTACCCAAAACTTTCATGACTGTATTTATTTCATTTTTTTTCGTTTCAACAGCTCGATGCATAAGGAATACGTCAACAATGCCGTCGGTTTTGTTCACCTAAAGAGAGAGAGAGTGGCATATGCACCGTTAAATGTGAAATATGCCCTGAACATAAAATAAGTGCAAATAATTACAAGGCTACCATTGTGGTTGACGAGAAAAGCAGCCAAGTTTTGAGTTTGGAATGCCACGACTGTGCTGCATCAACAGGCGAAAATACTCGTTACCTTCTACAGTTATCATTAATATAAATTAATTATGCTACCACAAGTGTTTAAAATAAGAATAAAACGTACATGTTTCAACAGGTGTTCCCCTTCCCCGAGATGGTGTTATCCTCTATAGGTATTCAAGGTGCTGTAAATATGCTATCGGACCTGTTTCTCTGATTAGAAGTGGCGAAAAGTGTTAATATTCGCAATATGTGTTTCGTAGTGTATCTATAAGTGCGTCTTGTTTACATTATTAGTCGAAGGTCTATGAGTGTGATTGTTTAGTATGAACGCCTTATTGCCTCTGGATGCAATTAACAATGGGCTCGTCACCTCCATGCACACACAGACAACAGGCGAGAAAAAACAAGACAAATGCTAAACCAAAATGTGGCTCACAACATTCTCCCACCTAAGTCAACCTAAAGAGTTGACTTACATACAAACAAACATCACCCTTAGAAAAATATACATAAAACAAAGTCAACTTTTATAAGTTAGTCTCACAGGCACTTTTACTGGCCTGCCTTTGCGTGTTACAAAAGTCTCTTTGCTCTCATTTGTAGTCCATTGCATCTTTGGTCCATCGCGACCACTGAGCGGTTTTACAGCCTTTAGCTTTACTTTGTCCCTCAGCTGCTGGCTTGTCATCTCTTCCCTACTGTCCTTATTAGATCAGTCTAATTCTAAAGGGTAAACCCTCTGTATAGGACGCAACAATTCGCCACCCTGAGACTTGAGTCTTATCAACCTTATCGCTCCATCACGTACTGGCAGAAGCTCACTCACCCTAGCTAGAGGCCAATCCGAACGCTGGGTTTTGTCACTACCGATCAAAACTACTTCTCCTACTCTAATTTTTCTAGGAGGCTGACTCATTCCAGCTAATTTCAATTGTCCTAGATATTCACTTCGAAATCTTCTTCTTAAGATTTCCCTCAGGTTCTGTCGATATCTCAATCTTTTATTTATGCCTCTAACAAGTCAAAATCGGGAACATCCATTTCTTCCACCTCTCTCAAAAACAAATTGGGTGTAAGAGGTACTAAGCCTGAAGGACTGTCTGACACATAGGTTAGAGGTCGAGAATTCATCACAGATTCACAATCACACAAAGCTGTCTGCAGTTCTTCAAATGTAGGCGATGCCCTTCCTAACACACGTCGTAGCAACTGTTTCAATAAACCAATTAGTCTCTCCCACCAACCACCCCACCAGCATGCCGTAGGGGGATTGAATTTCCATTCAATTCGTTGGGCAGTGCTATATTCCCCGATTTGGTCCCAGTCTAGCCGTCCACATGCATTATCCGCCCCAGCAAAATTAGTTCAATTGTCACTATAAATAGTGCTAGGGCGACCCCGTCTACTAATGAACCTTCGTAACCCTTGTAAGAAACAATCGGTAGACAGAGATGACAGGAGTTCTGAATGTACAGCACGATACACTCCGCACGTGAACAAACAACCCCATGCTTTTATTGCTTGTACCACAATGGTATCTGTGGGCTTGGTCTCAATATTCACCATAATAATCCTCTCACTGTACTGCAGGAAGCTCTTCACGCGCAGTTCTGCACTCTTCCTGAGCATTATGCCTACTCCAGCGTTACCATTCAGTAATCTTGTGTGAATAATTCTGTAACTTCCACTCCAAAAGTCTCCTTCTTCAGGCCATCTCATTTCTCTGATTCTTAAGACATCGAGGTGCATTCTTCGCATTTCCACCTTCAGGTTTTTCAATCTCACGCAGGTCTGAAATGATCGCTCGTTCCACGTTCCTACCCTAAAATGAGTATCACACTTGACTGATATACTCTCTCGGGTAGTCTCTGCCCGGAGATCCGAATGGGGGATTATTTTACCACCGGAATATTTTACTCGAGAGGGTTCTATCAAGTCATGATAAGAGAGAATGGAGTGGATTAGCTGCGACTCCTCTGGATAATAATGTAGTGGTTTCCCCTTGTCTTCCACATCGCAGTACCACAGCCGTTAAAATAAATATTACCTTGCCTGTAGTGAAATGAGTGTCGCTGTACCGACCACTGTGGTCTCCACCTTCACTCATGCGAAGAAGATCTTCTCCCCTCTCCTCCGGGTGATGGGAAGCGTAATTGTTGGCGGCCTCCGTCGCCAAGTCACGGCATCTTTACAGGTTCTGTATTTAGTGGCCTACCTTACTCAGGGATAGACCAAATACCCCTCGGAATGCTGTTGCTTTTTGTCCACTACTGCTTGTTCGTCGAGTAAACTCGCTTATCTCACAGCTAACCTCTATATCTATAGGTCTACCCACCATCCGCAACCCGGTGGACGCACTCGGTGGCCTTAAGCTCAGCCTCGAGGTGATAATTATAGTTTTTTAATGGATATAAAATAATAATTTTCGTACATTGTATAAAATAAGCTATTTTTTATGCAAATAGCGACGGCAAGTTGGACAGACATTCAGACTCATCGTGAATCTGTGAAAAAGTACCATGTATAAAGGCTATGAGAACTTATTAGTTTTTGTTGAGTCAGCCATCCACCTGACCATCAGGTGGGGTAATTGTTTTGTTCCCAAGGCGGACAATTTTCGTACGTTTAAACGCGCGGCACCAGCAGTTTTTATCAACTCGACAAAAGCTGCCCCGTATCTTACAGTTACGGACCCTGAAATTTCGCGATCGGGTTTTTTCGCGAATTTTTTTTAAGAGCTTAAAAGTTGTATTTTGATGTTTACATCCCTAATAAGTAATAAGCCGTTATTGTATCAGGGCGTCGTGGTAGCCTAGTGGGTAGAGCACTGAGCTACTGACCGGAGGGTCCCGGGCTCAAATCCCGGGCAAGAGCCTTTGGACACCCTCATTTAAAATCCTCGCGATTCGATTTTCTGGGTGTCCGAACTTCGTAGGAAATCGCAGGTTGTCCAGGGGAAGAAACTGGCCCCCCTACCCTGAATGTGTGTATTTCACACGCCATTGGCTTAGTAAGGGTTCAGCTCTACTATCACCTAACAAAACTACTATCACCTCTTTGGTATATCACCTCTACTAATACTATTGTAATGGTAACCTCTACTATCACCTAACAAAAACCAACCTTCGAGTTGAATCACTGAGTGAGTATCGAATTCAATGACTGATGTTGTCAACTGTATATGTTGTCGACTTTATGATATGACTGCGGTGTGACGACATTCCCACCGCAGCAAACCTATTCGCAGTCTGTGCTCGAGGGTCGGCGGATGGAGAATCGCCGTTATGGCGGGGCGGTAAAAAGTACGAGATTGACGAATGGGTGATATACAAAGAGGTCCCTTCACAAAACATCTGCCGCCAAAAATTCATTTTGACGTTAGCTGAAGGACTACGTAGCGATTATATCAAGTCACAGTCATGTCCAGCACATATCATTTCAGGTCCAAAAATTAGAGGAAGACATCAGTGTCAGGTACAAAAATGCAAATGAAACAAAACTATGGAAAATGTTCAAGATACCAAAATATTCCTGCAGAAATGGACATCAAGAAGTGAAAAAACTTATTACATATGTCCTGTGTCATGAAGAAAATAGTTTAGCTCGGTAGAACTGGTATTCCACTGCTATATGCATGGTTTAATGATGTTACTTACCTATCAAACAATTCATGAAAGTAAATACAGGGTATATAATTACTCAACATGATATTTATGCGCTAAACTACCACTATCTATATCGTATATTGCGCAATTGACGATATATCATTGCATTCCTAAGTTTGTGCAAAAGCGGTAAAAATATAATGTTTATAAATATTATTTATTACTTTTAAAAATGTAAATATTATTTTATAATAATACGAGTCACTTCAAAATTGAATATATGCGTAAATTCATTCATATACACATCGAAAACAAGAAGAAATACCAAGCGGTCAAAATGACCGCCGCATGCGCTCTTAGGTATGGGGAAAATACGACGTTTATGGTGTTGATCAAGGCATATGAAATATTATAGTAGCTACTAGACTGATAGAACACCAAAGATATTTCAAGATTGTACAGCCTAAAAAATCTGCTGCTGCTAAACGTGTTGAGCATAGGATTTAATCGGATCGAATGTAGATTATTTGTCAGCCCAGAAATCATTGACATTTTATTTTAAATTTAATTTGGAATATTAAAATGTATATTCCTCCAAAGAAAGGCCTGGATTGAATAAGTAGTAGTCGAGTACACATAAATAGTTATGCCAGTCTCAGGATGGACATTAACCTATGAAAATGTATCAAGAGACTCCATCAATATTTATAGTAGGTATGAATGTCAACCTCCACTTATGGAGACTGCATTTAAACAGATTATACTTTAAAGTACAGCATTAGAAGAAGAAAACAGTCAATTTACCTGGAGACGGAAATGTATGAAATCGAATTTCAGGATTAGCACTACCGTTCAAATTACACTGTGGAACAGAGCAAAAGCTCTGGGACTTGTTCTTCCTCGGTGAAAACTTGGCCCCACCCTTGTCCATTTCTCCGTGAACAGAATAGACGGCCCTGTAGAAATCGCAAAAACAAAATAAAACAAAATACCTACCTCAAAAACTAAAAAAAACTAATCTAATACGAAGGAAAATATGTTCGGCAAAAAACTATACGATCAATGAATACTAAGAACCTAAGAATACTAAGATGGATTATTACCTGATGGTAGTGGTATTTTGGAAATAAAATGCCCCTACTCTTGTAGGGAGGTCCTCCCATTGAATGCATTGAAAAAAATAATGAAGTTTTGCCATATTCTTGGAATGGATGAATGTCCAAGGAATGAAAATAGGGATCTAATGACCTTACCATCGACATTGGCACCAATTTAAACCTATGATTCGACAGGTTTGTAGTCTCATTTCACCTTTTGTAGCCACTGTGACCTTTGACCCCTGAGTTCAATACCCCTAAGGGTATTGAACAAAATACTCCCTTAGTGCGTCTTTCGCGCCTACATTCCTATTGATCTTCCTCCAGAGCACCATGGCATTCCTGCATGAGTAATTACCCATAAATAAAGGATTTCTAATGGAAAATAAAAGAATAAAACTTTGATAGGTTCACTTTATATTTAAACAGGCAGAACCCGGGTTTCATAACGTAGTTACATCTTCAGGCTACACCTATAGAGGTAACTACGTTATGAAACCTGGGTCATGCCTATTTAAATGTAAAGGGAACCTAACAACGTTTCAGTCTTTAATTTCCATTATGGAGAGGTATCACATAGTTAAGCCTGAAGTTATCAGCTATAAATGATCGCTAAATTAAAGAGGCGAAACGTTGGCTGAAATTGGTGTTAATGGGAAATACTACCAAACAACTCCATAAAAACAATTATAAATACCCGTATATTAATCTCACATCATAAGATTCTTCAACACATTACGAAAAAATAACCTAATTATGGAAATTTTTCGCAATATTTCAGGCACGCAACAAAATAATAAATTGGCCATTTTGTTCAATTGTTCGTCGAATTGGTTGATTCAATTTTGACCTATATTTTAAGATATTTTTGAAAATTTTCTACACAGTAAGTTCAGTTAAACATTTGAACAAGGCTTTCTAAATCTGTATCTCCAGGAACCTTGATTAGTTAATATGTTACAAATCCATATAATGGGTAGCCAAATTAATTGGCTCTAGTGCCAAATATGAACAAGAAAAGCATTGCCGTACAGATACTTGATACGTAATCTTTGCGCAGTGCTGATTTTTTCGTACCATAAGAAACAAAGATTGAGATATTCATTCCTTTGAAGGTGGATAAAGTACTGACCTCCCATCCAGAGGGCTCGGGTTCGATTCCCGGCAGTGGAGGAGTTTTCAGTGGAAAACCGGTCCCCACTTGAGTGGCTAGTGGAGGGCATTACAAGTTCAGTACTCCGTCCGTCGGATGAGACATTGATCCGTGGTACCCTTGGCGCCTGTCGTTAAGAGCAGGCTAATGCCGACGCCGGGTTTCTCTCCATCCTTCCTCCGTTCCCTGAAAAACTCCTACCAATTACCCACCTATCCTAAAATGGCGCAAATGACCTCATCTGTCGGTCGCCTCCCCTGAATAACCAACAAACCCAATCATTCCTTTGATGCTGAGATGACTCGGCATTAAGCAGTCTCCTGCATGCAATACAAGATAAATAATAACCAGTTGAATCCTCGCAGTAATAGATACTGATCTTTATGCCAACAGATATTATTATCGAGCTTTCATTCTATCATCTTAGTCTAAGAACCACTCATTTTTTAAAATAAGTATGCGGTATTCACCCAGTCAGGTACTTAGCAACTGTATCGAAATTGTAAACTCATATTGTTATAAAATATTAAATATATTCATTGCTTTTAAAATACTGTCAAATATGTCCAGACGTGGCTCATGTGTATTTAAAACCTCACATGTTATTCTCTGCAGCGAAAAGTATGCCATTCATTATATCCAGATTCAGAGAACCTTTATAAGCGAAATTGAAATTGAAATTACGGTATGAGGAAGGAGAGAGGGATGGAGGGAATCAAGAGAGGAGGAGCTCCTGGAGGGGCGTGTCGGAACCTGCGCGACGACGCGGAGCAGTCCACTGTCCACGCCCCCTGGTGGTATTGATGTGCCTTTCCGTTTTCCGTGACACTCGTATTTTCATCGCGTCCTACTTCAGTCCCTCTCTCCTCCAGGGAACGTTACTGCTATCAACTATTCAACCCCGTGATCTTCACTACTAAGGTAAATTCAACTTACTATACATTAGTTTACTACAACATAACTCTGGTAACTATTGCCGTTTTATAAGTAGCTTAGAATTTGAAATTTATGTGGACCTTCGTCTTCTTTAATTTGCAGAAGATGACGTTTACATTACACACAGTGCTATCTAAGATAATACTTGTCTTCTTCCAGGTGTATCTGTCAGTTGACTAGAGGAGAATACGTTGAATTAACGCTTCCTAACAGAATCAACGAGGAGCGTAACATCAAGATTGACTTACTGAGTACTGGGTCACACCTGTTTGGAGTTTCAACATTAGCGGCCAAACAGTAAGCCTCAGCTGATTTTGTGAACTATCTCTGTTCGTTATCATCGGTGTAGTGCGTTGATATTTATTCGTGCTATACGCATGTCTTTTTGGAAATAAATCTTCTTCTTAGGAAATTGCGTAAAGGAAAAATATTTTTAGAGGGGGAGATTGATGATTGCTTGAGATGGATGTGTTCCTCATCTCGCATCCTGCGGGAATAATTCTATTTTTTACTTGTTGGTATGGGATGCCTAATTGGTTTTCACTTAAAGTACCTTAGCTTGATGGTAGAACTTGGATCATTATCTCTACCAGAAAACAGTTTGACCCAATAACTCAAATCATCATCATCAAGGGTCAAGAATCCTAGGATTGGTTTGACGCAGCCCTCCACTCGATTCTTCTATCGGCCAACCTCTGCATACCAACGTAGTTCCTCTCTTTCACGTCCTTTACGACCTGCTCCATGTAACTCATACGAGGCCTGCCTCTTCCATTTTTCCCGTTCACTTTTCCCTCGACGATTGTCTTCATCAGGCCATCGTGTCTCAAGATATGGCCGATTAGGTTGTCCCGTCTTCTCTTTTTAGTTTTCAGTAGACTTTCTTTCTCTTTTATCTCTAGACTCTTTTATCCCACTCTTCTTAGGACTTCTTCATTTGCCACTCGGTCGATCCATTTTATCTTCATCATTCGTCGATAGCACCATATTTCGAATGCTTCCACCCTTTTCTTCTCCGCTGCTGTCATCGTCCATGCCTCACTGCCATAAACGAACATGCTCCAGATATACGTTTTAATGAATTACTTCCTTACTTCCAAGCTTGTATTTCCAGCTGTTAGTATATTCTTCTTTTGATAGAATGCCCTCTTTGCCTGGGCTATTCTACTCACTATTTCTTTCTTGCTTCGTCCATCGTTGGTTACTCTGTTTCCCAGGTAACAGAACTCTTTCACCTCTTCCAGTTTCTGTTTTCCTAGTTTAACGTTGGTTTTGGCCTCTTCTTTCTTGCTGCACACCAATATCTTAGTTTTCTTCTTATTGATCTTCAGCTGATGTCTGGTCATTGTCCTTTCCATGGTTGTTAGCATCTTATTCAGCTCCTTCTCTGTCTCTGCTATGAGAGCTATGTCATCAGCGAATCGTAGCATGCTGATTGTTTCTCCGTGGATGTTCACTCCAGAACACTTCTCCTTGACTTCATTGATGGCTCTCTCAATGTAAACATTAAAAATTACGGGAGACAGTGCACAGCCTTGTCTCACTCCTTTCCTTATTCTTGCTTCTTCACAGCTGGGTCCAGATTTAATCACAGCTACATGGTTTTTATACAAACTGTGGATAATTCTTCGATCATTGTAGGAAACTCCAATTCCTTTCAGAATATCAAGCATTGAATTCCAGTCCACGTTGTCGAAAGCCTTCTCTAAATCCACAAATGCAATGAAGGTTGGTTTGTTCTTCTCCATTCTCTTCTCTATAAGCAGCCTAAGGGCCAATATTGCTTCTCATGTACCCTTACTTTTCCTGAACCCGAATTGATCTTCATCCAGGAACTCCTCTGCTTTTCGTTTTATTCTTCTGTAGATGATCCTTGTCAATATCTTCGATACATGTGTCGTCAGGCTTATAGTCCTAAAATTTTCGCATTTCTCTGCTCTCTTCTTTTTGGGAATAGGAATGATGATGTTTTTCTCGAAGTCCCTGGGTATTTCTCCTGTTGAGTACATGTCGCAGATGACATTATAAAGTTGGGCCAATGTCCTCTCTCCCGCATTCCTTATCAATTCTGCGGGTATATCATCAATTCCAGAAGCCTTATTCATCCGAAGGTCCCTTACTGCTGCGTCGAATTCCGATCTCAATATTGATTCTCCCATATCATCCTTCTCGACTTCGCTTTCCTCTTCAATCACTTTCGTGCTGAGGTCGTTCCCGTTGTATAACTCTTCCAGATATTCTTTCCATCTCTTCACTTTGTCTTCATTTTCAATCAAAAGTTCTCCATTCTTGTCCCTTATAGCATTGCATCTTGCGCTCCGTTCCTTGAAGTGGTTCCTCATTATCCTATAGGCAGCTTCCACCTTTCCAATGGTAAGGTTGTTTTGTACATCTTCGCACAGATTGTTCATCCACATTTCTCTAGCTTTCCTGGCTTTGCGACTTACTTCGTTCCTTATTCTTTTGTAGCAAATCTGCCATTCTTCAGTTTTCGCATTCTTGTACTTTCTTCTTTCTTCAATCAGCACTAAGACTTCTTCCGTGATCCATGGTTTATTCTTAACAACTTTTCTTCTTCCAAGAACTTCTTTTGCGGCTTTTTGTAGTCCACATTTAATGTTTTCCCAACGCTCTTCTACAGGTTTCTCAGTCAGGTCCTCTCCTATGTTGTTTTCTACTGCTTTCTGAAATTCCAGCTGATGTTGAGTCTCCTTTAGTTTTTCTACTTGCCAAATGTTCTTTACTGTTTTCTTCAATCTCTTGAATTTTAGATGGCATTTCATCATCACTAAATTATGGTCGCTGTCGATTTCTGCACCCGGGTAGCTTTTGCAGTCCTTCACCTGATTCCTGAACCTCTGCTTCACTAAAATGTAGTCTATTTGAAATCTTCCTCTGTCTCCTGGCATCTTCCATGTTTATTTTCTTCTGTGGTGATTTTTAAACAATGTGTTAGTAACCACTAACTTATGTTGTGCGCAGAACTCCAGCAGTCTTTCTCCTCTTACGTTTCGGTTTCCCAATCCATATTTTCCAGTTATTCTTCCATCTTGTCCTTCGCCGACGACAGCGTTCCAGTCTCCTAAAATAATTAGGTTTTCTTCTCCTCTTACCTGTTTTATTACTTCAGTGATATCTTCGTAGACGTCTTCCACTTCTTCATCTTCGTAGTCCGACGTAGGCATGTAAACTTGCACCGCAACGGTATCTGTAGGCTTAGTTTCAATTTTAACCATTACAATCCTTTCACTGTGTTGCAGGAAGCTCTTCACACGCAGTCCCGCACTCTTCCTGAGCATTATGTCTACTCTAGCGTTACCATTCAGTGATCCGGTGTGAATAATTCTATAACTTCCACTCCTAAAGTCTCCTTCTTCGGGCCATCTCATTTCACTGATTCCCAATACACCGAGGTCCATTCTCCGCATTTCCACCTTCAGGTTCTCCAGTCTTCCGCAGGTCCGAAGTGATCGCACGTTCCACGTTCCTACGCTAAAATGAGTATCACACTTGACTGATGTACTCTCTCGGGTAGTCCCCGCCCGGAGATCGGAATGGGGGACTATTTTACCTCCGGAATATTTTACTCGAGAGGGTGCCATCACGTCTTGATAATAAAGGAAAGAGTAGAGTAGCTGCGACTCCTCGGGATAGTATTGTGGTGGTTTCCCCTTGCCTTCCACATCGCAGTGCTACAGCAGTTAAAGTAAATGTATCACGCCTGTAGTGAAATGAGTGTCGCTGTACCGACCACTGTGGTCTCCACCTTCACTCATGTAAAGAAGAGCTGCTGCCCTCACCTCCGGGTGATGGGAAGCATAATTGTTGGCGGCCTCCATCGCCAAGTCACGGAATCTTCACAGGTTCTGTATTATTTAAGGCCTACCTTACCCAAGGATAGACCAATACGCCCTCGGAATGCCGTCGCTTTTTGTCCACGACTGCTTATTCGACGAGTAAACTCGCTTATCTCGCAGCTAACCTCTATATCTAGAGGTCGACTCACCATCCGCAACCCAGTGGACGCACTCGGTGACTTTAAGCTCAGCTGCGAGAATAACTCAAATAATTTACAAAATTATCGGTGATATTCTAGCATTAAAGGACACTAATAATAGTCGCGTGTTAAACTTGATTAGATTAGAAATCTTTGTCGAACTTGAAACACTGCATCAATTAGATATTTTTTAAAATCCTTCACGCGATAAATAATGGACTCACTGCAAGTGTTTGGTAGGAGATGAAAGTTCAGTCTAAGTATTTAAAACATATTAATTATGAATTCAGCATCCCTTGGGATTATTCTGTAGGACTCTACGTAGATATAGATATTAGGCATCTCATTTTGATGTGAATACAGTCACTCCTAAACTTAAATTTTAAAACCATTGAATAGAATAAAGTAATCTGCATCTATATCTAAATGATACACTGGCAGTCACCGAAGTCGTCTTGACAGGACGTGAAAATTTAGTTACGTGCACAATTTACGTGCTGATAAGAGATGGGATACTATTATTACTTTCTAAAAACATTTTAAATAAGTAATTGTAAGTTGCGTGAAAATTAGGGTTCAGCAATGATATAATAATGCAATAATTAAAAAGTGTCAGGCATTTCTGATAAAGTGATCTAGTTTTTAATGAAAAAATCAGTGTTCAATCTGAAGGTAGGTTTTCGATTTTTGAGATTAATGCCCTCCCCATACTAATTCATTGGCGCCTGACGTCACTCATTGAGGGTAAGGGGCGATTCCTTTTTCTCGGCTACACGCGATTTCGTACGGAGTTCTATCATACAGAAAATAGAATCGCGTGAATTTTCTGGGGGTTCGTCCAGGAAGCTTCTGCTCTGGATTTGAACCAGAGACCCTCCGGTCTGTAGCCTAGCACTCTACCCAGAAGGTCATCATGACCACATAGTTTTTATTAAAAAGTTCAAAATAGAATTATTTCCTGAAGCATATATGAAATGATATGAAATAATTTAATTTGCACTTCTTCTACATCACTGCATTGCACTGCAAGTTTATCCCTGGGAGTGGCGGGGGGTGAAAATAACCTCACATGAAAAACTTATGTGCGACTAATTGTAAGACGTATAATTCTACTATGTAATGGGGATATGTTAGGAATATGAGTCGCGTGCAACAACGTGCTTTGTATCTAATCGACCAAGAACTTATTAATGGGGCATTTTTCGAAATATATTTATTTTATGGCATTTTATTATTCATTTTATGTTTTTATGGCATCCATGGGCAAACAATGGTAAAACATGCATTATTTACTACACTGTCACAATACTTCAACCATCTATCCATTTACTATGACGTTTATTATGTTTTCTAATATTACGTGAGATAAATTACTTTAAAATGATCCGATGCGGAAATCTATTTTTGCAATAAAATTAATGTTATTACAATTAGCTAGAATGTACTGATATACTTCACATATTTCATACGTCTTATTAAAATATATGTGCTAAACTATTAACCTTAACATGCATGATGAAAATATTTCCCTGTAAATAAAATTCTGCCAATGTTATCTTGACTGTATTCCAGAGAATATGTTGCTTTAGGATACTTCTATTAATACAAAAAATTCTGTGGTTTTTGTAAAAGTTTCCTAAATAATTAGTACTTTCACTATCTCGTTTTGAACGTGTAACTCTAATTCAATCATCATTATAGCCATTAAAAACATTTGTTTTCTCCTCAACACACGCATTATTGCTTTAATTATTATTTTCTCAAATCGATCCTACACACCTGTAGTATGAGTGACAAGTGAGCGACAAAAAACATCTTTCTCGTAATTTCTCATGATGTTTTCTTAGAACAATCTTTACGAGGCATAGTCTACCAGTTGCTAAACCTGTAATTAACCTGATGTGTTTCTTTCATGACGTGTCTCATCTTATGAAGAAACTATATTTTTATGAGTTATGCCTTTCATGTTTTATTTTTTTGATGCTTTTAGTACTTTGAAGGAAGCTTTTATTTCCCCAACATTTGATTACCGCTCATTTATTCAAATTTGATTCAAGCTCCCAATAAACGCAAGAATCATCAATCGTACATGATTTGTATATATACTTTACTTTATGTATATGTACTAAGGTCTTATGTCATCTCATTCATATTTTTTCACTCACTACAACGTCGTCGGTAAAAAATCGGAGCTTAGTACTTTTAACTGCCACATTCAAGTCATTTACAAAAAAAAGGTACAACATTGGCCCAGCCGCTTCCATGATAAGCACGCAAACGTATGTGTTATAAGTAATACTTACCTAGGAAAACACTTAGCTCAGATTGTAATAACTTATTACTAACTGAGCTAGCGTCGTCTGCTACCACACTTTAAAATCGTTTATGAAAAAGTCTTCTGTCCAGCGTATTATGTCATGTTTTTAATAGGACATAAACTTCGTGAGTAACTGAAAATGGGACACTTTTCCAATCGCTATTCTGAAATCAATAAATTATGCGTCTACCAGAACGTTACCTTCTTCCCAAACTAAAACTTCTTGGACATAAAGACATAGTTGAATTTCAAAATACCCACTCTTTTCGACCTCATTCTGGTTTATCATAATTAAATATTGGCTATCGAGGCGTCCTTTCATTAACCTGGATCCACCGAAAATTATATTTAAAGATAAATGGTAAATATTTTCAGGTTATACTCAAGGCGTAAATATTATTCCTTTATGCTAGTTTTACAATGATCCGAAAACTATTTTTCGAGATATTGGGAGTGGCATATTGGGCGGTCGTAGTGTGTATATTTTTCTACTTTTCTAGCAAGGTTTTGTGCCAACTACAATATGTTGAGCATAAGAATATAAGTAGTATCTTTGTTATGCATATTTACGAAGAATATTAAGTGAAAGTAAATGATAGGAATGCATTATCTACAGAAAGTACCTAATAGTAATTCTTTTCTAAATCTATTATTATAAATGGATCATTCAACGTCATCTACAGAAGAAATCCGGCAAAAATGACCCTAAAATTGATCGATTTAGACAAAACTTGGCAAAACGTCATTTTTAATTATAAAAATGAAAACAATAAAGCCGTTTTTCCAAAAATTACGAGAGATTTCAACTTTGCAAAATTCGAATTTGGCAAAATTTAAGGCACAATTTAAATCCGGGACTATTACAACTACAGATTTGCAAATTTGATTAATTAATCTGTTATAAATTTGACAACGATAAGAAAAGTAAGGAATAACAGGGTGTCCATAGGGCCTGGTAGTAATATCGTATGCAAAGAAGAACACAATATCCGTTGAATTGTGGTAGGTAGCAGCGCTCTGCCTCCTCTGTTGTTTGCCCTGAGAATAAAATATGAAAGAGTAATGGTGGATAACGGTGGAGCGCCACCGTTTCCTTGAAAAGAAAAGTGTGGAAGAGGTTTGGGAGAAAATATTAAAGCTTATGTTTGAAAAGTAGGAAAGGAGCTGATCAAAGTAACACTGATAGCCGAATGCTAAACGAGGCTTGTGTATTATTCTCCGAGGCCGACTGGTGTAAGACCTGGTGCCGCGCTCGTGCAGTACAGGGTGTTGGCCACATCTACGGGAAGCAATTGGTGAATGCCGTGGGAATAGGTGGTTTAAGCGTTCGAATACGGTTAAAAGTAGTGAGAAGGAGGTGAAAGAGAGAGTGTGCTGAGATCTGAAGACGCCAGAGTACTGTGCGGTCGAACGTGATCCTGACACCACGACCACTATCGGGCGCTAAGCCTATGCTCAAAAATACATTACTTTCTAAGGTGAAATATTGCGTCTTCGAAACTCAAATTGTAGAGGAGGGTTGTATCTATAAAGTATAAAAATATCAGCAGAATCAAATCTATAGGTATATCTATCAATCAAAACCGTCAAAACTCAATTTAAAATTTGAAACTGGTTTAAACTTTTTAAAATTGTTTATATTTTAAATATAACCCTGTTTTATGGTTTTCAAATTTATGAAAGATAAACTAAGGAATTTGTCATATCAGCTGCTGTAATAGTCTCGGAGATATATCTTAAAATGTGAAGTAACTTTTGCAGTAAATTTTTGATAAATTCGAATTTTGCAACCTCGCAATCTCTCGTAAACGGTTGTGTGTTCTGCAGAAAGGCTTTGGGCTCTATATTTTTCCATTAAATTTCGACGTTTTTCCTAGTTTGGTGAAAATGAGTTTCCCTATGGGCAGTCAACTGGTGGAATTTAAATGGAATGACCTATACTTATACATTAGCAAAAAGTCTTGGTAATTCAAAAATATAATATTAGAAGAAAATGTAACAGAACTACAGAAAACTTTAAAAAAACAAAAATTATTTAGAGCATGAATAAATTTTTGTCACGTATACTAAGTGTATTTTACTTTAGAAATAACACAGTGTTATTATGAGTTGTACACATCAAGGTAGCTCCTGCTAAGTCCCGCATTATATTTAAAATTAAACAAATTGGCTGAACGTGATAGATTCAGGAAGAAATCGGATGAAAAAGCTAACTGAATGAAGAAGATACAGTCTCCGATACCGGAAATTCGGTCAATAAGGTGAGAATCGGGAAAATAGTTGAGTATCAATGGAGTGGTAAATTCAGAATTTGTGACATTATTTTCATCGTTTCTTTTTCATTCATTTGGCTCTTGGACTTCGACTTTTTCTTATATATATTTGAAGTCCCACGTGGCAATTTACGAATTCTATGCAGACGAGAGAAATACAATAAGCTCCTACATATTGCCGTTTTTTATCATGGGTGGCGTATAATATATGATCTCAAACAACATATTACTCTAATAAACCAGCGGAAGATGCACGTTGATTCTCTTCGGGAGGGATGTCATTAGGAAATAATAGAGGAGTTGTGATTTTATAGGAGAGAATCTTACACATAACATCCTAAAAAAATTATCTTGCATAGTTGAATTTGCCCGTAAGGTAGCTTTGGATTCATTCTTGCATCCAGGTTTCTATCGCTTGGCATCATTGCTACCTATCGTCCCTTCATTCTTCTTCTTCTTCTTTGGCGCTACAGCTTTTTGTCAGCTTTGGCCTTCATTACAATCTTCCTCCATTCCTCTCTCTTAATGGCCTTCTTTCTCCATCCTCTTATCCCCAAAGTAGCCAGGTCTGCTTCCACCCCGTCTTGCCATTTCAGGCGTGGTCGTCCTCTTCTTTTTACACTGAATAATTTTCCCTCCCAAACTCTTTTGGCCACTCTCTCCTCTGGCATTCTTGTCAAATGTCCCATCCATCTGAGTCTCAGTGACTTGGAAAATCTCACAATGTCTTGGCCTTTTATGATGTCGTCAAGTTCTTCATTCCATCGTCCTCGAAAAACTCCATTTTCTTGTATAGGTCCAAAAATTTTCCTTAGGATACTTCTCTCGAAACATCTAAGTGCGTGCGCCTCAGCTGTTCATAATGTCCAGAATTCACATCCATAAGTGAAATCAGGTCTTATTAGAGTTTTATATATTTTATATTAAGTATTTCTTCTTACCAGTCTACTTTGCAACAATTTATGATTTGCGAAGTACATTCTGTTGCCAGCAGTGATTCTGTCTTTTATGCAAACACTTATTGAGTTATCCAAAGTCACCAATGCTCCAAGATATATTCAAATGATGAGAAACCCTCAAATTTATCTCCGTCGATATCTAATGTCTGAGGTCGTCTGCGAGCTTCAGATGTGGACATACACATGTATTTTGTTTTATCACAGTTGAATTCCAGTCTAATTCTTCCTGCGCTTTCCTTTAGTGCGCCAAATATTTCTTTCAACTTCCTATCTGGCTACAATGACTACATCATCTGCATACGCCAGTATTTGACTGCTCCGGTAGAATATTGTTCCATCAGGGTCAACTCCTCTCACTGCCCAGTGCAAGGCCCATATGAACAATGTTTTAGACAAACCATCTCCTTGCTTTACTCTCATGTTAAATGGAAAAGCACTACCCATTTTATTGCCGACTTTAACCTTAGCTATGGTTTCTTGCAGTCTCATTGTGTCTGCAGTGTCATTCTTAGCAGTCTGATTAACTTCTTAGGCAAGCCTAATTAGTTTAATGCTGCAAACAGTGTGCTTCCCTTCACACTATCAAACGCTTGCTTAAAATCTACAAACAATAAGTGTAAATCTTGGTTGTGCTCGAAGTGCTTCTCCATTATTTGACGCAAAGTAAATATTTGGTCTTTTGTGCCCCTATCTGGTAGAAATCCACCCTGATATTCGGTAATGATCCTTTCCGCTCTTTTGCTAACTCCTATTTGTATAATTCCTGATAGCACTTTATATGCAATGTTCAACAGCGTAATTCCTCTGTAATTGTTGCAGAGCGTTTTGTCGTCTTTCTTGTATATGGGACATATAATGCCAGTTCTCCATTTTACAGGCATTATTTCCTGTCTCCAAATGTGACTGATTAATTCATGCATGCATCTAATGAGTGTATTTCCGCCTTTCTTAATAAGTTCTGAGGCTATTTCATCTTCACCTGGTGACCGGTTATTTTTTAATTTCCCGACAATCACTTCCACTTCCTCCATCGTAGGCTGTTCGATTGCCTCCTCGCTCGTTTCCTCTTGTTATTCATGCACCTCGCTCTCTTCCTCAAATACTTCATCATTCAACAGGTCGCCAAAATGCTCTGCCCATCTCTCTGCTATTTTGTCATCATCTCCCAGTATCTTTCCCTCCTTGTCGCTATGCATGCCCAATTGCGCGGTGTATCCCTCTTTTGCCATTCTTTTGACAGCTTTGTAAACATTTCTTACTTCATTTGATTGATCATTTAATTCTTCTATTTCTTGTAACTTCTTTTGCATTGATTCTGTTTTCTTTCTTCTGCACACCTTATTTGCTACCCTTCTTAACCTTTTATACTCTCTTCTATTGCCTCTTGTATCTCTAGCAATCATTATTTCCCGGGCTTTTTTTCTGTTTCTAACGGCGTCCATACATTCCGCATTAAACCAATTCCTTTCCGTCCTTCTTTCACCAATTTCTTCTTCTGCTACTTCCTTAATGATTATTTCTAAATCATTCCATTTTTCATTGATATTCTTATCTGCCTGGTACTCAAAAAGTTTTCTCTCCATGCCTCTTTGGTACTTGCCTTAAGCTCTCTTGGATGTTCAGTTTTCCAACATTCCAATCTTTTCTGGTTGATTTGGATATTACTTTGGTTTTTGACAATTTTTGATCAATGATTGCCCTTGCTAAATAGTGGTGGTAGTACTAAATAGTGTGGTCACTGTCACGGTTGGGACCCCTGCATGCTCTGACATCAATAACTGATGATGAATGCCTTCCCTTAGTCAGCACGTGATCTATTTGATTAACTTTGTTTGTACCTGGGACCTTCCAAGTGCCTAAGTGTATTCGTTTGTGAGGGAAACATGTGCTTTTTCTGATGAGGTTGTTTCTGGCTGCAAATTGCACGAGCATATCACCATTTTCACTACTTTTCTCATGTATTGAGTATCTTCCAACTACTCCTTTCATTTTGTTATCCTCCCGATTTTGAATTAAAGTCACCTAAAATTGTAACCATATCATATTTTTGACAAAGATTTAACACATTGTCCAAGCATTCATAAAACTCTTCCTTCTCCAGATCCGTCATGTCCTCCATAGGTGCATGAGCTGTAATAAAAGTCATATTTCTAAACTTTCCTTTTATTCTTATCTTGCAAATTCTCTCATTTATTCGTTCAAATAATAAGAGGCTCTTCCTCATCTTACTCGAGATAATGAATCCTGTACCATATCTTAATGTCCTATTCTCTGGTCCACTGTATAGTAAGGTATATTCCTTCTTGTTTATTCTGCCTTGTCCTTGCCATCTCATTTCTTGTAACCCAATGATATAAACTCTGTACTTCTGCATCTCATCTGCTACTTCTTTCATCTTTCCTGGCTTCAACATTGTTCTTACATTCCATGTCGCAGTCCGTAATTCGTGTTTCCGTTCTCGTGAAGGTCTTTGGCCATTATATCCATCCATCCGAGGCTGATTTTTGTTTTCATAAACTTAGGTTGTTTTCCGGTGTGGGGCAGTTAGCCCTACGACCAACCTCCAACTTGGAGGACCTGGAGTTTTGATCAAGGTTTTCCGTCCTCTAGCCTTTGGTGATCCAACACCTCACTGCAAGGCATTAGTGCTAGTTTTGGTCCACCCCGAGTATTTTATTTCCTCGGTACCCACCAATTCTGGTGAGCATTCCTCTATCCGCCACCTGGGGAGGCGCCCGAGGGGAGACTAGAAACTCCACACGTCCCTTCATTATATAGCAGAATATATGTTCAAAGTGTGTTTTATTTTCAAATTTTAGCGGGAAAACAAAGAAACCTACGCATGTACACCGGTGATCTATTATCAGGGAATAATCAAGAAGTGGAAATGAAATAAATTTTATAGACAAACAGCAGTGTGATAAATCAGCACAAATAAAACAAAGGAATAAGTGTAGGGAGAGACACAAACCAACGTCTCAGTGGACGAACCACATGAAACTTATTTCTTAACAGTCTTTGGTCGCCATGGGAAATCGCTATTTATACAGTAAAATATCTTAAAATTCCGCAGAAATCTTCAAAGTTCCAGTAACTTTTACCAACATCAGTACTAACAGATAAAAGTAATAATTGTTCCTGAAATATCTTTTGGATAGTATACCTCTCAAGGTTTTGTAATGTTTAATTCTGATATATATTTGCAAATAAAATAATTGCCTCAAGCAATAAGATGTATATCTCATGGAATACTCTGACTCGTCCGCCCCTGAAAACTGGAGACTACTATCTACATAAAAAGTAGCTTATTAACTGCACCCAAAAGAGATTTATTTAGCAAAGTTTGAATCCCTTTCTACGTTTGGTTGTCGAGTTATGTATGAATGAATATGCCTAAATTTAATTATGCTTCTCTACTTTAACATGCAACATTTTCTTTAATCGTCAAGTTGACTGGGCGGTTAAAACTGAAAAACAATGACCAGAAATTGTGAAATTTTACTGAAGTACTAGTAATTTTGATCCGAATCATAATTAGACGATCATAGTAAGAATATTTATGGAATTATCTTTCGGCAGGTGTACGTCTCAAGTTTGTGGAATTGGTATTTATATTTTAAAATTTCAATGAAAAAATGACTGCAAGCTGCAAGAAAGCCAATACATGTATTTCTTTTTAAGACTCTTTTGACTCGACTGGGCCATGGACACTATGTTGGACCTTAAGTTACAAAAATACTTGTCTGTCCGAGGATGACAATAATAAAAATTAAAGTTTCAAAGCTGAGCTACAATTTGTTCTCGAGCTTTAGGCGAACATTTTAACATACTTACATGGATACATTCTACTTTATATACAAGATAACTAATAATATAATAAAATAACATATTGTCGTGTTTCTTAAGCTTCTGGCTCGTTACAACATTGTTTGCCCTATCTCAAATTGTGGCATATTACCACTAACTCTTTGGAAACCTATTTATTCTCATTCCGTTGACAAATATTGATTTATCGTCATCGCCTGAATCATCTCATTTGCATCGTTTGAAAGGTACCCTGTAGAAACATGGTAGTACGAGATTTGGAACAAAGTTTTTATGCCTTATTACTATTACTAGGTCCGGATCTACCAAGAAATGCAGCACATTTTTGCATTTTAGACTGACTTAGATTTAGAGCATAATAGCCCAGATAGCACAGTAAACTTGCTGCAAACTTGCACCAGGTTTGCAAAGCAAGTCTTGGAAACCTACTGCAAAATTTCAAAGCAAGTCTGCAAGTTGGCAACAAGTTTATATCAAACTTTCAAGGCTCCACTCTGTGATCTTGAGCAAGTATGCAGAGTAAGTCTGCTCCAAGTGTGCCGGGCAAGTCCGCTGCAAATGTGCCGAAGAATTCTGCTGCAAGTGTGAACAATAAGTCTGCTGCAAGTCTACAGTATATAGCATACTCAATGAAAAGAATGAATACTTATTTGACACATCAGCATTTGGGACTAAAATGATATTTATTTCTCCAATAGTCCGCAGTATTATGCATAACTGTCACATGTTAAAATAACTGTCCTGGTAGTGGGTTCAACTCCTGTTGTTGGAGTGCATTGGTGAAGTGCATAAAGGAAGCTTAAGAGGGCAAAGAAACGCAGAATCATAGCATTCACGCTACTATCTCTTGATCGTTGGGATGAACATCTCTTTGCAGAGGTTTACTTTCGCCTTACTGTAAAAAGAATTACAGCTATTATTTACTGCCTGTATGATAGTTTTATTTGTCAACCCAGATTCATTTACGAGTAATATATTATAAATAGTCTTTAATTTCAATGGAAAGGGAACAATGTGCTATGCTGAGTACATATCAAAAAATATATGTATGTTCTGTGCCTGGCTAAACAGTCCAGTACTTACTTTTGCATTAGGTGTGTTTTCACTGTTGCGGCCAATATCCAATGGCTTTTTTTATCGTTTTCTCTGCGATACTATTGCACAAAACAGCAAATGCTAACCTCTATGCCCAAAATGCACATGTACAATGTACATGTACATTTACATACATTGTACATTCCTGCACGCCATGCTGTACCGCAGACCAACGCTTACTGCTACGCTTTTCTTATTCATTCGTCTGAAGCCGAATCAGTGTCTAAGCGCTAGCAATCCGTTCCATTTCCCTAGTACATATATAAGGCATACCAGTTAGTACATGGGGCAATTACTGCGGGTATACTGAGAGGATATACTCGGTTTGGAACCGGCCTCTATCGCCCTCGTTAAGATTACGCCCAATGCAAAGAATGCGATTCTGCACTCATTGTCAGGGTTCTACACCTGTTGATGGAGTGCCAAAAATACTTCTCCTTACAACAGATATTTTAAATGCACGGGTGACTTTATGGTTACTTGTGCGATGAAGAAATAAAAATAAATAATCTTTTGAGTTTGCTGATAGAAGTGGGACTCCTTAATATTTTATAAATAATATAGGTCGGTACTAAATGCTGTAAAGCTAAACAATGCAATGTACACAATAACGTTAAGAGTGAAACCTATAATTTGTCGTTGCTCCCTTAAATCTAAATTACTGCAAAGGATTGGGTTTTTCCTTCCTCGTCTGTCCTGGTAGTACCTTGGCGAATGACGGGAAAAGGAAGGAGTGGGGATTACTCGAGTCAATTGCTTTATAGCATTTAAAAATTCTATGCCTTCTACACTGGATAGTAACATACATTTGTAGTTGTATTCCCTGAAAGTTAGTGGGTTTATAGGAGTATGTTGGACGCTCAAAGAGCAGGATGAGATCAAAACACGCTCTCTGGATATCTTAGTCATTGATAAACGATCTCCTTCAGATGTACAGCAAAAATAACTAGATTTTCAGCATAGGCTAAAGAAAATTATCTTGTCATCCTTATTATTTTTCCTGAATACATACAACATAATGCACTTAATTTATTATACGTAGTTGTTATCGTTACTCACTAGTAGCAAAACTTCAACACACCATCAAGCCAATTGAAAATTCGCTCTAGTGCAAACTTGCAGCACACCATCATGGCTACTGAAAATCAAGTCTAGAGCTAACTTGCAGTAGATGTGCATGGTGACTTGCTGCACTCATTCAAGACAAGGGAAAATCATGTATAGAGCAAAGTTGCAGCAGACCTGCATGGTAGCTTGCAGCTCACTATCAAAGCAAGGAAAGTCTAGCAAGTGAAAATAAAGCCAAGTGCAAACTTGCTTCAAACTTAGGTACTTTCTGGGAAAGTAAACATTATCATTTAAAAAAACACATTCAAAACGTACAATAAAAGATTGTTCCCTAAATGATTAAAAATTTGTTTCTTGAAAGAAACCATTGTTATTCCTAATATCTCCCACTTTCCATGAAGTGGCATTCCATTTTGTCTTAGCTTGTTCATGTTGTTTAGTAGCCTTAGTCGAGTTTACAAGCTGCCTATCATGGAGGACAACTAATGAAATCGCGGTGTTCTGTTAGATTACGTTTCAACACGGTTCCTAGAAACAATCTTCTCTTTTGCTAGTCAAATTATTAACAAGTACACCTCTATCCTCATCTGTACCAATTTCAAAAGGAACCACTGCTAGTTCTGTTGGTTAAAGGTAGAATGAATCTTCATCGTACAATTATTTTCCGGAAGCTATATTGCTTCACACTGTTTAAATATTGACAACTCAATTATGATAATATTCCGAGAGAAAAATACATTGCTAAGATAAAATTGCTAAGATAAGCTAAATACATTGATGTTATTGCCTACCATGAAGTATTTGTATAATAAAGCAGCAACACAGGGATTTCTTGCCATTTGATAGATATTTAAAAGACTTTTCCGATGAGAAAGAAATGCACACATATACGCCCAATGCGACATTTATGTCACACTAGCATTCATCATTTAATTTTTGGAAGAAAGATAGCGTACGCGTGTGTTTAATTTGTTTTGAACAAGATAACCTCATTAGGTTACTATACATCAAAAATTATAACGATTATGTCAATGTTATTTTGAAAACTAAGTACTTAGTCAAGACGAATATCTAGTTTTATGTTTACGGCATGACACAGAAGTACCAGAGGTAAATTATTTTTCCGGATAGAAACCGAAATACTTTATCAATCCAAAGGGGATGTATGTACTCAGGGCAATTACGTGAGGCGGAGTCTGCCAATTGAGGACCATGTGCATAGGTATGAATACGGAAGGGAGTAGCTTATGTTACTCTGGAATGGAGGACTCGAAGAGTTTTCACCTATATATTGTTGTTAATTCAATAAGCGTTCCAAGTCATATGAATTGCTTGATATCTGGTCATACGTTTTAAACAGCAATTAGTTCATTGGTTTAATTTAATATCTTTGTTCTAAATTTTCCTCCCCACGTTGGAATTCAGCGGAAACCTATATTTCCTAAGCGGAAATTCTATACCTAAAAAATGAAATGCCCTGACTGACTGATTCATTCACTCATCGACGCATAACCCAAACTCGTGTTGTTAAAAACGTGAAAAATTGAGAAAATATCCCTATTATGGAGTCGAGGCATACTAAGAACCTACCTTTGATATTTAAACTAAATGGTTTGTTTTTACCCCTTTATTATTAAATTTTGTTTTCATTGGAAATTCGGATTTCATTGGAGTTCGGTGGATTAGCCGATGAAGAACTTTGGATTGATAATTTTCACCCAAATCTCTTTTTGCATGGCAGAGTTAAAAAACGACTAGCATCAAGTGTGCATTGCCATTATACTTATAATTTTGATAATCATTAAAAATTTTAATACCGCTGTGTGATAAATTACTGTACCATTACTGGCTTTTATTTTGCCAACATCAACATTACCTGTTCCACATATCAATTTTATATGCTCACACACAATTGGGACGAAATGCACAGATAAGGATATTAAAAAACCTAAATAGTTTGTCACGCTGGAATGAATAACTTGGTGTTTACACCAAGGGTAAAAGTGGCTCTGGAAAGTTGGTGGGACGCCAGCGGGATAACCATTTCAGTGCGGATGACTCACACGTGAGAGTCATGGCTTATCGCTTTACACCATGTGAGTCAAGAGTAAAATATACATTAAATATTAAGCCGCGTTTACACTATGCAGCAAAATCTACTCTATAGCAAATTTGTGTAACATATAGCAAGTTTATATAACATTTGCTAAAAGTAGAAAAAGTCTCTTCTGAAAAGTGCTATATAACATTGCTATATGTCGCAGATTCTGCTATACATAGCAAAAATTGTACTATCCATTGGGAGTCGGTAAAGATCAAAAGAAATCCGCGCTATATCTAACTTCGTTATATGTAGGACAATTTACATAACAATTTTATATAGCAACATATAGCAGGGTTTGCTGCATAGTGTTGTTCCTACGCGGCTTTAGATGGCAAACTTCGTCTGCAGCAGAGTCATTTTTTTTATTATATACCGGCTTTACCTGTGACCTAAACCTAGAGTAATTAGTTTGATATTCAGTTCATTTTCAGCTCTCGTGGAGAAACAATTTAACAAGCTTGTTCCGAACTTTTATCTTTTTTACCAATATGAAGATAAGAGTTATCCTTTAACGTGCGTCCTTTTTACTCTTTATTATTTAAAGTTTCATATTCGAATTGGAAATGGTTGTTTTTAATAGTGTATAAGACGTTTTTTCATATTGATAATCGTCATCCATTGGACTGTAGGAACTAATTATCAAGAAGTTCCATTGCCTCTCATACCGTATTTGTTTGAAAATGCTTATGATGTTTTGTGTTTTGAGAGCATTTGTGTTGTTAAAAAGTATTAAAATGGGAAAGTTCAAATAATTTGTGGATTATTGGATTGCATGAATAGATGACCGATGGTCCCGAATTTTTCTTATCACATTGTCGGACACAATCTAGGAAAAGGAAATCACCGTCAAATTAGAATTTAACTTCTGCAGCAGTAAGTAAAATGAAGTGTAATTGGCATTTTGAGCCATTAATTAACTGGTATAATCACCATAATATAAGAGAGAATACTAAATGTTGTTTATATTTACATCATGCAATATTTAGTTAGATGATTCCATTGCATCGACATCACGCACTGGGCCAACACGTCACAAAAGCGAATTGCGAGGAGATATGGAAGTACGATGTTTGTCAGAAGACATTATCCGCGACATTGTCCTGGATACCTATGAAGAAGAAGCCATTATGTCACATAGTAATGAGGTTTGGAGCTTTGACTCAGACAATAGTTGGGCAGAAGCAGGTAATAAATTCCTCCCCCGGAACATTCACATCAGAAATTAGTTTGGTCGGAAAACAGACAAAATGTTTCGCGTATTCCCTTCACTGGGAACCCTGGACTAAAAGTAGCAAATCCAGGTCAGAATCGATTTAGTTACTCTCTTTGATGTCAAACGATGAGTTTTTTTGATTTCATTATAAGAGAGATAAATGCCAATGCACTGAAATGCTTTCAAAAAGTCCATTACCTCATGCAAGAATTTCTAAATGGCAGAATTTGATCAAAAAATGAATTTGAAGTATTTCTGAGTTTGCTTTACCTTATGGGGAATGTACGACTAAAAAGCTATCCCATGCTATTGGAAAAGGTCAAATTTGTACGATTTTCCCATATTACCAAAATTTGTCACGGGAACGTTTATTGGTTATACTGAGGGCAATACATTTTTCCCAGAATCCGAAGGAGTTTTAACCAAAACCTTCTGATTAACGCTATAAACTTCGTCCTATTATTGATTTATTTGTATGAAACATGAGTGAAATTTATTATCATGGGAAAAATATGAGTTTAGACGAATCAATGGTTCTTTGGAGATGACGCCTAATTTTCAGGCAATAGGTATATAAAAAGTAAAAGGCAAAAGTATGGATTGAAATTATATATGTTGACTGGATCTTCAGGATTAGTTTTAAAGTTTTGTATCTACACTGGGGCACAAGACAACTATGAGATACCAGAGATCAGACCAGAGATGAAGGGGCTTTAAAATTTGGCATTCTTGTATGCAGTCCTAAAAATACGCGATGTCGTCTTGAAGTACTCATCAGTTTCCTTCTCCAGACATGTCTTGAGTGACTCCATTCCTGCTTCTTCCTGTGTCTTCTCTGCACTCTGGTGGGCACTTTAATTCTTTTGCTTGAATATTTTCTTGCGAAGAGATGTACACTGCTTTTCCTTATCTGTCCCAGAAGCTGCCACAAGAAACGACGTCCACTCCTTTGATAGTTGTGTTCCTTTGGATTTGTATGGGCCTACAGATTTGACAAGATAACAAGTTCAGCATCCTAGTTTATTGATTCTGGATGTTAGCCATGGATATTCCTCCTGCTTTTCCATGCACTGGCCATGTGTCCAACATTCCGGGAAGTTCCCTGTTTTGTCATCATTTTCATCAGATTCTGACGATGTTGTGGAGTCTCCTGTGCTCTGTTTATCGTCGTCTAGTCCATTATGCTGACCCGCTGATTCTCCGAACCCTTAGCCATATGAAAATATCTTAATTAAAATTGATATCAACTTTTTCATTAATGTCTATAGGTCTAGATCAAATAGGAACAATTCTGTGATTTATGTATGTATATATGTAGACCCATTGTGTGCGAAAATTCCACATAAAATTTAAATAATTAAAAATAATTTCATTGTGGCCATTACTTTTGCCCTTCAGTGATTGCTAGATTGTACAAATAAAAAATAGATGAAAATTTAAAAGCTCAATCTGAAATAATCGGTATTATAAGGTGTTTATTTTAATTATTGGGTTGGTGGGTGTGTCCCCCTGCCACATAACCTCTCGTTGGCTTCTAGGATATCGCGTAGATGAAGATGAATTTGTGAATAAAATGTTTGTGTGTCCTACCTTACAAGCTGAAAAACTATTAATATTACAGCATCAGACATACCAGTGGATTTGTATGAAGTACATTTTGGAACTCTTTAATTAAATATAGCTGTATACGGTACATATATCTGATTTTACCGTAAGAGACATCCTGTTAACGTGTACAACAATACAATGAGCATACACGACAATAATCGAAGCTTGTAAATTATTGCTTCAAATATGTCATTGTTGAATAATTATAAAATAGAAGCGCTATATGCCGGTAGACACAAAAAATGACACTTCTTGAGTTCTTGCAGAAAAATGGTAGGATTTTTGCTCTTTTATCTTTCTTTATAAAATTAAAATCGAATCAACGACTTTTGCTTACCTCTCGCTGCTCTCCATAATCTTCAGATGTTGCAGCGTTTGCTTCAGCAAGAAAATCAATATTGTCCTTCAGTTTTTCAGCTTTGTTTCAGCTTTAGTGCTTCGTGACCATCACCAGCGGTGTTCAGTTTTTTCCATTGTTACTTTCAAAATACTCCATGATTCCGAGTTTCCTGTGCTTTGAAGACTCCATTTCTCTTTGTGTGATTGTGTTTTGGATCATTTCATGACACGAACATGACTGAAACAACACGATAGCAGAGAAGAATGAGTCTATTGTTTGTCACTGTCTGGTTTTAAAACAAATTGTGGAGTTGGACTCCCGTAAGATAAGGAACGGGTTTGGAACGGACAAGTCTTTTTGCGGGGGTGAGTGCAAATAATACTAGAGAGACAAAATTTCCTGAGCATCGCGTGAGCAGTGCGTTTTCTTCTTTTCAAGACAATAACATGGGAGTGAGGGGAAGCCGCCGTTCCCCCGCGTCTCCGGCCCCTTGGCGAAGATGGCGTATTTTTAGGAAGTGGGGGGACGCCGTCCAC
The DNA here is from genome assembly GCA_933228895.1 of Platycnemis pennipes. NCBI lineage: Eukaryota > Metazoa > Arthropoda > Insecta > Odonata > Platycnemididae > Platycnemis > Platycnemis pennipes. The sequence goes on from OW121852.1 coordinate 98,054,964, forward strand.
CCGCGTCCCCGCGCACTTTAACCCTGGTTTACACCTTATATGTTGTATTTAATTTGATAACTGTTTCCAATCCTATGAGATGGTTATTGTTTGATCATACGTTTTAAAGAGCTAATAGTTCATTGGTTTGATTTTTTAAATTTAATTTAATATGTTCAAATATTTTCACCCCCTCCCCCCGTTGAAAGAAAACGGTCACACACCTCACCCTAGTCTACTATATAATGCAAGAATTCCTTTCGTCATCCAGGGGATACGGCTGTTAAAACTGCAAACAACATTATACCGAAATTATAATATTTTACTATCCAGTGATTTTGATCCTAAATTGGATGTTGACAATAATAAGAATATTTATTGAATTTTTATTCAACCCCTGTGCGTCTCAAGTTATTTCTAATTAAAGTTTCCAGATGAAATAATGACTGCAAGCTGCAAGAAAGCCCTTTACATGGATTTATTATGAGGACACTATTCACTCAACTAAGGTTGTTAGTTGCAAGAAAAGTAGCCTATTTTCTGTCTAAATATGACATTTAATACATCTTCAACTTTCAAATCTGTGCAAAATTTGTTTCTATAGGTTTAGGCGTACATACTAACATATTTACATGCCTACATACCTTCTATTTTATGTATAAAAAGAAGATAATTAACTGTGTAATAATTTAACCTCCTTTCATTCATTTTATATAATATTTCTTTTACTGCCTTAATCTGCATTATTCTTACCCGGGTTTGTGTTCCTTGCCTTTTCGAGGAAGAAAGATATACTATCACCAATATTAGTTAATTTTTTCCTGCTCCTATTGATATCAATTATTTTTTATCCAATTGAGATTATCTTTCTTTCTATAACTTCATAATAAGAGTATCTTGGATTCTTATTTAAATGTTTGCTCCACTTCATGGTTTTCTTGCAATTGATTGTTTACAGTTTGTTCACCAGTATGACATGTTTGCAGGTTGAAGAGGGAACCACGCCAACGCAGAAGATTTATTCAGCAGCATCTGCGACGAAGAGAAGTAAACAACCACCATCGATGACTCCACCACTGCAACTTCCATCTCCGACTCCAGATGTGCCCGGGCGAGTTCGAGGCAGATTCCAACGTTGCAATGATATTTTTCACGATTTTATCATTATTTTCAATTTGACTATCTTAATTTTTTTGTTTTTAATTATTATTGTTTTTATTTACAGAGCACAAGACGATACGAAATAATGGTCAGAATCGTATTTAAAATGCTAACATTTTTTTGATGGATCAAATACAAAGTTATTTTGTTTTATAGTAATATTCTTTAATTCTAAAATTATTGTTTTTATTATAAAATGTATTCATTACGATTATAAATAAATATTTTTTCTTTGAATTGGATACAAAATAATTTTACCACACCTAATGCAGAAAACCCTAGAGAATGAGATAAGAGCCATTATATTTCACAAATTTACCAGTTAACCCCTAATAAAATGAGAAGGAACTTAATTAAAACGTTATTCAATATAAATCTATTATGCTTCTATCTTGTTCAATGGATTTTAAAGAAAACAATATATCTTGGTCAAACTTAGGACTACAAATAACAAACGCGATTTTCTCTAAAAATATTTTATATTTTATCACATTTAAATGAATATTATGTAATTCATTGATAATTTCCTACGACATGTTCATAAGTTAAAACCTTGTACTTTATTTCATATTTCGGCCGAATTATCTTTCTAATTACTCGTAAACACCCGAACGCCAGTGTGGTCATTTTCACCTCAAATGTGATTTCATGCCCTCGCCCCCTCTTTTTCATCATAAAAATATTTCCTTCCGTGACTATTTCCAAATAAATGTGGGAATCTTATTGATGATAAGTTTTTATCTTATGTCATTCAGTTACGATTTAAAAATGACTTTCACCTAGAATTATTGTGACCGCACCCACAATATTTGAAGAAAATCTCCTTTGTTTTCGTTCGTTTTTACAGAAATGCACACGCTCTAGTAGGGAAAAGTAAAATTGATTAAATGTGTATTCTCAGATGGAATAACTACTACACCATTGGGGTGTGATGGATAGCTTGGAGAGGGGGGTTGCAAACAATTACTGGTGCAAGTTCAAAGTATTACTTTCAGTTACTTATTCACAAAAATGGTTAATGAAACAAGAAGTAATTCGAGAGCCATTATTAAATCCTAAAAAGAGGAACTTACGCACAGATTATAATGGGAGAAGTAAGGAAAATATTTATCAACATATACACCTGAATAATGTTTCTTTATGGCAGTGAAGCATAGGCGATGTAGTAGCAAAGTTCCAGGGTGAAAGCATTCGAAATGCGGCACTAGAGATGAATATTGAAGATTAAATGGATCTGTCGAATGAATAACGAGGACGTCTTTAAATAGTAGGAGGAATCAGAGTCTTACGAAAACCCTAAGAAGAAATTATTCTAATTTACTCGTGGAAGGGCGCTTAACTTGTTGAAAAAGTCGGTATTGTTGTAGGATCAGGTTTCACGAGTCCTTCCAGGTTATTCCTCATTCTCGCGAAGGGTATGAGCAAGCGAGCGTATACGATCACCATCAACAACTACTCTAGAAGCCCGTATCAAATTGACGTACCTATAAGAACATTTGAGACCAATGCATTAGAATTTTGCGAAATAATAAGAAAAATGTCTCCCAGAAAGAATTAATAAGGAGATGAAGAAAGGGGAATTATTGGTCATTCGTGAGGAATTAAGTGGCAAGGCGTAATTGAAGTGTGCATATTGACTGATAATTGTGATGACACGAGGACTATAGGTCCAAATAGACGGGAGGGAACATAATGGATGAAGCCTCAGGTATGCCTTGCTTACAATTATGCGATTGGAGTATATTTGTCCGATCAATCTATTGTGGCTTAGTGTACCGCTAGGAAAGCGTTGAGAAACTATTATCAATAATTATTCAGGGATATATTAGCACGTAGCAGTGTTCAAAGTTTTCGCATTATACTCTGAACAAGGTGGTGGTTCACATAACTCGAGCACTGGATGAGTCATATCGAAGATATATTTGTGAAATGCGGTATATCAGGTAAAGAAGAAAAGTTTAGGACAAGCCGGACAATTCTTAGACCCCATGGAAGTTATCGGTGTAAAACATACAGCGATATATCCTTATCGTATCATTAGAGCATAGATGAGCATACCGGAGTAAAAATGTTTGTTATGTGCAGTGGTAAATGACTGAGAAAGACAGCGAAAGATTATGAAGGTTCTCTATGTTCGCCATGTTTTCAAGTGTATTGCACAAAACTTCTTGCTGAAACTTGAAATCATCTGATTGAAAAAAATATACTAATTAAGTTTATCGCTCTAAAATCCTTCGTATTAATTTATTAATAGATTGAAACCACAACAAAATTACAATGTATTTCTACAGGCAGACGACGAAAACATAGAAACACGCAAAAGAGACACAACAGTTTGAACGTTTCCGCGGATATGCCGCCTTTTTCAACGGAAGAGGGTTGACTGCCGTTGGCTGCTGGCTGAGTCCTCTTCGTGAGTGAAAGAGTGGGGGGGTGGTAAGAATGGATACAGAAAAGAGCGGGAGACAGTGGCAGAGGTAAGGAAGTGGTGGCTTCTAGTGAGAAATGTTCAAACTTGGCTTTTGATATGATCTTTCTACCCAGATACGCGCCAATTCACGAGATCTCACCTCAATGCTAGTGGCATTTTCGGAAAGAACTTCCACTACGGCTAGGGAAAAACAATTGTCGAAAGTCTGATTGTGGTGGGCAGTATGTTTTGGGATAGGTTCATGGAGGGGAGGAATTTTGGTTGAATGCCGGTGGTTGTTCATCCTGATAGCTAGTGGTATATTGCACTCTCCAATGTAGAAGGAGGAGTATAGGGATTTGTTAAGGACTGATGAGAAGGCTGAGCGGGGTAGAAAGCAGCATATGCATCTCGGGCGTTTGCAAGGTGAAGAGAAAGTGGAAGGAAGGGGGGATGGGGTGGATCTAAGAATATTGCTAAGATTGGGTGCTTTTTTGTATGTTACGGAAGGGCAGGCGGGAAGGAGACTTGATGTAGTATGGTTGGTGTTTATGTTGGGGTACAGATCTCTCAGGATACTTTTTATTTTGTGCGAGCCGGGAAAAATGTGGTGATGAAAATCAATCGACCGGGAGGGTTATTTTTGATGCGGGGTGTGTAATTAGCGGCAGGGGATAGATTTTCTTTCTTAGGAGAGGCTCTGGGTACCCACGTTTCTTGAGGGCGTGATGGAGTAGGGATTGGAAATTTAAATCCAGAAAAGATTTTCGATTAATCGACTTTCGATTATGGTTTTTAAAATCGATTTTCTAATAATTCGATTTTTTGCCCAAAATAATCGAAAAATTGAAATCGAAATCGATATTTTTAAATAATAAAGTATTGGCCGCTGAAATACGGATTTGCTGTTGTAACCAAATGGAAAATATGGGTTAATGGAAGCACTAGGGATAAGAACTGAATACGGTTAAATTTTTTAATACAATGTTGTTTAATAAATCAAAAGATGAAAACAAAGTGGACTGTATAAATCTGATTGCCGCCGAATGGTACTCACAAAAATTCGGAGGCTTCAATGTCATGGCGAGCTGACACGATGATGATGATGATGCCGGTTCTCCCTGGAAGTCCGAAGCCCACACATTCTTTCCAACAACTGTCAAAAACCACTGTCCTCGTATCGAGGATCAAAAAAAAGAGAACTTCCTTGCCCTCTTACGTGCAAACACAAAAAAGAACAAAAGTGAAACGAAATGCACCACTCGGCGGCAAATGAGACTACAAGATTACCAAACAAATGTATTATTTTAAAGATATCAAAAAGGTACGGAGGAAAGTAATAATCCATACAAGATACTTATATACGTATAGGTAATATAACAAGCAAATTACATATAATTTAGCAGCAATAAGAAATGCATATTGAGAAGTGGGCATTTCACAAAATGAAAAACAGAAATTTATTTATTTCTTGTTTGCAAATTCGTGAAACCGGTGTTCCTCAGGAATGGACCTTAAAAAATAACATATTTAAATGATATCCGGATAATTGATTTCGCACCTGAGTTGCAATTAACCCAACATGAGAAAATAGTGGCTCACACGGAACGGAAGAGGAAACTATTGATAAAATCCTGCTGGCTACTTTGTATATGTGGGGATATTCTCCATGAATCTCCTGCCATGCTTGTAGGGTTGGACTTGCGGTCAACTGGAGGGCGGTTTACAAACTGGCGAACATCGATCGGCACGCCAACAGCCCGATCCTGATCAGCGTCATCTTCAACACCCCATACTAGTGAAGCCGAGCCTGGAGTATATAGTATCAAACCTTACCAATCTTCTGAACAGCGAGCTCACCAGAAAATGCAGAGGCATTGCGGAAATATATTTGTCTAGAGGTCCTAAAATGTTACCGCGACTATCTGGACGAGAGGATTCTCCTGAAGAACGTACTCGGCTTTGCGGTCTTAATCGTGCAGATGACGATGGTGGTGAGAGCATTAACAATTGAACTGACGGAAATAGACGATGGGAACAAGCCTATGGACACAAATTTTCATTTACGGCATCTGCTTTCTTTTGAAAAAAAATTTGAATTTGACAAGCAAGACAATATTCTTTACTCAAGCCATCAAGTATTGTCGTCTCGTCGTCCATCCTGAAAATGTTAATGGTAAACAAACATCCGTACATTTAGACTATTTCTTTTTTCAGGATTCATTCCGCGTTTATTTAAATAGTATAACAATATTTCGCTAGCTCTCCTGCTAGCTTCGTCAGGCTAATCAAAGAGGCTATATAAATAACAAAAAGACCATCGAACATCAACCGTGAAGACGGTTATACTTTGGGGAACAATTTTAAACGGATTTTTTCAAATTCATACATTCAGGCAACAATGGGGTCCACTCCTATACATAGGACGACGAGCGAGGAAACGAAAGATAACGTGACGTAGCCAGCAGGAGGGCTACCGAAATATTGTTGTGCTATTTAAATAAACGCGGAATGAATCCTGAAAAAGAAATTGTCAATAATGCAACCTCGGAAGCCAACAAGTTAAACTTCCGCGCATCTACCTCATCTAATCGTGGTGATGGCGGAGGTAAGGGAAAGGCTGCTGTTGCTGCATCAGAATCACTAGCCAGGTCCATTTCGTCCTCAGACTTATTATCTAATTCACTGGTTGCCGTTCTCTTTCATTTTGGCGCATTAACATAAACCTCAATCTTGTGCACCTTCTTCAGATGACTGATCAAAGTACTAGTCGAGTCACAGTAAGTCAAGTTCAGTTGACACTTTGAACACTTAGCGAAGGTTTCATTATTAATGGTTTGCTTGCTAAAATACTGTCAAACAGCAGTTGGAGGAGCCATGGCTGATGCGAAAGGCATCTATTATAATACAGAGATTGTTCATGGTTGGTAGGCTTTTTGTGGATGGAGGTGATGAATTTGATGTCTTCAAGGTGAATGTTGATATCAAAGAAGGTGGCGGATGAATCAGAGATGGAGGAGGTGAACGTGACTGAGGAAGAATAGTTGAGGGAAGAGATAAATGAGGTGAGAGAGTCGCACCCGTGGGGCCACAGGGGAAAATGTCATCAATATATCGGGCTCACAGGAGGGGTTTGAGCACTTGGGAGTTTAAGAATGAAGTTTCTAGATGGTCCATATAAATTCTTCGTCTTCGTCGTTTCATCAATTCCTGTAGCTGCTGTGATACCGTTCGTGTGAATGTTGTATTCTCATTTCCTACCACCGTAACCTCCTGAGTTCTGTTATACCTTTTACTTCCCTGTTCTCAATGGATAATTCCAAATCCACTCTCTTCTGGCTGAGACAAGTGCGCATCTAGGCACACAAAGGTGCCCAATATGTCAGCCACAACGAGTTTCTCACCTCATGCTTACTATTAGGAATCCTCCCCAATGGCCTCATCCTCAAATTTTCCCTCTCCGGCATTCCTCCTAGCCTACACCAATTAACCAATCTAATCAGTGTGTTGTGGGATATATCCACTGCAAATTTTGATTACAAATCAAAATTCACGACCAGATATTTAGTAAGCCAATGTAGAGTATTTGAAAACTTTTTTTAGTCTTTTGTTTTCTTTGGGTATATTTTATTGCCTCTTATGAGTCTAAATACCTTCAGAGTAAGAATATTGACTGCGCTAAAGCCTGGAATATGATGGAATGTTTGTTACAGCAACCCAATTCTAAAAGATGTGATGATCACTTACATTTCATTACGAAAGAACGAGAAGTATGCTGGAAATGTGAGAAGTGATCTAGATGACTTAATTGACGTGGAAGTGGAATTGTATTTTAAAACACAAACGACTTCAAGAAAGAAAACAATGTCAGGAGAAAAAGAACCTGAAATTGCTGCAACTCAAAAGTATATATTGATCTACTTTAGCATTATTGATCGCGCCGGAACAAATATTAAAGACCAATTCGTACCCAAACGAGACATTTTAAAAGATTGATCCTAAAACATTTCCCGAAATAGCATAGGTAGATATGAATCAACGGACGACATGAATGGAAATGCCCTTAACATGAAGAGAGGAATTTCAATCCAATGCGATTATATCAGTGACCTGAGAAAGCCTCTGAATCAGTGGATCAGAATGGGCACTGCTTGAAATTGTGTACAAAGTTTAAAAAACTTAAAAGTTCTGACGAATAATGTAGGAGGAAAAAAATACGTTACCTTGCCACTCGTTACCGTTCCATTTAACTTGTATTTGGATAAGCTAGAAAAAATGGTGGAAATACTGGACAACAAGTCTGGAAAAAATGAAGGTGATGAAAAACTATTTCCAGCTGCTTGGGACAAGATGTCAAAGCACTACCGCCCATAGCAATTGGATTTATTGCCGGGTATAAGTGTTAGATGGATGTAAAATATCATAAATGTCAAACTTTCCCCATGACGCCATGCGGAAAAGAGGTGGTCAGTCAAGGGATCAAGAGAATCTTGACATGTGTTCTTCGGTAGAAAGTGATGAGGCGAAATTCATATTCTCTGTATAAGCATGCACGACCCAGTACTGAGAGGTGTGTTCTTTTGACCGAGTTTTCCCCGTCATATTCACCCATTTATCATTACGTTAACTAACCTTAACTAATTTGATATTCAGATCAGTAAATTATATTAACCTCTGACCTTTTTCTAATTTTTTTAAAGTTTTAAATAGATTTTTCACATTTTTGTTATCAGCTATTAGTTTACTAAATTTACCCCTACTCAGTCATCCCATTATAAAGACTGGACTAAAGAACTTGAAGACTATCTTTAACAGCCGAGATTCCCTAGTAATATAAACATATTGACCTGGTGAAAAGCAAATGAGTCAACTCTTCCAGTGCTTGCGAAAATGGCGAGTGACTTCCTTAGCATTCCCGATACATCTGATCCAGCAAAAAGATGATCTCACGGGCAGCATTGGTGGTGAGAAATAATAGAAACCACTTGGGGCACGAATCTGCAAGCAGTTTACCCTGTGTGAAATCAAGGATTACGTGCAATTTGACCAGTCAAATAAAAAACTTACCTTGAATTAACTGATTTATACCTAAAAATGGTTTAAACTACTTTTTGAAGCGAAATTTTTCATTCTATCTCCAACTAATTACAATATTTTTAGTTATATATTTTTACCTACTGTGGAGTTCTCTGTACAAACATTGTCTACATATTATTTTTTCACCAATTTTGTTTCATATTTGTAGTTTATTCATTGAGTATCAATAAAACCATTGATTTTACATACAGTTTGATGTGTTCGGTGTCCAATGTAACACATATTTAAAATTTTAATGATTGTCCGTAATATTTCAAGTGTACTGATTCAGCGTTAACGTAGGTAAAGGTAACGGTTTTATATGGTACTTAATTGGTTTTCGGGGAAACGACACGATACGAGAGTCTCGTTCGAGAGTCAAGACCAAGAAGAGACTGGGGTTCACGAGATGAGATTCGAGACGATACCCGAGTTCAGAAAACGAGACTGAGACAAGATTGGCTCAAGACTCGTCTCGTCTCGCGACATAAAAAACTAAACATAAATCGATCAAAATTATAGGTAGCCCCAAGGCTACTTATAAGTTAAATCAATTGTGCGCGGTCTGTCTGGCTATTTGTTGCTATTATTCCAGGTCCCGTGTTGGAATCTAACCATCGGAATTGATGTTGCACTTGACTTATGATTAGGGAAATAATACCGAGCGACAAAGCTTTCGCCAATGCCTAAATCCCAATATACTCTTAAAATATGAAACAGCTATAATATTTAGTGCAAATTCCCATAGAAAAACTAAATGGCTATTGAATTTGCTGCCTGCAGATAAATCTAATGGCAATAGTTGATTTTAATGCGTCTAAATTGGAAATCACTAATTTCATTAAACGTAAATTCAAACCTGCCACACACCTTTGTGATGGCTTGCAGAGTATTACGTAGTTATAAATTATCAAATGAATGCTCAACATATATGACGAGGCATACCATTCCCTCATTTTTATCATACTTAAGCCATTCTTCCTGAGCAGATTTCATGCATCAACGGAAAAATTCTGGCAGGGTCCCTTCATTCTCCAAAATAGGGGTCACGCAGGAGCACTCTCTCAGATGTGAAAAAGTAATTGCGTTCTTGCTATCTGCCTTGAAAGTGGAGGGAGGGAGAGGAGAGTGCCGTCCACACAGAGGCGTATCGTCACAGCCATTCAGGGCGTAGCCAGGGGGTGACTCAATTACTATCCGAAGGCGAGGGTCCCAGGTCCATAAGTTCTTTTATAACCCCCCAACCAGTTCCTACAACACTATTCCCTGAAGTACCATCACACTCTTTTATGGTTTCAAGAATTAGCTGTTCGATGTGCGGTCACCACTGAGAAGGTGGATCGAAAGGGTACGCACACCCTATTCCGTCCACGAACCATGAATTTATCCACAGAGTAAGCCTATATTTTGTAGTTATACCAAAGTTTTCACGCATCTATAGTGAAAAAGTAAGGAAAAATCCTAATAAATATTTATTAGAATTAATTTCTGTTCCCGTTAATATCGCCCAAAAAATTGAACATTTTCAGTTTTATTTTCAGAATTATTTCCTGATTTACATTCAAATATCACGCAGTTCTGTTTTAAAAAACTCGTAAAAATCATATTGAATAATATGTTTTCCACCGTTACTAAAATAATTTCTTTTGGAGTATTTAAAGATTTTTTATATTCGTAGATTTTAAAACATGATGGAACACTGCCTTTCAAAAATAAGCTAGTTGAAATTTACAGGTATAGCTTATTCAGTCATCCTAAGATGTAGGAAGAGATTAGGAAAGTAAAAAGGAGGAAGAGCAGGAAATACACATAAATGCTTTTAATAGTTGGAGGCACTTTGTGAAACTTCCACGGAAATATGCGATATAAGGCCATAAATAGATTCTGATATTGAAAAATCTCATTTTACCAATGTATGTGAGATAAAGAAACAATAAATCATTGGATAGGTTTGTAGTTGAAATAAGTTTGAAATTGTGTTTTACATTGCAGAGGATATCTTATAAGTTATAACAGCCATTTTTTAGTCTAACTACCTTTTGTAAGGCCAATGTCCTAGCAATGCCGCTCAACTTCCTTCCCTCCACACAAAGCCTCCCCACCCCTTCCACCTTTCTATTTTCAACGTATGGAAAGAAACTTTGTCATTTGTACCTGAAGGTGACATAATGTTTCGAAACCCGCGTCGTACGCAATAAATCTGTTTTGTGAACCTTACGAAGTGTATTCCTTTTGTCCGGACGTTTGAACAATTATAAACAGTTATTTAGTTTTCCATAATATTATTGTCTATAAACTAGTTGTTTTGTGCCACTTTCGATAGGTTGATGCATAGAAATAAGTCAGACATAATAGAGAAGAGAACTTTCCTAGCAGACCTTTTTCACTCCATACCTCTCACTGGAGGTTACACCCGCCCAAGCCTGATGGGTAACCGTCCCACCACCTCGTATCCCTTCTGCGGTTCAGCCTATTAAGGAAGGGATTTAAGAGAGACGCTATTCTCCCGCCCCACCCTCTCTCCTGCGAGCTTTTAACCCTTCCGTGAATCCGTTTCTCCGGAGCGAGTGAATCAAAGCATTGTGGAGTCAGATGACTGAGCGATCCTCTCGCAACACCCACTCTCGTATCCCTTCCAATGAGTCAACACCCCGTACCCCTTTTTTTTATTAAATAAATCGTTAAAAGGTAGTGTGTCTGGGTGTGAGGGGTCCATTCCACCCCTTCCAAAAATCTGTTCCCTGATTTTCAATGTTCCGCCCCTTAATTACCCTCTGTGATCCGTAGCAGCAGTCGGTTGTCGACACGCATCTGCCTCTAATCTTTGTCATGTTTTGTCATACCTAATTATACGCTAAAGAGATAGTGTTTTAAAAATTGATTTCTAAGTTACTTGAGACAGGATTCGAAGAAATAGTATATCGGTGCCTGGAACGAAGAGATCCTTGCTTTTCGGTCCATTGTCGCCAATATAACAAACCGTAAGCTTCAATAAGTATTTGCCATTTAGATTTATTTCTATCAAAGATTGATAGAAAACCTCAAACGTGTTAGCAGAAACCCAGTACGCTTGAGTCTCCCGCGCAAAAATTTGAAATAAACAAATTTTATAATATGTTTTAGAGATCTAAAGTAATAGAAAGCAGTTGAAATATATTGTAAAGGAAAAAGCAGAATATGAAACATAAGGAGGTAAAATACTGCTTAAAAATGTAATTCACCAGCCCTTCTACGCCAAAAATATCGTCACACTAGTGGGCCCGAGGTGCACTTTGTGCGCCAAGGGTGGACTTACCCCAGTATAATTCTTGCCACAAGAAAATAAACGGCTGTAAAGTTATCAAAATAGCAGTAAACAATGAACTATGAATGAATGCAGGAATACGTATCCATTTATTTATTTTAATACCAAAGCTCTTCAATTGTTGCAAGAATTACATTCACTGGCACACTCAGTGCGTCAGCGCGCCCGCTTAAGGGTTAGGAGCTCCAAGAGATGGAAAGCTTGCTTTTAGTGAACAAGCTGCGGTCTGCTCTTAGCATCATCCTCATTGTAAACCATCATAGGTTTAGTTTGACGTAGCCCTCAGCTCAATTTTTCTATGGGCCAGCTTTTTCATACTCACGTAACTCCTCTCTTTTACACCCTTCACAACCTGTTCCATATATCTCATACGAGGCCTGCCTTTTCCAAACTTCCCTTTCACTTCCCCCTCGACGATTGACTTTATCATGTCATCATGTCTCAAAATATGGCCGGTTTAGTTGTTCCGTCTTCTTTTTCGAGTCTCACTTGGTCGATCCATTTAATCTTCATCAATCTTCGATAGCACCACATTTAGAATGCTTCCCCCCTTTTCTTCTCCGCTGCTGTTATCGTCCACTGCCGTAAAGAATCATACTCCAGATACTTATGAATTGTTTCCTTAATTCTAAGCTTTAATTTCCAGCTGTATGTAGATTCTTCTTTTTTAGAATGCCCTCTTTGCCTGGGCTATTCTACTGACAATTTCCTTCTTGCTTCATCCATGGTGGGTTACTCGGCTTCCCGGGTAACAGAACTCTTTCACCTCTTCCAGTTTTTGTATTCCTAGTTTAACGTTGGTTTTGGCCTCTTTTTTTCTTGCTACATAATATTATCTTAGTCTTCTTCTCATTTATCTTCAGGTCATATCTGGCCATTGCCCTTTCCATGCTTATTAGAAACTTATTCAGATCCCTCTTTGCCTGTGCCATGAGTGCTATGTCATCAGAGACTCGCAGCATGCTGATTTTTTCTCCGCGGATATTAACTCCAGAAGACTTATCTTTAATTTCATTGATGGCTCTCTCTATGTAAACATTAAAAATAATGGAAGAAAAAGCACAGCCACTTGTCTCACCCCTTTCCTTATTCTTGCTTCTTCACAGCTGGCTCCAGATTTAATTACAGCTACTTGATTTTTATACAATCTGTAGATAATTCTTCGGTCAATATAGGACACTCATTTCCATTCAGAATTTCAAGCATTGAATTCCAATCTACGTCGTAAAAGTGTTCTCTAAATCCACAAATGCAATGAACATCGGCTTGTTCTTCTCCATTCTTCTCCGTTGGCAGCCTAAGAACTAATATTGATTCTCTTGTATTCTTACTTTCCCTGAATCTGAATTGATCTTCATCCAGGAACTCCTCTGCTTTTCATTCTATTATTATGTAGATGATCCTTGTCAATATCTTTGATGCATGTGTCGTCAGGGTCCCTGGGTCCCTGGGTTTTTGACCTGTTGAGTACATGTTGCAAGTGGTTTTCTAAAGATTGGTTAATGTCTTCTCTTCTGCACATTTTATTAGTTCTGCATGAATATTATCAATTCCAGAGCCTCATTTATGCGAGGTTTCTTAATGCTGCGTCAAATTCCAATCTTAATATTGATTCTCCTATATTATCCTTTTCGAATTCGCTTTCCTCTTCGATAGATTTTGTGCTGAGGTTCTTTCCGTTGTATAACCCTTCCAGATATTCTTTTTATCTCTTCACTTTGTCTTTATTTTCAATCAAAAGTTCTCCATTTTATCCCGGATGGCATTGCATCTTGCGCTCCGTTCCTTGAAGTGATTTCTCAGATCCAATAGGCATTTTCCACCTTTCCAATGGAAGCGTTATTTTGTACATCTTCACATAGGTTCTTCATCTACATTTCTCTAGCTTCCGGGGCTTTGCGAATAAGCTGCCCTTCTTCAGTTTTCACGTTCTTTTACTTTCTTCTTACTTCAATTAGGTTTAAGAATTCTTCCGTGATCAATGACTTCTGCTTTGCAACTCTTCTTCTTCCAATAGTATCCTTTGCAGCTTTATGCAGTCCAAATTTAATGTTTTCCCAACGCTCCTCCACTTATTTCTCAGTCAAGTCCTCTACTATGTTGTTTCCCATGGTTGTAGCTGTATTTCTAATCACTGCACTTTCTCAGGTTATGTCATTTACTATTGGTGCCCGATGACTCTTAATGAGAGTGATGAATAAATACTTGTGATTTTATGGAATAGTTTTTAATTTAGTAATAGGGCAGTGATAGTTAGGGAATAGTTGTGATTTTACACAAGATAATCTTACACTTAACATCTTCAATTAATTTTCCTTGCAAAGTTGAAAAAGTTGAAGTATTGTGGCTTTTCTTTTACTTTGCGTCCAGATTTCATTTTCTTTACATCTTTGCTACCAATCGTCCTTTGACGCCTTTTTAGCATCATGTAACTGAAATTATGTTCTTAGTAGATGTCATTTTAATTTTCAGCGGGAAAGAGAAGAAACATACGTATCTGATTCAGTGTAATGATATCAGGGATTAATCAAGAAGAGGAAATTACATAAATAAATACTGACTAATATGTACTTATACCAGCAGCGAATAAGAAAATTCAGGCTCGCACATAAACAGCAGTAGCGATATATAAGCATAAAAAGTCTAGCAAACAAGTTTAGAGAGAAGCACAAACGAGCGCATCAGTCGAACCAATTCAAACTTATTTATAACAATGTCTTCGATCGCCATGAGATATGGATTTTTAAGGTGTAAAATTTTAGGAAGTTCCGGTAATTTTGACTAAAATCAGTAGGTATTCAACGACAAAAGTAAGAATCGTTAATGAAATATCATTCACCAAGTGATCTTTTAAAGTTTTTGTATTGAATATTTTTAATTAAAATTTAATAATAAAATCATTGCGTCAAGCAATAAAACCTTTACATTTACAACGTATGGGAACGCTTTGACTTGTCTGGGACCGAATTACCGAGGGATGTAGCAACCACCAATAATCCCAATAATAATATACCAACCGCCAAAAATGATGAGGTAATTGAGTGGTCAATCAAAAAACGTGGAAGATTTGTAACCTGAGGTCGCGGGAAAATTTAAATAGTACCATTAGGTGTGATATTGGTTAATTTTATGTGTTAATTACATTATAAGACATCAATATGTTGCAGTTCATGCAGAAATGGAATTAATGTGATGTGATGCATGATATTATATTTTTCTCATCGAGAATGGATATCGTTAAGAAATGCTTCCAGAAATGATTTTTATCAATAAAAGTTAATATTCATTTAGTAATGAATTAAGTAATTCGAAAAAAATAATGAAAAATGCTTATGAAGACCGACAGCACAAGTTAAAACCAAGAATTTGAATATGAAGCTAATGGCGCACTCAGTGCGCCACTAGTGTTATGTCTTGAGGCGCGCCCGCTTAAGGGCTAAATCTCTAAAAGTATTTTCACTTTATTTTTTTGTAAACCATATCGAGGAGAATCATCTTCTCACTAATAGTGTTCCTCACCAACTTCCGCATATGTGATGAGCCTGACAGGATCAACACAGGCTTCTTAAAAGGAGCTAAGTATACTGACTGGCTGGGGAAACCATATGCGAAGAGTATATGTATGAAACGTTCTACCACGAATCATAGCCATAGTGATATTCTATTAAGCTCCATCAAAAGCGATGGAATTGATAAAATGCCAACTCCATAGGCAGCAGACAAAATTTGGCACATAATACTTGCCTTCTGCTCTGCATTCATTCCATCACTGAAAATATTCCACTGGCAGTTTCCAAAAGAAGGTTAAGCTGTCAATCATCACAACAAATACCGCCTTGGCTACTGGCATGCAGTCAGCTGTGATCCGTCTGCCAAAATCAGTACAATGATGGTGACTGTGCCCATCTTATTCCCTTTGCTTCCTGATAGCCATTGAGTAAATTATTAGATTGCAGTGGATGGCTTTTGCAGAATATTTTGCAGCTCGCTTCAGGGAATTAATAGATTCCACAGTCATTCCTGGCCAACCATTGATACTGCTGTACAACTTAGACAGTGTCCTGGAGTGTAGAAGAGAAGTGTTAAAATTCTGCCTTACACATTTTCAAGCTTTTGTAAAATAAAAGGGAAATGTTATGATAAAAGTCTTCGGTTTAGGTTAATATTTTTTCTCCACATTTTGCTCAATATCATCAGGGAGAAAATGTTCTGAGCAAAGAACACTCGTTGTACTGGGAGACCAGTTTTCCCTTCTCCCGGCATTCACCCACACCTCTATTCTTTCAGAGTTTCTTCGGAAACCTGCAACAATTATCGAAAGCTGTGATCGACAAAAATATTAAATGCCTACAACAAAAGTAAAATATTCTAGAAGAGGATGAATCCCAATGGAAGATTCTCACGTGGTAAGTTGATCTCTGTAGGCAAGAACAAACTAATATTTTAAGTATTTAAATATTATTTTGATCTTTCCTACAGTTGATTGATCAATTGTCTAATATTTTTAGTCTTTAAAAATAGAATGCGGCGCAAACGTTTGAATTGTAACTCCATATTTTAGGCGAATGCTGTGACTACTGCACCCACATGTGGTACAGCACACCAACTGAGAAAAAATTAATAAAATTCATAAACCTACGGAAAATAATTTGTTAAATTAAGTGGAACGATAGTTCAATGCATCTAAAATACAATTCAAGGCTTAATTATTTTAAATTTCCGAGAGAAGATATTTATTTTTGCTTGATATTCGCCAATTCGTTCACAACTCCGTTGTTATCCAACAGCAAGCCAGGGAGTACGGGGAGAACCAATATGGCGCACGTTTTAATCGTCTGGCTTCAACTCAGGGTTGGGCACGAATCACCTAGTATTGATTCGAGTCACGAATCATGAATATCGAAGGAAATAAGATTCGAAGCACGAATCACGATTCACTGCTGTAAATTTGATTCAAATCTAGAATCATGAATCATGTGATTTTTCCTTTAAATATGATTCGTGCGGTTCACGAATCACGAATCATAGAATTATTGCAGAATGACAATACCACTAAGTAATGGTCACATTCTGAACATTGCTCCCATAATTCTGAACCTATATCAATCTTTTCGCCGGTTAATAAACACTTGTGTAGATACATTGTGCATTAACTGAATATCATAAATTACCAGTTCTGTGTACAAGCCTTCAAGCCACCATAAAGGTGTGTGGCAGGGGGTGAATTTTCACCAAACATGCACTACATATCATGCATGAAAAAGTAGTAATAGTATACTAGTCTAAACCTCACTATTAAAAAAATAAATATAGTAAACTAAGCATGCAAAAACATGCTGTTAGTTGGGTTACCTTTAAGTCGTAATACCAACATGCAGCTACCTATGATATACGTTGATTCACTCGTATTGGACATATTTACCGCTATTCATATCCCTAATTGTACGAGGGAAAAAGGACATTTAGAATCTGTCATTTCGGCAATCAATTTCTCTAACTTTCTGATTATGGTCCAGTCTACCATAGTAAGTTGGGGTTCGCAAAATATTTTTAACATCATCACTGAAAATATTATCTTGGAATTTATTTAGGGGAAGAACTCTACATTTCAACCTGCGATCAGACAATGATTCCCACTTTAATTCATTTAATAGACTGGTTACGCTAAAATAGTTATCGTACCATCCCTTTACAAATCTTGCTGATGTTCGCTGCACAAGTTCAAGTTCATTTTTTAGACCAATTTCGTCATCATCATCATCATCATTGGTCAACAATCCTAGGATTGGTTTGAAGCAGCTTTCCACTCGATTCTTCTATCGGCCAACCTTTTCATTGTGACGTAATTCTTCTCTTTTACATCCTTCACAACCTGTTCCATGTATCTCATACAAGGCTTGCCTTTTACAATCTTCCCGTTCACTTTTCCCTTGACGATAGTCTTCATCAGGCCATCAAGTCTCACGATATGGCCGATTAAGTTGTCCCTTCTTCTTTTTTGAGTTTTCAGCAGACCTCTCTTTTCTCCTACTCTTCTTAGGACTTCCTCGTTACTTACTCGGTCAATCCATTTAATCTTCAGCATTCTTCTGTAGCACCACATTTCGAATGCATCCACCCTTTTCTTCTCCACTGCTCTCATCGTCCATGCCTCACTGCCGTAAAGAAACATGCTCCAGATGTATGTTCTGATGAACTGTTTCCTTACTTCTACGCTTGTATTTCCAGCTGTAAGTAGATTCTTCTTTTGATAGAATGCCCTCTTTGCCTGGGCTATTCTACTAACTATTTCTTTCTTGCTTCGTCCATCGTTGGTTACTCGGCTCCCTAGGTAACAGAACTCTTTCACCTCTTCAAGTTTTTGTTTTCCTAGTTTGACATTGGTTTTCGCCTCTTCTTTCTTGCTGCACGACAATATCTCAGTCTTCTTCTTATTTATCTTCAGCTGATATCTGGCCATTGTCCTTTCCATGGTTACTAGAATCTTGTTCAGATCCCTCTCTGTCTCTGCTATTAGTTCTATGTGATCAGCGAATCGCAACATGATTATTTTTTCTCCATGGATAGTCACTCTAGAAGACTTCTCTTTGATTTCATTGATGGCTCTCTCGATGTAAACATTAAAAATGACGGGAGACAGTGCATATCCTTGTCTCACTCCTTTCCTTATTCTTGCCTCTTCACAGCTGGGTCCCGATTTAATCACAGGCACTTGGTTTTTATACAGACTATGGATAATTCTTCGGTCATTGTAGGACACTCCATTTCCCTTCAGATTTCCGAGCATTAAATCCAATCCACGTTGTCAAAAGCCTTCTCTAAATATCTAAATCTAAAGCAGACGTTCATTGCAATCAAATGCAATGAGCATCGGCTTGTTCTTCTCCATCCTCTTCTCTATGAGTAGTCTAAGGGCCAATATTGCTTCCCTTGTACTCTAACTTTTTACTCTAGCTTTTGCAGTCCTTCACGTGGTTTCTAAATCTCTGCTTCACTTAAATGTAATCTATTTGACATCTTCTTCTGTCTCCTGGCATTTTCCATGTGTATCTTCTTCGGTTGTGATTTTTAAACAATGTGTTGGCTACCACTAACTGATGCTGTGTGCAGAACTCCATCAGTCTTTCTCCTCTTTCGTTTCGGATTCCCAATCCGTATTTTCCAGTTATTCTTCCATCTTGACCTTCGCCGACGATAGCGTTCCAGTCTCCTAAAATAATTAGGTTTTCTTCTCCTCTTACCTGTTTTATAACTTCCGTGATATCTTCGTAGACGTCTTCCACTTCATCATCTTCATAGTCCGTCGTATGCGTGTAAACCTGCACTACTCCGGTATCTACAGGTTTGGTTTCGATCTTCATCATTATTATCTTTCTTTGTACTGCAGGAAGCCCTTCATACGCATTCCTCCTTCACTCATGTGTAGAAGAGCTGCTGCCTTCTTCTCTGGGTGATGAGAAGCGTAATTATTAGCGGCTTCTCGTCGCCAAGTCATGGCATCTTCACAGGTTCGGTATTATTGAGAGACCTACCTTACCCAGAGATAGACCAATACCCCCTCGGAATGCCGTCGCTTTTTGTCCACCACTGCTTATTCGACGAGTAAACTCGCTTATCTTGCAGCTAACCTCTATATCTAGAGGTCGACCCACCATCCGCAACCCGGTGGATGCACTCGGTGGCTTTAAGTTTAGCCGCGAAACCGATTTCGTACGGATCCCATACACTGGCAGCATATTCCAAATGAGGCCTAACAAGAGAAAAGTAGCTGATTTCTCGTACATGATCGTCACATTTATACAGTACTCTTTTGATGAATCCCTGTTTATGATTAGCTTGACCCATTATTTCACGTATGTGTTTACCCCAGGAAAGATTATGTGACAGTCTTATTCCAAGATTTAATGGATTCCACGTTTGCTAATTCATTATTACCTAATTTGAAGTGCTAGAAGGAGAACAATTCTTTTTCCAAAAATTCATTACCACGCACTTTTTTTAAATGTAATTCTAACTGCCATATATCACACCATTTTTCAATTTTTTGTAGGTCATCATCAAGGAGTCTACATGTAATAAATGTAATATTCGTGGTCATCATTTAAATGTAGGACATTTCATTGCTATTTTTTCAAAACAATTTAAAGTCACATTTGAACAAATCTGTAATATAGTGTAAAATATATTATTGAAGTTTGCATTAACCATATTGTTCCGTTCTGGCATATACTTACACAGTAACAGTCGGTGAAAGACTGATGTACGTTTCTAGCAGTGAAATCAGTGATATTAATTCATGATTCGTCAGTGAATCGTGAGCTGCATCACAAAAGTTCGGCTCATGAATCACCTCAGCTAAAAAAAAAGAGTCGACTCACGAATCACGATTCATTAAAAAAAAATGATCCGAATCACGAATCACAAATCACAGTTTGTGATTCGTGAATCATGATTCGTGATTCATGAAGACGAATCATGCCCATCCCTGCTTCAACTTCGTGACATCATACCACCTCGATATACCCCAATGGGTGTGTCTAAAAGTGTGCTGAAGCTTATTTGCTTTTGTACAAATTACAATGCTGTAGCATATGCTACGCCTTTCAAATTAATCCAAATGGAGTCCATTATCAACTTCCATTGGCCGATTCAATAGTGTACCCTATCATTCCATTACGAATTTCATTAATAATCGTTTTAAATTAAGCCTTCAATTGTATTTCAGATGCATTGAGTTACCGTATTCACTCGATATAACATGTGACTCGGACAATGTCACTCAATACGCTGTAAATGTGTATGAAGTTCCCATTTTCAAGAAGGAAACCCATGCTCTCTCTATAAGGATTACCGTTGGAAAATATCACAAAAATGGAAAATTGGGTGTCATCCCGTAAGAGGAATGGTAAATCGGGGAGAACAAAGATGGAGGACAGGCCACGCCCACGTTACAGGTTCTAGCATTGGGCACCATATGTTGCGCCCTCTCTATTTACCTCAATGGCCTTAATGGTGATTGAGTGAAGGAGCTGCGCAGTCTCAGTTGACTTTAGAAGAAGTGGATGACGTACTAGTAGTCCTTTTAATGCCCACTTTTCCGAAGGGGTTAAATACATAAGTTTTTGCTTCTTATAATTCGAGAAGGACTTGATCGATTGAAGAATGGAAAAATACGGGTCTTTTTATTTTACAAACGTTATCAGATTTGGCAATAAAATATGCTATACGACCACATTACCATTAACGATATTCAAACTGACGCGACATGTCGTGAAGGAAGCATTTGACCGATATACACCCAAATCTGGTACTTCTGCACTACGTGCAGAGGTACTGGTTTAATTACCCACAGTGTATTATGAAAACAAACTTCAATGGAAAAGATAACCCTAACTATTCCTTCTTGTCAATAGTAGCTTATACGTACACGACCAAGGAATTGCTGTCAGTTTTCACTAAAGACATGCGCATACGGAATTAAAACATACAGTTAGAGCACTGAAGGTGAAATATCGTCTAAACACCCGCTTTCCTATTAAATACAAAATAGTAACCACCATCCTTGCAAAGACAATAGAAATACACTTAATAGAAAACAGAACACTTGTGCGGAGCGAAAAGGTTGCCGAGAACATGATCTTGGATCCAATTACAGGCAAAAATAGAGCTTGAATCAACGAACCAACCAAGCAACAACTAGGAGAGAATCTGTAAGCGATGAATACTTATATTACTGAAAAGCATTTCACTTAGCGATCCAAAACAACACTGCTCTGCATCAAAAATGATACTTCCAAATTAATGCGTGTTCCTCAATAGATTTTTTGCGCTGAGTTGAACGGTGCATCCGTTTTTTTCTATCACGTCAGATTCTTTAGAAAATCAATAATATGATTTTCATAAAAGACTTATTTAGGGCATGGGATGTATATAGTAGAGTGTGATTACACTATTTTATGTGGTCTGGCAACAATAATTCATTTGTCGAGTGTGGTGGATATGACCTGTCAATAGTAATTCAACAGTGCTATGTTTCACTGGTGGTGAGGAGGTTACACTGAAAGGAGTGAACGTCGAGTGTGTTGTATTCAGTGTGTTGAACTCAACGGTTGCATGAAGTGGTAAAATGAGTATTCCGATAATGTATTCATGTGGCTGTAAAATCGACCCGAACACATTTTCTTTAATATGTGGGAAATACATGTTAGGTACACAACGACTAAATACAACACCATTCGTCAAGGAAGCCTACTATTGATACTTTGGACTTGTGCTTTGTGATGAGAATAAACCATGGGCACCCCAGAAAGTGTGTAAGACGTGTAAAAGGATTGAGTTTGTGGGTGAACGGACAAAGAGAGAAATTTATTTTACTTCTCCTAGAGGGATGCCGTGAACGGCATTATGCTTTTCGCGAGGATATAAGAAGGTACTGAAGTCATTTTAGGCTATTCGTGAAGCAAGGTCAGCCATATTTTTCCGCACAAAGATACGTGCTGACTGCTAGAGCGACTCACGAAGTTAGAATGTTTGAATTTGGGTAAAATTAGGAGTATTTAAATGAATGCTCCAGCGGTGTTCCAATAGTGAATGTTTTTTTTTAAAATTTTATACGGAATTGTGCATTTGAACAGACCTGGAACATGAAAAGAGGAGATGGAACGCTTTCAAAATTGTCCTTTGAAGGCTTCAAAGCTTAAATTCGGTAAAACTAAAAGTATTTAAAGTTTCTGCGGGGTTCAAATGTGAATATTTTATGGATTTATACCATATTCCGAATTGGACCGCTTTCAAAAATGTTGTCTTTTGAGATACAAAAACTTGATAAGAGACTTAAATGAAGTCTAAGCAAAAATAAGATTATCAAGATAAATAAAAAGTTGTAATATAATTATACGTCAAATTTATATTAAAGGTGTGAACATACGCTACAGAGCGACAAGTACCTAGTTAAAGTAGGCTAAATCAGGACTAGTGTAAAGCAATAGAATTTACTCTAATTGAAATGAAATATAATACGTATCCATACAAAGTTAATTGACGCCACTGTCTTGAAGTTGGAGATTTGAGACAAACAGCATGCATAAAAGGCCGGAGAAACATTTTTTGCCGGAGTGGTGCTTCGTACCATTCCCAAAAACCTGAATCTGGCCTCATTGTCAGCAATAGACAGACACTCGTATTCACCTTCCCCCCTCTTTCTAACCTCCTTTGTTTCTTCTGGCCTCAAAGTTTCTTTGTAAATATTCTTATTTTTGTAATATGTGTCTAGGCAGTCATTTTATGTTTAAATTGATTTAATTGACATGTATGGTTTCGATACTGACTTGGAGCTCGTGTTTGGCGAACACTTACCAATACGCACGCATCTCTTTCGACTAGAAACCATACCTCACTTGTTTCCGTCCATATCGGACGCCTTTAACTGATAGGGGTTCGAGTCGGATGACCCCGTTATCCTCGTACGGAAGGGCACTCGTTAAAAAATGTATTCCACCCTCACTTGCCGCGATGACCGACGCTAGTTTCCAGCTGGATCACGAGCCATAGCTAACTCCATAACACATGTTTGTTTCGAACCCTTCATGAGAAATGTTTAAATTTCTTAATACAATTTGTATTTATTATATTTCTCTCTCCCGTTGAATTTCAATGGGCACCTTCAGCTAGTATATTCTAAAATAGTATACCACCGCATATTAAATGTAGTGCCGTGAATGCTAGAGCAGTTACACAGTGCTATATAAATTGTTTTCAAAGCTACATTTAGTAATCAAAGTACCTAAATCTACCTATAGAAGGTTCAGGCAATCCCTAGATCTAAGAAAAGGAAGGTAATGGATGAAGAAATGATATGATGAAGAAATATGAACCAGAGCTGAAGCCATTTCCATTCACTTTTATTCCACATAAGCATAATATAGAGTATATAATGTAGAATTTTAACACTTGCTTGCCACACTCCAGTACACTGTCTAACTGGTACAGCGGTATCAATGAGAATCCTGGAATAACTATGAAATCTATTAATTCCCTGAAATGCTCTGCAAAATTATCTGCAAAAGCCATTCACTGCCGTTTAACAATTAATGGAATTGCAATCACAAAGCACGTGGGATGGGATGGGCAAAGGTACGATGGCTATACTGTTTTGACACAGGCATCACTGCTAACTGCATGCCAGTAACAAAGAAGGTACTTTTCTATCAATGAAATGAGTGAGTACTGAAAATAATTCTGGGTGAGTACCGTAATTCTTAATGAAATTGTGTGCGACTTGAACAATTTCACTCTACACACCGAAATATATATGAAATTCGCATTTTGGGAAGGAAACGTATGCTCTAAGGATATATTATCTTTAAGGAGGCTCCTCCGAATTATGAAGTAGACATCACTTTTGTGAAAATTTCCGGACATACCATTTTTTGGTCCCCCGAATTATGAAGTAGGTGTCACTTTTGTGAACATTTTAGGACATATCATTTTTTGGCCCTTCTATTGATTGGCAATAAAATAATGAGGCCTTTCCATCGTATATTTGAAGAAAAAAGACGTTGAACATCAGATATTTTATACGTGGTTATACAGAAGACAGTGGCTCTTGCAGTAAAATTTGCAATTTAATAAAGAGTCCTTTTGAAGAAAAACTGACATAAGATGCGCAATTTTATGTGGAATTTAACATAGTAAAACTGCCCGCCTTACCACACTTGTTTAATTGATATTAATAAATGTTTGCCCGAAAAAAGCAGAAATCCCTTAGCTACATGAAAGCGGCGCTACAGTATGTTATTATCATTGACAATGGTACTTGTGACGGAACGTGCTTAAAAGCCTATTTACTATTAATTCAGCAATGTACCTTACCAAGGTCCTTCTTATATTTTTATGTAATTTAAATATTTCTTTGTTTACTAGTAGACGGAAAAACGGACTTATGGCACAGTTATGTTAGTAGTTAGGCACACAGTTAGGCGTCATATTGCGTCATTAACAACTCCACCCAACCCAACCATACCCAATCTGCAAGGTGAATGTGATCTGACAAAGTTTTTGAACTCCTCTACACTCAACCCGAGGTGGAAATGCTCCAGATTGAGCAATGGAGTTCTGGCACAGTTAATTTTCGACTCCATCCAACCCAACCCGATACAAAAGAGATTATAGCATAATTAGCTCTATAAATGGCCAATCATTATTAAATTTGATTATATTTAAAGCCTTGAGAGCCAATTATGTTTAAGGAAAAAGAAATTCTTAACATTTTAACTCTTTGAGTGATATTAAGCTGGCAAATGAATGATTTACGATTGTAACCGTAATTTTAAATCTGGCTGTGATTATACGATACATCTGTTGTTCAATCCTCAATCCGTCTTACTTGCTTACGATTGCTTATGACCTTTCGATATCTGAGTGATATTAAGCTGGCAAACAAATGCTTTACGAATGAATATTTAATTGACAACTACTGTTATGTAATTCTTAAACAACTAAAGATTCTATATTCAACTTCCTGAATCCTACAGTCTCTCGATGAGTATAAAAGACCGAATCACCAGCCATTTTGTACCAGGGGCTGAGCAACTATATCTCAGTCAACGGTCCTTCTAATCAACGTTTAGGCTTCATCAAGAGATCGTGAAACGTAAGAATGTTGAAACCAGGTGACTATAACCGTTCGCTCTCCTCATGAGCTTTCGGATTTTTTAAAATTATGCTTACTTTAATCTTCGAACGTGCGAATTCTGAGAACAGGTGATTATAACCGTTTGCCCCCACCCTGGGCTTCTGGATTTTTTAAAATTTACAATACTAACTTGAGTATCTTCAAATAAATATATAGATGCTTAAGCATAGGTGTTTAGGTTTTTTAAAATTATTCTTATTGTAGTCTTCGAACGTTGAACGTTGAAACCAGGAAGCTATAACCGTTTGCCTTCACCTTATCCTTCCGGATTTTTATAATTTACATTACTTACTTGAGTATCTTTAAAAAAACGCATAGATGCTAAAGTAAAGGTGTTTAGATTTTTAAAATTATTCTTATTATAATCTTAGAACGTGAAAATGCTGAAACCAGGTGGCTATAACCGTTTGCTCTCACCCCGGGGTCCAAATGTCATTTTTATAATTTGCAATACTAACTTAACCATCTTAAAACAAATACATGGATGCTTAAGCAAAAGTGTTTAGGTTTTCAATATTATACAATGTATATCGATAAGAGAACCTTATGAATCTTCCTGTAGCATCATAGATGATACCATTTTAAGGGCAAGTTCAAAGACTCTTACCTATTTGACTAATAGCAAAATAAACTGTTCCTAATTTTTATTGCACCAAAATACGAATATAAAAAACAAAAAATTATTTTGAAAGAAAAGCTCATTTTTATCATTTTCTTTTGGAAAAAAAACCTGTTTTTATCTTTTTCTTTAACAAAGCGTTTTATATTTGTCTTACAAGGGAAGGTTCCCAAGTGTAACCTGCGGATCACGATCAAACTTCGTAGGGTGGTAGAAAACGAAAATTCATTAGATACGTGTCTTCGGAAATGCGTCCAATAGACCTTAGTTTTCGAGATATTTGCATTTGAAAATCTTTAAAAACGCCTATAATGAAGCGTGACGCAACCCGCAATACACGTACGCGGCCCCTGCTCCTTTCTCGGGGTAATCTTCAAGCGATGGAGTGGATGGGACTCTTGTGTCACTCATAACACAAGCTTATGCTTTGTGTGCGGCAATACCTATATTCACCACTCGTCAGAGCATTTGCCACGACTTTAGTATCGCTACACGCGTTCGTATGCTGAATGGACATTTGCCTTGATGCTTTCAGTTGCAGACGAAGCTCGTTGAATAAAAGCTGTAATAAAAGTATTGCATGAAATGGGCATCCCTCGACGTTAGATGGACAGGGTTCTTCACTTTTTTCCTGAATTGGTAAAAGACCTTCTTGAAAAATTTATAGTCCCCGATGGCGACAAGTTACTTGGGAATTTATATGACGAAGACCACACACGAAAAATTTCTTTCACAATTGCTTTTGCAGGGAGAGAGATATTTTTACTAGCTTGAGTTGTAGTCAAGCTCTACTGTCGTAGAAGTTCACCACAATAATGCAACGCATTTGTTAACTCCTGCTTCTCACTATTTTTCTTAAAAATCGTGATGTTAAATGGGTTTCGGTCTTCGTCATATGAAATCCCGGATAACATGTCGCTAGTTTGTGGTGTCCTTGCGGTCTCTATATCACTTGGCGTCTGCACTCAAAAAAGAGGTTGGATGAGGCATCCAATTTTAGTTGGATAAGGAATTGTTATTCCAAAAGCCAATCGTAATCGATACGATGGTTGGGTGAACCGTCCAATTTCATTTAATGCTCTCGCAAAGAGTCTAGCTCCAACTAGTTGGATTGGATAACCATTGCAATTGTTACTCCGTTCTGCTGAGCAATAGTTTCAAAATGCATTGTTTTTTATATAATCAATGCAACAATACACACATTCTGCTGCTGTGCAATATTTTCAAAGTGCATTGTTGTTTCTACAACCAATGCAACAACAGACACATTTCTGTAAATAGTGGATCATGCAGTTACTTATGTTGCTTACATCTGTCAACTGCGTGAAAACATAACATTGTACTTGAGAGAAAGGAGTTTCCCGCGTGCAATATTTTGCTTTCATCCATGCACTGTAAATGATTATTGTTTACGATTTAAACTATTACTGTAATGTTTATTACGTAGCATTGCAAACAGTTTTAGAGAAGTTTAAGGATAGTATAACAGCGGAAATAGCACTAATGATAAAAGTATTGAATGTTATTTAAATTTCAATGACTGTGCTGATAGTTTGTTTTTAAATATTGTAACTGATTGCTTTATAATGAATTAAATATATTAATGGAAAATATAATACGGTGGCAGTGTATTAGTGACTATATACTAGCAGCGAGTTGTCAAAAACAATGGTGTCTTTGATAGAATAATTTGGAATGGAAGTGGCAATGCGTGTTTTGATTGTGACGAGTGGTATATATTGTGTTTATAAATTAATCATTGCCATTTGGGAAGACGGTCTGTGTAAATAGTGGTAACTGACAAACTTTCCAGCTGGTCATCTTTGTGAGAATGCTGAAAAATAATTCGTGTGTGGTCTTCAGGCTTGCATTTCGTTAGCATACTACCGGATAATATATGAATATGTGTGCCATTTTGTAGAAACGAATACATCCGTGTTTCATTAATATAAATATGCGAACATAATGACTTGGTTAACTTGAAATTTCTGTATGATTCAATAATGGGTATCCAAGAGCAGGAATGAAAACGTAGTCAAGACAACAGAACAATTACTTGCGGAATCCACTACTGGTTATGAGAGCCCACTACTCGCAAACTGTGGATCCAAGGAATTTTGACCTTTGAGTGAAGATTTGAAAACAAGAAATGATGCTTCAAAATCCACTCGATAGTGCATCACCAGCAGGCTCCAGTTTAACAAAATATAGTTCGGTATGCTTGGTACGCCTGAAAGTTGACTGAAGATAATGAAGTGTTTGTTAACGTAAATGATGTTTCATTTCCTGAAGAACTGGTAAAACAATTATGTGACTGTGGCAATGGAGCATTTATTTAGTGTTCTTGGTGTAAAAAGTATTTTTGTTTTTCCTATTTTTATGATAATTATCACCCAAGTGACTGTTCTGGGGAATGAAATTACGAAATGTTTACGCATAATTTCTTACAGTGAACATTTATACATTCACAAAATAAAGTGAATATTTAAACATTTTTAATTTGCTTAAATAAATTGTGTGCCAAGTTAAAATGTGTAGGATATATTTTTCCTGACCGCATTTTTTTAGGCATTGTGACTATGTTCTCTAATATACATTTCTACTACGACCCTGTTTCTTAATGCTAATGTCAAATACTGGGGTAGAGGGAAGGTTCAGCATAATATAGAGCCAACTTCTACCCAGAATTTACCCAAGAAATTCAAGCTGCGCATTCCAAGATAGCTGATTGATAATGGTTTATGGAAAATAGAGGTAAAGTTGCTGAGGTTTACTTAAAAAATTAGGAAAATTAAGAAACGCAATTTGGGGATTATAAATTTTTCAAGAAGGTCTTTTACCAATTCAGGAAAAAAGTGAAGAACCCTGTCCATCTAACGTCGAGGGATGCCCATTTCATGCAATACTTTTATTACAGCTTTTATTCAACGAGCTTCGTCTGCAACTGAAAGCATCAAGGCAAATGTCCATTCAGCATACGAACGCGTGTAGCGATACTAAAGTCGTGGCAAATGCTCTGACGAGTGGTGAATATAGGTATTGCCGCACACAAAGCATAAGCTTGTGTTATGAGTGACACAAGAGTCCCATCCACTCCATCGCTTGAAGATTACCCCGAGAAAGGAGCAGGGGCCGCGTACGTGTATTGCGGGTTGCGTCACGCTTCATTATAGGCGTTTTTAAAGATTTTCAAATGCAAATATCTCGAAAACTAAGGTCTATTGGACGCATTTCCGAAGACACGTATCTAATGAATTTTCGTTTTCTACCACCCTACGAAGTTTGATCGTGATCCGCAGGTTACTCTTGGGAACCTTCCCTTGTTAGAGATCATTTCTAGATTAGAATAAATGCATAATTAAATGTAGCGTTTATGGATGTAGAGGAATAAATAAAACCAATAATTTTACTTTAAAACAATATTATTGTTTATTTTTAATACAAATAAATTCGCTCCCCAACTATCCTCGTTAAAATTTTTAATTTCCTCAGGAGTGGCCTGGAATATCTTCGGTAGGAATATACTCCTGCGCCTACCCCGGAAGATTATTTGGGCCGTCAAATATTTGCCATATTTCGTCATCACTTTCTTCATTCCCTCCACCTGGTATTCCGTCCCCTCCTCCAAATCCTCCTTTCTCAAATAGACGCTGTCTTCTTGAATATTTAAAAGTTTAATTTTTAGAGCTGCCATCTGTAACAAAAGGTAAATTTTCAATGCTTACAGTAGTGATAGTATTAAAATAATACTTAATATCTATAGCTATATAAAAATTCCATACCAATTTATAATTGGTGACTGGAGCTACCGAAAGCAGATTCACCTCGTGTAGTTGGTAAACTGATATTATCCGTTACGATGAAATTAACATATGAGACAATATTTTCAAATATAATCTGACATATTCGATCACCCCTTGATACAATAAAATCTTCATCGCTATGATTGCAAAGGAAAACCTTAATTTCTCCTCTGTATTCAGAATCAATTACCCCAGCTCACACCTCAATACCAACTTAACAACTAATCCCGAGCGAGATGAAAAAGAAATATCCATTTAAGTTGATTATCGGTCGAAATTATTAAATATCCATATAAAATTTAAGAATATCTAGGGACAATCCTGTTTTTATAAGACACCGTCCTAGCTTAGGAATAACGTCTTATTGGTCTCAATTTTTATAGTGGTGAACATTCTGCATGAAAAAAGACATAAAGTTTGATTTTATGTAACGTTTTCTACTGCACTATATGTTTACAGCTTCAATGAGTACTCACTTTCAACGTTGGTAAGGTAACGTAGAATTGGAGATTAGAAATTGACACTGGGTTTAAAAGGCAGTGGGTTAGCGCAGACACTGGTGAGAGAGTGAAGTGGTAACTCCTTCTTCAGTCTATTTATACTAAGATTTACCTCAAGAATGTAGTAGCAGGTTTGAACGCGTTTAAAGACATTTACTTGAACACGCATATAATAGGAATAAAGAAGTTTCACTCCATACATGAAGGTAAGGCCACGGAACGCAGTTAATTTTTGGCTCCGCCCAACCCAACTCATCTGGTGAAGCGAAATTAACCAATCAGAAGCAACAGAGTTCTGATACAGTTAATTTTTGACTCCGCCCAACAAGAATATTACACCAACCTACCTACGCCGAAACTATTTTAATCTACTATAATGAAACCTCCCAGACCATGAAAAAAATGACGGTTTCTCTTAATCATTAAGGAAAGAAAACAGTTATTGCCTACCGGTAGCTGCAATCTTGAGAATGAATTGTTTATTTCAAAGTTAGGAATTTTGAAATATTTTTCTAAAAAGTGAGAAGGGGTAATAAGAAGTTCATTTTCAAGAATAAATGAATATTTGTAAGGTTTATTAAATATTGTGCATTGTGATTTTATTTATTTATTGCAAACTATTTAGATATAAATTTCTTTTCGGTAATGTACTATTGTTAGTTGCTAAATCAGCAGTAACTTGAAAACCACCCAGCATTATAAAATTTCTACAACCAAACCATTCCGTTATTTATCAATTTCAAATAAGACAATCATTTATCCCGCCACCTAAAATATTTCCAAAAGCTCTAATGACCAGTTCTGTTTTTAAACCACCCAGCCGATTTCAGAAGAATATTACAGCAACCTACCTACACCGAAACCATTCGATTCAACTATACCGAAACCTCAAAGACCATTGAGGCACCACGTAGCGGTGTCTCTAGAGGTTTAACGCGTGCAGCGCGCATTGAATCTCTAGTCTATATCTTCTACATATTAATTTGAGGTAGGCTGTTGTCTGTACATATGTGCGTTTGCATCGCTCGAAGTTGGTCGATCAATTTGAAGAGTTCTCCGAAGGTCGAGGTCAGATCGACGTGTGAGCGGTTTCATTCGAAAGAGAAAAGATCGTTTTATTGCTTCGGCGTATTTTTATTTTCGTAGTTTGACCTGAAAGTGAAAAAATGGTGTTTTCCCTATCTTTTAACATGGGAATCCAGTTCCTAAGAAAATTTGTTTACGTTGCTTAGTAAATGTGTTTAAGTTTTTGGTTAAGTGACAACAGGTGAGTTGACAAAGTTGAAAAAAGTGGAATTAGTTTCATGAATTAACCGTGTAAGTATGACAATATTGAGTGACAGTTTAACTGAGGTGATTGTGAAATTAAACAGTTGTAGACTACCGACGGTCAGATTCTGTGTGTAAAATCTGAATTTCGATGCTAGGTGTTTTAGTGTTCTCAAATAACATTTGAGGCAAGGTTAAAAAACGTGTATTATCAAAAAAGCTCCCTGGTTTTAACGTTTATTATAAAAAACGTATTTTTCTATTGTTTATTATGCACAGTGCATTTTAATTTAATTTGTATTTTATTGTTAAATGGATTATATTGGGATATTAATGTCGGCAATGAATTATCGCATGTTCTATGAAAGTACAGACAGTTCTACAGCGCCGATAGTTTAAAAAATGAACTTTTTCTATCTACCGCTCCGATCTTGTGTATTTAATGTGAATTTCGAAGCTAAGAGTTTAAAAATATTTACCTAACACTTGAAGTAAGGTACAAATATTTTATATAAATAAAAAATTATTTTATATAATACTTAATTATTAAATATGACACCTACCGAATATTATTTACCAAATTATTACCCGGAAACAATTTAATCGACTTCACTGAATCCTCGCAACCCATTCCGCGGACACTGTTACGCGGTCCCTTATACTTTTCTAGCACTTGAGACAAGGTTATAAATATTTATTATAAAAAATATATTTTTCTTCCACAGTCGTAAAGCAGGTGTTTCACATAAAATATTTCCAAAACCTTAAAGAACAAATTCTGATTTAAATCTACCCAGCAGATTCTAGAAATATATTACACCAACATGTTGGATATTATATTTACCAAATATTACGTCAAAACCATTCGATCTACTATACTAAAACCTCCCAGACCTTATCATTTTTCTATCAATTTCAAATAAGATATTCACTTAATCACATCTTCAGTATGAAATTTGAAAATTGAGACAAGGCGTTTTGTGATATTTTTCTAACATGTGTGACAAGATTATGCATGCAAAATTTATTTTCAATTAAATTTATTTATT
Organism: Platycnemis pennipes; assembly: GCA_933228895.1. NCBI lineage: Eukaryota > Metazoa > Arthropoda > Insecta > Odonata > Platycnemididae > Platycnemis > Platycnemis pennipes. Next base: position 98,087,827 of record OW121852.1, read on the forward strand.
TTTTAAATGTTAAATAAAATTGGGAGGAGGATGTGTGTTCAACACGCAGGTTGGTTTTTGATAGGTGAGGGTAGGGCTCACCCCGTACTTGGCGTGTGAAATTCGCACTTTCAGGGTAGGAGTGTCAGTTGGTCCTGGGCCACCTGCGATTTCCTACGAAGTTATGACACGCAGAAATTCGAATGGTGAGGATTATAGGTAGGGATGTCCATAACGGCTCTTGCTCGGGATTTGAACCCGGGACCCTCCAGTCAGTAGCTCAGCACTCTATCCAATAATTTAATTTGTTTTATCTTATATTTACTATTTAGATATTAATTTATTTTTGGTAATATATTAATTTTTGTCGCTAAATCAGTACATTAATTTGAAAACACACTCCATTATAATATTTTCCACTGCCAAGCCATTACTTTTTTATCAATTTCAAACTTATCCCCACCTAAGATATTTCCAAAAGCTCTAAGGACCAATTCTGTTTTTACACTACCCAGATGATTCCTGAAAAATATTACACAAACCTACATACACTCAAACCATTTCTTTACTAAAATCTCCAAGACCAAACCTGGGATACCGCACTGCGGCAACCATAGAGGTTTAACGTGTAGTGCGTGTTGAATATCTAGTATGTATTAGTAATTAGGCACAAAAATTTCATTACCAGGTTTCTACAGGGTACCTTTCAAACGATGTTAATGAGAAGATCAGACAATGACCATAATTCAATATTTGTCAAAGGGATGAGAAGAAATAGGTTTCCAAAGAGTTAGTGGTAGTATGCCACAATTTGAATATAGGCGAACAATGGTGTGACGAGCAAGAAGTTCAGGAAGCACGACCGCATGCTTAATTATATCATGGTTATATTAATATTTATCTTAAATATAAAGTAGAAGGTATCCATGTAAATATGTTAAAATGTTCGTCTAATGCTCGAGAAACAAGTGAAATTTAGCTTTAAAACTGAAAGGTTTATAAATTCATATTCGGAGAGACAATTTTTCTTGTAACTTATGGTCCTTGTTTCAACCCGTCTCGTCGAGTCAAAAGAGTCTCAATAAAAAATAAATTAATTGGCTTTCTTGCAGCTTGAAGTCAATTTTCATTTGAATATTTTCAATAGAAATACCAATTGCACAACCTTGAGACTACCACCTGCTGAAAGATAATTCTATAATATTCTTACTATTATCGTCAAATTATGATTAAGGATCCAAATTACTGGTAATTCAGTAAAATTTGATGATTTGTACGTATAGTAGTTGAACATAATAAAATTTAGGCTTATTCATTCACACATAACTTGAGAACAAATCTTAGTAAGGCATTCAAATTTTGATATTAAATAAATCTCTTTAGTGTGCAGTTAAAAGGCTACTTTTCATGCAGATAGTCTCAAGTTCGATGGAGCAGGCGAGTCAATTTTTCCCTGAGATATGCATCTTACTGTTTGAGGCAATTTTTTATTTTCAAATATTTAGCAGAATTATTCATTGAGAACGATTGAGAGGCACACTAGCCGAAAGATATTTCAGTAATGATTATTAATTTTATCGTTTAGACCTTATTTTGGTAAAAATTACTGGAACTTTGAAGATTTCTTTGGAACGTCATGAAATTTTATTGTTTAAATAACCATTTCCTATGGCGACCGAAGACTGTTAACAATTAAGTTTGATGTGGTTCGTTCACTGAGACGTTCGTTTGTGTTTCTCCCTACACTTATTCCTTTGCTGTCTTTGTGCTGATTTATCACATTGCTGTTCGTCTACATTCCGGAATTTCATTCTTTGCTGCTGGTATTGTATAGTCTGAATAGGTGAGTATTTATAATTTATTCATTTCCTCTTCTTGATTATTCCCTGATAATATAACATCGGGAACGTGGTGGCCTCGAGGGTACAGTGCTTGGCTACTGATCATAGGGTCCCGAGTTCAAATCTGGGAGAAGCCTGGGACGCTCCCCAACAAAAAATATCCTCGGTGTGCAAGGTGGTCCAGGGAAAGGAACTTGCCCCCCTACTCTGAATTTGTGAAATTCACACGCCTGGGGCTCAGTCCGGGGTGAGCTCTACCCTCGCATATCCAAACCAAACTTCGGTTTCAATCACTGAGTGAGACTATAACACTGGTGTACATACGAAGATTTCTTTGTTTTCCCGCTAAAATTTGAAAATAAAGCCTACTTTGAACATTATTTCAGCCATATAACGAAGGGTGATTGGTAGCAATGATGCAAAGTGATAGAAACCTGGATGTCAGAATGAATCCAAAGCTACATCTACAGCTACATAATACCCTGCAAGCCACAATAAAGGTGCGTGGCAGGGGGTGAATTCTCACCAAGCATGCACTATATCTCATGCCTAAAAAAGGATTCGTAATAATAAACTAGGTTAAACTTCACTATTTTAAAAAGACAAAAATAGAAAACTAAGCATGCAAAAAAATGCTGTTTGTTTTGTCAGCTTCAAGTCCTTATACCAACTTGCAGCTAACTATGCTAAACATTGATTCACTAGTATTGTACATATTTACCACTTTTCATGCCCCTAATTGTAAATGAAAAAAGGACATTTTGAATCTGTCAACGCGTGAATCAATTTCTCTACTTTTGTGATTATGGTTCAGTCTACCATAGTAATTTGGGGACCGCAGAATATTTTTAACGTCATCACTGAAAATATTATCTTGGAATTTATTTAAGAGATTAAGTCTAAATTTCAACCTGCGATCTGACAGTGATTCCCATTTTAATTCATTTAATACGTAGACTGGTTACGCTAATATAGTTATCGTACCGTCCCTTTACAAATCTTGACGATCATCACCGCACACGTTCAAGTTCATTATGTAGACCGATTTCGTAGGGATCTCATAAACTGGCAGCATATTCCAAAAAAGTCTACCAAGGGAAAAGTAGCTAATTTCTGGTACATGATCACATTTACCAAATACTCTTTTGATGAAACCCAGTTTACGATTAGCTTGACCCATTATTTTATGTATGCGTTTACCCCAGGAAAGATATCCAATGGATTCCACGTTTGTTAATTCATTATTTAAAATTTTTTAAATGCTAGGAGGATAACAATTCCTTTTCCAAAAATTCATTACTACACATTTTTTTAAATTTAATTCTAACTGCCATCACATAATTTTTCAATTGCTTGTAGGTAATCATTTCAATATTAATTATCATTTGGGCATAGAATTTCCCTGTACACTACTACGTCATTGGAAAATAGACGAAGATTACTTTTGACCACTTTATTTATGTCATTCATGTACAGAAGGAACAGGATTGGACATATCACACTACCTTGTGGGACACCCGAAGTGACTACAATTGCCTGGAAGGTAACACCGTCCAAAACAACCCTTTGCACCCGATCATGTAGGAAATCATATATCCATGATATAATATTGCTGTCTAGCCCATTAGATTTTAATTTCAAAATTAGTTTTCTATGAGACACCCTGTCAAAAGCTTTCATGAAATCGAGAAATATTGCATCCACTGGAATATTATTTTCGCCAGAAATTAAGTATCGTGGGAAAAGAGATCAAGTTGAGTTTTACATAATCTACTCTTACGAAAGCTGTACTCAACATTGGACGATTCATTCTGGCTGTCTACGTACTATACGTCTCTGTCCTGTCTACGTCACAAGCAAATTCAACTATGCAAGATAAATGTTTTGGGATGTATGATTCTCTCCTATTAAATCACAACTACTCTATTATTTCCTAATATTATCCCTCCCGTTCAGTATCAGCATGCATATTCCTCTCGTTAATCATATCAATATGTTGTTAGACATCATTTAGTTTACGGCGTCGTAGATAAAAAAACGCCAATGTGTAGGAGCTTATTGTATTTCTCTAGTCTGCACAGAATGCGTAAATTGCCACGTGGGACTTCAAAATATACAAGAAAAAGTCGAAGTTCAAGAGCCAAATGAAGGGAAAAGAAACGATGAAAATAATAACACAATTTCTGAGTTTACCACTCCATTGGTACTCAAATATTTTCCCGATTCTCACCGTGGATAGTACCCTTATTGACGGAATTGCCGGTATCGGAGACTGCTACTTCTGCCTTCAGTTAGCTTTTAAATCCGATTTCCTCCTGAATCTATCAACTTCAGCCAATTTATTCAATTTTAAAACATAATGTTGGACTTAGCAGGAGTTACCTTGATGTATGCAACTCATAATACCACTGTGGCATTTCTAAGGCAAAATACACTTATTATACGGAACAAAAATGTATTCATATTTTAAGTAGTTTTTATGTTTTTTATATTTTTCTGTAGTTCCTTTACATTTTCTTCTAATACTATATTTTTGAATTACCAAGAGTTTTGCAAACGCATATAGGTCATTTCATGTCAACTCCACAAGGTGATTGCCCTTAGGGAAACCTATTTTGACCATTCTGGGGAAAACGATGAAATTTAAAGGGAAAGTAAAAACAACAAAACCTTTCTGCAGAACACACAACCATTTACGATAAATTGGGAGGTTGCAAAATTCGAATTTCTCAAAAGTTCACTACAACAGTTACAACACATTTTAATATATATCTCCAGGACTATTGCAGCTGCTAACATGCTCAAGTGCTTAATTAATAATATTTCATAAATTTGACAACCATAAAACACGTTTATGTTTAAATTCAGACAATTTGACTGACATGAATTCAAACCAATTTTAAATTTACAAATTGAGTTTTCACGGATTTCATTGATTGATATACCAATGGATTTCATTCTGCACATATTTTTAAATTATATAGATAAAACGTTCATCTACAATTTGAATAAGTTTCGTAGACGCAATATTTTCCCTAAGAAAATAATGTATTTTTGAGCATAGGCTTAGCGCCCGCTAGTAGACGTGGCGTCAGGCTCACGTTCGACCGCATGGTACTTTGGCGTCTTCAGATCTCAGCACACTCTCTCTTTCACCTCCTTCTCACCACTTACTACCATATTCGAACTCTTAAATCATATTTTCCCGCGCCATTCACCAAATGCTTCCCATATATGTGGCCAGAACCCTGTAATAGAGAGAATAATAGACAACCCTCGTTTAGCATTCGGCTATCAGTGTTACTTTGATCAGCTCCTTCCCTACTTTTCAAATATAACCTTTCAAATGTTCTCTTAAACCTCTTCCACACTTCCGTTTTCTAGGAAACCGTGGTGTTCAACCGTCATCCGCCATTACTCTTTCATATTTCACTCTCAGGGAAAACAACGGGGGAGGCAGAGCGCTGCTACCTATCACAATTCAACGGATATTTTTTTATTCTTTGCATACGATATTACTACCAGGCCCTATGGATACCCTGTTAATCCTTACTTCTCCTATCGTTGTCAAATTATAAAAATTAATCACATTTGCAAATCTGTAGCTGTAATGTTCCCGGATTTAAATTGTGCCGTAACTTTTTTTAAAAAATCGAATTTTGAAAAGTTGCAATTTCTCGTAATTTTTAGAAAATCGGCTTTGTAGTTTTCATTTTTATAATTAATGATGACGTTTCCCAAGTGGTCAAAATCGATCAATGTTAGGGTCATTTTTGCCGGATTTTTTCTGGAATTGACGTGCAATGACTATCTAATAACTATCTAATACCATATCTAATAACAGATTTAGAAAAGAATTACCATTAGTTACTTTCTGTAGGTAATGCATTCCTAGCATTTACTTTGAATTCATATTCTGCGCATATACGCATAACAAAGATACTACAATTTGAAAAAGAGGTATGATTCATAAAATAGAAAAAGCGGAGATGTAAACTTCACAGAAATTGAACAGAAATATTTTCAATATTTTATACTAGCATAATGTGTGTTAAATGGTTTCATATAAATAATTTAAGATTAGTTCAAAAGAAAAGAGATAATTCTATTCCTTTGCTCAACAGATTGAAATCTCTGGCACAAAAGCTTGCTAAAAATTTAGAAAAGGACACTTACACTAAAAGACCGCCCAATATGTCACACCCTGTATCTCGAAAACTACTTTTCCAATCATTGTAAAACTAGCAGACAGAAATACTATTTACGCCTTGAAAATAACATGGAAAAATTTACAATTTTTCTTTAAATAATGATTTCGGTGGATCCAGGTTACTGAAAGGTCACCTTGATAGCCAGAATTTATTGATAAAAACCAGAATGAGGTCGAAAAGAGTGGGTATTTTGAAATTCAACTATGTCCTTATGTCCAAGAAGTTTTAGTTTGGGAAGAAAGTAACGTTCTGGTAGACGCATAATTTATCGATTTCAGAATAGCGAATGAAAAAGTGGCCCACGTTCAGTAATTCGCGAAGTTAATATCATGCTGAAAATATAGCATAATATGCCGTACCGATAACTTCTTCATAAACACTTTTAATGAGTGGTAGTAGACGACGCAAGCTCAATTAGTATTAACACATGCGTTCACGTGCTTCTCATGGAAGCGGATAGGTTAGTTTTATGCCTTTTTAAGTAAATGACTTGTATATAGCAATTAAAATTACTAAGCTCCAATTTTTTACCGAAGACGAAGTAGTGAATGAAAAAAATAGGAATGAGATGACATAAGACCATAGTACATATATATACATAAAGCAGAGGATATATTCAAAGCATATACGATTGATGGTTGGTGCGTTACTTGGTAGCTTGAATTAAATTTTAATAAATTGGCGGTAATCAAGTTTTGGGAAAATAAAAGCTTCCTTCAAAGTACTAGCCGCATCAGAAAAATGATCAATGGAAGGTATAACTCATAGAAGTATACAGTCTCTTCATAACTTGGGACATGACATGAAAGTACATCAGGCTAATTACAGGTGTAGCAACTGGTAGATTATGACTCGTAAAGAGAGTTCTAAGAAAACATCATGAGAAATTATGAGAAAGATGTTTTTTGTCGCTCACTTGTCACTCATGCTAATTGTGTTAGGAGCTATTTGAGAAATTAATAATAAAAGCAGTAATTATATTTTTTTAATAAAATCTTCGTGGTTATGGTACCCTTTTGGATAGAGTGCAAGGTTACAGACGGGAGGTTCCAAGGTTCAAATCTAGAGCCAAAGAAAGCTCCCTGGACGACCCCCCTGAAAATCCACATTTTTTTTTCTGTGTTAGAACTGCGTAGGAAATTGCATGTGGCCGAGGGAGAGGAAACGCCCCTTACTCTCTGTGTGTGATATCAACGTCAATGATTTAAAATGGGGAGAGCACTAATCAGAGCTGAATCACTTGAACCGTAATTTTTTCATTAAAACTTCGATTCGATTCTATTCGTGTGTTAGAACTTCGTAGAAAATCGCATGTAGCCTAGGAAGAGGATTCGCCCCTTTGCCTCAACGCATGAAATACGGCGTAAATTACATAGGAAGGGGAGAGCACTACTTTCACATATCGAAAACCTTCCTTCAGATTGAACCACGTTTTCTTCTTTAAAAACTAGATCACTTTATCAGAATAGCTTGACACTTCGTAATTATTATATTGTTATTATATTCCTGAACCCTAATTTTCACGCAACTTACAATTGCTTATTTAATATGTTTTTAGAAAGTAATTGTAGTATCCCATACCTTATCAGCACGTAACTAAATTTTCACCTCCTGCCAAGACAACTTCGGTGACTATCTGTGTATTATCTAGATATAGATGCAGATTACTTTATTCTATTTAATGGGTTTAAAATTCATGTTTAGGATTGACTGTATTCACATCAAAATTAGATGAATAATATCTATATCTACGTATAGTCCTAATAGAAATTCCCAACTGGTGCTGCCTTCATAAATAATATATTTTAAATACTTAGACTTCACTTTCCCCTCCTACCAAACACTTCCGCTGTGTGCATTATTTTTCGCGTGAAGGATTTAAAAATATCTAATTGATGCAGTGTTTCAAGTTCAACAAAGATTTCTAATCTAATCAAGTTTAACACGCGACTATTATTAGTGTCCTTTATTGCTAGCATATCACCGATAATTTTATAATTTACTTGAGTTATTGAGTCAAACTATTTTCTGGTAGAGATAATGATCCAAGTTCTACCATTAATTATGTGATGCTAACGTATTTTAAATGAAAACCAATTAGGCATCCCATACCAACAAGTTAAAAACAGAAATATTCCCGCAGCATGCGAGATGAGGAACCCATCCATCTCAAATAATCATCAATCTCCTTTAGTATAAATATTTTTCCTGTACGGAATTTTCCTATGAAGAAGACTTATATCCAAAAAGATATGCGTATAGCAAGGATAAAAGTCAAGGTACTAAACCAATGATAACGAACAGGGATCGTGCACAAAATCAGCTGAGGCTTACTGTTTTGATGATATGTTGAAACTGCAAACCTGTATGACTCAGTGCTCAGTAAGTCAATCTTGAAGGTACGCTCCTTGTTTACTCTTATATGAAGCGTCAATTCAATATATTCTCCTCTAATAAATTGATAGATACACCTGGAAGAAGACATGTATTATCTTAGATAGCACGTAATGGAATGTAAACGTCATTTTCTACAAATTAAAGAAGACAAACGTCCACATAAATTTTAAATTCTCTGCTACTTATAAAACGGCAATGGTTACCAGAGTTATGTTGTAGTAAACTAATCTATAGTAAGTTGACTATACCTTAGTAGTGAAGATCACGGGATTGGATAGTTGATAGCAGTAACGTTGCCTGCAGGAGAGCGTGAGTGAAGAAGGACGCGATGAAAATACGAGTGTCACGGAAAACAACGGAAAGGCACATCAATAACACCAGGGGGCGTGGACAGTGGACTGCTCCGCGTCGTCGCGCAGGTTCCGGCACTCCCCACTAGGAGCTCCGCCTCCATTGATTCCCTTCCATCCCTCTCTCCTCCCTTATTCCGTAATTTAAAAGCAATTTCGCTTATATGGTTCTCTGAATCTGGATAAAATGGAAGGCATATATGTATTTCGCTGCAAAGGAAAACATTTGACGTTTTTGGATACACATGAGCCACGTTGAGACACATTTGATTGTATTTTGAAAGCAATGCAAATATTTAATTTTTTTTATAAAAATATGAGTTTACAATTTCGATACAGTTGCTAAGTAGCTGACTGGGTGAATACCGCATACATATGAAAACAATTGAGTGGTTCTTAGACTAAAATCAAAGAATGAAATTCGATAATAATATCTGTTGGCATAAAGATCACTTTCTATTACTTCGAGGATTCAACTGTTTATTATTTATCTTGTATTGCATACATGATACTGCTTAATTTCGAGTCATCTCAGCATCAAAGGAATGAATATCTCACTCTTTGCTGCTTTTGGTACGGAAAAATCAGCACTGCGCAAAGGTTAGGTAGCAGGTGAAATGAGGCCAGTTAATTACTAAAAATGGTGAAATGAGGCTAAAAACCTGTCGAATCATAGGTTTCATTTCTTTGGAATGGTAAAACATACCTAAATTACTATTAATTTCTCAAATAGATCCTACACACAATTAGCATGAGGTAATGGTAATTTTCTTGCTCATATGTGGCACTAGAGCCCATTAATATTAACTAATCAAGGTTCCTGAAGATACTGATTTATAGTCTTGTTCAAAGGTTTAACTCAACTTACTGTGCAGAAAAAATTCAAAACAAAAGCAAAATATTTTAAAATATGGGTCAAAATTGAATCAACAAATTGGCAAATTATTGAAAAAAATGACCAATGTATAAATTTCTCCGTACCTGAAATATTGCCCAAAAATCCATAATTAGATTATTTGTTCGTAATGTGTTGAAATGATGAAGAATCTTATGATGTGAGATTAAAATATGGGTATTTAGAGATAGAATTGTTTTTATGGAGATGTTTGGTAGTATTTTTCATTAACACCAGGTTTTCATTAACATATTCAGCCAAGGTTTCACCTCTTTTATTTAGGGACCATTTATAGCTGATGACTTCAGGCTAAACTACATGATACCTTTCCATAGTGGAAAATAAAGGACTGAAACGTTGTTAGGTTCACTTTATATTTAAATAAGCGCGACCCTATATTAATGGGTAATTACGCATGCCGGAATGCCATGGTGATCTTGAGGAAAGATCTATAAGAATGAGGGCGCAAAAGAGGCACTATGGGAGTATTTTGTTCAATACACTTAGGGGTATTGAACTCAAGGGTCAAAGGTCACAGTGGTTAAAAATGGTGAAATGAGGCTAAAAACCTGTCGAATCATAGGTTTCATTTCTTTGGAATGGTAAAACATACGTATATTACTACACTTTCACAAAACTTCACCCATATTTCCATTTACTATGACGCCTATCATGTTGTCAAATGTTACCTGAGATAAATTACTTTAAAATGATTCGATAATGAAATCTTTTTAAGCAATCAAATTCATATAATCACAGTTAGCTGGAATGTACTGATATACTTGATATATTTCATACGTCATCTTCAAAAATATGTGCTACGAAATTACTTAAAACTTTTAATCTTAATTTCAACATGCATGATGAAAATATTTCCCTTTAAATTAAATTCTGCCAATTTTATCTTGACTGTATTCCAGAGGTTATGTTGCTTTATGAGACTTTGATAAATACACAAAATTCTGTGGTATTCGTAATAGGTAGTTTCCTAAATAATAAGTACTTTCTCGAGCTCTTTTATTGGAAGTGTAACTCTAATTGCATCATCATTATAGCCTTTTAAAACCATTTTTTTCTCCTTAACACATACATTATTGCTTTTATTATTAATTTCTCAAATAGATCCTACACACAATTAGCATGAGTGACAAGTGAGCGACAAAAAACATCTTTCTCATAATTTCTCATGATGTTTTCTTAGAACTCTCTTTACGAATCATAATCTACCAGTTGCTACACCTGTAATTAGCCTGATGTACTTTCATGTCATGTCCCAAGTTATGAAGAGACTTTATATTTTTATGAGTTATACCTTCCATTGATCATTTTTCTGATGCGGCTAGTACTTTGAAGGAAGCTTTTATTTTCCCAAAACTTGATTACCGCCAATTTATTAAAATTTAATTCAAGCTACCAAGTAACGCACCAGCCATCAATCGTATATGCTTTTAATATATCCTCTTCTTTATGTATATATATGTACTATGGTCTTATGTCATCTCATTCCTATTTTTTTCATTCACAACTACGTCTTCGGAAAAAAATTGCAGCTTAGTAATTTTAACTGCTATATTCAAGTTATGTACTTAAAAAGGCATAAAACTAGTGGAGCGTAGGTTTTCGCAGTGCGGAGAATATCCAGTTGTCTCTTTCGGGAGCCGCCGCGTGTGGAGCTTTGTCGTCCAAGCTTTCGCGTCCATTGAAGGCCGCATCATCAGGGTTAAAACCTAAAAAGAAGTAGCATCTCGGCTATTTATTGAGAGACATGCCCCTCCTCTCTTAGCCTAGAGTCATTGATGAACAAATCTCTGATCATTTGCCTATCATTTCTACGCTTAGTTTTTTTGTAACACCCAAAATTAAAACATACTCAACCAGAAATTTCTCTGATCTAAATATGTCACACTTTCGAACAATTATCTGCTCCAAAGACTGGTCAGGTGTTTTCAATGCTAACTCATTTGATGAGAGTTTTCAAATTTTCTATTCAATTTTCCTGCACCATTTTAATGTAGCTTTTCCTCTTGAAATTAGAAAAGCTCAGACTGCCAAAAGAAAAAAATCCTGGGTCACTGATGAGATTCGTGTATATTCATCATTCTTAAAAAAATCTAGCATTTGAAGCAAAACTATGTGGTAGTGCTGACAGTAAATATCATTATAGATATATAAAGAATCAGTACAGATTACTTCTTGCCAAAGCCAAAAGGACTTTTAATGAAGAAATTTTATTTAAAGCAAATAACAAAACTAAAGCTGCCTGGAAAATCATAAATAATGCCAAACATAAAGAGAAAGCATCTGCTCTGCCTAATATTCAAGTATTCCATGATGGAACTTTAAAATGCGTCTCTGACTTAGCAGATGTATTCAACGAGCATTTTTCTTTAGTTCCCAGCTCTTCAGCTCCCTATTCCATCTATACTGCAGGGGCTAATCCAATGTCTTTTTGTATGATGCCCAGTAATGATAAGGAATTAAAGTCTGTCATATCCAAATTCAGCCAAAGCAGTTCAAGTTCAGGTCTTGATGGAATTCCGGCAAAGGTAATACTTTCTAGCTATGACATGATTAAGTTCCCACTTCTGCACTTGGTAAATGAATCTCTGAGAATGGGCATTTTTCCGGCTTCTTTGATGACATCCAAGATTGTTCCTTTCTATAAAAACAAAGGGAGTATAGATGACTTGAACAACTACAGACCTATTGCTATGCAAAATTCCTTTTCAAAAATTTTTGAGAGAATTGTATATACTCGTTTAGTATCTTATCTGGATAAGTTCAATCTTCTCTCTAGTGATCAGCATGGGTTCACACGTGGAAAATCTACCATTTCCGCCATATACCAGGCAGTAGATAATATATTGTGCTCTATAGATAATTAAAAAGAAACACTTGCATTATTTTTTGATTTTACTAAGGCCTTTGATCTAGTCAATCATGATCGTCTTTTATTTAAACTTGAAAGATTGGGCATCCGAGGCATTCCGCTTCAATGGATGAATTCATATCTCAGCAACAGATCTCAGATAGTAACATTAACCATTGATGGTGTCAGGCATTCATCTTTTCCTCGGAGGTCTAATGTGGGTGTACCTCAGGGATCTATATTGGGTCCACTTTTGTTCCTGTTATATGTAAATGATTTACCATCGGCCTTATCTGGGATTGATAATATTACCCCTATTTTATATGCTGATGACATTACGGTTATAGTATCATCCACTTCCCGTACATCTTTATCCGACAAAGCTCAGTTAGTCACCAATAAAATTAGCAAATGGGCTCAAGATAATTTTCTAATTGTCAACTCTAATAAAAGTAATTTGATGCACTTTTTAACCAGCCGTCAGCCATCTCATAGCATGCTAATAAAAATGGAACAAAAATCGATAGAACAAGTTAACTCATGCAAGTTCTTGAGATTATTTCTTAATTATAAAATGTCTTGGGCAGACCATATTAATTTCCTTTGTATCAAGCCAAGTTCAAGCTATTACATCCTTAGACAGCTTAGTCACACAGTAACACAAGAAACTTTACGAAGTTTGTATTTTGGTGATTTGTATTCACATGTTATATATAGTGTTATCTTTTGGGGATCTACCCACTTGTCTTTAAAAATATTCAGACTCCAGAAACAAGCTGTCAGAATCATTGCCCGGAAGTGTTATAGATCCCCTAGTAAACCAATTTTTAAGGCTTTGAATCTCCTTCCTTTACCATGTATATATTTATTTCTAACTATCATGTATGTGAAGAATAATATTGTTAAATTTGATGTGAACAGTGTATTCCACCAACACTACACAAGGACAAAAAATGACATCCATTTCAATTATGTGCGTACAAAAGCTGCTAAAATTGGACCCAAAGAAATGGGCATAAAATTGTTTAATAATTTACCACTGTGTGTAAAACAAATTAAAAGCATCAATGCTTTTAAATCAGAACTAAAAAGGTACTTGCTAAATAATTTGTTCTATTCTATTGAGGAATACCTCAGTGACACTTTGTGTTAAAACCTGTAATTGTGTATTATATATGTATGAATATGACGTGCCTTATATCTTTTCATATCAATGTAACAGATCTTTGGGCAAATAAAGACAATAATAATAATAATAATAAATAATAATAGCCTTGTTTGTTATTGTCTCTCGCGTCCCCTCCTGCCCCGATTACGTTATGAGGTGTTGACTCATCCTGGACCCTCGGTGTTTAGAGGGCTCTACCTCGGGTGGCGGACAAAGAATTCTCTTCCATGCGGCGCCGAGTTTAATGCCGTCGTCACGATTAAATTTGTTCGGCCGTTTTTCGATTTTGACCGCCTCCCGTATTAGCCTTGGGTAATAGCGCGGTTCCTTCGTTATTACCCGTGTCTTGTCAGATAGAATATAATGCCTGACGTCTTGACCTCCGGATGCTGCGTGTTCGGCGACAGCAGAGTCCTTAATGTTGCCGTGGATGATCGCTCTCTGGTGCTCTTTGAGCCCGCATGCCACTGAGCGCCCTGTTTGCCCGATGTATGTTCTTACGCATGAACAGGGGATCTCATAAACTCCCTCCGTCAATAAAGAGTGTAGCCGATCCTTAGGTGATGGTAGGACATCTTTGACTTTGGTTAGCGTGCTAAACCGTGTCTCAATGTCTGCTTTCCGAAGTATTCGGGAAATGCGTTCGGAAATGCCGGCCACGTAAGGGATGGTGGCGTGCGCAGTCGTTCAAAATTCGAATTTTTAAGAAAAGTTACGGCACAATTTAAATCCGGGAACATTACAGCTACAGATTTGCAAATGTGATTAATTTTTATAATTTGACAACGATAGGAGAAGTAAGGATTAACAAAGATATCCATAGTAGTAATATCGTATGCAAAGATTAAAAAAATATCCGTTGAATTGTGATAGGTAGCAGCGCTCTGCCTCCCCCGTTGTTTTCCCTGAGAGTGAAATATGAAAGAGTAATGGCGGATGACGATTGAGCACCACGGTTTCCTAGAAAAGGGAAGTGTGGAAGAGGTTTGGGAGAACATTTTAAAGGTTATATTTGAAAAGTAGGGAAGGAGCTGATCAAAGTAACACTGATAGCCGAATGCTAAACGAGGGTTGTCTATTATTCTCCGAGGCCGACTGGTGTAAGGCCTGGTGCCGCGCTCGTGTACTACAGGGTGCTGGCCACATCTACAGGAAGCAATTGGTGAATATGCCATTTGTGAATGTGCCATAGTAGAGCACACATGGTCTCGCCCCAACTATAACATCGATTTCAAAGACGCAAAACCATTGCCTAAGAGAAACAATATTTTCCACGGATAATGCGAGAGGCCATCGAGATAAACAAAAATGAAGAAAACTTCAATGGGGAACACAGCTAACCGCTAACAAACACCTGGAAGCGGGTTTTACGAGAAAAACTCAACAGCCAGTCACAGACGCAAATGCAACGGCCAATCATGTGAGTCCACAACAGCCAATCACGGACCTATCCCAAACGGATGAGATATAAGACTGCAAAAATTCTGCATATTCACGTCATCTACCTGTAGAAGCCGACTGCAATGCTGTCCCAGGAAACTGTCGTCCCAGGAATAATGGACAAACGCGGAGGAAATCCCGAAGATGAGCATTTTTAATTATAGCTTTTTTATGTTAACCAAAATAAGAGTGACTTCTTTTTTTCACCTAAAATTGACAAATTCTCCTCTGTTAAGCGTAGTTCATCGTGATTTATGCACTATTTCATTACAAGCTGAAAAATTCCAATATAGAGGCAGGCTCTCAAAACAGCAATCTTAACACCAAAATAATTCTGACGGTGGTTTTTCACCTAAAATTGATACCTTGACCTCTTTTCAATATTTCATTGCAAGATAAAAATTCCAATTCAGAGGCGCACGTTCTAACCATTTTGATACAAAAATAAAACTGACGGTTGCGTAAGTGTACCACGGGTTGCGTCACGCTAAATTTTAGGCTTTAAAAAAAAATTTCAAATGCAAATATCACGAAAACTAAGGCCTATTGGACGCGTTTCCGAAAACACGGTTCTAAGGAATTTGTTTTATACCACCATACGAAGTTTGATCGCGATCCGCAGGTTACAGTTGGGAACCTACCGTAGTTAAACATATTGAAATATAACATTTTTATAACATATAAAAAATAGCAAACATTACTTCACCAATAAACTTGTTTAATTTTATAACATCCAATTTACTATGACTAAAAGGTGAAAAAAATTGGAAATGAAAAATAAAAATATGTTAGGCATGCAGGCGGACAGAGAATCTCGAAATTTGTTTCTTGGGTTTACCAAGAGGGTTGATTAAAAATCCAGCAAATAAGTTGAAAAGAAAAAAAATGTTTCTAGTATTGCCGTAAAAGTTTTGTTCGCATTATTCTCCGAGGCCGACTGGTGTAAAGTCTGGTGCCGCGCTCGTGTAGTACAGGGTGCTGGCCACATATACGGGAAGCATTTGGTGAATGGCGCGGGAAAATATGATTTAAGAGTTCGAATATGGTAGTAAGTGGTGAGAAGGAGGTGAAAGAGAGAGTGTGCTGAGATCTGAAGACGCCAAAGTACCATGCGGTCGAACGTGAGCCTGACGCCACGTCTACTAGCGGGCGCTAAGCCTATGCTCAAAAATACATTATTTTCTTAGGGAAAATATTGCGTCTACGAAACTTATTCAAATTGTAGATGAACGTTTTATCTATATAATTTAAAAATATGTGCAGAATGAAATCCATTGGTATATCAATCAATGAAATCCGTGAAAACTCAATTTGTAAATTTAAAATTGGTTTGAATTCATGTCAGTCAAATTGTCTGAATTTAAACATAAACGTGTTTTATGGTTGTCAAATTTATGAAATATTATTAATTAAGCACTTGAGCATGTTAGCAGCTGCAATAGTCCTGGAGATATATATTAAAATGTGTTGTAACTGTTGTAGTGAACTTTTGAGAAATTCGAATTTTGCAACCTCCCAATTTATCGTAAATGGTTGTGTGTTCTGCAGAAAGGTTTTGTTGTTTTTACTTTCCCTTTAAATTTCATCGTTTTCCCCAGAATGGTCAAAATAGGTTTCCCTAAGGGCAATCACCTTGTGGAGTTGACATGAAATGACCTATATGCGTTTGCAAAACTCTTGGTAATTCAAAAATATAGTATTAGAAGAAAATGTAAAGGAACTACAGAAAAATATAAAAAACATAAAAACTACTTAAAATATGAATACATTTTTGTTCCGTATAATAAGTGTATTTTGCCTTAGAAATGCCACAGTGGTATTATGAGTTGCATACATCAAGGTAACTCCTGCTAAGTCCAACATTATGTTTTAAAATTGAATAAATTGGCTGAAGTTGATAGATTCAGGAGGAAATCGGATTTAAAAGCTAACTGAAGGCAGAAGTAGCAGTCTCCGATACCGGCAATTCCGTCAATAAGGGTACTATCCACGGTGAGAATCGGGAAAATATTTGAGTACCAATGGAGTGGTAAACTCAGAAATTGTGTTATTATTTTCATCGTTTCTTTTCCCTTCATTTGGCTCTTGAACTTCGACTTTTTCTTGTATATTTTGAAGTCCCACGTGGCAATTTACGCATTCTGTGCAGACTAGAGAAATACAATAAGCTCCTACACATTGGCGTTTTTTTATCTACGACGCCGTAAACTAAATGATGTCTAACAACATATTGATATGATTAACGAGAGGAATATGCATGTTGATACTCAACGGGAGGGATAATATTAGGAAATAATAGGGTACCGTAGCATATTTTCGTAGAGGGATTGAGAGCTTCCTTGATGTGCTACAGTTTAAGACCCGTGCTCTTGCTCTTTATTTTTTCCTGGAGCCAACTCTTAACCGTATATCGGCCCTAGCATAAAGTTCTTTACCCTTTCCTCTATCCCATCGTTCCCTGTCAGGGAAGCGGGTGTTGAAACAGGCGGGTGATTGGTTGAACTTGGCTGTTATTCCATCACTGACCATGTCGAGGATGGTCACACCACTATCCAATACATTTGAGACGATAAGTAGCTGTCCTTGCCCTCACCTCTGCTTCCATTTGCAGTGGAACAACGTTCAGCAGAGTTTCGAGCGCCAGAGTTGGGGTTGTGCTCATCGTCCCTGAAATGCCCATACAGGCACATTCTTTGATGGTGGTTAAGTTTATTGCCTGTAAATTTCTTCCGGGCCATCTTCTACCAAACTATAGAGCAGTACATTAAACTAGGTTTATCGACTGTCATATAAGTCCATCTAATGGATTTTTGCTTAAATCCCCATGGTTTACCGAGGGCCCTCCTACTCAACTATATGGAGTCTAGAAAGAAGAAACAAGTAGTATCATGGTTAGCTGAGAGAACACCAAATGCCTTTGCGCAACAGATACCTTGCGCTATTTTAGAGATTGGATTCCATCTGTTCTTGAAAATGTAACCATTATTTCCTTTAAAAGGCACAACTCAGTTATATTGAAAATACAGAAGAATGTTAAGGTCTGTATTGAAACAATAAGAATCAAAAACACAGTGAAGTCTAAGGTTATGCACTCAATTTAAAGTTATAATGAGTGTCAATACTCAAGTGGTTGACATAATAAGAGTTTAACAAATTTACCATAAAATGCCGAATATTTAAATGACCAATAAATATTTTTAACAATTTTTGCTCTTTTTCGTAATAAAAATTGTAAAAATGATTGTGGAATATAATAACATGGGAACTTTATTATAAAAAAAACTAGTTATAGATCTTTTAGTGAATAAGATGATCGCTGAAGGAGTCGAAAATAACAAGATTCGGTTCAAAATAATAGCATGAGAAAATCAAGGACAATTTTCCAAGTTATTCGACAAAAATCTGATTTTATTTCCTCTTTCACTTGACCCGGACCACTGTACGTCTTGGCCCACAGTTATTTCCAGCCTCCACTTCTCCTCCGATTAATTCGCAATTGGTCCTCTCCCACTTTCTGAGCTTCCGCTTCGCCTACCCCTGTCCAGTCTGCCTTTTTCCACTTGATGCCTGCCTCCTTTCAGTGGTGCCGACAATATTTATACGGCCGTTCACATGGGTGTGGGGAGAGGGTGGTGATTAAAAGAGGTGGAACTAACTGGTCTTCCTTCAAGTCACCCGCTTGGTGACCCGCCGGACTCAAATCCTTGATCCGGGCCCCAGGCACCCATCTTGTGCTATTCTCTGCT
This sequence comes from Platycnemis pennipes, assembly GCA_933228895.1. Classification (NCBI taxonomy): domain Eukaryota; kingdom Metazoa; phylum Arthropoda; class Insecta; order Odonata; family Platycnemididae; genus Platycnemis; species Platycnemis pennipes. The sequence continues at coordinate 98,106,723 of OW121852.1, forward strand.
GCACTTCACCACACATTTTTTCCCCATCACCCACGCATCCACACACTTAACGCCACTTATGGACCCTGGCCTTCAAAACACGCCCAGTCAATCTTTCCCAACGTCGAGGGAACAATTTTAATTGGGTCTGAACCGATAGAGAAACCGTTATCAGAGAAACTAGTTTTCAATATTTTTGTGATTGTGATAATCGCGGAAGGAGTTCAGAATAATAATATTCAGTTTAGAACAATAAAATGAGAAGCTTCCATATGCGTGAATAATTACATTCATTTTCTATGCCGTACCCTAATTATCGGTTAATTTAAAATTAAAGTTAATTAAGTAATTTAAATAACATCAGAAATGAATTAGAAGAGTCTAAAAACAGAGAAAGAACAATTTCCCAAGTTATCTTAAAAAAATCTGATTTTTTCCTCTTTTTAAACACGGGAACGGTTTTCCCTGATCTTTCAAGGTGCTAAAAGTGCAATAATGTTAATTACGTCTCTCTGGGACGAGTCGTGTCCAAGATTGGGGGGAAGGACAGGCGGACAGATAGAGAGACAGAAATATGGATACTATGCAAATCATGTAGGTGAAAGATAGATGATTACTATTATTATTTATATTTTGCTGATTTCAGCTGATTTTGATAGGTAGTTTATTTTTCTTACCACTTACATATATAAATTTAAATATCTCTTTTTTGTAATACCCTCCACTTCCTGCCTTTATAATTCCATTCAAACTTCTTATTTTCCATCTCCTGAATATCCGCTAGCCAAAGATTACTTTCTCTATGACGTCCTTCAAAAGATTCTTGCCCCTTAAATGCTGCTGCATCAAACTCTGCCTTCTATCAAATTCCTAACTTAACTTTCTTTCCTCCCCCTAGAAACTCTAGCAATCGTATGCTTGTATTCCTTCTCACCCAGTCAACGTTTCTGAAAGTCAACATCAAAGAAAATATTATTTTAAAATTATTATTCACATCCAAAACTAATTCTATGTTTAATTTTATCTTCTTTTATCAGTGTCCTTCTTAAAAAAACCATAAGTAATTTCCACGATCCGTACCAGATATTTCAATGTCGCTAAACTGTCAAATTTCCTGAACAACTGAAAATTACTCAAATGCATCAGCGACGGTTTTAATCAACACAGTGAATTCTGACGATGTTATTTTATCAATTTACATGGGAATGAAAATAAACTTGAATAAGTCACTTTATCGAGTTAACGTTTTGGAAGTTAAAAATATTGATATCTTAAGTAAAACAATTCTGAGCAAGTTTGGACACACTTGTAAAGTGTGAATACTAAGAAATATAATGCCAATTTATATCGAGTTCCGCGATCCAATGCCCGGTAGCAAAGGCCGGCTTGGAATCCTCAAGATTTTGGGTTCAAATCCATCCTCGATTCCGGATGTAATTGTTCTTCCAGGCCAATGTTTGCGTTATGTAAAGTTAAGAAGTTCGACGAAACAAAGTAATTGAGTTATTCCACGTCAATTAGACCATAAAATCTGTAAAAAACACCGATTTTGACAAAATTGACCAAATTATCCCTCTTCCTCACCTCTTCCCCCACACCATCACCCCCCTCGCTTCCATCCTAAACTCTCCCGCCCCTTCAGTTTGAGTCCTTCCCCATCTCATAGAACATACATTGTGCTGAAATGTTTGGTCAGGTAGCCCCCCTAGAAAATGATGCTTAGCCGTTGAAATCGATCGGGGAATATAGAAAGCTCTGCGGAGATTGTAAAACGTTTGTTTCATTTACCATGTTTAAGAAGATTTCAAGTTTCAAGAAGAAGTTCAGTGCGGTAAAGGTGAAAACATAGCACACATCTATGCTCTTATGCTACGATAAGGATATATCGCTGTATGTTATACAGCGATATCCCCCCTGTGGGGACAAAAAGAATGTCCGTCTTGCCCTAAACTTTTCTTCTTTACCTGGTATACTGCATTTCAGAAATAGATCCTCGATATGACTCACCCAGGACACATGGTTATGAGACCTTGTTCGCAGTACGATGCGAAAGCTTTGAAGGCTTCTACGTCCTAAATATCTCTGAATAATTAATGATAATACTTTCTCAATGCTTTCCGAGCGTTACACTAAGTCACAATAGATTGATCGAACAAATATACTACTCCAATCGCATAATTTGCAACACATACCTGAGGCTTCATTCATTTTGTTCTCTCTCCTTTACTTGGACATAACGTCCTCGTGTCATCATATCAAAATGCACACCAATTTCACCTCACCACTTTATGGCCATTAGTTTCAAACGACTGACCAATACTTCCCCTTTATACACCTCGTTTTTAACTGCATTCTGCGCGGTATATTACCTATTATATTGCAAAATTCTTATGCATTGGTCTCATATGTTTTCATAAGTTAAAATGATACGGACTCTAATTGTAAGTCATTTGTTGATGACAATCGTATATCCTTGCTTGAGCATATCCAGGACGAGAGTAAGTAATTATCTGGAAAGTCTCGTCAAACATCGTCCTTCTAAGATTCTTACCTTTTCAACAAGTTGAGCATCCTTCCCCGAGTAAATTTTCATAAAATATACTTAGGGTTTTGGTAAAGGTTTCCCCCTATTATTCAAAGACTTCCTCATTACTCATTTGACAGATCCATTAAAACTTCAATATTCTTCTCTAGAGCCACATTTCGAATGCTTCTACCCTGGACCTCTTTGCGGCTATCATCGTCCATGCTTCACTGGTATAAAGAAACATGCTCCAGATGTACATTCTGATAAATAGTTTCCTTATTTCTAAGAGAACATTTCCATATGTAAGTATGTACTTCTTTTTAAGATTTAATATTACCACTTGATTAATGATACATTTTTGTGAATAAGTAACTTCGGATAATACTTTGAATGGGCGCACTTAATCGTCCGCAACCCACCTCCCCAATCTATCTATCACAGCTCAATGATGTAGTAGTTATAAATATTCGCGTCGTGAATAGCGATTCATAGCACGTGCATTCATAGAAAATGAACAAAAACCAAGAATATTTTATAAAGGATTTAATTCATTCCCAGCGAACTTATGCTGTAAATTCTACGCAGATTGTCCACCAGGTCAGGTATATTGATGCCAACGTTTCAATAGCTAACGTCACCATCGTCCTAAACGTCAGCAAAGAAGATATTTTTAAAATATTGTGGGGGGGTCAAAATCATTCTAGGTGAAAGAAGTTTTTAAAACGCAATTAAATGACATAAGATAAAAAATTTTCATCAATTAGGTTCCCACATTTAGTTGAAAATAGTCACGGAGGGAAATATTTTTATGATAAAAAGGGGGGAGCGAGGGCATGAATTTGCAGTTGCGGTGAAAATAAACACATTGGCGTTCAGAAGTTTACGAGGAAATAAGATTTGGAATGCAACCGAAATATGAAAAAAATACGACGTAGATTAGCAACATGTAACCTAACGTTCCATAACGTAGAAAATTATCAATAAATTACATTATATTCCTGTTATTTGTAGCCCTAAATATATTTGATCAAGATGCATTGTCATCTATAAAATTCATAGAACAAGCAAGAAATATATTAGAGTGATAAAGAATAATGATTTAATAAATTCCTTCTTCTTGATTCAAGATTTACTGATACATTTGTAAAATAAAATGCGGCTTCTATTCCTATTTAGGGTGTTCTGCAGGTACCAATGATTATATATATATATTTATTTTTAATGATTTACGTTTAGTATGAATAACATAGTATCAAATTCAAAGAAAAAACATTTATTTATAATCGCAATGAATACATTTAATAAGCATGACAATAATTTTAGAATTACAGAATATATCCTACTCTTAGGCAAAATAATTTTTCATTTGAATGATCAACGAAATATTTGCATTAATATTCGATTTTTACCATTAGATTTACCATTGATATCCACTGAAAGTTATAAAAATAAGCAGAACAAGAAATACTATTAGGGTAGACAAATAGAAAATAATGGCATAACTAAAAAATTCAAAACAGTGATCATACAACGTTGGTATATGCCTCGGCCTAGGCACATCTGGCCTCGGTGCTGGATGTTCCCTTGGAGGAGTCATCGATGGTAGTTGTTTCTTCCTTTCGTCGCAGAAAACTCCTGCTACTGAATACATTTTCTGCGGTGACGAAAGTTTCTCTCTTCAACCTGCAAACATGATATACTGTATATATAACTGTAAATAATAAATTGCACGAAAACCATGAAGTGGAGCAAACATTTAAATAAGAATCCGAGATACTGTTATCATGAAGTTATAGAAAGAGAGATAATCTAAATTGGGTAGAAAATAATTGATACCAATATGAAAAAGAAAACATTAACAAACATAACATCGTTGATAGCACATCTTTCTTCTTCGAAAAGGCTAGGAACACCATCCCGGGTAAGAATCATGCATATTAACGCAGTAAAAGAAATATTATGTCTGATTTATAAAAGGAGGATTCAGTCAAATATCTTCTTTTTATATAGTATGAAGTAGAACGTATTTATGTAAATATGTTAGTATATTTGCCTAAAACTTGAGAAACAAATGCAGCACATATGAAAAGTTTAAGATGCATTAAATGTTATACTTGGACAAATAATAGGCTACTTTTCTTGCAACGAATGGTCCTTGGTTCGTCCTAAGCAAATTGAATAGTGTTGCCGTAAGAAATTATTCTAAAGGGCTTTCTTACAGCTTGTAGTCAATTTTTCATTTGAAAACTTTAATTAGGAATATGTATTGCAAAAACTTGAGACTCACATCAGCCGAAAAATAATTCAATAAATATTTTTCAATTGTTATCGTCAAATTCTAATCTTGGATGAAAATTGCTGGACCTTCAGTAAAATGTGAAAATTGCTGGTGATTTTTTCCAGTTTTAACAGCCATATCCCTTTGACGAATAGAGAATATGCTGCATTATATGGTAGATAGGCAGTTTAAAATGTATTCATATTTATGGTCATAAGCATTTCCATAACACTCAAAAAACAAACGAACTTGGCATTTAAAGTTAAATATATGCCTTCTATGTGCAGTTAATGAGTTACTTATCATGTAATAATAGTCCCCATTTCGATCCCAGACGAGCCAAAGCCCTATCTTGCGATATTCATGTAATGGTCTTATTGCTTGACACAATTATATCATTTGTAAATTTTAATGAAATATATTCATTGCAAAGATTTGAGAGTCACACTTCCCGAAAGATATTTCATTACGATTCTTAATTTTTTCATCGAAAAATGATTTTGGTTAAAGATACTAAAGCATTGAAGATTTCTGCGGAAGTTTTTGAAATTTTACTGCTTAAACAACCATTACCATTGGCGACCGAAGACATTTTTATGAATATATTTGATATTGATGATTTGTTGAATGAGACGATCGAGTGCGATCATTTGACTTATTTGTGCTGATTTATCGTTGCTTTTGTTTTTGTGTGTACCTGAAGTTAATTTTTCGCTATTGTTTTTTGTATATATCGGTGAGTATTTATTTATTTAATTTCCTCTTCTTGATTTATCCCTGATAACATATTATCGGTGCATATAAGTAGGTTTCTTCATTTTCCTGCTGAAAGTTGAAAATTACATTTACATAGAATATAATTTCAGTCATATTACGCTATGAAAGCGACAAGTGACTATTGGTAGCAAATATGCAAAGCAAATGAATACAAGACGCCAGAATAAAAGTTAAGCCACAATGCGTGTAAATTCAACTTTCTAAGGTAAATTCTTTGAAAATGTTAAGCGTAACATTATCTCGTGTAAAATCAAAACTACTTTTGTTTTTCCTAATGTTATCCCATCCATTAAGAATCAACTTGCACCGTCCGCTAGTTCCTCAGTACAAAGAAAAAAACCTTCATCACCATTATCACATTTACATGGAAACTTTTAAAATGCTAAATAATGAAGGATCAGGGGATGGCATAATAATTTATAAATAAATTGCTGTAAACCAGTTTAACACAAATAGTGGCAAATTGGTATACAACACCATGAAACATTAAACTTTGTAAAATATATTGAAATTATATCTAAATCATACACAGATTGTGAATGCTGTGGCCAAGGATTAAAACTTTATACAAGTCTTTCCTTGATAATCGTATCTGGATACCTGTCGTAGAATGCAACACATCGATAATCCGATTCTAACCCAAAAAAAGGGGGCTTTACTTAGAACCAAAATCGCCCTTATGTACACGAACACATTAGGTGGGAACGGAAAACATTTAGTGAAAATATATTCTTCTGACCGGAGCTAATCGCTCATTTGTCAAAGGTGAAGCCCTCCTAACGAGCTGCGTTGAGGACATCTAACAATAAGTCATCCACCTCCCGTCCTTGACTGTTTTGAGGAGGAACGAGAGAGGAGCCCAAGTGGGGAGCGAAGGCCTGCCTCAAGACATACTGTCGAATCCTGAAAATTACCGAAAAGTATCGAAGAACAAAATACTTTCATATTCGTTTTGGTGTGGCTAAAAGAGTGCTGAGGTATGTTTACAGATTTACAGATTACAATGTCGTCGAATATGCATTTTATGTTCTATGCTTTTCGAATAAATCCGAATGGAGTCTATAAACAACTTTTATTGGCCGATTCAGCTCTGTGCCCTAATAAAGCCTGAATGAAGGAGCTGCGCAGTCTCGGATGTCATAGGAAGAAGTGAATGAAGTACTAGTCTTTTGCATGCCCACTTTTCCGTAAGGGTTTTGTAACACATACTTTTTTCCCTTCTTACAACTCGAGAAGGACTCGATGGATTGAAGAATGGAAAAATACGGGTCTTTTTATTTTAAAAACTTTATCTGCTTTGGAAATAAAAATTGGTAGGTATACCCTTACTATTAGGGATATTCAAACTTTCGTGAAGGAAGCAAGTGACCGACACACACCTAAAACTGAATAGATGCAGACATACTGGTTTTATTCGGTACGTATAGTGTACTATGGAAACAAATTTCAATGGAAAACATTAATCTATCTGTTCCATTCGTCAATAGCAGCTTACTCATGGCAAAAGAAATTTTGTCATTTTTCAATAACGACATGCGCCTATGGAACTAAAATATACACGTAGAGAACTGTCAGTGAAATAACGTCCAAACATCTTCTTTCATATTAAATACAAAATATGAACCTCAATCCTTATGAAAACATTAGAACTACACTTGATTGAAAAGAGAACTCTTGTGCTGAGCGGAAAGTTTGTCTATACTATAATAATAGATCCAAGTGCAGCATGAATAGAGACTGAATCAATCAACCAAGCAAAAACCATGAGAGAAACCGTCAGCTATGAATATGTATGTTGCTGAAAAGCATTTCACTTAGCGATCCATTAATAATCAAAGTGAATAAATGAAAAGCACGCGAACTAATATCAAAGTTTATTACAGAAACAATGTTCACATGGAGAATCACACCTAATTTATAAGTATTAAACGAAACTATTACTACCGACAAAATTCGAATGAAAAGAAAAATTTCAATGAAGATCTGCCCGTAAGTAAGTCTTGGGTTTTAATAAGCTCCATTGACATGTTATATCGTACCGCCAAGGAGGCTTGACGTGACAGTAAACATTCATGTTGTGTTTCCACTGGATTTGATTCGTACTTAGCACATCGATTACCTTTCGAGAAAAAATAAATATTGTGATTTCAACATTCCCTAGTGGATTTCAAGCCAAGATTTTAGCACCTAAAATTGGTAATAGACTATTAACGCTCTCATTTGTGTATTGCACTATTTTTACATGCTTTTCTTTTGTTCCCTTTTTCAAGGATTCCATCCACTGATCACATTCCCATCATTACCACTTTAAGACAATAATATACTTAAATTCCTTAAGCCTCGTTCGGCGAGGTGGTGGGTGGGTGCGTGACTAGCGAATTCAAACCCAAGACCATGATAGGGTCTCGGGTTTCAATTCGCTAGTCGGAAATTTTATTTTCCACTCGATAATCTTATGATTTCAATGTGTTGACTTTCATAATTATAAATACGTCGTTACTCATAGTTCATGAAGCGTTTTAATGTGGCTTTATCCCAATATATGGGAATCACGTTCAAGGAAACTTGTTCAAAACGAAGATTTTTACGTGCCTTTTGTCTGGTTATATTTCTCTGAAATACAAAGCACTTCGGGCACGATTAATTTTTAGTCATAGCGAATTAAATGCTTATTTCTCATTTTAGTTATCATAGATATGCTTAAATATAACATATTACATATTGCATTTACTTTAACAATAGATTAGTACTATTCTGTAAACATCTAATTTGCTAGGACTAAAAAGTAAAAAAATATTTTTAAGCATGCTTTTCTAAAAAAAATAAACCGAAGAAAAATAAATATTATCACCTCGTACTAAAAAAGGAAAAATAATATTTTCCAGGTGAAGTTAAGTTTATCCTAGTACTGGAAATAATTAAATGCAATTCAAGGAAATTATCCACACAATTAATTATTTATGATCATTAATAGGAAGTAATTTTGGTTTCAACAATATAGCATATTTAAAGTTGTCTATTTAAGCAGCCACAACGAAAAGCTTGGGGCGCATTTTCATATCCGATATCAATATAAATTAATTAAATATAAATTTATTGGTATTCAGTGGTATAAAGCTCTTCAGCATATAATTTCTAGAAAACCTTTAAATGAACTAAAGTTAAGGAGCGAAATATAAATGAGATCACACACCATGATGTTTGTTGTGGCCTATTTATAAAGTCTATATTCCAAATCACTTTGACTAACTGTTATTGAACGGACTTCACCACGCAGCAGAACATATATCAATAATAACGTTTCCTCCTCTAAAAGAGAATCAAAAGTTTGGAACTTAGGTATTATCAATATTAATGGAAATAAGCCCGCAAAAGTGTGTATTGACTTATAAAAAAGAAATACAAAGGGTATGAAATTTCTTTAGAAAAACAAATTTTCACAATAACCACTGACGGTACAAGTGTGATGGCAAAGGTTGGTAGTTTAATACCGGAAAATTATCAACTTTGTTTTGCTCATGGTATCCAAATTGCATGCATTAATGTTCTGTACATAGCTAAGGATAGAGTAAAGTTAATAAATATCAAATTCGAAGTACAAGAAGAATAAGAACCTGAGTAAGTGAATTCAGCGATGAAGACGAAGTTTCATCGAGTGATGAAACAGACGGGGATGATCCATATGAAGATAGAAGCGCGTGTAACAATCAGAATAAAACATTAAGATTTTGATTAAAAAAAGAAATACTCTTCTTCTCCTTAGAAAATTACCCTAAAAATTATAGATTCCTTCAAATATATGTCACTGAGGAATTTTGTGAGGAAAAAACTCTTGTTACTGACGTCAGAACTCATTTTTTATTATTTTGGCAACGCTGCAACCAGTGAAAATTACTGCGGAGGCGCTTTGCCGAAGATATGCCATTCTTTTGAAGCGTGAGGCTGGATTGGAATTCTTGATGCGGAAAAAATATGTGCCGACAGAGTTTGGGAATAATATGAAAAATGCCTTGCAGAATCAAATAGTGAAGAGATGAACTGATTTATCAGAGGGTTTTTCGGTTTCTTCACTATGGTTCATGGGCAAGTGGTCATGGTTTGGAGAGTTTATTTTCTGTGCCAAAACTAGCCAGCCAAAAAAAAATTTCCATGAAAACTGAATTATATTTCGTCATTATAATGCCATTTGAATCAGCGACCATGGAAGAAGAACAAACTTCTTTAGCACCATAAAACCGATATATTGATAACCCGCATCTTGAGAGAGGCAGCTGCTAAATGTTCAGAGAGTGTTTCACTATGTTCGGATGAGCTAATGAAGAACTTGGTTTGATCATTACCCAATTTTTAATTTCTCCAGAAACATATCCTCCTGAGCTGCAGTTTAATTTACCTAGAATTATCTAGCTAGAGAATTTCCGTAAAAGTAGACAGAGAAGAGAAAATCTGTATATGATTTACGAGTTATTACCAGCTATTTCTTCACTGGTGTTGAGCCAGAAAGGACTTTTTCATCAGCATGTATGCTTTGCAGTAAATAAGGATCAAGAATGAATGAAAAGATATTAGAAACTTCTGATTTTAATGGTTTATTTTTTAAATCGTAACTTTCGAGTTTCTGTTTGATTTCTTAAGAAGTCAACAATTTCTTTCAATTCAAGAGAAAGTGCCATTGCTATTGGTGTTTATTTTTATCTCCCACGAGAAAGTACATCACTTTAAGTTGTAATAAAACAGATTCTATAGTAAATTTATGGGATTTTACACATTTTAATCCCAAAGATAAAACTAAGACACAGATAATGTAAAACTACGCAGTGCTTTAGCATCATCATAAGTGAATATACTCCCCTGTTTCTAAACATAGAGCACAGCTTTTTTATAATAATTTTAGCTCTGTTATCAAAAGATGTTGCTCAAAATTTGTGAAATTTTAATATTGATTTCATACATGCATGTGATATTTTAGTTATTTTTTAATTTTAATTCCATGTGTGCATGTGGTATTTAAGTTTAATCCCGGGATCCCGGTATTGAGGAAATGAAAATTCCACTATCCCGTGAAAGAAAAATCTCTCCGTGATTTCAATCCTTATATGTGAGGAATCCATTAAACCCCCTTCTCCACTAAAAACACTTTTCCCATACGCAATTTTCATAAGAAGAAGACTTTTCCAAAAAGGCTTAAGTATAATAACGATAAAAATCGAGGCACTAAACCGAAGATGGTGCACAAAATCAGCTGAGACTTATTGTTTGGACGAACTCTTGAAACTCGAAACCGGCGTGACTCAGTACTCAGTAAAGACAATCTTGATGTTACGGTCCTCGTTGACTGTGTTAGGAAGGGTTACTTCAGCGTATTCTCCTCTAGTCAAATGACAGATTACACCTGGAAGAAGACACGTATTATGTTAGATAGCACTGCGTGGAAGGTAAACGTCATCTTCTGCAAATCAAGGAAGACGAACGTCCACATAAATTTCAGATTCTATGCTAGTTATAAAATGGCAATGGTTACCGGGTTGCGTTGAGGTAAACTAATTTATAATAAATGGAATTCACCTTAGAAGTGAAGATAATGAAGTTTAATAATCAATAGCAGTAACGTTCTCTGGAGGAGAGAGTGAGTGAAGTAGGGAGCGATGTAAATGCGAGTGTCACGGAAAACAACGGAATGGCATTTAAATACCACCAGGGGGGGTGGACAGTGGACGGCTCTGCGTCGTCGCGCAGGTTCCGACACGCCCCTCCAGGAGCTCCTCCTCTCTTGATACCCTGCCACCCCTCTCTCCTCGCTCCACCCCTAGTAAAATTTAATTGCATTTAAAAGAACCTGGCTACAATGGAAGGCATATATTTCGCTGCAGAGAATAGCATGTGACATGTGATCCACGTTGGGACATATTTTGTTGCATTTTAAAAGCAATGCAAATACTTGATATTTTATAGCCAAGTGAGTTTACAAATTCAATATATGTAGTTGCTAAGTACCTGGCTGGGAGAACACCGCATACATATTTAAAAAAAATATCTTAGAATGAAATGGGAAGAATGGATGTTCGATAGCATTGTCTGTTGGCATAACGGTCAATATATATTATTTTGAGCATTCATGGACCGTCCATTTTCTTGTCATCTCAGCATCAAGGGAATGAATATCTCAATCTTTGTTATTTTGGTATGAAAAAACCGGCAGTGCGCAAAGATCATGTATCTCTATGGCACAGTTTTTCTTTTCATTTATAAATAATTCTCGGGTTTCCAGCCGAGTAACATATTTTGTTGCTCACGTTTCGACGGAATACTCCACCATCGTCCTCAGAGCTTGCAGATCATTCCGCCCGCGCTTATATAGCAGTCTCATCCGGGGGGCATTGTTGTCTCTTTTTTTCCGTTATTTTTTGAATTAACAGTTTCCATTCTCTGCTGATTGTGTACCAAGAATTTCGGTATAATATGTAGCCTTCCAGCCTGATTTCTACGGCCTCTTTAAGGAGACGATCCCAATACCCATTTGTGTTGGACACCAAGCGAGCCTCATCGAAGGAGATGACGTGATCTTCCGATATACTATGTTCAGCCAAGGCAGATGTTTCGGGGTGGAACAACCTAACACATCCTGTGCTCTTTTATTCGGGTCTCTATCGTGCCCTGTCTCTCCGATGCATATTTTTCCACACTGACATGGGATACGGTAAACTCGAGGTGTTTTGAGTCCCAATTTGTCCTTGACTCACACTAAATCGCCGCGCAGTTTTTTCGGTGGTTTATGAATGGTTTCGATGTTCCATTTCGCTAAGATCCTAGAGATTTTTCCGGCAATGGTTATAACACATGGCAGACAAGCTCTCGCAGTGGGTTTGTTCTCTTTGGGAGACATTTCAGGACTAAGGACACTATCATGTGTGAAATTTACGCGCTAATGGCTTAGTACGGGATGAGCTCTGCTCTCGCGTATCAAAGACCAACCTTCGGGCTGAACACACCTTTTAGCCCTTTACTTCGGCTACGAAACAAAAGCATTGGAAAATATTAATGAGTCAAGGTTACTGAAAATACCCTTTTGGAAAGTCTTGTGCAAAAGTTTAACTTAAATTACTGTGAAGAGAAATTTCAAAACGAAAGCGAAGTGTCTTAAAATATAGGTTCAAATTGAATCAACATATATGACGTTAAAAATGGCCAATTTATTAATTTGTTGCTTACCTGAAATATTGTCCAAAAATCTCCATGAATAGATTATTTATTGGATTCATATAATATGCTGAAGAACTGATGATAATAGATTAAAATATGGGTAATTTTGCTTGCAGGAATGCCATGGAGCTCTGGAGGAAAGATCAATAGGAATAGTGTGCACGACAGAGGCACTATGGGAGTATTTTGTTCAATTGCTTTTAGTAGGTCTACGTCTACGTAATACCCTACGATCCACCACGAGGATATGTGGCAGGGGTTTAAGATAAAAAAACTATATTTACATACCACTAGGCCTCTACATGTAAACATGCTACCTAATAGAATCACATGCAGCTATATTTTAGTATCTACGTAGTAATAAAGCGATTGCTTTTTAATACATTCATGATTCAATTCAGACTAACTATATTTCACCTTCCTATTCCTTTGATATAATGCCTATTGTGCTCTACTTTGGAGCGTCAGAAAAATGACATTTCAAATTTATTACTACGACAACCAATCTCTCTAATCTTGTTAATCTGATATAACCTATCCAGGAACGGAGTGGTTCTTTATATATGCATTGTGACGGTATAGGGTTGTACCGTCGCACTTCAGTTTAAGGTTCCCCTCGCGTCCTGCGAATTTTCGCGTTGCCCCTTCCCTTTTGGGCGAGACGGGCCGCGCTCGTGTCTCGGTTGGTGGTTTATATGTGTACAAGGTCCGTGGAGTGGCCTATGTGACGGGGGGCTGTGTCCCTCGCCACCAACAGGGTAATGTGGCCATGAGAGTGGCGTGTGATGTGCTATTTGACTTCTCATAATGTGGAGATCCCCAGTTAACCCCCCCCCCCCCCCCCACTCTCCCTGCCCCACGTGAGTGCCCCCGGGCTTCCCACCCCACCACTTGTGGGATATATAAGGGCCAGGGCGCGCCTTGCTTGAGGAGATCCGTTTCGGGGCGTGTAGTAGGAAAGTAGCTCGACGGGCAGCTGAAAAAGAAGAATTGGTGGTTGGTAAGACAACCGGGTTGCGTTCGTTGTTGATGTTGGGAAAAGGACACTCTCAAGTTGGACGAGGAAGTACTCCGCGAAGCCGCAGAGTTCCCCGGACGACGCTCGACACCTGAAAGTGAGAGGGACGAGGGAGTAGAAGATCCACGCTGCGAGTGTCCCTCACAAGAAATCCGCGCGTCGGGAGTCGTTCCTTCTTCTCTTAGCAGATCTCCATGAACCTGGACGAGCCGCCAACGGTAAGCCTGGACGTAAGTCTCCATCGGTTAGTCCAACCGTCCCCCCTCGTTTTCCCTTTCATCGCGAGCCAGGAGCTCGGAATACACGATATCTTAGGAATTACGGGACTCTTGAAGGACACTAAGCTCCATCATAACTGTTTCATTGTAATTTCATGTTTGGTGGCCTCTGACGGAATTCTGGTGTAAAAATATTTTGTAGCTGGTTGCTGCGCACAGCCTTCTGCCGATCGATTGTCCTTGGTTCAATTCTACCGTTGTGTCGGCTGCGACATGGGAGCATTTAAATTGTTTTTCATTTCTTACATTCACTTTAATCCATATCCCATTTATCTACCCACCAATCTCATTAATCTCTCCATTCACCCTTCATGCTCATTAGGGTATTTTTTCCTATGTTTTATGCCAGAGTAATGTGTCATATCTTGAATTCAGAAAGTTATGTGCTTATTCGAAATTGCGACGCCCATACCATGCGTTATTTTATGTTCCTAATGAAAAGTAACGAGTAAAATGAATTTGGTCAAACCGAGTCCCGAAGTGCACTTCGATTCCGCCCCTGGGCGGGAGTGTACGCCTGTGCGATTTGCCCTTCCCCCATTCCCCATCGAGAATTAGCGGCTCACGCTGCGCACGGGGCGCCTCGGGAAATCCTTAAATTTTGTAATATTGGGGAGTATGCCCCATGCGTGCTGAAACGCGTATTGAATTGTGTGCGGTCGGTCTCCCAGAGATCACGGGCAAGGGGATGCGATCCGAATATCTAACATCATCTGCAAAAAGATTAGATTCGAATTTCTTCAACGTTAAGCCTATTTTTAACATGCAACCTGATAGTAATTCCGATCATAGTGCTCCTATTTAAGGGTTGAGTGAAGCAGTCCGGTGGTTGGTCACTGGCGAGGAATTCATCTTCCCGTAAACCATTACAAATAGGACATCTGGGTCTAGTTTTATTTTCTTTTTCTCTGTTTCGTGTTTTCCTTCGCCCTGTTGAATGTCTAGTGTAAATCCTTCGTTACGATGTGTTCAGTCAAGAATTGTTCAGAGGTCATGGATGTCAGGCTCTTGTTCTACTAATGAGTTGGCGCCTGCATCCCGTGGCCTGTAATATGTACCTACATTAGGGTGTCCCATAACATAAGAGAATTTTTTTTAGTTAGCGTGGAAGAATTCTAGAACTTGATGCTTATTTTGAAAATAAAATACCAATATTCCCAAATAGTATTATTCACTGTTTAATATACAAAAAGCATTATTTCAAAAATATAATTTTCCAAGTTTGCTTTTTGGAGTCAGGATAAATCTTCCGGTGTTCTTGTACGTAACGTAACAAAAATTGTTTTTGTTCCTCCACAACCGTGATTAAACCATGAATGTCTTGCATAAACTCGTATCTTACTTTCACATGTTTTGTTCACTGCCCTCAGCGTTGAACTCTTCTTTCTGGCTTCTTAAAACGAAGCATTATTCGACAACTTATTAGGAAATTCCTGGAGATAACTGCCATCAATTTTAAGACGATCCAACAATGACCTGCTTCTGACTGAAATGAAGTCGTTGATATTTTTCTCCGAAGTAAAAAAGGGAAAGTCAGTTAACAGAATTGTGATATAAACAGAAAAACAAAGAAATTATGTCTATATTTCCTTAAATATATTACCGACATAATGGACCGCTATGTTATTCTTTCAATAGGATATAACGTATATATTGAGGTCATAAATTCCCTTTGGTTAAATTTTCATCCATTTTTACTTTAATTTTATGGTCCACTTTATCGGCAAACAGTGACAAGAAAGACACCTCGTTATTCAAATGCCATTAATGGCTTAGCTTCCGTAAAACTGCTTCTGAGATGATTTTATCAATTTCTTCGTACGCCTTCATCGACTTCAGAAAGCACAAATCTTGTTAAGGTGTTTATACTGCTAAAATACATAGGAGCATTGGCTTGACGTAGGATGTCACGTTGAACAGGCAAAAGTTTAACAGTGCCACCTTATTCTCGCTCATTTAGAATTGAGCACTAAGTCATGATGTAGCGTGGTAGCCTAGTGGGTAGAGCAATTGGCTGATCGAAGGGTCCCGGATTCAAATCCGGGTGAAATCTTTGGACGCCCCAAACGAAAAATCCTGGGACTGCGAGATGGCCCAGGGAGAGGAACTGCCCCCCTACCCTGAATATGTTAAACTTATACGCCTGTGGCTTAGGCCAGGATGAGCTCTACCTTTACCTATCAAAACCAACCTTCAGGTTGAATCACTGAGTGAGTGATGGAATGATATTTTTAGGGAAAACATTGCTCTCGTCATCCATCCAGCTTGGGGCATGGATGTTGAAATTTTTTAATTTTCGCTGTGTATCTCCGCCTAAAAGTATTGCAGAAAGCTCTATCAACTCTCGATAGTCATCTCCAACTACTCTTTTGGTCAATTCAATTCGATACAAATCAAGCAGATTGTCAATTTCAGAAATATTCAGGTGCAATATGAGTGTTTCTTTGTTGTACTCTATTTAATTAGGATCGACGCTTTTTCACTTATCTCGGAACTTTTTGAAGAGTAGAATATCAGGATTTGTTTGTCACTCGACTGATTTTTACTTCAAACATGATTTTGAACACCAATTCATACACTTGATGGTGGTAAGTAAAATTAAGCATATCTCTATTAAGTTTTTGTCTCAAAAGCAGACAGGCTCCATTGATATGACCTGTATTTGAAGTCGTAGTATCATAGCAATGAATTTGCACTTTACCTTCGAGATTCCAGTCTACAATCGCGTTCCAAACAGCGTGCGCCTGTCCCCTTCCTGGAGAGCTCATCATCATCCATCACCTACCAGTCTTG
The DNA here is from genome assembly GCA_933228895.1 of Platycnemis pennipes. NCBI lineage: Eukaryota > Metazoa > Arthropoda > Insecta > Odonata > Platycnemididae > Platycnemis > Platycnemis pennipes. The sequence goes on from OW121852.1 coordinate 98,123,573, forward strand.
TGGTGGCTCTAATCATGTTAATCTAATCTTACCTAGCATAATACGCAGGGATTTTTAATATACTTACATCTAACGTCATCTGTTTAAAAATCAGCTTTAAATTTACTTAAAGTATTTTACATGAATTTTAACCTGCGTTCTGATATCAATTCCCATCCTAGTTATTCTATTTAGCTCGCAAACAATACTACATTCATCATAACGGCCTTTAAAAAAATCTAGCTGATCTCCTTCACACACGCCCTTATTCCTTTATCATACCTTCCTCGCACGGATCAAATATACTGGCGGCATAATCCAAATGAGGCCTGACAAGTGTAAAATAGCTTCATTCTCTTACTCTCTCATCGAATTTGCTTTAAACGAATCGTAATCTGTGGCTTTCTACACTGGTTATTTCCCTGACGTGTTTCCCCCATAACATGTATTCAGTGATGATGACATCAAAGTATTAGCATCAGATGAAACTTTTATTTCGCCGGAGCTAACACCATCTAATGCCACACCATGAACGTGTTCATGTTAGAATCCTCCTATTCAGCCTACTTTAATGTAGTATACCCCCTATTTATGCTAACTTTAGTAATGGCTTAGAGTGGGGAACCTTATCGAACGCTTTTATGGAGTTGAGAAACGCTGCGTCTACCTGAACGTTATCTTCTTCGGAAACTAAAATATTACGAACAAAAAGACCTAGTTGAGTTTCGCAAGACCGACATTTCCTTAACTCATGCTGGTTTATTATCAATAAACCCTAGCTATTGAGGTGTCCCATTATTAATGTAACTAGTATATGTTCTACAATTTAACATGATAACGACGTTAATGATATTAGTATATACTTACATGGAAGTTTCCTTGGCGCTGTAGATTTTAATAATAAATTTAATTTTTTATATGCTTTTTTGCCTTTACTTAAAAGTGGTATCATTGAGAGGGGTTATATGGAGTCAAAAATCCTCTTGAATTGTATACAGAGTGCAATATATGTCAGCCTGTCACGCCATGCAACCAATCACACCTTAATTTCGGCGGAGTATTAGGTGATGAAAAGGCATTCAACTCAATGCGTAATATCTTAGTGGTTGAAGATACTTCATTGCGCAAAAAACTAATATTTTGAATGTTATTCAATACATTACTAATACCTTTAAAAGATGACATAGATTTGAAAGTACCCTTTAATAGTATTGCTTCGCAATATAATCGTTTCGTAGAAATGTTCTTAGTCCCCCATATAGTCCTGCGTTTGATTGTTCTGCATTCTTCATTACTATAAGTATTGAAAGCATTATGTGGGGTAAGGATCTGCCTGTGATAGCAGAAAATCCACAGAGAAAAAAAAAACGGAATATCCCGGTCAAGGCGAATGATTTCTCTTTGATGATTATTCAAAGTCGAATAATTTTTTAAGTATTGGTCTTGATATTTTCCGTATATATTTCATTCAGATTAGCCAAATTAAAATCAAGTTACAGTCGAATTCATTACCCGAAGTGTCACTTAGCCAACGAAGTATCTTTAAAGAGCGTATGAATTCATCTGATGATGCTTGTTCTCACAATTGATTATATTTGGCATGGTATAAACTTCAATTGAATTCCTACTTGCTTATTGATGTGCAATGAACTTGCTCGTAGGATTTTTCAGCGGTGCAAATATATGCTGGTACCCATGTTACCATGTGAATTTAAGAGAGCTTGTAGATATGCGTCAAATAAGTTCTCCGTTATGTTTATCCCTTCTGGGTATGCTGTAGTTTTTGCTTTTAATAACCTGTTATAGCTGGGATATAGTACGTGTGCGTTACTAACAATAAGAGTGGAGTGGATGGACTCCATGAGCCATGACTCCATTGTGTCGCAACAAATATCACACTTTATTCCCGGGACACCTTCCCCCCTGTTTGCCTAGAGTATCTATCGAAACGCTAATGTTAATGAACTTAGACGTTTAGAGCGTCGTCGTGTGGATCCACATTTAAACCCCAAGACAAAAATAAATCTATCAAATGCTCTTTACTGGCAGTTAATAATTTTACCTTTGCCTTTGTTATGTTTTAAGAAGCTCAAGACGTATGACCTAAAATGGAGTTATTTCAGGATAGGAGATAAAAACCTGCGTATTGGTTAGATAATTTAAAAAGATATAATTGAATTTATATTCTGCCGCTACTTTGCAGGAATGCAACCAGAAAGTACGTGCGATAAAAATAACATGGCCAAGAGATAGCAAAATATATTTCAAGACACGAGAACACTATGATGAATATACACGGGCAAAATAACATGAGAAAAATAAAACCAAAAAAGAACTCAATGCCTTGTCAAAGGGTAGGTACATATTTGAATAAATAGAAAAATATCGCTGTCCACCACAGGGAAATATGCCGTAAGGTATTTCAGTATTTCACAAGCAGAGATACCCAAGTTTTTTTAGAATTGCACTAGGGCAGAGTACAAACATATTTAACCAATGCAAACCTATAACACATTTCATGTGTGTTTTCAAGTCTACACCTGCACTATTATGCGCTTTGGCCTAGGAGGAAAGGTATAAGGATGGGAATGGAAGGAAAAGGAGGATAGTTGGAATTCACCTTGCAGATTAAAAAGAAGACTTAAATATTCTTCATTTGAATTAGGAGGGATAACTCTCCCATCATATTTTCAAATATCGATTTGTACATAAATATTTAGCATAGGTAGACATAATCACTCAAATCCTTGTTATATTCTTCTTACTAAGATAGCATTCTAAAAAGCTCCGATTCCGTAATCCTTACTAATATATAAAAATGTAATGGCGCCTGTCTGTTGCTCAATCACGAAAAAACTACTACACAGATTGAGCTGAAATTTGGTATGTAGATAGGAAATGTGTCTGGGCAGAACATAGGCTATGTTGAAATACCCTCAGGGTCCCCAAAAGCCCCTGAATGGGTCCTTAGATGGATCCTGGTGGTCCCTGGAATTGAGTTCGGTGCAGTGGTCTCATTTTTTGCTTATTTAAAGCACTTCCATTCAAGACAGAGGGCTGGAATGTTTTTATCGGATGGCAGAATAAATGAAGTTTTGAATTATTTCAATCAATTTTCTATTACGCTTAGTATTTGTCTTAAAATCATATTTGTAGCTTAAAAATCTCACATTTTTCTCTGAAATCAACAATAGCATATTTCCTTGACAACCAGAGATCGGTGTGAATGTCCTTTGATTTTCAAAGGACATTCAAGCCTCTAGCATTTAAATATCATGTTTTTCTGCAGGCCCATGATAACACGTAGAAATAAATTCTATATAAGAGGGGCCTAGCTTGCCAAGGGTCCCATGTTTGATGTTTCTTAAGGTTTGTAAAAGAAGTTAAAAAAGAGAAACGAATAACGGTCACCGCCTCGTGGCTTTTCTCGGGTAACGTTAAGAACCGTAAAAAAAGTTTTCATCCCAGTACGAGATACAGGCCACATAGAATATGTAAAGAGGTACTAAGTGCTCTCGCTGCATGACCGTTTGGTTGGTGCACCTAAACGTGATTTGAGTCGTCAGATTAGGGTAATATGAAAAAAGCTAAACATTGATCTCACGATAAGTAGAGAATTATGTAGTTCTATCTATCATGAGCTGTTCGGCAATGCGGATTCGCAACCTTCATTAATTAAAGGGGATAACCTCATAAATTTCCTTTTAACCAAAACTACGGACGCGTAACCACCTATAAGTTCATTACACTCCGGACGCCGCCAAACGCGTGGCAGATAGGATATTAGATCATTGCAGGCCTTTTTTAGGGTAGATGGTAGGGTGTGGGGTAAATAACTTCTCGTTGCCAGTCGCTTTATCGGCTAACTTTCATGAAAGCAGTATTGAATCTCAAAATACTTCAGACATGACCACAGCTCTCCCTTGTAGCCTTAATAATAGTCGAGGTGAAAATATTTCCGTTGCGGTAGTTAATTGCCGAAGTCTTAAAAACAAGATACCTGAGTTCCATCACCATATTCATATTACTGATGCAGATGTAATTATAGGAACTGAAAGTTGGCTGACGAATGACATTTCTAACTCAGAAATATTCCCCAAATCTTATCAAATATATAGAATAGATAGACATAACAGAGCAGGTGGTGGTGTTTTCATTGCAGTCAAGAACTCAAACATTAGCAAAGCAATAATATTTCCCGACAACCCCTTAGAATGTGTTTGGTGTTCATTAACATGCCCTAAATCCATATCAATATCTGTCTGCGCAATCTATAGGTCCCCAAACAATGATGTTGAGTCATTATTAGAACTGGGAAACCAGATAAATTCTATAACGTCCCGTAACAGCGAGAGTAATATAATAATAGGTGGAGATTTCAAGGCACCATCAAGAGACTGGAGAACTAGATGGTACAATGCCGAAGTTAGAAAATCCCTGAAACTGCAGCGAATATGTCAACCTAAAATGAAAAGAATTAGTAAATATATGCCCACTGATAAGCCTAATGTAATAATTGAAAATTATAAAATTTCAAAATCCACTGCAAAGACAGCCCTTAGTAATACATTTGCAGAATTCAAAAGAAAAACACTTGGGGAACAATTGAAAGAAAATCCAAATGTCTTCTGGTCGTACGTAAGGGAAGTGCAAGGCCATAAGTCTGCCGTCCATTCACTTAAAAATGATAGGGGTGAAATGGCCACAAACACTCTTGACAAAGTTAACTTGCTAAATTCCTTCTTCCAAACCGTTTCTAACCCACCTTCCGGGGATTCAACTGTCGTGTTACCTGACCTCTTTCAGCGGCTGATGCAACCAATCGATATTTCATGTAATAGTATTGAAAAGTTTCTCAAAGATATAAGCCGCAACAAATCTCCTGGCCCTGATCAAATTACCTCCCGCCTATCTACATCTACATAATACCCTGCAAGCCACTACAAAGGTGTGTGGCAGGGGGTGATTGCTCACCAAACATGCACTAAATATCATGCATAAAAAAGGAATAGTATTAATATAGTAGTCAGAACTACACTATTTAAAAAAGATAGAAATTGCAAAGCAAACATGCAAAAACATTCTGTTAGTAGGGTTAGCTTTAAGTACTCATACCAACATGCAGCTACCAATGCTATTCATTGCTACTCTCCGATAGGACATATAAACCGTTATTCGTATCTCTAATTGTACGAGGGAAAATAGACATTTTGAATCGGTCAGTTCGGCAATCAATTTCTCTAATTTTATGATTATGGTCCAGTCTGCCATTACCCACGGGTTACGGGTTGGGTTTCGTAAAATATTTTTAACATCATCACTGAAAATATTGCCTTGGAATTTGTGGAAGAGATTAAGTCTAAATTTCAACCTGCGATCTGACAATGATTCCCATTACAATTCATTTAATAGACTGGTTACGCTAATATAATTATCGTATCGTTCCTTTACAAATCTTGCCGATCTTCGCTGCACACGTTCATGTTCATTACTTAGACCGATTTCGTAGGTATCCCGTACACTGGCAGCATATTCCAAATGAGGTCTAACAAGCGAAAAGTAGCTGATTTCTCGTACATGATCGTCACATTTACCCAATACTCTTTTGATGAAACCCAGTAAATTCCCAGAAACCCAAATCGTAAATTAGCTTGACCCATTATTTCACGTATATATTTACCCCAGGAAAGATCATTTGTCAGTCTTATTCCAAGATATTTAATGGATTCCACGTTTGTTATTTCATTATTATTTATTTTGTATGTGCTAGGAGGAGAACTATTCTTTTTCCAAAAATTCATTACTACACATTTTTTAAAAATTTAATTCTAACTGCCATGTATCACACCAATTTTCGATTGCTTGTAGGTCATCATTTAAATATTGCTTATCGTTTGGGCTTAGAATTTCCCTGTACACAACTGCGTCATCGGCAAATAGACGAAGCTTACTTTTTACCACCTTACTGATATCATTAACGTACAGAAGGAATAGGAGTGGACCTATCACACCACCTTGTGGGACACCCGAAGTGACTTCAATTTTCGGTGAGGTAACACCGTCCAAAACAACCCTTTGAACCCGATCATGTAGAAAATCACTTATCCATGATATAATTTTACTGCCTAGCCCATAAGATTTTAATTTCAAAATTAGTTTGCTATGAGACACCTTGTCAAAAGCTTTTTTGAAATCTAGAAAAACAGCATCCACTGGAATATTATTTTCGCCGGAAACTAAAATATCGTGGGAAAAGAGTGCAAGTTGAGTTTCACATGATCTGCTCCTCCGGAAGCCATGCTGAAAGTTGGACAGCAAATTCTGGCTATCTAGGTGTCACATGACTGAACTGACAATTATATGTTCCAGGACCTTGCATGAAATGGATGTGAGGGATATAGGTCTGTAGATAGATGGCTGCTCCCTATCACCACTTTTAAAAGTAGGTGTTACAACGGCTACTTTCTAGTCGATCGGTACGACGTGTTCAGTGAGGGATTTATTAAATTTCTATCTATTTGAGTGTAGGGAGAAATTTCGGAAGCTAACTCTCTATACACGCGGGAGGGAATTTGATCAGGGCCAGGAGATTTGTTGGGACTTATATCTTTGAGTAACTTTTCAATACCATTACTGGAAATTTCTATTGGTTGCATCAGCCGCTGAAAGAGGTCAGGTAACACGACAGTTGAATCCCCGGAAGGTGGGTTAGAAACGGTTTGGAAGAAGGAATTTAGCAAATTAACTTTGTCAAGAGTATTTGTGGCCATTTCCCCCTTATCATTTTTTATTGAATGGACGGTAGACTTATGGCCTTGCACCTCCCTGACGTAGGACCAGAAGACTTTTGGGTTTTCTTTCAATTGTTCCCCAAGTGTTTTTCTTTTGAATTCCACGAATGCATTGCTAAGGACAGTCTTTGCAGTGGATTTTGAAATTTTATAATTTTCAATTGTTACGTTACGCTCATTAGTGGGCATATATTTACTAATTCTTTTCATTTTAGCATGACATATTCGCTGCAATTTCAGGGATTTTCTCACCTCGGCATTATCCCACCTAGGTTCAGTGCTTTCTTTTTTAAATTTACATGGGATATATCTATTGATCCCAGAGCGCATTATATTAATGAACGACTTCCAGGATCCCTCCGTACATAAGTTGATTGAAGACTTTTTTAAATCCGATAAGGAATCTCTTAAATGAATTTTAAAGCTAGGAAAGTCAGCTCTTTTAAAAATATATATCTTTCTCTTTTGTTTAAAATTTTTGTCTAAAAATAGTGAGAATTTTGCTGTTATAACTCTGTGGTCACTGATTCCATCAACCGTGTCAATCATTGTCACATGTTGTGGGATATTGGTTGCCAGAAAATGAAGAATGTTATCCCCTCTATTAGGTGCTGTTACTAATTGTTTAAGGGAGTTGTTGGAGAACACGTCTAATAGAATCTCACAGATGTCCTTGTCCCTTCCTCCGGCTATGAAGCAGTGAGTTCTCCAGTCTATTGATGGTGCCTTGAAATCGCCACCTATTATTATATTACGCTCACTGTTACGGGACGTTATAGAATTTATCTGCTTTCCCAGTTCTAATAATTACTCAACATCAGTGTTTGGGGGCCTATAGAATGCGCAGACAGATATTGATTTGGATTTAGGGCATGCTAATGAACACCAAACACATTCTAAGGGGTTGTCGGGAAATATTACTGCTTTGCTAATTATCGTGTTCTTGACTGCAATGAAAACACCACCACCTGCTCTGTTATGTCTATCTTTTCAATATATTTGAAAAGATTTGGGGAATATTTTTGAATCAAAAATGTCATCCGTCAGCCAACTTGCAGTTCCTATAATTACATCTGCATCAGTAGTATGAATAAGGTGATGGAACTCAGGAATCTTGTTTTTAAGGAGAGAACTCAGGTATCTTGTTTTTTTACATATATAGAGAGTTAGGCTCCGAAATTTTTCCCTACCTTGAAATAGTAGTTAATAAACCCCTGACCGAACACCTCGTACCGATAGACTGGAAAGCAGCTGTTGTAACACCTACTTTTAAAAGTGGTGATAGGGAGCAGCCATCTATCTACAGACCTATATCCCTCACCTCCATTTCATGCAAGGTCCTGGAACTTATAATTGTCAGTTCAGTCATGTGACACCTAGATAGCCAGAATATATTTGGATAATGTTCAGCATGGCTTCTGAAAGAGCAGATCGTGTGAAGCTCAACTTGCTCTCTTTTCCCACGATATTTTAGTTTCTGGCGAAAATAATATTCCAGTGGATGCTGTTTTTCTAGATTTCAAAAAAGCTTTTGACAAGGTGTCTCATAGCAAACTAATTTTGAAATTTAAATCTTATGGGTGAGACAGTAACATTATATCATGGATTAATGATTTTCTGCAAGATCGGGTTCAAAGGGTTGTTTTGGACGGTGTTACCTCACCGGCAATTAAAGTCACTTCGGGTGTCCCACAAGGTGGTGTGATAGGTCTACTCCTATTCCTTTTGCACATAAATGATATCCATAAGGTGATAAAAAGAAAGCTTCGTCTGTTTGCCGATGACGTAGTAGTGTAAAGGGAAATTCTGTGCCCAAATGATAAAGAATGTTTAAATATTGACCTACAAGCAATTGAAACTTGGTGTGATGCATGGCAGTTAGAATTAAACTTTAAAAAATGTCTTGTAATGAATTTTTGGAAAGAGAAAAGCTCTCCTCCAACCACTTACAAAATAAGAAATAATGAATTAACAAAAGTGGAATCCATTAAATATCTTGGAATAAGACTTACAAATGATCTTTTCTGGGGTAAACACATACGTGAAATAATGGGTCAAGCGAATCGTAAACTGAGATTCGTCAAAAGAGTACTGGGTAAATGTGTCAATCATGTACGAGAAATCAGCTACTTTTCCCTTGTAAGATCTCATTTGGAATATGCTGCCAGTGTATGGAATCCATACGAAATCGGTCTAAATAACGAACTTGAACGTGTGGAGCGAAGATCGGCAAGATTTGTAAAGGGACGGTACGATAACCTAATTAGCGTAACCAGTCTATTAAATGAATTAAATTGGGAATCGTTGTCAGATTTCAGGTTGAAACGTAGATTGAATCTCTTAAACAAATTCCAAGACCATATTTTCAGTGATGATATTAAAAATATTTTGCGAACGCCAACTTACTATGGTAGACTGGACTATTATCACAAAATTAGAGAAATTGATTGCCGAACTGACAGATTCAAAATGTCCTTTTTTCCTCGTACAATTAGGGATATGAATAACGGTAAATATATCCAGGACGAGTGTATCAATTAATAACATTGGTAGCTGCATGTTGGTATAAGGACTTAAAGCTAACCCAACTAACAGCATGTTTTTGCATGAATGCTTTGCTATTTTTATCTTTTTTTAAATAGCGTTGTTTTGAACAGTACCTATACGAGTACTAATCTTTATTATGCATGATATGTAGTGGATGTTTGGTGAGAGTTCACTCCCTGCCACACACCTTTTATGGTGGCTTGCAGGGTATTATGTAGATGTAGATGAAGATAAGTCTGGTTCAAATATTGACTCATCTGCTTCGAAACTTCAATTTGTTTAAAGATTGCGGAAATTATAAAGACTTCACTAGATTAAGATACTGATTAAGATACTCCACGCACATATCAACGTTAAATAGAACATCTCAATTAAGTCATGGAATTCGAATGTATGCATATACACAAGGGTAGCGATCAAGCTCTTTATTCACTCCACGGCTAAGAGAATCGAAAATACGAGATGGCCATCTATCTTACGTGGTGATGAGTTTGCGTGGGCCATTTTTGGATTTTCCGTACCTGAAAGAGGACCAACAGTCACTCATCTCTCCGTGCACCTGGAAAACGGTCAGCGTGTCTACTACAACGACCACTATGTACAACATAGGTCACCAACTCCTCAAATGACCACGCTAACAGTATTCTTCAGACAGTGGTTTTCTTACAAAATAAGTTCAATGTTTTTCACACCCGTTGAATTTCAACGGGTAGCTTCCGCTAGTAATAGATAAAATTAATGAGTACCAAAGATTTGCACACATCATTGATGACATATTAAGGATTATAAAGTTTGCTAAACTATAGGGATGAAATTTATCCAAAATAAGCAATTGGAGTTAATGAATGTGCTGTCGAGTGTGAGTCATTCGTCAAAGAAGTTTTTTTTTAGAAATTTAGAAGAAGTTTAGAAACCTATGGTTGACTGAGAGAGTTGAGGTGTGGAGGAGTTGATCACTGAAAGAGATTCCTTGATCCACTATTGCCCAAAATAAGGCAAAAAGGAGCAGTAGCCTGGCTGGAGCCAGAAGGTTCCGCCACCATATTTAAGCGGCGCGGTTGGGTTGTTTGTCTCAGAGACGGAACGACGCCACATGCTCGTTGAATTTCCATTGCTCGAAGGGACTGCCGATGCCAACTTCCCTTTCCCTTGCCTGTTTGATACCTTTCCCCCGAAATTGCGTCCCCTTTAGCTGGTCGTGTTTGCTTAATACACTTTTGAATATTCAAGGATTTGGCCGTTATTACCAACAACTCAGGATCCCGCACACGTTTCAAGTTTATCTATGTAAAATCAAGCCAAGTTATTAGGCACGTCTTGATTTACATTTCGCCTCCTTCATTTTCAACGGTTAATCTCAATAGCAGAGTATCCAGTCATCGAAATTGGTAATGTACGCAATTTTCCTGGATATCATAAAAATTGTTTTCATAATAGCACATCAACACATAATTTTTGTAATTTATATCAATCTTGCTGCAATTTAGAAATCATTTCAGCTCAATTTATAGGGTCTCTTATGGTATTATGATATTACTGGTGAAAATATTCTAAAAAATAACGGCAATTTAGCAAAAAGGACTACATCAAATTTACAATTAGAATCTTGACCATAGGCCAGTTCATAAAAAATAGCTTTTCAAGGAGAAGAAAAATTAAGTCATCTGCACATTCTCTGCTATAGCTATGAAAATTCTTCTTGCTCCAAAAAATCACGTAGTTTTCCACTAGTGCCATCAATGTTAGGGGTTGTGGTAGTTTTATCTAACTTGTATGATGCGAAGGTAGGTACACTGAGGCAGATGTTTCTGAGCTTCTGATTGGTTGCAGAGTCCCCTCTGTTGAGCAAGATGAGGAAACGTAAGAAAGGAAGTGGCGAATATTGAGGCCCATGTGGAGATTGTTGGGTGGGGCATATGCAGGAGATCTAGATAAGGTATTTGACCGGATGTACGTCCTCTCTTACTCTGGAACTCCAATTCCTTTTAATGTCCTTGTGATTATAATGGTTGGAAAGGCAGTCAGAAAAGGGTAAAAGGAACCCACGAAGAAGTGTCGGCGGCCTGAATACATATCTTAAGGGCAGCGGCATCAACAAGCGTGTGACAAAAATCCATGGCGGGAAACACTATTTTATGCCTCGCTGCTGAATCTATTTCGGCTTAAATGACGCGTATAAGCAGTAGTGGAAACATTTTGTGCGAGATTGTAACAGGAGGAGGGTTCGTCCACCGGATACTTTGATGTGGGCGGAGCAGATCCAGAGAGTGAAAGAACATGTTTGGAGAGGGGGGGAAAGAATGGCAGGGGAAGATATTTGTGGAGGAAGCTGGGGAGGGGACGCTGAGGGCTAAAGGTGGGACGGTGCACGTGTGCAGGAAAAAGGATTTGAACGGGTTGGGAAACTTAATAGGAGTGAAGAAGGGGTTGAATATAAAGTGGCATCAGAGTTAAATGGGCAGAGATATCTACTATAGAGTGGTTGACAACATATGGAGCAGTAAAAAAAAGGGCCGAGGAAAGAAGGCAATGATGTACAGTAAATCGCAAAATATTATTGAGTTCCTATTATATTGATTTCATAATTCCGTTAGCCATTGCATAATTCTCATCCTAAATTTCCATAAAATATCGTGGAAAATGTAATATTCTGGTTTTCAAGTACGGCATCCTAAATTTCAAACAAAATGTATGCATTCGTGCAGTAAATATAACCTTATATAATTCCAGATTATATTATATCACGTCCAATATGCAAAATTATCCCCTCTGACATACCCTTGCCGTAAAATTTCAGAATTGATCAATTTTTTGGGAAAAGAATACTAACGTAGTGTGTCAGGCATCCCATATCAGCCGGAGGAAAACAACTTCCTGTTGTACGGAATAGTTGAAGATATTCAGTGACTGAATCTCTTGAATAAATAGACAAGCTGGTTTCCTCAGGTACTGTTAAATTTGTTGCGGGAGTTTTATCACTGCCTAACGTTAATTAATGCTAAGATCTGCGTAAAATAAATTGAACATCCAGCTCCGAGAAGGAATTTGAAGCCGAGGCGATTGAGATACCATGCCAACCATTCCTAACGCATTGCATTTGCACTGAAGTAACATTTAGTACAATTATTCCTTTAGGTTCACATGCGTTGAAGATATTATGCACAGATTAGCTTTCTTCAGTGGCAATATCCATTCAATCACTTAATTCCATTCCATTCCATTTATCATTAATACTCTCAATAGTATGGTTCTAAATTTGTGTCCTAATCATTGGCAGTTGACCACTAGTTAAGAAATGAATGTCATAAGTTTTCTTTATTTTCATCAATTTTTTTTGTATCCTCACACTTCATGAGGTTTATTTTGATGACACTTTAAGTGAAACATTTGCAGGAATTCAAGGAATACTTTACATAAACATTAGGGAAGTCGGGCATTACGCATGACACTCCACCATGACACTGTTATGAGGACTTAGATGAAAAAAGATGAGTTTAAACTTAGGGCTTGGTATTGCTAGAGATGCGGATGGAAATTGTAACGTGGATGAACGTATAGGACAAACTTAAAAGCACTGGAGATTGTGGGTGAGGAAGGAAATTTATTTGTAGAAATTGGTATATGCGGCAGAGTTAGATGAAGCAAGGTTTGAGGGGCCATGGTATTATGATGAACGTCATTGAGGAAATACTGTTCGTTAGACTAGATACGGGGGAGGTGAAGGACGGATAATTTGCATAGAATAATGGTAGGTAGGAAGTGTGTAGAAGAAATAGAAGACATTAAATAATTAGGCACGATTCGTGAGACGTAAATATGAACACAAAACGGTTTGTCGTCATCCACATCTCTCTCGACATGCGGTGTAGTAAGCACACAGAAACTTCCATACTAAAGCAGCGCAGACCCTCGGGCGCATATCCCGATGTCTGCACAGATGTACTCCGAGGGTCAAACGCTCAAATGGCTTACCTTACCCTCGTGAAGCCGATTAAGCTTTATGGGAACCTCCACCTGCCACCCTAGTATCCAAGGAAACACCAAAAAGATGGAGCGCATGCAAGGAAAAGGGCTTCATTGCATTTTTGGCAAATGGATACCTCCTCCACAGCAGCACAAATTAATGCCCATTACCATGCAGCTGCGGTAGAGGAGTGCATTTCTGGTGTAACCGATTTTGACGCCCGAGCACGCGTTACTGTCCATCATACCTGTCCTAATTGATAAATAATAATAATTATTTAATATTAATAGCATCATCATCGTGAGTCAATAATTCTAGGATTGGTGTGACGCAGACATTCACTCGATTCTTCTATCGGCCAACCTCTTCACATTGACGTAAAATCTCTCCTCCTTTACATCCTTCACAACCTGTTCTATATATATTTTACCGGGCCTCCGTTCAAAGCTTTCCTTTCAATTTTCCCTCCACGTTTGTCCTCATCAGGCCATCGTGCCTTAAGATACGGTCGATTAAGTTTTTCCCGTCTCCTTTTTTAGTGTTTTCAGCAGACTTCTCTTTCTCCCACTCATCTTAGGACTTCCTCGTTGCTTACTCGGTGTATCCATTTAAACTTCATCATTCTTCTGTAGCACCAAATTTCGAATGCTTCCACAATTTTCTTTTCCGCAACTGTCATCGTACATAACTTCCGTAAATAATCACGCCAAAGATGTATGTTCTTATGAATTGTTTTCTTACTTCTACGCTTGTACTTCCAGCTGTAAGTATATTATTTTTTTGATGGAATGTACTCATTGCCTGAGCATTGTATTTACTATTTATGTCTTGCTTCGTTCATCGTTGGTTACTCGGATTTCCAAGTAACAGAAATTTATCCGGAGATTTTAAACATAGACACAGGGAAAATGGCCTCGGGCTCTACAATGGCTGATTATGTTAATGAGCGTGGTGATCCGGGGCATTCGCGAGTTGCCGTATTTAACAGAGGAAATGTAACCGATGTTATTGTTAGTCGTCGCGGCAAGATACGCAAGGGAGTAATATTGTTCGCCGAACTTAAACAATGAGCGAGTTGGCTATATAAGGGGGAGAGGAGAGCGAGTCGGGGCTGGTAGGCCAACAATAAGTCCAGGGAGGGTTGAATCCACGACGGGTGTTTTTCGGAAAGATAACCTAGAGGTCGTCGAGGCCAACAATTAGTCCGTGGGAGGTGAATTCACGTCGAGTTTGGTCTGACGGATATTATAAGGCCATCGAGGTCTACGAATCTGCCCGAGGGGAGCTGAATCCACTTCGGGGAATTATCTGACGGGATTGCAGAGTTGCAGCCGTATACTGTCGCGGTGCTGAGATTCAACCATCTAGGCGGAGAAATCTGAATCGGGAACTCACCAGAGCGTACTCGAGAAACTGAGTGGTCCACTCCTCACTAATATTGTATGTACTTAATTTTAAGAGAGTATTTGATGGTATTTGTGTGCAAAGTGAACAGTGAAGTGGCACTGGAATATATGTGCAGTGATATATGGCCTATCTGTGATAGTGAGAGCCTGAAGAAGGAAGAAAGTGATTTTGTTGTATAATATTAGGAGGGTATTGTTTATGTCTTGTGAGTCAGATTTATTGTGTATGACAACAGAAAGGAGGAGACGAGAATAATAAATAAAAGTTATATTATATAAAACAAATGATAACATTAATGGCAACCCAACGTGAAACGATGAGAAATATATTATAAAAGAAAATAATTACAGTGTATTGTGAATTGTACATAAGTTAAGTGTATTGATCATGGCAACGAATGACACAGAATAACCTTTACTGATTTATTAAAAAAAATGCCTACACAGAGCTCCTTCGCTCTCAATTAAGGGAAAAAACCCAACGACTCATTATTTTTGGCTCGATAAGTCAGGCCAAAACCTCTCCCTCGATATTTATGATATTTGGAAATAAATTAAATTTTTGTCGTAAAACTGTCTCCACTTAGATAGTTAATTCTTCATTTTTAATCATATCGTTTGCCTAAATCATATGATTATTAGCATGGTGATAATTTTCTTAAAACATTACAATGAGTGATTTCAAAACCAGAGCAATTCCTTTTTAACAGTTACAAATAAAGGACAATATAATTATCTGCGTAAATATTTTCCAGGTAGAGTTGTGTTTTGTGTTGAACGGTATTGAAATGGAATAATTTAATAAATGTATGAGATGAGTGCTGACAAGTCCTAGGATAAAAACTAATTTGAATTCAGAAAAAGGCACAAAAGAAACGATTTTGGCCCTCAGGCTACTTATAAGGAGAAAATGGAGAAGAATCTACCGACCTTTGTGGACTTGAAAATGGCGTTTGATTACGTGGATTAGAATGAAATACTAAGGATTTTCATAGAATTTTGAGTATCAAACGATAATCGCGTTATCCACAGCTTGTATAAAAACCAGGTGGCTGTAATGAAATAAGGACCCAACAGTAGAAAAGCAAGCATAAAGAAAGGAGAGAGCAAGGCTTTGCACTGTCTCCCTTATTATGCAACGCCTGCATCGAGAAAACCATCCAAGAAGTCAAAAAAAAGTATCTGTGGTGAATGCCCTCTGGAGAAAATATCATGCTGTCAATCGCCGACAATATAGCAATCATGGCAGAAACGGAAGAAGATTTAAAGAAGACACTAAGATATATGGAAACGATATTGGTCAGACATTACCTGAAGGTCATTAAAAAGATAATAAAGGTATTGGCATGCATTAGGAGAAAAGAAGCCAGAATAAATATTGAACGAGAAAAACATAACTTGAGTAGGTGGAAGGGTTCTATTACCTATCATGCCGAGTAACCAGCGATGGACCAACGACGACCAGTAAAAGAGAAATTGTCAGTAGAATCGCCGAAGCGAAATGACATTTTACCAAAAGAAGATTCTGTTTACAGCTGAAAATACAAGCGTGGAAGAGAGGAATATTTCATTAGAACACATATCTGGAGCATTTTACTGAATGGCAGTGAAACATGGGTGATAACAGCAGGAGAGAAGTAAAGGCTCGAAGCATTTGAATTGTGGTGCTACAGAAGGATGATGAAGATAAAATGGGTCAATCGAGTGACAAACGAAGAAGTCGGAGAAGAAGAAGTGGGAGAAAAGAGAAACTCTAAGAAGAAGTTGGGACAACTTAAGAGGCAGCATCTTAAGACACGATGGCCTATTGAAGACAATCGTCGACGGAAAAGTGAACAGGAAGAATGGAAAACGCAGGACTCATGGAGAAAATTTTAGTGGAAAAAGAAGAGAAACATTTCATTGATATGGAAAGGTTGGTGGTTGGAAGAGTGAAGTGGGTGGCTGAGTCAAACTAAACCCAGAATTGTTGACTTATGATAATGATAATAGTAACTGGAGAAAGCTGGAATGATTTTCATTCATATTTATCATTTGAAAATTATTTATTTTTTCTAATCTACCTAGGACATTTTTGAGACTTAAATTTAAACGCTTTTTGAGAGTTAAATTTAAACGCTTTTTGAGACCTAAATTTAAACGCTGATCATATGCATTTTAGGGTCACATTATTACATATTTATAACATTGAATTTCAATCGCTATGTAGAAAAGTATTCACTTCCTCAAAAATAGATAGCTATTTAAATGATGGAATATAATAAAAAAGGCATTATTTATTCCTTCAGCTACTCATGACATACGTGCTTCTCCTTTGAAAGTGACGTAGAAATTGGCTCTTAACAAAAGTTACTTAGAAGCTGCGTGCCTCATGTATGGACCATATCATATACATGCCTGCTCCTAATTTATTCAGAAATATCTTTTGAGTGAATCATTAACGGGTCAACACTCACTCATCACATTTTGGGTAATGAATCCTACCCTATTGCCCTGAAGATGATTTTCAAGTCTTCATCGAGACGTCGAATGAGATAGAGAACCTTATCCGAATAGATTCCCTTGAAGAATTAACTCTATCTCCCCCTTTTGCATCCACACGTCCATACTAATCACTTTTTTCCTGTGCAGTTTTTACTGACACTAAAACTGTACATAAGAGCAAGTTTAAACTAAAGGAGAGTGTCCGATAAACGGGTCGCAGATCTTGATGAGAATTCCTATGCATATAGAACTCCGAATGCTTTTCACGAATCACCCCACATATGGGCGTATATATCCAATAGTTTAACCAAAAAAGGCGTTTAAACTTTTAAAGATGTTATAGAAATCCTATTTATCAGCCAACGGAATAACGGGTGGTGTGGTCCAGTGGTCAGCATACGTGGCTGCGGTATGTTAAAATCTTATTTTTACTTTTATATTCAAAGTTTTTTTTAATGACTGGAAATGTTTTTTTTTTCGCGAAAACCAAAGGTTTTTTTTCTTTCGCGCGAAGTCAACGTCATTTCTTTGTTTCCCCATTCTTTCACCACGCAAACTTGATTTGTTCCTTGATTTTCAAGACCTACTGTTGATATCATAATTATACAATGTTCTAAATAATTGTTACATCATTATTTATAAGACCCACGATCAAAGATACCCGTTTTCTTGTTTTGTCGTGAATTGAAAAAAGGAGGGGAAAATGTGATCGGCTTATCTACTAATTTCTGTAATCGAATCACCATTTCTCGATCTAAAGACATACAAATAAATACATTGTAATAAAGCTTGTCGAGAAAGGCTCCTGCTATAAATGGCGAGAGTGACCACTTGCAGAAAATTTCCATGAGCCGCCCCGGTAGCGCAGGAAGTAACCCCTTTCCCAGCGCATCCGTTCGACGATCTAACGGTTGTTTTCCGAAGGCATTATTGAGCCTTCGACCCTTACTCCATAAACTCTCGCCAGGGTTAGAAAGAGAGTGCATTTCGTTGCATGTTTAGTTCACCGTCAACATTTGAACCGCAAGGAGCTGTGATTCCCAAGCAGTTGTGCGTCTGAGATTTTTCTTGTCGGAGTCGTGGGTCTTCAGTTGCCGATAGGATATTTGGTTTCATAAAATCCTGAATTATGCCATTTGAGTTTTAATTCGCAATACACATATCTCAAATTTAAATTATTTTATGATAACTTAAATTAATGAAGAAATTTCTTTGGTATGCATCTGTATGACAAAGTATAATGTAAATTACAGGCTCCTCCTACATATGGATTCGGTACCTGGAACATCTTCCGAAAGAAATAGTTATATCAGTAATGATGATGGTCATAAAATTCTCACCTTGTTTTCTGAAGCCTTCCGTCATTGTGCCTTTCTCCTGCGTGAAGGTGGATATATTTCGGAGCCTGCTAATGAAGAGCCCTCCCCGCGCTCCGTAGCAGTAGGAGAGGAAATGTTTTCCAGAGTTTTGGAAATGATGGATGAGAAAGATTTTGAAACGGTTGGCGAACTAGTGGGAGAAGATAACCCCGATGGTACGGAAGAATATTTTAAATTATCGTCTCCTTCGACGGAGGACGACAATGGGTGAGAAGTGAAGTCGTCGTCTTCAAGTGACGTGAACGTCGGACCTTCACCAAAGAAAAGACGCAGGGTCCCCTTGGAAACGAAAATTAAAGCGGCTCTTGTGGCTAAACTCAAATCTCGGTGGTCATAGAAGTCACTTCGCTCCCGTGTGACACGAAGGTTAAAACGCCTTCAGGAACTACAATCCTGGGAAAAAGATATCCGTTCCGGTGGAACCATGAGAGATGAGTGGGATTTATTCGACAAATGGACTTATGACAGGTTTTGCGAATGCAGAGCAAATGGCGAGTGTGTGACGACGAGAATGGTACAGCAGTGAGCTGTGGCAGCAGCATCTCAATTTTTGGCCGAGGATTTTCAGGTCAACGCTTCTATGACGTGGACAAATCGTTTTAATTAAACGAAAACACAAGATTCGGCAGAGGAAAGTCACCCGATATATGAGTCAAAAGGATAGAAAGTCTGCGGAGGACACAATGAAAGTAGCTCTTCTGTTCCAGGAACAAAGCAGGAAGCTGATTCCAATGTTTGAACCATCATGAGTAATTAATACTGACCAAACGGGATGCGAGTACCGTGCCCAAATTAGATGTACACTTTCTTATCAAGGTGAAAAAGATATAGAAGTGTGTGTGAGCCAGTTAAAGAAAATGACTCATTCATACACAGCACAATACAGTGTGATATGTTCTGGTGAACTGTTACCAAAAGTGGACCAAGAGTCACACTAGAGGTGGAAGGTGTAATGGACCGATACAAAAGCGTAGTTGTGACTTGTTCCAAATCTGGAAAACTTTTGGCAAGCACGTATGAATTGTTTTTGGACAAGGTATTGGTGCCGTACGTGAAAAAAGAAAAGTTTCTTCTTTTCATCGATTCCTGGGCGGGACAAACGAATTAGGCACTGTACGACGAACGGTTTGTGGACGACTCCAATGAACCTACCTGCACAATTAAGGTTATTCCGCCAAAATGTACTCCGATTTGCCAACCCTGTGACGTTTATTTCTATAGACAAGTAAAAGTATTCATTTCACGATTCCGAAACGCAGCAACTCTTCTGCGAGAGAAACGTGATTTAACAAGCCACTTGGACATGATAAAAGTTCATGCGCTAATTCACAAACAGTTGTCCGCGCCAGTGTTTCGACCAATGCTTATGTATTCATGGTTTGCTTCCAGACTCTCTAGCGAGTGACAGGTTTTCTTAAATGTAAAACAAGTTTTGTTTCCAGAAGATATTTATAAATCAAAATGTGATTGTGGTGAACAAATTTTCGCAAGGTGTTCTTGGTGTTCTAAATTTTTGTGTTTTAAATGTTTCTTTTGATGACTACCATCCGGAGAGATGCCAACAATGACAGAAAAAGATAGAATGGCGATTGAATTTTTACCTTGTGCATTTATTATTATATTATTTATTATATTAATTAAAATTTTAAGACAGAATGCAATTGAATTCTGTGCCTTATATCATTTGTTTAATTGAAAAACCAATTTGGTTCCCAATCCTCGTGATGTGGTTACCCCCTTTAGGAATGCTGACGAAAAAAAGGATTTGAGGAAGGGTCGAAGAGAGGCCAATTTATAACACGAGCCTTTCTCAACGAGCCTTATTACAATGTATTTATTTGTAGGTATGTCTTTAGATCGAGAAATGGTGATTCGATTACAGAAATTAGTAGATAAGCCGATCACATTTTCCCCTCCTTTTTAATTTCTAGCTAATTTATCATTGGATTGCAAATTTAATACTTTTGGAAAAAGTATCATTTTTTCGGGTTAACCGAAGTACGTAGTTTTAAGGTCAATATTATACCAAACACGAATTAAGCACAGTGTCAGTATTTCGAGACGTTCGAGAGTCTCGTTGAAGTGGTATCGTCTCGTCTCGTCAAAAAGCGGTCTTATCTCGAATATTCCACTACGTGTCTAGTCTCGCGGTAACACTATGCATAACTGCAAATATGGTCAATATCATATGCACTAGTGTATTATTGGATTCCCTAGGTAGTTGCATGCTGGTATATTGAATGTAAACTAACCCAACTAACAGTATGTTTGTGCATGATTGCATTGCTCTTCAAATATTTTTATATGGTTGTGTTTAAATTTGAATATACCTTCTTATCTTTTTTCAAACATGACATGTAAAGTATGTTTGGTGAAAATTCAACCGTGGCTTTACACAAGAATAGTGGCTTAAAACTCCGAGTATGGACCTCACTGGCTTCACACCGTGCACGGACCTGGTTTGCATATTATTTGTATATTTTATTATATATCGTTCGTATATTATAAATCAGATATTTAAAATGGATTTCTAGTAACATTATTTACTAACAAGTAATAAATTATTACATATTGATTGAGAAATCTGTACAGATAGTAATGTAAATATTTTTATATTCTTGGAATTAATTTCTTAATTTTACATAGAAAATAAAAGAGCAAATGTTTCTCGAGAATACATTTTGTATTTCTAGTGTCTCCTGAGACCCAAGGTTCATACTCCGGGTGTTAAAGGGTATAATGAAAATGTGGAGGAATGTCAGGAGTTACCCATAGTAAAGTTGATATTTTGATGTTCTTAGAACAAGTATTTTATAAAGAGCTGTTCCCCTTCTCTCGTCCTTTCTCTTTACTTCTTCTATGGTAAGTCAGTACAGTTGGAACTGACGGTATCAGATAGGAGTGAAGGCGTCACTTTGTGGAATTTCGTAATATTCATAGTTACGAAAAAAATAAAACCTTTAGTCAATTCCAAACAACTTTTAATAAACCGACCTAGGTTTTGACAATTGTTGTCATTCTCAAGGTAAAAGGACAACACTTGTCGAAACCTAGGTCGGTTTATTAAAAGTTATGTGGAATTGACTAAGGCTTTATTTTATTCGTTACTATGAATGGAACTGACTATTTGGTCTCAATGTTGTGACATTTGGATCGGGCTCTGGGTGATATACTCCTTGGTTAGTGACTTTCAGCAGATGCTCAGCTTGCAACGGAGCATCACTATATTAGTCCGGGACCAATAATACATTATCCTCAAAGGTACAGTCGGACTCGTTGCTATTATCCTTATCGCTGCCCTCTTCATGCCCTGTTGTCGTTGTTGTCCTTCCCTCTCACTTCTAGTTTTTTTCAAAATCGCCGCACAGCAACATCATTTCCGTCTGTTGTCGGGGTAAGGGTAAACCGCTTGCTCTGTGCGGTGTCCTGCCCCTTTTTTCAGCCACAGTTGAGCTCTAGTGTACGAGAGATAATTGTTGGGCTGGTTAAGGGTTTGGCCTAGGAAGGGGGAGTTGAGGTGAGGCATTTATGTACTGCGTTCATCTCGAACTCACCTCTCGGCGGCTCTCTCGAACACTCTCAGCGGCGTCGTCGTTTCACGGTTGACGACAACCGTGTTCGCAATTCGCTGTTCTTCATGAAAGAATCCTCAGATTTGAAGGAAACTTTTTCCAGGTTATACTTGCACGCCTCCACATAGTGCTACCGAACATGGTCAAGGAATATAGTTTCTCCATTTCGCTGATCTTTGATTGGTAGTGGTCCGCGTGAATATCTTCCCCCACAATGACATCAGCAGCTGGAAGAATACTCTCAGGCTTGAAAACCGCTCCTAAGTCCAAAGATTTCTTGCAAGCTCTACTGATCAGCATTTGGATTAGTGTTGGCAGCTCGGAGTGCAGCAGGTGAACTGGTGGCTCCTCCCACTGGAAGAATCCTGTGAAGCGTGTAAACATGTGTGCAATGGACATAATTAACATCAGTCTGCTTTCAGCAGTGATAAATTTGACGATTTCTAACTAAAATTTCTGCGAGATTTTGGGAAGTAAATGTCAATGCCAGCCTTAGAGTGAAGTTGTCAGTATACAGGGAAAAGTTAATGCTTCAGAATATGGTCGTGAACAGTACCAATGTATTTCATCATAAAAATGAGGAAAGTATACATCCTTCAAAATAAGTGCGAGATTATTCATAAATTTTTTTCAATATTTCGTACAAACTGACTATACGCAATTGGAACATGTCTCAGAACGCTAACCTAAAGCATTTCTATTTGTAAAAAAACGAAAATGAGCCCGCGGGCGATGATCTTTGTGCAAAGGTTACAGGCATATATGTGTCGCCCCTCGACCGCTGCTACGGTTCACAGAGGGTAATTAACACTAGAATGCCGGACTTATTGGACCCCCCTAGAATGCCGGGAGGGTGTCATTTTGACACCCATCTGTTCATGTGTTCATATCGGTGTTTTAGTGCAGACTATTTATGTTCTGTGATTGCTAGTGTTAATGTGGCAACTTTGGTATTTTTTGGCGTTCTTTTTACAAATATTTTTTTTAAATGCTCGATTTTAGAAAATTATTACCAGCAAAATTTTCTTTCGACCACACAATTTTTCGAATATTGTGCTGAAACACTGGATGGCACATAAGTGCAGTTAGTAAATAATCATTTTTTACAATCATTAATTGTTTACATAAAATCATGTATAATTTATATGCACGTAAACCACAAATTTGTGCGAAGGAAAACAATGAAATCTAAGGTCTCTTTCATACAGGGTTACAACGAACTTCGTCTCAATTGCTTCACGTTCATGGCACTTTCGCTCTGTTTTAGCCGTACGCGTGCCTCATATTTATTTATTACACAGCTTACAAAATCCAACAGTTCTGTTTTATTTCATTTTATCATCATTTGACTGTTCCTAGTCAGTTCTGGCTCTCGCACTCCATCACACTCTTCAGAAGTTTGACAAATATTTCTTGATGCAGTGTTAGGACTTCCAAGCTCCTCTGCTAACTCAGCAAAAACCCTTCCGGGGTATCTTTTGTAGCGTTATTTCCTTATAAAATATCCAAGCATTTATACCGGGAAAGTCAAGAGTATTCTGGAAAGGATGGACTGGCCAACGTCTGGTTCCTGTTCTAACCGAATATCATCGTCCCATCTGATCAATGATATCCAATCCACACTAGGTCTCATTGTCACACTTTACAGTTTCTGGAGTTTTCTTAGAGTTTTCACCAATGTCAACGTCAGGGTGAGGAGAGTTTAGAACAAAAACACACTTTCTCGGTTGCCCTGATAAACGGTAAGTGTTGCGTCACCGTTTTTGTACAATTTAGTTGAGTACAACTCTTCCCGAAAAGCTGTTATTTCAGGAAGGATTTCTCACCTTACCTTATTTACGACTCCCATTAGACTTATACCTTTTTTTACGTCTCAGGTGAGCACAAGTGATGAGAAATAGTTATCAGTTCTGACATTTCGGACTTGCTATGCAAGGCTGCGTAAGTATCATTACAACATGATCTGAACGCGATCGCCAGCTTGACGAGAGTCATCATTGCCAAGGTCGGTAAATCCGTTTATCAAATATTTACCGTCCTTCTCTATTGCAAGCCAGTATTTTGCTCATATTTACTAGGCTTCGATGCCATGTATTGCGTAAAGGAGCACCTAGCTTTGCTAGGAAACAGATGTTAGTCAATACTTATGAACTGTCCACGATTAGAGCATGCAACACAGTTATCAATAATTTTCTTCCAAATATCTGAAAACATCACAAATTTGTCTGTCTGCAACCGTGCAGAAAGACTTGACTTTTCGTCAAAGCGAAGATAGCGTAAAATTTCACAAAAGCTCAACATTTTCATCAGATCGTTTATCGGACACGTCTTCAGTAATGTTATTTAGTACTGCCGTTATTTGCTACGGCCTAATACCTCTATGTAGCGCCATAACCAAGACACAAACTATGTCAATGCAACCACCTCGATGCAAGGAGAAGTCACGACCGGTCGCGATACGCCAGTGAGCCAGACAGACAGTCAGCTACAGACGCTCAGCAGTTGCCATCTGTATTGTCGCGTCAGTACATTGTTCACGGCAACAGTGCTTCTTTGCGGTAGATAAATACATCCCTGTGTCACCACGGACTAATAGGCTGGATTGAAGATGAATCATTTGCAAAAAAGTAGTGGAAAATAGACTTACCTCACGCGCTAGTAAATTTTCGAAAAATAAGGACACAGAGTATTTTTATCGAAAAAATGTAGAATTAAACAAATGCAAACTTGATGTACTGTTCGAAATTACCCGTTTGACTAGTAGTAATCAAATCGCTTCCGAAGATACGCCTAAAACGAAAGAAGAAATGCTAACATTTACTGGGTGTCAAAATGACACCCTCCGGCATTTACGGTAAATTTTAATTTTTCAGATGAAAAAAAGGCAGAAGGCTATATCTCACACAGTAGTCTTGTTAAGCTCTTAAAATGAGTAAAAGTCACGAAAGATTTTGTCTTCAATACAGTTTCATGGGCAGCTATGCAGACAAATGTAGGTGTAGGGTGTCAAAATGACACCCTTCGGCATTCTAGTGTTAAGGGGCGGAACATTGAAGAGCAGGGGACATATTTTTGATAGGGGTCGAATGGACCCCTCACACCCAGGCACACTACCTTTTAGCGACTTATTAAATTAACGAAGGAATGCGGGGGTACTCTACAATGCTTTGATTCACTCGCTCCGGGAAAACGGATTCACATAAGGGTTAAAAGCTGGCTGGAGGGACGGTGAGTTTCTCATTGCGTCTCTCTTAAATCCCTTAATAGGCTGAACCGCAGGAGGGATAAGAGGCAGTGGGAGGGTCACTCATCGGACTTGGGCGGTTGTAACACTGCCGTGAGAGGCATGGAGTGGAATATGTCAGCTAGGAAAGTGTTCTTCTCTATTATTTCTGACTTATTTCTATATATCAACCTATCAAAAGTGGCATAAAACTATTATAGACTAGACTAAACTAGTTTATAGACTACAACATTAGGGAAAAGTATATAATTAATAATAATAAATCTGTTTATAATTGTTCAAACGTTCGGGCATAATGATAGGCATGGTTTACTGCCTACGTTGAAAGTAGAAAGGGGGAAGGAGTGGGAAGGTGCTGTATATAGCGTAGGAAGTTGAGGGGGAGGGTTGGGACACTGGCCTTACAAAAGGTAGGTTGACTAAAAAACACATGTAATCACTTATAAGATATCCTCTGTAATGTAAAATACAATTGTAAATTTATTTCACCTATAAACCAATCCCGTTATTTATTGATTCTTTACCCCACATGCATTGGTAAAATGTGGTTTTTTGATATCATATTGTACTTTAAAGCCTTATATCGAATATTGCCATGCACGTTTCACAAAGTGCAAACATATTGCTAAAAAATATTTTTGTAGTTCCTGCTCTGCTCTCCTTTTCACTTTCCAAATCTGCACCTACACCTTGGGATGACTGAATAATTGAAACCTGTAGTGTATAATTAGCTTATTGTTGAAAATCAGTGCTCGATCATGGTTTACCACCTACAAGTAGATAAAAATATTTATATTCTCCGACAGAAGTTGTTTTATAACTGTGGAAAACATGTATATACAAAATAGTTTTTAGTATTTTTTTTTTAAACTGGCGTGCATTATGTTTGAATGCAATTTCAAAATAAATTTGGAAAATACAACTGAAAATATTTAATTTTATTACGAGATATTAACGGAAACAGAAATAAATTCTAATAAATCTTTCGTAAGATTTTTCTTCACTTGTTAATTGTAGACACGTGAAAACTTTGGTAAAACTACAATATATATGCTTACTCAGTGGATAATTCCATGGTACGTGGACGGGATAGGATGTATGTACCCTTTCGATCCACCTTCTCAGTGGTGACCGCACATCATGCAGCTTATTCTTGAAACCATTAAATAAAATGATGCAACGTCGGGGAGTGCTTATCTGAGAACTTGTAGGGGGGTCATAAAAAGACATGTGAACCTGGGACCCTCGTACTCGGATGATAATTGAGTCACCCAGGCTGATTGGCTGTCACGATGCGCCTTTGTGCGGACGGCACTCTCCGCAGCTTGCTAAAATACAATTACTCTTTCGCGTCTGAGTGGGCTTTTAGTAGCGTGACCCCTTTTTTCTAGAATGAACGGACCCTGCCGGTATTTTTCTGTTGATGGAAAAGATCCGTTCCGGAAGGATGGCTTACGATGATAAAAATGATGGATTGTTATGCCTCGTCATATTTTGAGTGGTTTTTAAATTTTTTTTCATTATCAGCTACTTACATACATGTCGATCATTTATTTGATAATGTACATCTACATTTGATTCATAACTTACAAGGTAAGTTATGCCACCTTACAAGCAGCCAGAAAGGTGTGAAGCAGCTGTGAATTTTCATTTAACGAAATTAGTGATTTCCAATTTATACATATTTAAATCAACGAAGGACATTACATTTCCCTGTGGGCAGCAAATTCAATAGCTTTTTATCTTTCTAGCTCTGTTTCATATATTTACAGTAGATTGGGATTGAAGCATTGGCAAAAATTCTGTCACACGGTCTAATTTCCCTAATCAGAAGTTAAGTGCAACATCATTCCCGATGGTTTAATTCTAACCCGGGACCTGGAATAATAGCAACAAATAGCCGGACAGACCGCGCGCAATCGACTAAACTTATGATTAGGGAAGTAGCCTAAATATTTTAAGCTCAACCAGAAGTGTGGATCCAGTCATCTGCTGAGTATGTAAAACCTGAACTTTCGGATGGAAGGTCATTGTCAAAAATACATCGATATTGAGTCCAGAAATGTAAAGTATATGATAATGCAAATTCAATAGATTTTAAGTTTTACTATGGGAATTGGTATTAAATATTTTTTTAAATATTTTTTTTCCACTACCGCCGAAAGCAGCACATGTGGCATTTTAACATGTAACAACGGACGAGCACACACAACCATGTCCTGAGTGGTGAAAGAACCCACCCAGGCGGGACTCGAACCCGCGAACCTCGGGTTAGCAGGAGAGGACTTAACCACGCCGCCACCGGGGCCGACAAACTATTCTACCTCTGTTACATATTTTTACTGTAGATAGTTATTTAGGCATTTGCGAAAGCTTTGTCGCACGGTTTTATTTCCCTAATCATAAGTGAAGTTAAACATCATTTCCGATGGTTAGATTCCAACCCGGGACCTGGAATAATAGCAAAAAATAGCCAGACAGACCGTGCGTAATCAATTAAACTTGTAATAAGCCAGAAGATTAATGCTCAACCAGAAGTGTAGATCCAATTATATGCTGAATATGTAAACCCTGCTCTTTCGAAAGGGATGGTTTTGTTTCAATTAGATCCAAATTAGTTCCTGAAATTTGAAGTGAGTGGTTATGTGTTTTGCGTAACTATGAGAAGTAACTTAAAGATGACCCCAGAAAATATTCAATTCATGGATACATGGTAATGTTCTTTCTTTCTTTGAAACTTGGCAACATTGGCTGTTATAATGCTGTATTAGAAGCTTTAGTGAAAACGTGCTCTTATGTACACATTCAATGGCCGTAAAAACTGCACAGGAAAAAAGTGAAAGGTATGGTGCAGATGGAAAACGGGGACATAGAGTAAATTCTTCACGGGTCTCTAATCGGCTTAGGCCCTATATCTCATTCGACGTTTCTATGACTGACTCGCACATCTTATTCAGGGCATTAGGATAGGATTCATTACCCAAAATGTGATGAGCGAGTGTTTACCCCGTGAATACTTCACTCAAAAGGTATTCATGAATACAGTAAAAAATGGAATGCATTCGGTCCATGCATGAGTCACACAGCTTCTAAGTAACCTTTTTTTATGAGCCAATATCAATCATGCTTTCAAAGAAGAAGCACGTAGTGTCATGGGTAGCTGAAGGAATAAATAATGCCTTTTTTATTATATTCCTCCATAAAAAGAACTTTCTATTTTTGAGGAAGTGCATAGACTTTCATTCATAGCTTTTAACAACAATTGTAATTCAATGTTATAAATATGTAATAATTTGTTCCTGTAAAATACATATGATCAACGCTTAAATTTAAGTCTCAAAATGTTCCTGGTCGATAACAACAATCAAATAAGTTTCAAATTATAAAAATACCATTGAAAACATTTTGTATTTCTGCAGTTAATATCATCATCATCATCAGTGAACAATCCTAGAATTGGTTCGACGCAGGTCCCCACTGGACTCTTCCATCCGCCAACCTTTTCATATCAATGTAAATTTTCACTTTTACTTCCACTAAAACTTGCTCCATATCTAGGAGTCCTTTTCCATTTTTCCCGTTCACTTTTCCCTAGAAAGTCTTTATTAAGCCATCGTATCTGAAGATATGGCCGATTAAGTTGTCCCGTCTTCTTCTTAGAGTTTTTGTCAGACTTCTCTTTTCTCTCACTCTTCTTAAGACTACTTCGTTTGTCACTTGATGGTACTCCTAGCTGCTACTGCAGATGAGGATATAAGAGAGCAGAGTAGAGATTTGGCTGCTGAAATGAGATTATTAAGAGATGGGTACATCTGATCCATTTTTAATTCCTTAAAGGCAAGACCCTTCAGGGTGTCAAAGGAAAGTGTTGCTAACTTATGTGATTCCCACAAGGACACAGAAAGTGGCAACTTTCACTAGGCTCTCTGTTGAATCCCAGGTTTTAAATTTGTCATTTAATCTGGTCATATTTAATTCATGTAATGAACCATCAGTGAATTACGTTGATGCAATTTACTGTTTACTCCATCATTTCTCTGATGGAACTATGGGGAAATTTGTATCTTGGTACCTTTCTTTCATGTTCCACAAATTGTTTCTGGTTGTTGTGGTAAACTTCTTGGCACTGCACTATTCTTTAGTCATCAGCACATAATTTGTTAAAATTAATTCAATTAAAATTTACCTATGGCTAAAGATTTTAACTCCATGAGCCACATAAGATAAATTTATTTACAGGATTATCACAAACATTAAGGTAAAGTATGAATGATCCATATGTGAAATATATTTACCGCAATGCCATTAATGAGAAATATGAAAATATCTTCAATCATCATAATTTTGAATGTCAACACATTCTCATATAATTTATCTTACAAAAATTTTGTCCAGTTAAATGTTGTGAACTATGTATTACATTGTAATACCCTATTAAATATAGTAAGTAATCTACATGTACAAAATATACTAAAAATGATTCCGGGAATAATTCTCCATTCTATGCAATGTAGTAATCATGATGCATAAAAAATGATGTAAGCTATATTGTGAATACTTCTGAAAATTTGTTAATTGTATGCACAATGGTATTTAAAATCATCTTAAGGATTTAATTATACGAATGGGAAATGAAGAAGGTGCTGTGGTTAGGTTAAATATTTAGAGAACCTTAATACAGGCATTAAACCTATTATAATAGGTGTGAATATGACGTTATGAATAGGTAGCCTACGGGCTACCTATTCTTAACGTATCATATTATATCACGGTACAAAAACGTATGCATATTTATTTGACAGCGTGGAAAGTCAATAGTCTTCAGATTATGGACATATCTGCAAAGATATTCGATTCCTTGCATACCGCGTGAAAATCTTTACAGAGTTATCAATTCACTCGCACAACTGCTTTTAAATTAGAGACGAGCAATCCGTCATATATTTTGACTCTGATATTTTATTTACCTATCTGACCCTTGTTCGAGTATGAAATAAAAGACATTACTTCAGTTTTCAGCGTTAACTTACCGAGTGTTACCTATCCCGTGAGCACTATATTAACTAATATCGTATTGTCTACACGAATGAGTGAACCGTGATCTATATGAACGTGATCTATATAAATAAGTAAATAATCGAATACGATAGTGTTTCAATTATGACAAAAGCATTACAAGCAAACTTTTAACTTTTTAGCGTTTCAGAATGTTTATTTGTTTACTCTTGCCTTCGTCTGCAAACAGCTGCCAATCGAAAGTCTACTCCTCTCGTATTGGCTGAAATCGATGACGTAGGGGTGCTGACGTAGAGGTGATGATCTTCACCCCCTGCCACACACCCTCGCGGTGGCTTGCAGGGTATGGTGTAGATGTAGATGTAGATGTAGACGTCACTTCCATGGTTACAGGGCCGAAGTTACCCGAGCCTTATCACGAGCGTGAGCGCAAACAGGGTTGGGCAGAATCACCTAGTATTGATTCGAGTCACGAATCATGAATATCGAAGGGAATAAGATTCGAAGCACGAATCACGATTCACTGCTGTAAATTTGATTCAAATCTAGAATCATGAATCATGTGATTTTTCCTTTAAATATGATTCGTGCGGTTCACGAATCACGAATCATAGAATTATTGCAGAATGACAATACCACTAAGTAATGGTCACATTCTGAACATTGCTCCCATAATTCTGAACCTATATTAATCTTTTCGCCGGTTAATAAACACTTGTGTAGATACATTGTGGATTAACTGAATATCATAAATTACCAGTTCTGTGTACAAGCCTTCAAGCCACCATAAAGGTGTGTGGCAGGGGGTGAATTTTCACCAAACATGCACTACATATCATGCATGAAAAAGTAGTAATAGTATACTAGTCTAAACCTCACTATTAAAAAAATAAATATAGTAAACTAAGCATGCAAAAACATGCTGTTAGTTGGGTTACCTTTAAGTCGTAATACCAACATGCAGCTACCTATGATATACATTGATTCACTCGTATTGGACATATTTACCGCTATTCATATCCCTAATTGTACGAGGGAAAAAGGACATTTAGAATCTGTCATTTCGGCAATCAATTTCTCTAACTTTCTGATTATGGTCCAGTCTACCATAGTAAGTTGGGGTTCGCAAAGTATTTTTAACATCATCACTGAAAATATTATCTTGGAATTTATTTAGGGGAAGAACTCTACATTTCAACCTGCGATCAGACAATGATTCCCACTTTAATTCATTTAATAGACTGGTTACGCTAAAATAGTTATCGTACCATCCCTTTACAAATCTTGCTGATGTTCGCTGCACAATTTCAAGTTCATTTTTTAGACCAATTTCGTCATCATCATCATCATCATTGGTCAACAATCCTAGGATTGGTTTGAAGCAGCTTTCCACTCGATTCTTCTATCGGCCAACCTTTTCATTGTGACGTAATTCTTCTCTTTTACATCCTTCACAACCTGTTCCATGTATCTCATACAAGGCTTGCCTTTTACAATCTTCCCGTTCACTTTTCCCTTGACGATAGTCTTCATCAGGCCATCAAGTCTCACGATATGGCCGATTAAGTTGTCCCTTCTTCTTTTTTGAGTTTTCAGCAGACCTCTCTTTTCTCCTACTCTTCTTAGGACTTCCTCGTTACTTACTCGGTCAATCCATTTAATCTTCAGCATTCTTCTGTAGCACCACATTTCGAATGCATCCACCCTTTTCTTCTCCACTGCTCTCATCGTCCATGCCTCACTGCCGTAAAGAAACATGCTCCAGATGTATGTTCTGATGAACTGTTTCCTTACTTCTACGCTTGTATTTCCAGCTGTAAGTAGATTCTTCTCTTGATAGAATGCCCTCTTTGCCTGGGCTATTCTACTAACTATTTCTTTCTTGCTTCGTCCATCGTTGGTTACTCGGTTCCCTAGGTAACAGAACTCTTTCACCTCTTCAAGTTTTTGTTTTCCTAGTTTGACATTGGTTTTCGCCTCTTCTTTCTTGCTGCACGACAATATCTCAGTCTTCTTCTTATTTATCTTCAGCTGATATCTGGCCATTGTCCTTTCCCTGGTTACTAGAATCTTGTTCAGATCCCTCTCTGTCTCTGCTATTAGTTCTATGTGATCAGCGAATCGCAACATGATTATTTTTTCTCCATGGATAGTCACTCTAGAAGACTTCTCTTTGATTTCATTGATGGCTCTCTCGATGTAAACATTAAAAATGACGGGAGACAGTGCATATCCTTGTCTCACTCCTTTCCTTATTCTTGCCTCTTCACAGCTGGGTCCCGATTTAATCACAGGCACTTGGTTTTTATACAGACTATGGATAATTCTTCGGTCATTGTAGGACACTCCATTTCCCTTCAGATTTCCGAGCATTAAATCCAATCCACGTTGTCAAAAGCCTTCTCTAAATATCTAAATCTAAAGCAGACGTTCATTGCAATCAAATGCAATGAGCATCGGCTTGTTCTTCTCCATCCTCTTCTCTATGAGTAGTCTAAGGGCCAATATTGCTTCCCTTGAACTCTAACTTTTTACTCTAGCTTTTGCAGTCCTTCACGTGGTTTCTAAATCTCTGCTTCACTTAAATGTAATCTATTTGACATCTTCTTCTGTCTCCTGGCATTTTCCATGTGTATCTTCTTCGGTTGTGATTTTTAAACAATGTGTTGGCTACCACTAACTGATGCTGTGTGCAGAACTCCATCAGTCTTTCTCCTCTTTCGTTTCGGATTCCCAATCCGTATTTTCCAGTTATTCTTCCATCTTGACCTTCGCCGACGATAGCGTTCCAGTCTCCTAAAATAATTAGGTTTTCTTCTCCTCTTACCTGTTTTATAACTTCCGTGATATCTTCGTAGACGTCTTCCACTTCATCATCTTCATAGTCCGTCGTATGCGTGTAAACCTGCACTACTCCGGTATCTACAGGTTTGGTTTCGATCTTCATCATTATTATCTTTCTTTGTACTGCAGGAAGCCCTTCATACGCATTCCTCCTTCACTCATGTGTAGAAGAGCTGCTGCCTTCTTCTCTGGGTGATGAGAAGCGTAATTATTAGCGGCGTCTCGTCGCCAAGTCATGGCATCTTCACAGGTTCGGTATTATTGAGAGACCTACCTTACCCAGAGATAGACCAATACCCCCTCGGAATGCCGTCGCTTTTTGTCCACCACTGCTTATTCGACGAGTAAACTCGCTTATCTTGCAGCTAACCTCTATATCTAGAGGTCGACCCACCATCCGCAACCCGGTGGATGCACTCGGTGGCTTTAAGTTTAGCCGCGAAACCGATTTCGTACGGATCCCATACACTGGCAGCATATTCCAAATGAGGCCTAACAAGAGAAAAGTAGCTGATTTCTCGTACATGATCGTCACATTTATACAGTACTCTTTTGATGAATCCCTGTTTATGATTAGCTTGACCCATTATTTCACGTATGTGTTTACCCCAGGAAAGATTATGTGACAGTATTATTCCAAGATTTAATGGATTCCACGTTTGCTAATTCATTATTACCTAATTTGAAGTGCTAGAAGGAGAACAATTCTTTTTCCAAAAATTCATTACCACGCACTTTTTTTAAATGTAATTCTAACTGCCATATATCACACCATTTTTCAATTTTTTGTAGGTCATCATCAAGGAGTCTACATGTAATAAATGTAATATTCGTGGTCATCATTTAAATGTAGGACATTTCATTGCTATTTTTTCAAAACAATTTAAAGTCACATTTGAACAAATCTGTAATATAGTGTAAAATATATTATTGAAGTTTGCATTAACCATATTGTTCCGTTCTGGCATATACTTACACAGTAACAGTCGGTGAAAGACTGATGTACGTTTCTAGCAGTGAAATCAGTGATATTAATTCATGATTCGTCAGTGAATCGTGAGCTGCATCACAAAAGTTCGGCTCATGAATCACCTCAACTAAAAAAAAAGAGTCGACTCACGAATCACGATTCATTAAAAAAAAATGATCCGAATCACGAATCACAAATCACAGTTTGTAATTCGTGAATCATGATTCGTGATTCATGAAGACGAATCATGCCCATCCCTGAGCGCAAAGAACGAGCATAGGAGAAGAACGCAGTTTGTGTTACGGTGAACGCGTGATTCGTTGTCCCGCGACAAGAACGAGAATTAGGCCCCATCTCTCACGACCCAGCCAAACAAATACAGCTGCGACTGATTGTGAAACAAAACCCTTATCTCTACGCTCCCAAGCGTGCTGGAGGGAGCGCGAGAGGGAAGGGAAGAAAGAGAGAGAGACAGGAGGTGGGGAGGAACGTTAGCGGGAGTGGGGGTGGTCCCTCTGAAGCTCCATGCAGCGCCAAGGAAATAAATATGTTATGCGTACAAAATAGTGAAAACATGGTCCAGGAAATGATTCAATGCTAAGTTATTACCCTTCTAACGCCGTTGGGATTGGTGTCATTTTAAAGGAGAAGGATGAATCCCTTAGGTGAATGGAAGAGATGTTTAAATTACGATTTGTGTATCGCAAGAAAGACAGCAGAAAATGAGATATTTTCATCTTTTTCCAGCGCTGTAGCCTTTGAAATGAAATATACTCGAAACATATATTTCATTCTTCAACATTATTTGTCTTTGTTCTAACGAACTGTGAAAACAGTTCATCTCTATGTGTCATATTACGCTCGTAATCTTCGATCTCGCAAGATTCTGCGCAGCCGTTTTCCGGGTAGGTATTGAACACCCTTAAAATGAAATTTTTCCTCAATTCCACGCTTATATTTTCAGCTGTAAGCAGAATCTTCTTTTGGTAAAACGTCCTTTTCGCCTGGGCAATTCTACTGATTAATCATTCTCTTTCAACTTTCACTGGTCGCCGCTGGTCCATAGCTAGTTATTCGGCATCCCAGGAAACAGATCTCTTCCACATACTCAAGTTTTGTTTTACTGTTTTAATATTTGTCCTGACTTCTTTTCTCGTACTTCAGTTACCAACACCTTGATTTCCTTTTTATAGATCTTTAGGTGATATCTGGCCAATATCGTTTCCAGATATCTTGTTGTCTTCTGAAATCTCCTTCCGTTTCTGCCATGTTTGCTATGTTGTCAGCAAATGTCAGCGTGCTGATTTTTCCTTCGTGTATATTCACCCTTGGAGGCTTCTTTTTGACTTCTTGGATGGCATTCTCGATGCAGGCGTTGCATAGTACGGGAGACAGTGCACAGCCTTTTCTCTCTCCTTTTCTTATGCTTACTTCTTTACTGTTGGGTTCTGATTTGAATACACCCACGGTTTAATACAAGCTGTGGATAACTCGATCATCGCATGATACTCCAAATACTTTGAGAATCCTTAGCATTAAACTCTAAGCCACGTATTCAACGCCATCTCCAAGTCTACAATCGTAAGTAATTCTTCTCTATTCCTTCCTCTATTAGTAGCCTGAGGGCTAAAATCGTTTCTCTTGTGCCCTTGTTTTTTTCTGAATCCAAATTGGTTTTCAACTTGGAACTTCTTAGCACTCCACCTATGCATTTCTGAAATTATTTCATTTCAATACCGTTCAGCACAACTTTACCGGGAAAATATTTACGCAGCAAATTATTTTTTAATTTGTTTGTAATGGGTAAAAAGGAATTGAATTGGTCTTGAAATCACTCTCTTCTTAGTTTCGCTGATAATAATCGGTTTGTAGGGCTTTCAAAATAACTCATTAATTATTTATTAATAAATGACTATTATCAATACATTACAAAAATAATGCATACAAAATTTATATTTTTCATTTCTTTGAGCTGAACTGCACAAGCCTCCTGAGTTCCTTTCAAAGTCTTGGCAGAATCGATTTCGAGGGGAATTTTTTAAGTTACGGCGTGAATTGAATAAAATAACCATGTGATTACTAGAAACTCTTCGGCCTACGACCATTCGACTTTCTACTATCTCAATTTACTGCCATAACCTTTTGAAAAATGCATGGATTTAAAACTCTAGATTAATTTTTGATATCTTCAAAATTCCATTTCCAACTAGGCGCAGGTGAACATTAAGTACTGATCAACACTGGATGTTATTACAGGTCCTATAATGACCGAAGTTCATTGTAAATTATCTTGGAGTCTACCATAAAAACCAGCAAGTACTTTTTCTAATTGGACGTGGTATAATATAATCTGGAATAATATAAGGCTATATTTGCTGCACGAATGTTTGCATTTTGTTTAAAAGTTAGGATGCCGCACTTGAACATCAGAATATTAAATTGTCCAGGATTTTCATGGAAGTTTAACACGAGAAATATGCAATTGCTAATGGAGTGAGAACATCAATATAATAGGACCTAAAGAATTTTTTGCAATTTACTGTACATCATCACCTTCTTTCCTCGGTCCTTTTTGGGTTTTTTTGTACTGATCCATATGTTGTCGCCCATTTTATGTATAAAATCTGCCCTTTCAACGCAGATGTCACTCTCTACCCACTCAGATACACACTCCTTCTTCACGCCCTTAAAGTCTCCCAACCCGTTCAAATCCTTTTTCCTGAATACATCCACCGTCCAAATTTTAGCCCTCAGCGTCCCCTCCCCGGCTTTCTCCCCAAACATCTTCCCCTGCCATTCTTTCCCTCCCTCTCCAAACATGTTCTTCCACTCTCAGGATCTGCCCAGCTCACATCAATGTATCCGGCGGACAAACCCTCTTCCTGTCGCAAGGTCGGACAAAAAGTTTCCGCTTCTGCTTTAAGGCGTCATATGTGCCGAAAGAGATTTCAAGCAGCGAGGCATAAAATAGTGCCTCCCACCCTGGATTTAGTCGCACCCTCGTTGATGCCGCTGCTCTGAACTTATATATTCATGCCTCCGACACTTATTCGTGAGTTCTTTTTATCCTTATCGAACTCCCTTTCCATCCATCATAACCACAGTGACATTAAAAAAGTATTTGAGTGCCAGGGTATGGAAGGACGTACGTCCTGCCAAATTCCTTATCTAGATCTCCTGCATGTAACTCACCCAACAATCTCCACCTGGGCCTCGATAATCGCTATTTACGTTCGTAAGATCCATCATCTTGCTTGGCAGAGGGAACTCTGCAATGAATCAGATGCTCAGAAACATTCACCCCAGTGTTCCTGTCTTCGTATCATCCCAGTTAGATAAAAACTACCAGAAACCCCAATACTGACTGCACTAGGGAAAAACTACGTGATTATTTGGAACAAAAAGAATTTTCATAGTCATACCAGAGAATGTACAGATGGCTAAATTTATCTTCTCCTTAAAAAGCTCTATTTTATAAACAGGCCTAAGGTTAAGATTCTTATTGTAAATTTATATTGAATTTTCATTTATACATTGAAGCAAGATTGATATAAATTACAAAAGTTATGTGTTGATGTGCTATTATGAAAATGATGTGACCATATGCAGCAAAATGGGGTACACAACGAATTTCGATGACTGGATACTCTGATATTGTGCTTAATCTCAGACGATGAAGGAGGTAAAATTTTACATGGCTACACTCTAGAGCACACTCATTAAATCCAATTGCTTCTTTTGCGTAAATTTCATCGGCATGGTTTATCAAACTTTATAACCATTAAGATGTCATTAATGATGATTACAATTCTTAGTAACTCATGAATTAAATCTATTATTACAGTATCGGAGCTGTTCAAACTTTTATCATAGTAAGGAGAATATAACAAGGATTTGAGTTATTATGTCTGCCTATACTAATGATTTCTGTACAAATTCGCTTCTACCATCGATATTTGAAAATATGACGGGAGAGTTATCCCTCCTAATTCATATGAAGAATGTTTAGGTTTTCGTTTTTATCACCAAGGTGGATTCTGTCGACGAAGGGCTCTTGGAAAAATTTAACAACCTATAAACTGAAAATTTGAATTTTATTTGTAAGTAAGTGTGGCAACGTCAGTCCACTGCTTTATTTTATTAATCGAAATTTGGTAAACCATTCTCATCCTCACGAGCCTCTAACTTTTCAAAAATATATCCTTACCCAATCCATGTTTATTATACGAGTACTTTCCCACCCATTACGTACTACTTCTTTCAAAAATCGGTCCATACTGCGAGCGCGTCCGTCTCCATATTTTTCCGAAACAGGACATTGCGTATTACTTATGTGTTCCATTGCTACCGAGGGTCAATTTGATAACTTATTTTGGCTGTGCAACACAATTTTGTTGCGCAGTTCACATCAGTCATCAAAGCCAGTCATTAGCCATGACCTAACTTTCATGCACGCACCAAGAGAGTCTCGCATGATTTCCGACAACGAATGTTCATTTGAATCATATTCTCAAAGCAGTTCAGCGGCTAACCGTTAATTTTTTGCAGGTATAGCTTGGAGTTCTGTATTTAAACGCGAGAAAGATATAAAAAAATTGATGGGGCTTTTTTAGTTCGCCACGCAATTCCAGTCCAGCGCAAGTGAACCTCGTGCATCCCGATTGACCTATTTCGGGGGTGAAGAATTTCAAATAATTATTGAATGGTTCCAAGAGAAATTTCAACTATTCCAAAGATGTAGAATCAAGATTAAATAAATTTTGAAAATCAGTTCAGACTCTCAGTTCTGGAAATGGTAGAAAAGGAGTTGTTGCTAAAGGAGAAGAATTTTGGTTTTGTGCGTTTCAAAAATTACCAGAAAATATTTCAGATGTGAATTTGGGATAAGGTTGCATACATCTCAGATATATATTGGGTTAGGTTGAGTAAAAGAAAGGAACTTAAGTCGGGTAAGGATAGTGAGAACGTCAGAAAAATTTTAGTTCAGAACATGTTTGTTTATTTGATTACTAGTAGGTTTTTAGATTTGTAAATTCGATAAGAAATAATACCAACAGTAGATATTATTAGTACCTTCTAAAGAAGGATTGATGATTTACCGTTAACTTTCTCCGGGTTGAAATGGGATGCGCAGGAGTAATTAATTACATATAACTAAGCTGTGCCCATTACAAACTGTAATGGGCACAGATTGGCAGAGGAGCGTCTTTCCAGGAAGTCCCAAATGTCCCATATACGTATTTCTGTTGAAATTGGTAGCTGAGAAATTTGTTACAGGGGTATGAAAACAGATAAAATAAAGAGGAAAAATTTCTGGTATCTAGTACTCTGAGTTTGATATGCTCTTGATTTGGATTTACTTAATGAGTGTGTCAGAGAACTCAATGACCATTTTGCTACTGGATGTTTCTATGATCTTCAATGTACATTTATAATATTAGGTGCACGTTATAGCGTTTTAGAAAGAGTAAAAGAACATATTTGGCAAAATGAGAATAATTTGAAGTAAAGGAAGAACTTTTTTTGGCAATATTTTGAGTGAAAAAGGGTATTGTAGCAGGGGCGTAAGGAGAAGAATTACACTGACAAATAAACGATTTGAAATAGAAAGGAATAGGTTTAAGTGGCTAAACACTAAGCAATTTAAAAAATGACCAATTGATACATTATTTTAGGATTTTATGTTTTCAAATAGTGATATAGAAATAAAAGAATTTGAGAATTGGGTATAGATAATAATTTCGTTCCTTTAAGTAGGCTCGAGAAGAAAATTAAATGAAGGAAGAAGGGGATATTGCCAAAAAAATAGCGCAGGTCAAATGAAGTAATACCTACATTGCTATTGATCGCTTCAGATGAATGAAAGACCGTTAAGGACTTGTACGTCATCCACTTAGTCCAATCACAATGAAACCGCGAAGCTCCTTCGCCTTATCACAATGGGGGTACGACAACTGACTCTGAGAAGCCAATGGAAGTGGTTGCGACAGGATCACTTCAGACAGACCTCTCCTTCCCACCTCCACTCCCTTTACGTTCTTCCTCAACACAGTCAAGGACGGGAGGTGGATGACGCAGAGATATCCTTAACGCAGCTCGTTCGGTGGGCGTCACCATTTGCTTATTTAATTTTTGATTCATGAGTGAATGGCTCTGGTTATAAGATTTAATGTTTGCACTAAAATTCATTTTTCGTATCTATCTAACAATTTGTGTACAAAGTAGCGATTTTGGTTCCGACTAAACGCCCACATTTTACGACTATACGCCTTACGAAACATGAATCGAAGATGTACACGAAGGAAATCTAAAGGAGAGTAGAACGAAAAGCAAAGCAGTTCCTGGCCTAAGATGGTTAGAGTTACTCAAGTGGGGACTACCGATTTCAAACCCTCTTAATGAGTGTTCTTCCTCGACTGAGAGCTTAATCCGACCTTCGCGAGCGACCCTCACCGAGACTACTAGTAGGGTCACCACGGCGGGTAGCCATACGGTTGCGCTTGACCGGTTGCAGTTAAATTTGAAGTTTATAAACTGTAATTGGTGTAAAAAATTTGTCAATATTTTCGTACTCGTGATTACAACACGATTACAGGCTTTTTTTTAATGATTCTCTGCGATAAAAACTAAGAATTTTAGTCAAATGAACGGAAATCATATTTCAGACTTGGCTGCAGCGGAAGACGTGGCTTCTATGGCCACGGGGTGATCAATGCGATGAAAAAGAGATGTTTAACCCTTTCAGAAAAGTCGCTTGACCTTGAAGAGTTAACCCTTATGGAAAAGTGGGCGCGCATGCGACTTAGTACCTCATCTACGTCGTCCAATCATTAATGTACCCGCGAAACTACTTCACAAAGGGGGACATACAGCTGACTCTTAGACCTTCCAACACCCCCCTCCACTCCCTTCCCATTCCGTAAAAGCAGTCAAGAAGGGAGGTGGATGACGTAGTAAGTTTCAAAGCAGCTTGTACTGTGTGCGTCACCTTTTGCTTATATTAATTTTTGATTTTGAAAGGCCCTGGTGAAAGATTATTTTTTCACTCAAACTCGCTTTTTGTTTCCGTCTTATGATTTTGTGTACAATATAGCGATTTCGGTGCTGAATAAAAGCCCACATTTCGAGAGACCCAATCCTTACACCAACACGAGTGAAATCCTAGCTGAAGTTTCAAAATGCTACTGCTTCACAAAACTGTAAAAATGAAACCGAACGTTATTGTGCATTTCTTTGGAGACTAGAAAACGTTATCCCAAATATATCCACAAATAAACGCGTAAAAGGCTCCGCTGTGCCATAAATATAACGACCCTTTACCGTACGTCCAAACACAGTGCCGGGGGGTGGGAGGTGCAGCCGTGGGACACCTGGGGGTTTCAAATGGGATTGGTGGCCTCGAAGAGATAATAATCCTGTGTGGTGCGCATGCTGTCTCCGTTAAAAGTGTGCTTATTATTCAGTAGGCGATATAATGTTGGTAGAAAGAGAAACGCCCGCGGTGTACCCGAAGAAAGCAGTCTTTCAGTACCTCCTAGATTGATAAAATGCGTTATGTTTTCCACGATTTCTCCAACATATGATACCTGGATGCTCTTTTCAATGGTAGTATATCGAAAATCTCCATGAATTCAGATATAATTCTGTGTCGTTAAACAGTACTCATAGTTCACGTCTCGAACGTGGGAAATCAAAGAAGTTCCCGTAGCTTTATTGTACTTGAAAATTCCTCTTCCAGAAATTGTTTTTGGAATTTTTAAACTGATTTGAGTGTAACTAGTTTCAATGCTTTCATGTTCTGAAGTCAGAGGGCAATGCTCGTTTTTGTGAGATCAATGATTTTATATTAACTATTTTATCTGATAACTGATGTGATATCTGATAACTGATGTGATATCTGATAACCTTTTTGTTTTCATCCAAATTAGTATCCTGCTTCCTTCCTTGTCCCAATGAAGAGTCATTCTGGTCCAAATCAATTAAATTTACCTTTCTCCAAACATTATCAAACTCTTTTATGAGGTTTGTCAGATATACAGAAAATTTTTCTACCTTCTCTTTTGAAGTAGGTATTTGAAACAACAAATCAGAATGAGGAAATTTATAAGAATAGAGAAAGCAAAAATTGAAAATTAAAATCTTTCTAAGTGATGATAGGCCTCGCGGTATACACACTGCCTCTGGATCCTATAATGTGTCAGAAGTTAATACAATTGAATAATGTAAATTGAGATTTTTATTTCTGTTTTCATACACTCTCAATTAGCCAACTATTGTATTTTCATATTGTTGGAGCTAATTTCAGAAATGTTTTCTGTTTCTCTGCTTTTTTGCTCCCGTTATTTATGTTGTTTTAGAAAAGAAACTTCTAAATCCGAACGGGGCGATGAAAATATTTTACATAGGTTTATAACATTGAGAAATTGAGAGAAATTTACTTTTTGAGCATAAAAATGCAGAAAAAATGGGTGAGGGCATTTTTCTCATACTCTCTTCTGAAAGCCGCTGTGTTCGCCACACTATATATTTACACTGCACAGAAGGTATATTTTAACATATAAATTCCCCTTAAACATCAAAAACATGCCAAGCCAAGGAACAAGCTTATTGGTTGTAACTCACAACCTTAAAAGTCCACAATTTTTATTAAATATTCCCAATATTCGGAACATGGTGCAATATTGTAATTAATTGAGATTCAGTGAAAATATCTGCCTTTTCGGTTAGAATGATTGCTACGAAATGGGCAAGAAAAACTTTCTTTTTTATTTTATCAATCTTTAGATATAAAATCGACGACAATTGATCATTTTTAATAACACTCGACATTCCTGAAAAAACAGTTGTATTGTTCAGGTGATTTTTCAGTTAACTATCAAAATCTCTTCTTGATGAAACTCAATTTAATTTACTTTTTTGGGAAATATTTGCCTCATTACGGTCTCGAAAAGTAAGATCTGGCTTTCCCAAAAAATACACAACTCTGATCCAATGGCTAACAAATCTTCGGTTTTTTCTCGTGTTTCCCTACGTTCGACATGTATTTTTCCAAATTTCTTTCGCTATTTCAGGTAAATCATGTGGATTAGTGATAGTTTTTTTTCTTCTTGCCTTATGAAATTTGATCAAATCCTCCAAAGAAATTTTACTTCAGACATTTTCCTCCTTGGAAAACGAAGCAGGATATTTTTGCAACCTATTACATCTAAGGCGCGGAATCGAAGTTTTTTATGAATGTAATGGTTTTTCTTGTATCGTTGTATTTAAATGTATTATCGCCGTCTTTTTCCGTAATACTTCGTTTTTCTTGATAAGATAGTGAATAAAAACTATAAATAACAAGTTTGCCAATAATAACTACTCCGTTCACCTTCCGCTTGTGTGTGGAACGCCGCAATATGTGATAGGATCGCTATGTGACGGACATCGAAAACAAATTTTAACGGATTAGCATGAAATTTGCATCTATCTGTTTATTTCGATACTGATACTTAATCTGTTGTAAATTTTCATAAAAATTAAAATTTGCATTCTTTCTATATGTAAAAAATCTTTTTGACATTTTCTTCGACCAGTAGCTGCAAGGGTACAAAATATGACTTCATGGTACTGGAATCATCCATTTGAGCACAATTATCATCAAAATATTTCTGTTCGTAATTGCTTTGTCTGGAGGTGCCATCCAGACCCCATTTACAGGTCAGAATTACAAAATTGAAAACCTACGCTGTAAGACATTGGAGTACCTCAGACTGCCTTTTAAAATTCGATCAGTTGAATAATTCAGTAATTCTTGGAGATCCACTTTTGCAAATTTCTATTTTATGTTCATTTTATATTCTGAAAGAAAACGAAGTATTTTTGCTGAACTATTTTGTAGTATGGCGGTTATAAATGACAAATTTTTCCCAAAGCTGAATTACGGAGGGTTTGGTATATATAAACAGATAACTTGCAATCTATTTTTATGGCACTAGCTTGCTCTGCTGCTTACGGTTATAAAGGTGCTAACCCTTTTTCTATTCGGCATGGCTTGACATGGAGACCTAGCGCAATATCCTTAATCACTGTAGCTGCATCCACATCTCCTTTTTCACGATACTCCATAGCGGCATATGCGGCATATATATAATTCATCACGGTAAGATGAGGTAGAGCTCACAAATTCCATCCCTCGTCTTTTTGACGATCACTCTAAGATAAGAACTTACATTCTGAATGCTCCTGCGACTGCTGCTTTTACACGGTATGTTGATGATGTGTAGGGTGTAGGTGTCTTTGGAACTAAAGCTGGTAAAGGTATGACTTTATCCAGACACTAACAATAAGCTATCAAAAATACCTTTTCTGCACGGCTCGATTTCTCCCAGTGCATGAATGTCGTTAAACAATTTTTGGATGACAATCCGTCCATCGTCTGCCATTCTGTAGTAAAAATTACGTTTTTCACCTAAGGCTTCTTCCAGAACTGCACATAAATTGTCAATCATCTCATTTTATTGCCCTTTAATTAATCTAAAGGTTCCAT
Organism: Platycnemis pennipes; assembly: GCA_933228895.1. Taxonomy (NCBI): domain Eukaryota; kingdom Metazoa; phylum Arthropoda; class Insecta; order Odonata; family Platycnemididae; genus Platycnemis; species Platycnemis pennipes. The sequence continues at coordinate 98,168,297 of OW121852.1, forward strand.
GCTTGAAAATCCAAATGGTCCCTCGGCCATATTAGTATAGATGGAATCTATTAGCGCAAATGAAAGAGCGTAGGTGGAATCTATAAACAAAATTGTAATATATGTAAATATACGCATAAACAATAATAAGAAGTTACTCAAAATACCATATTATACTTGAAAAAAATAAAAAAAAATGTAAAACAATAAAAAATGCACAGATTCGCATTATATTCATATAGCAAAAATGTTAAATGCGATCTACTAAAAATTAAACCTACCTTATTTTAAAAACGTTCTGAAGTGTGTACGTAAATACAAATAAACACCAATAATAGTTACTACAAAAATATAATATGGTTATAAAAAAATGCAAACGAATGTAAAAGCAATAAATGATGCACCTCTCTGTATTCATATTACAAAAAATTCAATTCAGTCCTTTAAAAATAAAAATTTCATAGTTGAATTAATATTCTGAACTTTGCATTTAATGCACAAATAAAAACAAGAATAAGTATGTATTTACTCAAAGTAGATAATGCTTTAAAAGCTTATAAAATATCGCAAAAGAAAAAAATCAGTCTTTGTGCATTCATATAGCAAAAACGTTAAATTCGGCCCTTATGACTAGTCGATATGAAATTAAAATGACATATTTTGTAATAAACATAATATTTACTAAAAAAATCGTATGTTTGAAAAGCATGCAGAATAGGCTGTTTAGTGATTCATCATCATTGGTCAACAATCCTAGGATTGGTTTGACGCAGCTTTCCACTCGTTTCTTCTATCGGCCAACCTTTTCATTGTGACGTAATTCTTCTCTTTTACATTCTTCACGACCTGTTCCATGTATCTCATACGAGGCCTGCCTTTTCCAATCTTCCCGTTCACTTTTCCCTCGACGATAGTCTTCATCAGGCCATCGTGTCTCAAGATATGACCGATTAAGTTTTCCCTTCTTCTTTTTAGAGTTGTCAGCAGACTTCTCTTTTCTCCTACTCTTCTTAGCACTTCCTCGTTACTTACTCGGTCGATCCATTTAATCTTCAGCATTCTTCTGTAACACCACATTTCAAATGCTTCTACCCTTTTCTTCTCCGCTGCTCTCATCGTCCATGATTCACTGCCGTAAAGAAAAATGCTCCAGATGTATGTTCTGATGAACTGTTTCCTTACTTCTATGCTTGTATTTCCTGCTGTAAGTAGATTCTTCTTCTGATAGAATGCCCTCTTTGCCTGGGCTATTCTACTCACTATTTCTTTCTTGCTTCGTCCATCGTTGGTTACTCTGCTTCCCAGGTAACAGAACTCTTTCACCTCTTCCAGTTTCTGTTTTCCTAGTTTAACGTTGGTTTTCGCCTCTTCTCTTTTGCTGCACACCAATATCTTAGTCTTCTTCTTATTGATCTTCAGCTGATATCTGGCCATAGTCCTTTCCATGGTTGTTAGCATCTTATTCAGCTCCTTCTCTGTCTCTGCTATGAGAGCTATGTCATCAGCAAATCGTAGCATACTGATTGTTTCTCCCGTGGATTTTTCACTCCAGAACACTTCTCCTTGACTTCATTTATGGCTCTCTCGATGTAAAACATTAAAAATTACGGGAGACAGTGCGCAGCCTTGTCTCACTCCTTTCCTTATTCTTGCCTCTTCACAGCTGGGTCCAGATTTAATCACAGCAACTTGGTTTTTGTACAGACTGTGTGTAAATTC